>OY728132.1:1497583359-1498211861 GCA_963277665.1 Viscum album
ACACGCGCGTTTACGAAGCGCGTGTATCACTTAAAATACGAATAGTGAGACGTACCGCACAAACCGCACGTCCGATTGACGTTCCGTCTGCGCGTATACATCACGAATAATAATTATAATGTTGCACGGTGGTTTCATCTCAATCTGAGTTCGTCCACTATGAATTTGACCGCTGGACGCCGTTTTGGCCATTTATGACACTAGAACTGCGTTGTCGGTCGCCGCGGGCACACGGCACGTCAGATTGACGCGCCGTCTGATCGACCACTTCAAAAATCACGCACCCGTATTTGTCGTCTGATTTCAGGCCATTCAGACTTCGTTCGGCCCTTTTGGACCCCCCTCACGCGCGTTTACGAATCGCGTGCATCACTTAAAACACGAATATTGAGCCGTACCGCGCAAACCGCTTGTCCGATTGGCGTGCTGTCTGCGCGTACACATCACAAATAATAATTAGAATGTGCACGGTGTTTTCAGGTCAATCTGAGGTCTTCCGCTATGAATTTGACCGGTTGGACGCCCGTTTTGGCCGTTTATAACACCAGAACTGTGTTGTCGGTCACCGCGGGCACACGGCACGTCCGATTGACGTTCCGTCTGCTCGACCACTTCAGAAATCACTCACCCGTATTTTTTCGTCTGATTTCAGGCCATTCCGACTTCGTTCGGCCCGTTTGGACCCCCCCTCACGCGCGTTTATGAAGCGCGGCACATCACTTAAAACACGAATATTGAGCTTTACCGCGCAAACCGCACATTCCGATTGGCGTGCCGTCTGTGCGTACACGTCACGAATAATAATTAGAATGTTGCACGGTGTTTTCAGGTCAATCCGAGGTCGTCCGCTATGAATTTGACCGTTTGACGCCCGTTTTGGCCGTTTATGACACCAGAACTGCGTTGTCGGTCACCGCAGGCACACGGCACGTCCGATTGACGTTCCGTCTTCTTGACCACTTCATAAATCACTCACCCGTATTTGTCGTCTGATTTCAAGCCATTCTGAAATCGTTCGGCGCGTTTGGGACTACCCTCACGCGCGTTTACGAAGGCGCGCGCATCACTTAAAACACGAATATTGAGCCGTACCGCGCAAACCACACGTCCCGATTGACGTTCCGTCTGTGCGTACACGTCACGAATAATAATGAGAATGTTTCACGGTGGTTTCAGCTCAATCCGAGGTCGTCCGCTATGAATTTGACCGTTTGATGCCCGTTTTGGCCGTTTATGACACCAGGAACTGCGTTGTCGGTCACCGCGGGAACATGGCACGTCCAATTGACGTGCCTTCTACTCGACCACTTCAGAAATCACTCACCCGTATTTGTCGTCTGATTTCAGGCCATTCCGACTTCGTTTGGCCCGTTTGGACCTCCCTCACGCGCGTTTACGAAGCGCGCGCATCACTTAAAATACGAATATTGAGCTGTACCGCGCAAACCGCACGTCCGATTGACGTCCGATTGACGTGCCGTCTATGCGTACACATCAAGAATAATAATTAGAATGTTGAACGGTGGTTTCAGATCAATATTAGGTCGTCCTCTATGAATTTGACCGTTGGACGCCCGTTTTGGCCGTTTATGACACCAGAACTGCGTTGTCGGTCACCGCGGGCACACGGCACGTCCGATTGACGTGCCGTCTACTCGACCACTTCATAAATCACTATCCCATATTTTTCGTCTGATTTCAGGCCATTCCGACTTCGTTCGGCCCATTTGGACCCCCCTCACGCACGTTTACGAAGCGCGCACATCACTTAAAACACGAATATTGAGTCGTACCGAGCAAACCGCACATCCGATTGACATGCCGTCTGTGCGTACACGTCACGAATAATAATTAGAATGTTTCACGGTGGTTTCAGCTCAATCCAGAGGCGTGGTGTGGCCGACACCACTCAAGTGTCCGTCTTTTGTTTCAAAAGGACGTCATTTTAAGTGAAAAGAATCAACTGACATACGGAAAACCAACCAAACGCATTTCGAATCTGTTGATAATTTATCCCAACAATCCATGGGTAATATGTGACGTGTACGAGCCAATCTGGGATGAATCTGAGTCACGGTGTGGCCAGGATAAGTCTAAGTGACTCACTTTTGTTTAAAATGGACACCATTTTAAGTATATACGAAAAAACGACCAAACGGATTCGGTTTCCGTTGAAACATTAGGAGAACGGTCCATGGGTCTTATGTGACATGTACGAATCATCCCGCTTCAATCCAACTTGCGGTGCGGCTGACACCACTCAAAGTGTCCGTCTTTTGTTTCAAAAGGACGTCATTTTAAGTGAAAGGCATCAACTGACATACGGAAGAACGACCAAACGCATTCGGATTCTATCGATACTTTAGCACAACGATCCATGAGTCATATGTGACGTGTACAAGTCAAACCCGTCTTAATCCGAGACGTGGTGTGGCCGACACCGCTCTAACTCTGTCTCTTTTGTTTAAAATGGACATGATTATAAATGAAAAGAACAACTGGCATACGCAAAACCGACCAAACACATTCGTAATCTTTTGATAATTTATCACAATGATCCATGGGTCATATGTGACATGTACGATCCAACCGGGATGAATCTGAGTCGCGGTGTGGTCAGGATTAGTCTAAGTGTCACTCTTTTGTTTAAAATGGACAACATTTTAAGTACATACGGAAAACCGACCAACGCATTCGGTTTCCATTTAAAATTTAAGAGAACGATCCATGGGTCATATGTGACGTGTACGAATCAACCCCACCTCAATTGGAGACGTGGTGTGGTCGGCACCACTCATAGTGTCCGTCTTTTGTTTCAAAAGGACGCATTTTAAGTGAAAAACATCAACTGGCATACGGAAAACCGACCAAACGTATTCGGATTGTGTCGATATTTTAGCACAACGATCCATGGGTCAAATGTGACGTGTATGAGTCAACCTCGCCTCAATCTGAGGTGCGGTGTGGCTGGTATCACTTCAGGTGTATGTATTTTGTTTAAAATGGACATCATTTGAGGTAAAAATATATGGTATAGAAAAAACCGATCAAATTTTGAATTGAATTTCGGATTCCACATATAATTGTCATCTAAATTTTAAATGAATTCTAAATGAATTATGTATGTTTATAATTATGTTATGAATTCTACTTTAATTATGGATGTGTATATTTTCAGGATGCATTATATGTGTTGGTTGGTTGGTTTTCATTATTTGTATGTGTTGGTTTGTTCTCTATATGTATGCATTATATGTGTTACAGGTACAATAATTGGATTGAAAAATGAATTGAAAACGAGGGCATAATTGGATTGAAAATTGAATTGAAACCGAGGGTGAATGCCCAAAAACCAGACCTGCTGTGCAAATTGCAGGCTGCTGTGCAATTTGCACAGCAAAGCCTATGCCAACAGTTTTCAAACCGTTGGCATAGGCTCTATGTAGCTGTTTTTACCAACGGTTCCTTGAACTGTTGGGATACCCTGTTGCATGGTTGTTTTTACCCATGGTTCTATGAACCGTTGGTAAAAACCTTTCCCAACGGTTTGTAAACCGTTGGGAAAGAAAATTATCTGTTGATTTACCAACGGGCCAAACCGTTGGGAAATGCCTTTCCCAACGGTTTGGCAGAACCGTTGGGATAGGTTGATTTTTGCTGACCTATCCCAACGGTTCTGTGTAAACCGTTGGGAAAAGCCTTTCCCAACGTCTTACTTCCCCACGGTTTGCAGAACCATTGGTATAACATATACCAACGGTTCTGCAGCCTTTCCCAACGGTTCTAAACCGTTGGGAAATGCTGGATTTCCAGTAGTGTATGAAATTAATCTTAAATATATGTTCTATAGTCTAGATACATCTTACTGATTGGACATAGTAGATGTTTGACTATCAGGTGATGGGGGCTCATAAGCATTGAGACTTCTTCTCATGAAGTTTTCACTTTGTGATCTCTAGTAGTGAGATCATGAGGACTGGCCCGCAAATAGGAACACCACATATTTTGGGTGTCATTGGATGTTCCTATCTACGATCATGTGTAATAGTCTCCCAACTTGAGATCATTACCAATGCATGTCATTTGATTGTGTACTTTGATGCAAGATGAAAACCATGACAATGAAGTCTTGTCGAGGTAGTTTGTGTCAGGTGTGTCATTGGTAGCATGGCATTGGTTGAATGTTCAAGAAAGGATTTGTCGCTTCCAGGTTATGGAAGTAATATATCTCAGGCCATGTTGATATGGATGAAAGTACCTTTATAAGACCATGGCCATGACAATAAAGGGTAAATCTGTCCAGTTAAATCAACAAACTATAAATCATGAAAAGGGTGATGACACGTTAGTGCATCCTGATTTATGTGATATTACAAACAAAAAGATTATATTACACAATCAGTGTTCATAGGTTGGTTTTTGTTGTTGTGAAAATATTTATTTCTTCAGGGGCCATGATGGGTTCCTAGATCCCGCTCTTAGTCTGTAAATACTATTCACCATCGTCGGAATGAGGACCTAGAGGGTCACACACAATAGCATATTCAATAATCTTCCTTATTCAGTTGAATAGGAGTTTTGGACATAGTTGGCCCCGCCATAGGGGTCTGGGAATTGTCCAAAGTTAAATGATCACTAATGAAATAAATAAATTAATATTATTTGAGTTTAGAATAATGAGTATTGAATTTATTTATTAAATGCATTAACAATTTTTAAGTAAATACATGAAAAAATATTAATTGAATAATATTAAATTATTCGAGGTTCAATTAATATTTATGGGAGCGATGAGTCGAGTTAATGACTTAATTATTATCACGTACTATATTTGAATATATTGCATGTGAGTGATAATAATATTTATGGCTCAGAAAAGTTGTCATAAAATGTCATTGATAATCTGTTAAGTATTTAGAGGTCGGGATGGCATTTTTGGGTAATTAATTGACCACTATAAATATTATAGGAGAGGAGATTTCTAATCACTATTCATGGAGCTTCTCTCTCCTCTCCTCTCTCCCACACTCTATAAAGAGATTATCTGGATACAAGGAGCTTGGATGGAGCACTCTCTCGGGAATCTCTAGAAAAGTGATACAACGATCATTGGAACTTATAAGGTATCATTGGTATTCCATGCTAGCACCCGGACAATGACAAACGACACTACCACGGATTCCTTGAAGCGCGTGCGGGAAATCTAGAGGAATTCGGCTTCGGATTCTTCGAGTAACGATCGCCAATGATGAAGAGACGTCGTGCGCGGCTTCGGATCTAAACTAGGTAGTTTACGGTTTATGTTTGTGCTTAAAATCCTCCACGCATGGTCCTCGACTATGAACAAGATACTCTTCTCTAACGTTGACAAGTTTACGTAGACCGTTGGTGGAAATGTTTTAAAAACCAACCTGTTTGGGGCTTCTGATGCATGCCATGTTCCAACAAGTGGTATCACAGTGACATGTGTCGATTTTAATCCAAATAAATTAAATTTGCATTAATTAATGAAGAGGGAATCGTTCTGGTTCCATTGCCCCAGACCGCATCTAAATCTGATATCGGATGGCCAATCTACTATCGTCCTAAGTTTTAAAGCAGGAGAGCTCCTTCCCCCTGATGGAATTCTGATCACTAGAATAGTGTTTTCCAGGACCGGATTCATTAGAAGAAACTTAATTATTATTATCATTATTATAATTTTATTATAATAAAATAGTCTTATTATAATAATAATTATTATAATATCTTATTATAATAATATTATTTATTATCATAATGATAATATTATTATAATAAAATAATAATATTTTTTCTCAACCCTAGTATATAGGCTTTATACTGAAAAAAGGGGTGACCTTGACCCAAGTGGGTCAAGTTTATAAAAAAAGGGAAAAGACCTCATTTTTCAAGTCAAGAAAAAAAGTAAGGGTGGGGGGGGGGGGGGGGTTGAGTGGCCCCCCACTGGTCATGAAATTTTTTTGAAGGTGAGGGGGCTGACCAGCCTGTAGAGAATTTAAAACAAAAACAAAAAACTTGGGGGGGGGGGGGCTGAGTGCCCCCCCCCCCCCCGCTGGTCTCTCCCGCCCTACGCACCACGGAGCACAGTGAACCATGAGCAGGGGCAAGGATCTCCACTCCCGTCGGTTCTGCTTACCAGCCAAAGGCCATTGAGGTTCCTCTTTTCTTCCCCGTGGAACCATAGCACGACACCTAGGCTGCCCCCTGCTTCACCTTGTAGCACCATAAGAGCCGACTCCCGCACCTCTAGGTCAGCTAACCTGGTTCTCTTGGCTCTTAAACCAGTGGCCCGCCTCTGCCCAGTCTTTCTCGTGCCAGTCTGGTGCTCTTGTCCTAGTGGCGGAGCAAGTAGACCCAGGCTAGCTCCTCCCGTCCATCCCGCTGCAACGTAGTGCACCTGCCCTGCCCTATCTCCCTGGGGCATGCGACCCGCACAGACATCTGGCACCCTATCTTTCTCTCCTCATGGAGGCTCCCTCATGCGCACCTACCAACTCCAGTCAGCATGTGTGCGGATGCACCGCACTAAGACAACCCCGATAGCCTTGGCCTCTCGCCGACTCTCCCCATCTCGCTGCAGCGGCCAGGCCGGCGCAGCACCGAGGCCACCCCTACATGGACGTTTCCTTCCCGCTCCAGGTACATAGCACTTCGTACCAACGTCGCACCCCGCGAGCCCCTGGTCACGGTGTATTCTTGGGCGAGGTAATCCCTTGTTGCTCCACCTAGACCAGAACAACCTCAAAATGAGCATTGGTGGGTCTACCCAGCCCGAAATGTCCTTAGGCGGACCTGTCTAGACCAGAATGCCCCTACACGAGGTTACTATCGCCCGGAATGGGCCTGCACAAGTTCGGCCCGACCCGCACAGGCCCTGCTCAAATTTTTAAGGGCCCGGGTGTTTTAATTTAATCAAAATTAATTAAAATAATTAATTTTATTTTATTTGAGAATTAAATTAATTAAACATTAATTTTGGTTAGTAAAAATTCATGTTGCATAATTAATTTAATTGGGAGACAAATAAATTAATTAATTAATTTAATTTTTAGTTTTCAAATTAAAATAATTAATCGTGACCAAACGACATGATAATTGAATTAAAAATAATAGTGAATTTTTAATTCAATTAAAATACCATCATGTTCATTTTAATGCAAGTTTAATTTTATTCTTCATTTAGTTTATATATATGTGGGTTAAAGCGTATACTGGTCATGAGCTATGGACCGACCAATGTATGTCTAGTGTTTATTTATTTCATTTAATTATTTATATATTGCAATGGTTTGTAATAATTATTTTAATTAAATAAAAGGTGATCTACGTGTCGTCTCAAGTGTCATTATATGTATAAGGGCATGCACGCCCATTCTCAGAGTTGTAATTTTACACCCCAAGACCCCCTCGCCTATGTGCGAGTACAGTTGTATAATGATGAGATGACAAATGACGCACTTTGTGCCAAGTGACGGCAATGCACGAGATAGGAGTTGGATGCATTGGAAGAGCAGATGATGCTATTCATGTTGCAAACCACGCGACTAATGTTACTCACCCATAGGGTTTCAGTTGATCCATTATTCACTCAACAGATCAACCAATAGTACCGACTCATGATCAGGTGTTCATTTTATTTCTACATTGTTTATCATTTTTGTGCATGTGTAATTTATTGCGCGATCACATAGTATAATAATAAATAAGAATGCAATATAAAATGAAAATGTGACGCGATGAAATTTATATATCTTGCATGGTCAGTTGTGTGTGCGATCACATAGTAAGTGCTTATAAAAATCGATAAGGATTTATTTCATCACAATAAAAAGAATAAAACCCTCAGAGATATATTAAGTCTAAACAGCCTTCCATCATTCAAATTTGGACACAACCGACTGTTTGAGGTGCCAGTCATGCCATAGGTGAGGGTGACTATTACTAACGGGGATTCCTTATAAGAATGATGGGTTGACTTAACTAAAATTGCAGAAATTAAATTTTCATATCTATCTTGTTGTAATTTTAGAGGCAAGTGTTGAGTTAAACCATGTTCTGATTTTAAAAAAGTTGGGACTTCACTCAACAGATCGAGGATCCGCAAGTTAAATTAGTCGGCCAGCCAAAAGCCTACCTAGAACCCTCTAATTAGTGTCATATCCATAGATTTTAGACTATAAGGGGTGTTTCCGGGATCCTTTCCACTAGAATACTCAAGCGATAGAGTGTTCCGATTCTAGTAGAAAGGGTTCCTAGAATCCGATAAAATAGTGGGAGATGTAAAATAATTTCGGAAATTAATCAAAATGTCTAAAACAGTAATCCAGATAAAAATCACTAATCTCCTAAAATTTATTTTTTTAGAAAATGGAAACATATACCATAAGTTTAAAAACTATGATATTATAATGGACAAAGTAAATGTCCACACTAACACGAGTGTCTATGAATAGTACATGCGCGTGTCCATAGTACTATGATATAGGAAACTCAAGGTGTCTGTGTCCCCGACACTGTTAAACTACCTCATGAAGTGAGAGTGAAAATTTCTTACAGGAGACTAATGTACAAAGCATATGATAGTTATATCATTATGATTTCATCAATGTCCGGTGTCAGTTGTGGTCGCTACACCATGACATAGATGATATTACATAAAGTCTCATCTCCGAGAACTTTTCAAGGAGAAAGCGATGCAATGATATGAATAAGGATAAGTTTACACCAGCATGTGTAAATTGAAAGATCGATCATGATGCTTAAATATAATTTTCACCCCATTACTCAAGTCTAGTTTTATGTTACAAAACTAAAAATTATTGAGTAAATCCTTCATTTCCAATTGTGGTAATATTCTCCAAGTGAATAAGAATAAAAGACTGTTAAGTTTTAATTATTATGGTGAATAAATTGAAAGATAGTGCAAAAAGGTCAAAGGCATTTAATGACAATGACATATTCGAGACGGCTATCAATTAATGAGGTATTAACAAAGGTTATTTTCATTGCATATTATAAAATAACACTATGGAATTTTAAAAGCAATAACCTAATTTAAATGAGAAAGTTGTCGCTTCTACTTCAGGCGTATTTATTAATGTGATATTTCCCTTATACTACTTGGGTATTAAATACAATATTCTAGAAACATATGTGTATTCTAATTAAATAACCAAGTTAGTATAGAAACTTTACTAGAAGTTAGGTGTATTGTCCAAGTGGCTGCGAAAGGGTGATTCCTAGGCCAATGGTGAAGAGTACATGACTTATTAATTTCCAAGTAAAATATTTGTGTTGAACTGTTGTTGAGTATAACCAGAAACATTATTCTCATGTTTCCTTGGACACAAGGAGACATTCTTTGAGTTTCTGGAATGAATGTTGTTTTTGGTAAACTCAATCACCAGCTCAGTAATACATGAATCATAGACAATTAATGATGAATATAAATGTAAGACTTATACCCAGTTGGGATAGGATAATTCTTTTTCAAGTAATTCTAAAAATGGACTTCATGAATATACCAAGTATGGTATTTAGGATAAGCACGACTAAATACTTTTGGTAGTATCGATGCTTTTAGTTTTGACAAAGGAGCCTTTATAAATAAAGGAACGTCACACTGCTTTTGGAAATTGTTCAACAAGTAAGCGTAAACTGTTCCAAGTATAAGATAGAGGTATATATACTTCAGAATATTCCTTTATGTAATTATGGAATAACAAAGTGAAGTATTTGCATGGCCAGGAGATATGTGTTGCTTCGGGTTGAGATACCAAAGAATATCTCGACCAAGCATTCATCAATCAAGATAATGTAGTGTGGAGTAATTCCTAAATGCACATTACCTTATCAACATCACCACATTGATGTTAATGAAGAGGATTGATGATCAAGTCTTACATATCACCATTGATAAATTAACATATAGTGTGGAGCAATTCCTAAAATCATATATTATACATCAAAATTTTGATGTACGTAATATCAATGTTGCAATTAGCAGGAACTTCCATTAAATTACATGAAATTATCTGCACATAAAAATGGTATTCCACAACCATATGCCAATTATAGTGAAAAATGGATATCATACAAATCATAGTATAATAGAAATCCATTATGTCATATGGATGTGTTTGGATGCAAGTAGTTTGTTCGAATATAAAAAAACTTTCATCTAGACAAAAACATTGTTTATTTAGGGTAATAATCCTAACAGTTATTTACGATGTTACATAAATCCCTAATATAAAAGAGTAGGTAGTCTTGTAATATACTACACTTCTATATAACGGTGCCCATATCTAGAAGAGATAGTGGGAGATATATTGACTTGTGTTTAGTCAATGCTCAAAATGCAAAAAATAGTTGGCATATGAACTAGTTCCTTAAGTGAATGTGGAACAAAGTATGTTCCAGAGACACATACTGTATAGGATAGATAAAACCATGGTGAGGGTTTTTATATTCACTATGGTTGGTGATCTATTATTCAATGTGAATATTATTTCCTACAAGTAATCAGTGTATGGAAATTAGCTAAAATGGATAAGGCCATCAAAAATTCAATTAATGGATTCTATGTATCAAAGTGAAAAGGGGCTTATTGTTTGGAAAACTACGGTGGTTATTCAAGTTAATTGATACATGGATGGTACAAGTGTAGTACCGATAAGGATCGATTGGTTTCACCAAATCATTATGCCTAAATCTGTTATAATTTTACTTATCATAGCTAATATTTATGATCAAATTATTTAGCATTGGATGCCATGACCACCAATCATGGATAGTGTCTATACAACACAACCAGAAAGAGATGGTCGCATCACAAAATTCTAATAAAGTTTGCAAGTTACTGAAATCTATTTTAGGATTAAAGTAATCAACAAGATCAAAGAATATACATTTAAAAAAAATTACCATGTGTCTAGTAGAGGTTAGTGGGAGCCTTAAAATTTTCCAATAAGAAATATGTTCAGTAACATATGGAAAACAGACATTGGTCTCATAGTTAGTCAAAAACAAAATAAAATGTATACTCCAAATATTAACATAAAGTAACAAACTAAGTTATGGGGAACATGATCTAATGAGGTATATATATATGTTTCTTGGTCCTAGTCAATCATACATATAGTGACATTGTATTGAGAAATGCATGTTGGAACAATTCAAGAGATAAATTGTTTTCTATGTCACATGTCATAATCTCTCTATGCTGACATGTACATGACATGGGAAGAGATAAACCTGGTGAGTTGAAATCCATACGTTAGAGTGATGGATAAATAACGCATGCCAAGATATTTACAAGAACTGATATTTCTAAGTTATATTTTACAATAGGAAAATATCAGTTATATCTAAGAGAACTTCAAGGGATGCAGTCAGAACTATCTAATTGTACTTTGGGAAGTACAAAAGGATATGTACCTAGTAAGTGGAGAAGAAAGGATAATAGTTTTCAGGGATACAAACTAGTCTTCTATAGATCAATTTGATCTAGTATTGTATTTAGGCTAAAGGTGATGAGAAAGTCAAGATCATATCAGCCAGTGGTGGCCATAATTACAAGACTGAGTACATTGAAGCTTATAAGATATCTAAGAAGCAATTAAATGCAAGATTTATTCTAGTTCTTGGAATCACCCTTGGTGACAAAAGTATTATCATAATGTAAATTATGATATTATTACTATCCAAGATGTCAAGTTATGATAGTGGACAAAAAGTGAGATATACTCGGGATACCATCTCTTGAGTAGTTTTAATCAAAGAGATGAGGTCGCTATAGAGGAATAGCCAAGCACCGGAATCGTGGAGGACCCAGTATATAAAGCCATTACTCAGTAGGAACATTATGTTCATCATGTGTGTGGCTAACAAGTTTGGTTAGCAAATTGGATCTAGTGAAAGTGGGAGTGTTGAAATAGTGGGTGTCGTAGACCCAACCATTCAGTGCTTTTGATTTCCATACTGTGTATACAGTTAGCTATGTATGATGTCATCTTACCATTATAGTGTACACTTTTCTTCATCCACTATTTAAATGGTAAGGTCCAAAGATTAATTTTCGTATAAAAAGATTATAGCAGTTCCCAGGCTATAAAGAGAACCTCTATATACTATTACATTAATCTTAAATATATGTTCTATAGTGTAGATATATATTACTGATTGGACATAGTAGATGTTTGAATATCAGGTGTTGGGGGCTCATAAGCATTGAGACTTCTTCTCATGATGTTCGCACTTGGTGATCTCTAGTAGTGAGATCATGAGGACTGACCCGCCAATATGAACACCACATGTTTCAAGTGTCATTGGATGTTCTTATCTATGATCATGTGTAATGGTCTCATGACTTGAGATCATTTCCAAAGCATGTCATTTGATTGTGTACTTTGATGCAAGATTAAAACCATGGAAATGAAGCCGTGGCAAGGTAGTTTGTGTCAGGTGCATCGTTGGTGGCTTGGCATTGGATGAATGTTCAAGAAAGGATTTTTTGCTTCCAAATTATGGATGTAATATATCTCAGGCCATGTTGATATGGATGGAAGTACCTTTATAAGTCCATGTCCATGGAAGTCAGGGGTAAATCCATCCTGTTAAATCAACAAATTATAAATCAAGTAAAGGGTGATGACACATGAGTGTGTCCTGCTTTATGAGATTTTACAGAAAAAGAGATTATATTACACAGTTCATGTTCAAAGGTTGGTTGTCGATGCTATGACAATATTTATTTCTTCAATGGTCATGATGGGTTGCTAGATCCTGATCTTGGTCTGTGAATACTATTCACAACTATGGAAATAATGGCCTAAAGGGTCACACAGAGTAGTGTATTCAAGAATCTTCCATATTCTGTTGAATAGGAGTATTGGGCTTAGTGGGCCCCACCACATGGGTCTGGGAATTTTCCAAAGTTAAATTATCGCAAATAAAATAAATAAAATCATATTATTCGAGTTTATAATAATGAGTATTGAATTTATTTATTAAATGTTTTTACGAGTTTTAAGTAAATACATGAAAAAATATTAATTGATGAATATTAAATTATTCAAGGTTCAATTAATATTTATGGGAGTGACGAGTCGAGTTAATGACATAATTATAATCACGTAATATATTTTAATATATTATAAGTGAGTGATAATAATATTTATGACTCAGACAAGTAGTCATAAATTGTCATTGATAGTGCGTTATGTATTCAGAGTCTGGGTTGGCATTTCCGGGTAATTAATTAACCACTATAAATATTAGAGGAGAGGAGATGTCTAATCACTATTCATGGAGATTATCTCTCCTCTCCTCTCTCCCACACACTAGATAGAGATGCTCCAGATCCAAGGAGCTCGGATGGAGCTCTCTCTTGGGCATCACTAGAAATGCGACATAGTGATCACTGGAATGTCGAAGGTATCGTCAGTATTATGTGCTAGAACCCAGACTACAATGAACGAAACTACTACAGATTCCTTGAAGTGCATGTAGACGATCTTGAGAAATTCGTCTTTCAATTCTTTGAGCAGTGATTTCCAACGATGAGCAGACATCATGTATGGCTTCAGATCTAAACTAGGTATTTTACAGTTTATGTTTGTGTTTAAAATCCTCCACGCATGATCCTCGGCTAAGACTGTGATACTCTTCACCGACTTCGATAAGTTTATGTCAATCGTTGGTAGAAAAATTTTAAAAATTGACATGTTTGGGGCTTCCACTGCATGCCCGGTTCCAACAATAATAACATGTAATATCAATATATAACTTCATAATGATGGAATGCATAATATCGGACATCATAAGCACATAGTCTAGGCCTCATTCTAAGACTACAAATAAAGATTTTATCAAGGCCTTGTTCCAAGACACTAGTTTGTCTCATGAAAACAATAGATGCATCAAGGAGCTATAGCAGGCCCCACCCATCACATACTATGTCCAATTCATTATTCATATGAAAGTGTGAAACATAATCTAAACATTCTTATTAGGAATAGCATACGAAATGTCAATATTTTAACCACAAACCATAAATGGTATAAAAATAGCACATCCACAGTAAAACATAACTCATTAAATAAAATATTAAAGATTGTATTATAATAAATCAACCTCAATCAATAATAATGAAGGATATTGACATGTATGAAAATAATTACTAATACTATTTGAGAGAAATATCCCCTTTTTTCTTGAAAACATTTAAAATTCATACTATTTATAAAAGAAGTCATTTAAAAGAGATTTTTGAATAAAAGTTTCCTATAACACTTTGAAACTTTTGAAAATAATTTTAATTTTAAAACATTAATGTACATATAAATAAATCATTAAACCCATTTTTAAAATATGGACCTTAATGCGATTGATTTAGAAGAATAAATATTTAAAACATTCAAAGTGATATTTTAGTTAGAGTTCCTAAACAAATGAGAGACGCTTGTATACAGATAATTGACATGATAAAAACATTATAATATCATGATAATAAAGGGATTCATGATATACTATGTCAAAGTATAGTATGTCCACCATATAAAAGTGAATTGGTGCATAATAACAAAGAAGTCTCAATGGAATGTAAATTAAGATGGAATCCCTTATAAAGACTGTATCCTTAGGTTACAGATAAATCAACGACATAATTATGTGTGACAAATATAAATACACTCAATATGTTGGATATTCAGTGTATTTCAATTATAGGACATTCACACATATTATTTAAAAAAACAACACCAATGACTTGGATGTTTAACTCAATGAATGGAAATTGAGTTAAGATTACTCTTATCAATTTCATATCAATTTCATCAAAATTGATCAATGGATTAATTATTTATTTCAAAAGTATATCCACATAGAGGGTAGTGTAAATTACTACATAAATAAATAAATAGTGGTTTCACACATAATCTTGGAGTAAAATAATCAAAGAAGTTTGTGTAAAACCCAATGAGTGGAAATCGAAATTAGAAATCCCCTTTCCGATTTGGTAACTTACGAAACATACACCCAAATGAAGAAGGATCATACAATGAAGATGTAAATACCCATAAATTAAATTATATTACACAAATAATACAATCATAGTAAGTACATACACCACACAAAAATAAATAGTGTCAATATAGCATGAACCTCACGCGAATAATAATTGAGATGAAAAAACCTTACCTTTTAATTTTACTTAGTAGAGGGTAGGTTAACCTCATGTATAATGGTGGAATAATTGTTATTAAATTATACAAGAACCAAATATATAAATATGATAAAATATATGATCTTCTAATATTTCATTGTTAATGATATTTCATTAGTATAATTTTTTTGGGTGTTAACTGATTCATTTTCCTTTATATGTTTTGTTATGTAAGTCATGTTTGTTATCGATAGGATGTATTTTATTCATATCTATAATTATATTAATTTATTAATCATTATTTTTAATCATCAAATGAAAATTATTCTTGAATGGTTACGATGGGGAATGAAATCTCATCGCGTCATGGAGACATAAGTCGTACGTACGCAAGGGTGACAACATCATTATATAAGTGGTGAATTTGTATGTAATTGGATGATATATTATATATAAAGAATCATTAACATGTTATATTTATCATTTACATCATTCATACTCATTATTATACTCATCCAAATAATGAAGTGTTGAATAACAAACTACTCCACGACATGGAGACAGTAAGTCGTACGTACGCACGTATGGTGAATTTGTCATTCATAGGATGGATATAATAATGAATATGGTTGTAAAATATTTATAATGAAATAATTTTATGTAGAAGCCACTAGAGTTATTATTTTGGTATAGAAATAACAATGAAATAGAAAGTGGAAGAAGAAAAGAACTTGAAAGAGGTGATGAAATTATTACCTCTTCTTTGGGTTCTTCCTTTTGATTTGATCAAAAGGGCTCCTTAGGTTGGATTTCTGACCAAATTAAGGCCTTTAGGTTAACTTTAGGGTAGTTGGGACCATATTTGATCCAAGTTTGGCCAAGAAAAATGGATTTGGAGGTGTGATTTTGAAGGAAGGGGAAGTACCATTTTATAAGGGAGGTGAGGGTCACTTTATGAAAATCCTGAAATATTATTTTATTATAAATTAATTTTCTATTTATAATGGCTCCAAACGGATTTATTTCTAGGATAATGTTTTTATGGGTTGAAATAATCTCAAAAAATAGGTTTTATACAAGTTTAGTTCACCATATTAACCTTATATTTTAGATTTAACTCTTAGTTAAATAGTTTAACTTTTACCATGTCTTCTTTTGCTGTTATATTAAACGGTTAATAAACATAGTATAAAATTACAATAAAACCTAAAATGGTTCATTAATAACATATATATCATTATATAAGTCCTCTGGCCGAACCTTAGATTTTTATAACTATTATATAATTTAATGAAATACTTTTTGTTTTAAAAACTCAATTATGTCAATTATGACAATATTTAGTATTTGTTCTTTTTTAAAGTCATATAAACTTGATTACTTAGAAAAAAATTCATTAAATCAACCCTAACATGTCATATTAACCTATAAAATTCATGTGATGCATCAAAAGTCTCAATTTACATTTATTTTAATATTTATAATATAAATTATATTGATCTTTCATTAATTAGTTAATTGTTGCATCATCATTGTGTCATAAATAAATTTTATTTTTAATGTATAAAAATAATAAATAAACTACCATGATTTATTAAATAGTTTTATCTTTCTAATGAATATTTATAGTCCAATTTTTCTTAGGTATAACCCTATATTAAAAATGTTTTAGTTATTAAATCCTGAATTTTACACTTTTAACTCTTCTTTAAGAAAAATAATAATAAATGTCCTAATCTAATCCAAGTGGATCAAAAAGGATCATATTTTACTTATAAGGTTTATTTTGGTCGAAATACACTTATCCAATATAATTAGGACATGTTTTAGGGTAATTATAATATCATTTTTATCTTTAATTACCCTATTTACTTTAAACTGTGGTAAATAAAATTCCAAAGTTACTATTCACCAAAAATTATTTTCATCCTATCAAACCACATTTTACTAACTGATATCAACCGTGTCTCTCGGATTTTTGAAATTCAATTCATAGAAGCGGTAAAATTATGTTTTATGCAAAATTGAAAACGTGCCTAGAAGGTGGGTAAAAGACGTTAAAAAGTTCAATAAAATTTTATGCATCTAATCTTATTATAAAATGAATCCAATGAATTAAATTGGACTTATATAGGTATTATGAATATATTTTGATATTAAAATAAATTTAAATAAAAATAATTATTATTTAAATAAAAGTCAGTTTTAAACAATAACGCAGTGTTTTTCAATATTCATCAAAAATTAAAAGTATTCAGAAAAATACCAAAAATTCACTCTAAGCTAATTTTGAAATTCCAAATTACAAAATGATGTGTATTTCAAGAAATTAAAAATATTTATGTTTTATTAATTAATTTAAAAAATATATACCCATTGTCAAAACCTAAAAGTTGGTTTTTGAGAAGCAAAACCTATCAAAAGATTTATATGTTTTTATGTCCAATTTAAATGTAAAATTACTTACAATGAATAAAATTGGATTTCATGATAAAAATATAATCTAACTTTACCTCAAAACCATTCAAATTTATAATTTAACATTATAAATTATTTTGATTAAAAAAGTTGTTTTTAAGTAAAATTTATTATTTTTCACTATTAATAAAAATATGACTGTTATCAGAAAAGCACCAAAAAATTATCCAAACTAAATTTTTATGACCCTATCCTAAATAAGAAGTTTAGGCTGTAAAATTGAATATATAAAAGTATCAAATATTGGATTTAAAAAGGGTTTTCCATTAAAAGGTGGTAAAATTGCATTTTTGGAAGTATACTTCTTTTATCTGAAAAATTGAATTTGTTCTTATATTATGTATAAAAAACACATAATATAGATGTTAAAATTATATGGAGTATAAAAAATTCAAAATACATTTAATACTATTCATACCCGCTTTTTGACAGGCTAGTTTGGTAAGTCGTGGTGTGCTCAAACTCGGTGTTGTGTGTATGGAAAGCTATTGAATTACTTTAATGAAAATAACTTACTATGAAATCTTGGGGTGTTACATTAGCCACATTCCAAGACACTAATAGAGAAATAAGTTAAATTCTACAATGAAAAAATTTCTCATATAGATGTTTACTATTTAATATAATCATTTTATCGTGATATCTCAAATCAAGAAGGTTGCTTGCTGGTGCCATCAACCTATGTGCTCGATTTCCCTTTTCTTGACTTCCCAGAAATTGAAATTTCCCATAGTACACCATGGTCATGGATTTATTTAGGCTATATCATTTCCATCAAAGGGTCAAAAATATCAACTTTCATTAAATAACAGAAGGGAAAATCCTTTCTCACATTATTTATTAATGTAAATTTACTCGTGAGGCACCAAACGTATCCTATCTCACTGTGAACATATTTTGTCACGATTTTCATCAATAGATCAAATTGTGCGGATCATAATACTCATTAATAATAATATTATAGTCTGAGGATCATTACGCACATCCACAGATAGGAACATCTAATAAAACATATAAATGTGGATTTCATACAGATGTGTCTCATTTTTATAATATCCTACTAGATAATACTGAGGGAATAAATCATAAGAAGGTCCCTCAATGTCCTATGAGTCTCTACCCCCGATTGAATGTATCATTTGTTTCCATCAAATGATATTATCTAGTAATAAAACATATATTTAAGAATAGTGTCGTAGCACTTCTAGGTTCTCATCATAGCGGGGAACTATTATGACCTTTTAGCACAAAAACTACTCTTGATTCATTATCACATTATGTAGAAGAACAATCATGATGTGATAAGAAGTTTATTAATATTTTTAGAGGGAAAATTCTCCTAACCTCAATGTGAGTTGGGTACATTCATTTATAGATGGATAAAAATGATTACACGGTGGAGTACTCCAATATGGGACTCAGAAATACACTTTATAATAAAATTGGGTTTAACACTCCCCTCAAGATGTACATGCCCACCTTGATCCAGGATTCCGAAAAAATAAAGACGACATCAACCAAGACCATACACACTCCCCCTAAATCTAGGTCGCTGATACCCTAGACACCCAGCATGGTACTGGGAGAGTTAAGACAAGCTCCTGGGAGGTGTTTCTTGAAGATATCGACAAGCTAATCTACCATTAAAATGTGGAAAAAACAAATATGGTTCTCCTCAAGGTGATGTGAAGAAAGTGGAAGTCCACCTTAATATGATTTGTTATTTCATGGAATATTGGATTAGAAGTAATCGTTATAGATAGCTGATTATCACACCAGATATGAGCAGGCATCTGTGTTGGGAATCCAAGTTCATGGATGATATTATGAAGAAAATGGATCTTATTAGTGATTGTGGACATGGAATGATATTCATATTTTTCACTAGATCTAGAGACAATATTCTGCTTCTTGTTGTTCCAAGAGATGAAGTTACCAGCCATGAAAATGCAAAACCCAAAAGTAGACATTCAGGAAGAAATGCAACCCACATAATCAGCATCAGAGAAGGACTAAACATTTAGATGATCATGATGTGAGTATCGAAGACCATGGGGAGGTATTTTTTTGTATTTTTTTAATGTGGAGGACAACATCCAACTAAGATTGGGTTGGATTCTCTATAAATTGGATCACTTTTACAACAACTCAGGAAATTTCTGGATGTTTCATGATGAGATAATTGAGTTTTCCCATAAGATGATAGCTCTCTAGTTGACAAAAGAGTTTTGTGTTATCGTAGAGAGATGTTTCCCTAGGATCAAGAGTAGTTTCATTGACTATTGGATAATTCAAACCTACATCCTATAAGATATCTAGGGAATATTTATATTGGTAGAGAATGATGGTTTCTGTATAATGGAAGACCTTAATGCCAAGTAATTATGTGATAGGACCAAGATCTTTGGTGTGAATGTGGTGGTGAGGATGCCCCTTTAGCTGGGTGACTACAGTGGAGCCGCTCCCAGTGATGATGATATCATCAACATACACCACCCGTAGAATGTAGGTGGATGACATCATATGGTAGAAGATGGTGTGGTCCTTTATACTTTGAGAGAGCCCAAATGTGGTGATAACGGTGCTAAATTAGCCAAACCAAGCACGTGGAGACTACTTGAGTCCATATAGATAGTGATGAAGTCAACAGACATGGGAGTCGGCTCTGGAGGATCAAAATCATGGGGGTCTCTTCAGATATAATTCTTTAAGAAAGCCATGGAGAAATACATTCATGACATCTAGTTGATGAAGGGGCTAATGATGATTAATGGCCAGAGAGATGTATAATCAGACCGATGCCATCTTTTCCACCATAGAGAATGTATCAAAAAATTTGATACCATATGTCTGAGGAAATCCCTTCGCCACAAGCCGGGTTTTGAGGCAATGGAGAGTTCCATAGAGATTGAGATGGAGCATATAAATCAATTTGATCTTGATATTATATTATCCTACCAGAAGGGGGATCATATCCCAAGTATGGTTGTTTTCCAGAGCTTGTAATTCATCCCACATCTCTTGAAGCCACCCCGGGTGAGATTTTTCCTCGCCAACTATGCGAGGAATAGATATCGTCTAAAAAGTGGAAATACCTATGTATTAAGATGTATATATAGGAGTATTCTTGAAAGAATGAGTACCTTTCCATAGTGCAATTGGATATTCGTCTGGTATTGGGGCAAGAGAATCGGATGAAGTTGGGATGATGGTATCCTTAGCCTGGATGGGGGACACATTCGAAGAGCGATGGGAGTAGACTGTACCAAACTGGTGATCTGTAGGGGTTGACACCAGAGGGGGTGGATGATGAGAGGAATAAAATCATCAATGGTAGTGTCTATAAGGGGATACAGAAGAGATAAAGGACATCTCTCAACAAATGATACGTCAATAGAGATGATATACTATCGTAAGTCCAGAGAGAAGCATCGGTATCTGCACTTAGTGCGTGAATATCTGAGGAATAGGAAATGGAGGGATTTGATAGATAACTAGAATAGGTTGGGATGAGTGTTCATGAACATAAAACAGACATCCAAACACACAGAGTGGAAGTGAGTAAGGATGGAGAGAGGGGAACCGAGTCTGAAAATGAGTCTCCCCCTTGAAGGATAGAATAAGGAAAGTGATTGAGTATGTATTTAGTAGTATTGATGACATCCCCCAAAAAGAAAAGTGGAACCTTCTAGTGTAATAGGAGGGAATGAGCAGTCTCTAGAATATGTTAGTATTTCTTCTTGGCCACTCCATTTTGATGAGGTTTTTCAAAATTAGAGGTATGTTGAATGATTTCATCTGCCATGAGAAACTATTGAAATGGAGTGGACAAATATTTTCTCCTATTTTTGGAGAAAAGAAATTTAACAGAGATTGAGAAATAGGTATTAATATCATGGTAAAAATTATGAAAGGTAGAAAACACCTCAAACAGATCTTGAAGAAGGTATAATAAAGTCATACATGAAAAATCATCAATGAAGGATATATATAATATTTATACCCAAAGTGAATCGAGATGGAACAAGGACCCCATAGATCTGAATGAACCAAATAAAATGGTTTGGAGGACCATGTAACCACTGGAGGAAGATATGAAGTCTGATGATGTTTCACAAATTTACATGACTTACAATAATAAAAATGCAGACTAATATCCAGATAAAGTAGATGAAGGGGGGAGGTGAGGGGATGTACCAACTGGGAATGAAGGTCCGATTAATGAGAAGTAAGAGACATGCAAGAAAATTATGTCATTCCATAGAACATGTACATCCTGTCCCGAAGCTGACTTCTACCAAGTTCTTGGTTTTTCATCTGCTCTTGAAACACAACACTAAAATATGTAAAGAGGACACAACAGTTGAATTCCTTTGTAATATTACTTATGGATAGAAGGTTAAAAGTAATTTAAGGCACATGTGCCACTGAATCCTTATTAATAGATGAATTCAATGATCATGCTCCCCAAAACCTAGATAGTGAATCCTTCAGTGACAGTGATGGGTGACAACCAGCATATGGATGGTTGGTGGATAACAAAACTACATCCCCTGTGAGATGATCTGATTCACTTGAGTCAAGAATCCCGGAAAGGGAGTGATGGATGAAAAAAGTAGTGGAACCACCAGAGTGGGAAATATATGCTGAAGAAGAACCTGGTTCAGAGGTGGTCCGATGATCATGAATCAGCTGTAGCTCAACCATGGAGAAGTCCAAAGAGGGAGGAAGAGCCACGGCTGATGGGGTAGCATCATGGACCCCAGTCTGACCATGACGATGATGCTTATATGGGATGCCCTGAAAACCCCAACAATGTTTGATCAATTGGCCAATAATTCCATAATGATAACAGAGGGGATGAAGATGGCCCTCCCCATGGCCATGCCCGTGAGTGGCTGCAGAGTGTCCATTGCCACAACTCAAGAGGGAAGTGTGATAGATTCTAGGCTTGGATGGGGAAAGTTTCATATGAGCCTTTCCAAGTAGATGATACACCCATGGAATCTCTAGAGAATAGGGGCTAATGAGCATATATATGGCCATTTTCTCATATTCTGGATTGAGACCATGGATAAGGATAAAGAGGAACAATTATTCCCTCTGGGCCAAGGCTGCCTTCGGTGTCTGTGGAATGGGTCAAAAATCAATAAATTCATCCCATAGAGATTTTTATTCCATGAATAACATCATAAATAGATGGGGCTATTGGTAGATGAGCAAGAGGCCCTGAAATTCGTTGAATCAGTAATGTACCCAATCATATTGAGTATATGAGTGAAGAATACGATCCCTTTAGTGATTTTTCATCTAATGACTTTGAAACCTAGAATGAATCAATCTATGCGTCCATAAGCATCTAAATTTGCTTGTTTAATAATTTAAACACTTGCTTATGTAAGAAGGAACTACTCCAAAGATTCTTATATTAAGCTTCTCCTTTTAAGGATTAATCACAAAGTTTAGCTTGATGATGACGATGATATTATCTATGACAAAAGATTTTATCATATGAGTATCATGTATTATAACCATTCAATAAAGACTTTTATTAAATGATGTCCCCTTTTTAAAATCCATCATACCCATTAGTGATCCAATATCCATATTTCACTAAGAAAATGACCTCGCTTTGGCGTTGAACTCATTGAATAGTTATTTAGGTAGGGAAACATCCCAATTATATCATATATGAATTTTGTATAGTTGATTAGAAAAATCTTTGACCAATCCATCATATGGATAAACCCAACCCTATTCCTATAGTACCCCAACCCTTGGGGTTTCTCAGCCATTTTAACCCAAAAAAAATGTAAAAAAACAAGCTAATCACAAGACAATCCAGGGTCACCCCAATTTTTTGTGAAACTTCACAAGGATGATCCAGTATTTCTCAATACATTATTTTATTACACAAGATAATCTAGTGGCACCCGGTTTTGGCATTAAACTACCTGGTTGGATGATCGAGGTCTTGAAAAGTGTTTTTTTAGAAGTAATCTAGCACTTAGTATTTTATGGGGATTTAATCACACCATCTTATCTCATGTCAGTATCTGTTATGTATGAATGCTTCTAGTTATTTAGATTGGAATTTTATTCCCTCCACCAAGACAATCTATTCAAATCATATTGATGTGCAACTCTTTACACAACCAATAAGTTTTTGTTACTCACCCAAAAATAAAAGTTAAACATATTCATACATATCGAAATGCATCATATGCATAGGTTACATGAAATCTTTATTTAAAAGTTTAGAATTATATTAGATTGAAAATCTCTATATGAGTAATCCTAGAGTGATGGATAACGAACCCCATACACTTTCCTAGACAAGGCCCATGTCTCCAGGTAAGTATGAAGTTTGACCCCAAGTCCCTCTACCCAAGAATACATTAATTAATAGATATTTCAATTTATCACAACTCTAACACCTAATATTCATAAACTATATTCAACAACTAAATTCAAACTTATAACACAAATAAAAACTTGAGGACAAGGTAGATAAAAAATTAAATTCATTAATATTTTCTAAAATTTAATGCAGGACTCAATTCTAGAAGAATTTTAAAATTTTAAACTAAATCATACACAATATAAATATTTTGTAAACAATTAATAAATAAAGGCCAACTATAAACCCTTTTATAATTTCATCTTTATCAATATTAACATTCCATGACTTTGAATATAAATATTTTATATTCATTCTAATACAAACTTTTTAATATTTATCATTATATGACATTTCCATTTTAAATATATGATATTATATGAATTATAAACTATTAATAATCCAAATTCTATTATGTAAACATTTTACATAATCTAAATATCATATACATTATTTTTTTTAAAACTTGATCATTACAATTAAAACACTTCTTGATGTGGATTATATAACATTCAAATAACACCCCCTTTTATTTTGAACAATTCAAAATAACTAATTACCAAAAATTCATAATTTAAATATAAATATTTTATATTTTGACCTTATTTCATAATTTATAACCTTTTATATTTTTTTTGATTTCTATATAAAAAAAATTTATTTATAGATCATAAGTCATGACATATAATTTGATTAAAAAGTATTTTAAATATTAACAATTAATATTTGGGAAAAATAAATATTTTATAACCATTTAATAGATTAATTATAAATCATTTATAATTGATTTATTAATTTATAAATTCATTATAAATTAAATATTATTAAAATTCCTTTTATAATGATTTATAAACATTTTATAAACCATTAAGATTGTTTAAATATTTGAAAATATTTTTTAAAAACTTTACTATTTACCCTTATGTGGAATCCATATTCTTCGTAAAGGTATACTCCCTCTTCTCTTATATAGGCCATCTCAGAGCCTTTGTTTAAAGGTAAGTCACCACTAACCTTTACATATCTTGAAGATAACATTTTGCATAAAGGTAATAGGGTGGTTACATTTACACAAGTCATATGTGTAATGGTTACCCAAGAACTCTAAAGTTCATGTAAAGGTAATAAAGCCATAGCATAACTTTACACAAAAAAAATAGAAATACCATGATTAACCTTATGTGAAACCCTTCATGTAAAGGTATGTTATCGGTTGCCTTTACATAACCCTTTTAAAACTACAACTTCCTTTACATGTAAGAGTAAGAACTATCATACCCTTTTGTAACACCTTTATACAAACCATTTACATAAGGGTTACAATCTAAACTGCCTTTATGGTAACCCATCATGTAAAGGTAAGCCTTAGGTTTCCTTACATGCATAAGGGTAATCTAGGGTGACAACTTTACACAATCAGTGATGCATACATATAGGTAATGCCTTAGGTACCTTTATGTATCGCATTTATGTAATGGTAAACCATTTTTTCAAGATCTTCTAAAAACTGAAGAATGATGCTTTGTTTTGGTTTCTTCTTCATTTAAATGAAAAATTTCATAAATCTAAATAAAATGTTACCTATGATACCACTGAAGGATTTTTTTAGAGTCTTATAACAATTATCAGATCATGTAGAAGTGATTTAAAACCCTTTATCGAGTATATCCATGGAATATAATATTAAACTCCATATAAAATACTAAAATTAAGATATACTATACTTTCGTACCTTACATCAAAGAAGCCACCACAACCCTTGATCTTTATTTGATGCATTTGGAAAAGATGACAATGTAAAAAACACAAGCTTCCCACCTACATAGTGTATCCATGAGGTGCTCCTAAATCATCTATCTTAGGGATGAAATCCATCCTTCCTCCATGGAATACTAGATCCACTTATATGAAGATGAAAGATTAAGAGAGATTTGGCTAAGGAGTCTCTACCTAACATAAAGTAATCACATACACTACCATCACATAAAAATAATTTATATAGGAAATCAAGGATGATACTTAGTTGAACCAGCATATATTCATGCATTGAAATGCATGAATAAATTCCATGAATAGTTAACGAATGTATGTATTCATCATATGCATTTACTCCCTATCATTATATCTCATATAAGACCTTAATAAATGTTAAATTTAAATGGGTTTTAATTAATCTAATATTAACACACTTAATATTCATTTTCTCATTTGATTAAAGGTAGTGGAATGCGTGAAATCTTATTTCATTCATGAATATCAATATACATTACATTCAATATAATCATGAATCAAAATCATGATATATCTTTAGGGAATATCTCTTTAAACACAGACACACATGTTATTTTCTCAAAAAATCATATACCATTATTAGTGGTATCAAAGCATGGGGAGAATTGAAGCCATCTAGAGCATTGATTCACCGAACGTAGTGGGACACTACTTCAAACTCCATGATTAAATGTCTATAATAGGAGAAATAATTCTTAGAATATATATTAAGTTATCATAATATCAAAACCGGTTACATTTGGTTTAGAAAGTATTTAGCTTAGAAAGTATTATAAAATAATTGAATCCATATTATATTTTAAGACTGAGTAAGAAGTGGTTGAGTTATGGCATAAATCCCATCAAGCTCATGAGAAGCTTGAACTGATAAAAGTAGAGATTGGGTAAACTGAATCTCACCTTATATAATCCATGTGGTTGGTTGGAAACATAGAAAAGACTCTATGAGATTTAGATGGTAATTAGGATGTAATTTTTTTATAAAATTAATACATCATGGATGAAAGAGGATCGAATTTTAGAACAAATATTTAATATATTTGATAGAGAAATTAAGGAATGGATTCAAGAAAATCTTCTAATCAACCAAGAGCCATTTCATCATATACAAATCTACATAGAGATACAAAGAGAGAAAGTATATTAAGATGATTTACTATAGAGGATTAAACATGATCTTTAGCAGGAGAAGCATAAGAATATAATGTAGAGATTTTGAGTATTCCATGGAATATCTAGGTGTACCAAAATGAGATCCATGATATTATCACTCACAAAAACGAGATTTTGGAGATATGGAGAATATCTTTAAATGCATAAATGAAAACCATAAGATAATAGAATACCTATAATCCATACTCAAAGAAAATAATAAGGGGAAAGAATAAATTTCACCTTACACTAAAAGGATGTGTCTAATACCATGGGAATCCAGATTAGTATGGTAGTTGATCTCCCAAAACCAAATCCTTTGAAATGATAGAGGATTTTTCAAATAAAAATTAAAAGATTAATTAGTAAGAAAATCGCACTTATCTTAGCTATATTTGGAAAAAATATTTACCTAAAAATGAACATATATAAGGTTTAACAAGAATGTGAAAAGGATCCTAATGCTTCCATACATTAATGGGATTTTGACCATCGATATTATATTCTATCAGTTGGTTTAATATTGTGGAACATAGATAGTGCACTCAATTTCATAGTAGAAACCCTAAGAGGTTATTCATGACTATTTTTGGGATATTTTGTTAAGACACTCATAGGTGAGAATCATTATCATAGAGTATTCCACTTTAATAAAAAAAGTTACACCTGTAATAGATGATTTACTCAAATAGGAGTTTGTTGGAAATTCACTGGTCAATCGAGATGGATAATTTGGAGAAAAAACTAGAACAACTTTAACTATGATCTAGATATGCGACATGTGTTATTTTGATGAATATCTTTTTGAGTTTCAACATTTCTATTAAAATATTTCAAGTGGATTATATTCATCCTAAATGAAAAGAAATAATTCTCAAAACCCTAATTAATACAATGGTCTATCTATATGTTTGGAATGAATATAAATGAAAATCGATAAGAATGATATACCTTAAACAAATCGACCCGAACTATCGAAATGTTACAGAATCATGTGATCGAGATAACCGAGGAGAAACTAGAAGATTCCTCCCTCTTAGGGTATCCACAGATCATGTGACTCTCCTGGTGCTATGGAAGGATTCCCCTCAATCCATGGTCTACAAGAACCTTGATTTTAAAGGTGGTATAAAATCAAGTGCTATACAAATATTTGTTTAGGGGAGTTTTTTGTTATCAATAAACCCAAAAACTAAGGGATTGAGAATTATTTATATATCCATCCAAATAATCTATTTGGAACTCAAATGTTTAACTATATTCATGATAAATTTTACAAATGATCAAACATTACAACTATTTTTAATACTCTTCTCAATTCTACATTAATTTGTTTAATTTTTAAAAAGACATGTAAGATGTTCAAACTCCTCATCATCATCATATTGTGATTACATTGAGAATGAAAACATAGAAGAGGATGATGGAGGTTGAACCGAGGATTAATATAAAATATGATATTCCCCATGAATAGCTACCACGACATAGTGTTTCACACTATGATGTGCTACACATAAGACTAGACCATAATGTTGTATAAACCACTACACCATGATCCACCCTTTAGTTTACATATCCATTAATCTCTGAATTGTACCAAAAGACTCGTAGACTTCAACACACTTTCACTTTATGTCACATCATATGAAAACATTCATGAAACCATATCTGATACTCCTTTTGTATATCTTCCAAAAATTATTTTGAAAAATTATATCACTAATTTTCACCTTATGCAATATAATATATAAAACCATTTAATAATTCATCTACCAATTCTTCTAGATATCCTCCAAAACACTTTTGGGGTAGCTCTCAAAGTTTCATAAACTAAATTCCCATTTCCACAACCACAAAGTGTGACCCCACAAGCCTTTGTAGCATTGGAAACAATTATAAATTCTTGAATCCATAACTATAAGAAAATAGATAACTCTATATAACACATATATCTCTACACCCATGTCCACTAGTTCCATAAAATGCCAGCATGCATAATAATATAGTTCTTTTGTCCAAGACATTGAGTGACCATGATACATGATGTTTTTCAATACCATATAATCTCTTCATACGTTCTTGATTCTTTAATTATAAATTAACTAGGTTGATAAATACATCACATCATTCATCTATGCAGATGATCACATCATGTATGTAATTACCTAACTTTTCTCAAAGGTATGAGTCATTTTTTATCATTTAAAACCTTTGTTTCAACTTGGTAAGTATGACCTATGCCTTAATGAATGTTTTGGGAATGTCTAGGCATTGTTCGGACCCCGAAGCTCTATGAATTTTGAACACACAGGGGGTATATGGTTAGTACATGATTAGTACTAACTGTGAGGGGCACTCAGTGGTCAGTAAGATGCTGCACAATTTTTCTACAATTGTGAGAGGTGAGGAACACGCCTGTGTGGAAATTGAAGACCTTTTGACAATGGAATTTCACGTGGTTTTCACATAGTTAGGGAAACCGCTCACCCAAAACATGTGTGGTCCCTCCTTAGATAGTGATGTGCCCATGATTGGCACATAGTTTGTCCAACCATGAGGCCAAAATATGTGACCCTATATGGAAGGGTGATTTTACCTTTTTTCCCCTTAATGAAACTAATATCTCACTCTCTCTTTCTTCCTCTCTTTTGCTATGGATCACCCCACCTTATTCTCTTGTGAGATATTATAAATCCTTACCTACGCCTTTTGATTACTTATCCATCTAGAGTCCAAATCAAGAATCTTAAGAAGAATTGGATCCTCATTGATAAGCACTTGAATCTTATTGCTTCCTATTTCATTTGATCTTAATTTATATTGTTCTATTTTGGTGTAATATCATTTACCCTATTTTTGGAGAATTGGATCGTTCTTCACATTTCTTCACATCTAATTCAAATCTAAAATCGATATTGGATAAGGAGTCATCAACAACTCTAAGGTAGGTTGTCTAGTTTCTTTTATAAAATTTGTTATATTTTCATAGCTCCTTTATTGTGCCACATGTTAACCATTTCTTCATGATGCGTTAAAATGTGTTCGTACTTTCTAAATAATTATACACATGTTGTTGAACTCCTAAGAATCTTTACTGAGTGATTAGGGGATGCCGAACTCAATTATAGCTACCCTTTAGGTGCATCGAATGGATTTTCCCACATTTATAAAAGTTTCAGTTGTCCAATGAACATATTAAGTGATTGAACTATCATGATATGGTTTTTATTGATTAATTAATAAAAATAGATTAATTCCAATGATTGATAATGAATTTCAATTCCTTGATTAATTATGTGGATTGTTTAAATGAAATTGAAATGGGTGTAATGACCACACTAGGTGACACATGCTTTATTATTGTTATGGATTATATGATCTATAAATCCCTTGATTGTATTGGGATTGATGACCATAAATTTATTAGAGGTGATCCTCATGTTTATTTTTTTTATTATTAGTATTACATCATTAGAATTTCCTGTAGAACTATGGTTAAAAGACTTGTTGATAATGATGTTTCACTTTTACTTACATTGGGTGTTGAGAATGAAGACTCTGACCATCATACTTGTATCTGGGAGATGAGAATGAAGTTCCACATTACTTTATTTTAGGTGTTGGGCACGATGACTCATCCCATCTATCTCAAGTGTTCAGAATATCATCTCACATTCATTATGAGATTCAGGGAATATACCCTTTGATGGAGACTATATCTCATTAGAATAGTTATGAACACTTTAGTTACACCCTTGGTATAGCTAGCACCTAGTATCCTTGAATATCCTAACTTATGTTCTCATGTGCTTAGTGCATATTCATGTATACAGTATATAACTACAATATATATATATATATATATATATATATATTATGATTACTAATCAAAAACTTATACCAACCTATACCAAAGTCTGTAGAGCCATCCAAGTGTCTTGTGGGAACCTGATCCAGATAATATTTGTTTATTAATATTTTTTTATTATCATTATACCCATACACTATTTTTTCTATGTATACATGCTGGATTATTTATAGGAACCATGGGTGGTGACCTACAAAGATTATATCTCACACCCTACTCAGGCCACCTTTGGTGCCCGAGTAGATTTCTTTTCTGCAGGTATGGATAAGGTTAAGAACCCTAATACAAATTCTTGATTTATTATCTTATAAGATGTATCATGGTAGTAGAGGATTTGGAATATTCTTATGATTATAGTGAGGAAAACTTTTGGAAAATTTTTATTTTTCAATATCATGTTTTATATTCCTATCCCTTATTCCCCTTTTTATATATCATCATTCCATGAAATATTTGTTTATGACTCAGCCTGTTGGATTTTGGTATTATTAAAATTCTTGGTTATTTACTATTCTATAGTTATTTATCATATTTTCTCTATTATTCCATTCTGTTATATCATGCTTCCACTACGACAGGTTATTAGTCCTGTTGTTCTAGTGGATGTTCATATTATGCTTCCACTAATGCCTTTTTATTTATTGTCTTCACTATGCCACTCTAATATGAGGTTATTGTCTCCCTATTGTACCACCTAACACCATTACTACTTGTCAGTATCCTCTGACATATGGGGAGGTATGCTTGTGGCCATGTGACCCACTAGCTAGGGGCATGGGTTGAGTGGATCTCGGGTCGGGATATTAAAAAGTGGTATCAGAGTCTTTATTTTTCTTTTGTATTACTTTTTGGGTTTTAAACAGGACACTAGGATGTTATGGAATTTTGTAATGATCTTGTGACTGGGCGTAGCTAACCCATGTATAGGGGAAACCCAAATTACTTGGGATGGGTTTTTCTTATTCTAAATTATGACTATTAAAGTCGATACGGATTCACCATTGTGTGACGTAAACATATTTTAATGTTATTATTATTTGTGTTATTTCTATGAGATATCAATTACCTAGTCCTGATGAAATGAGGGTGTGTGATCTAATGTATAATTTTAGGCACACTAGGATTGATATGCCATGAATTTTTTCCATGCCACATCTACAATATGTGTGCATTTTCCTGCAATATATTGTTATGTCTGATTCTTACATATTGAAACATTCTGACATTTCTTTTAGGGAGCATATAATTGGACTAATTAAAGTGATTATAACAATCTAAGTGGTGTTTTCCCACATATATTGGTGATGAAACCTTAATTATCTAATTATACCATGTTGTGGGTTTTGGACCTACGGGTTCTAAATCATTATATAGATATTATATATACAATACTACATAGTATGATTAATTGAAAATCAATATAAACTAAATAGGTTATTGCTAAATGGGATGTCAATTGTAAAGTAAATGGAATTTTCCTCTAAACTTGAAATTGGTGGGCCATATATCAGAACCCCTACCATCTGATATGAGACCTAAACCCAAACTGAACCTTAATAGTAGGTATTTGGGAGTCTCTTATGTTCTTATGACCTATTATGGTATTTCCATTTCACATAGACTTGGCTTTTGGAGTAGGTGGACAGGTGTGATGTTTTCTATAGGAAGGTTGTGTACCTTCCCTATTATTTATCTATAACACTTTTGACTGTTAAATTATCTTCTAAGGAGTTTATTTTTTTAATTTTATAATCATGTCACAATGAAATCATCGAGTCTTACACACTGAAGATGGTGATGACCACAAACTAGGGGTGGTAGGCCTTGAGATGCTAGTGATACCTCTTGTTGTTCCATGTATGGATCCACATGTTTTTCCTAATATGTGAACTGAAAACCAATTTTGAGAAGTATTTTTCCATATGATACAGCCTATAAAAGGTGTCACTTGACCTTCCCTAACTATGTAAGAGTTAACTCTGGAGTTCCAGCAGTAGAATCCTACCACCTTTTTAGGGAATAGTAGGAAAAATACTATTGAGTCATGGATGGAAACCATGATTTCTATCTTTGATCATCTAGAAACTCTTCTAGAGTAGATGGTCAAGTTTCCCCATTTAGATAGATTTGGTGGCAGGGGGTGGGCGGCTGTCCTGGGGTTGAGTCCCTAAGTTGGTTTTCTTTCTTGCATGCATTGTATAGAAAAAAAGTTTTGAGCATTGGGTTAAGCTTTCTACTTGTATGCTACATGATTCTACCAACTGATGGTCGAATGTTATTACCTAGGCTGACGAACATAGATATATTATCTGGATAGACTTCCAAACGATCATTTATGAATACTTATTTCCATATACTCTGAGGGAAGACCAAGATAGAGAGTTTACGAACCTCATAGAGGGATGCATATCTATTATGGAGTATTTTACTTGTTTTATGGAGTTTAATCATTTCAGTCCAACTTTATCTCGTGATGACCCAATGACTATGAGGTGATTATAGGATGGTATGGTATATTCCATCCACTTGTAGGATAATTTCATTCACCAGACTACTTTTTCTAACATATTAAACTAGACCCTCATTACTAATAGGAATTTGAGGGAAGACTATAGTGCAAGCCAGGGCGGTTCAACACCTAAATATTTCAGTGTTTCTTCTAGTTCTTGAAATCATCTATTTAAGGTTTCTCTAGGGGGTAGCAGTAATATGGTAGCTCGTACTAATAGTTTCCTCATATTGTACTAGTGAAGGAAACTAGGACTTATGAAAATTCAGTGTTTCCCGGATCTAGTGGAATGTAGAGGGTGCAGAAGAATGGGGAATATTCAGTTCTTCTATAGGAGTTTTCAATAAATTCATAGAGAGAAGAGATATACATATACCCAACATTTAGGAGTGTGGCCAGCAGTACCATGTCAGGCAGCCAGCTAGAATACCACTAGTCGCTCAGGTTGAGGTGGTGGTTGAGGTCAAGGTAGTCAGAATTAGGACTTAGAGAGCTAGCAGAATGGGCCTACTCAGGGTAGTTTGTCTATGACTTAGGTTCATGGTGCATACCAGTTATATATAGTTCATACTATGCTAGAGGATTAAAGAACCAATCCCTCTACTCTATGAGGTACTATTCTTGTAGCATATACTTTAGTATCTTCTTTATTTGACCCTAGTGTTTCACACTTCTTTATAATTGAAGCAATCATGGAAAGTCTGGTAATCGAGATTGAACACTTCTGTGGTGTGATGTTTCTTGATACCCCATTAGGTATCCGACGACACAATGTTTGTTGTTGTAAATATTTTCCCCTTAATATAGGTGGATATATCTTCGAGTAAAACCTTTTAGTCCTCTATATGACATGGATCAATGTAATTATAGCAATAGACTAGTTAGTTACCTATCAATCCCATGACTATTGTTGTCGTCATAGGTTGACGTTTACACCACCTAATGGTGGTAGACACATGCATAAGGGAGAATGGTAAATCAAAGATATGTGATCTGAACCTCATATTTAGAGGCTAGGTAGTGTGAAATCACAAATTGATTGTATCTTCTTGAATGATCAGGGTTTACAATCCATAATTTTCTCTCTATTGGTGGATCATTTCAGGTACATTTTCCCTGATGAATTTTTTGGTCTACCTTCAATGCGATAGGTAGAATACAACATTTAGATAGTGCCTCTAGAAGCACCACTGACCATTCCTCCTTACAGGTGACACCTATGGAGATTCTAGAGCTCAAGAAATAGTTAGAGTATCTGGAGGCTAAAGTCCTTATATGACTCAATACATCTCTATGAGGTTTATCAGTATTTTTTTTCTAAAAATGAAGGCAGTGCCCTCAAGATTTGTGTGGATTACTGATAGTTGAAACAATTTTCAGTAAATAACTAGTATCCACTACCTCAAATAGATGACCTCTTTGACCAACTCCAAGGATAGAGGGTGTTTTAAAAGATTGATTTGAGGTCAATATATCATTAAGTGCATATCAGGTCTTTAGATATATCTATCACATCTTTCAAGAGTAGGTATAGTCCTTATCAGTACCTAGTAATGCCATTTGGTCTCAAAAATTCATCCACTATTATTATAGACCTAATGAATTAGGTTTTCCACCCTTATTTGGATTCATTCATGGTAGTATTTATGGACTAAATCTTATTATACTCATGCTCTCGACATGACCATGCCAACCATCTTGAGATCATATTGGATACACTAAGGGAGCACTAGCTTTATGAAATGCTTAAAAAATTACTCTTTTGGATCGATGAAGTCCACTTCCTAGGCCGTATCATCTTAGACTTTGGATTTTCATTAGAACCCAAGAAGATAGAGTTGTAGTTACATGAGAGAATCAAAATAACATCTTTGATATACAGAGTTTCTTGGGGCTATACAGGCATTAAATACACCTCATACAAGATTTCTCATGCCTTGCAGAACCTCTCACTAGTCAATCTACAAAGGGTGTGAAATTCGTATGGTCAAAAGCTTATGAAGAAGCCTTTTAGGAGTTGAAGGAAAACCCCACTTCAACATCGATCTTGATTTTACCAGAGCTAGGAATGAGCTATATTGTTTATTGTGATGCTTTAGGTATCGAGCTAGTAACTTTTCTGATGTAGGATGAGCGAGTCATAGCATACAGGTCTTGTCAGTTGAGGATTCATGAGCAGAATTACCTAACATACAACCTCAAGAAAGCTACAATAGTTCATTCTATACACTCTTAGAGACACTATTTACATGAATAGATTTTTATGGTATTCACTATTCACAAAATCCTTAAGTACATATTTACACAACATGATCTGAATCTTATAAAGTTCATATAGGGGGTTGAATATCTACAATCCTTTGATTTCAAGCATTCCTACACACATGGGAAAGTTAATGCTATGGACTATGCTCTTAGATAGAAGAGGATCAGAGAAACAAGACATGCAGTCACTAGAAGCAGAGCTACCAGATTGGAATAATGAGAGGGTATGGCAACTACCATCGAGACCAGGCACCATGCAGCTTTGTACGGGGCAATTCTAGCTAACCAGCAATGAAATGTGGAGAGATAGGTGATAAATTATGCAGAAGCTAGGGAAGGGGTAGTTCCTGTGGGTTGGGCCTATATGTCATGTATTGGGCATAGTATGCCTCTCGGCCTTTGGTTCATGTATTGCGAGTCGTGTTAGGCCTTGTGCCTTGGGCTTACGGGTCATGTACGGGTTCCCCTTCATCCCTTAAAAGGGGGATTATATATAATAAAAATAAAAAAGAAGGCCTTTTGTCCATTCAGGTGGAGAGTGGTAGTTCAAAGACTTGTTTTTAGAAATTCATGTAGAGTTTCCGAAGGATCAGGGGATGACTATACTCACGAACTTGGTGGTGACCTCTACTATTCTAGAACAAATGAGAATGAGGAAAATTTTAGAACTCAAGAACCTATTCCTAAGGGAAAGTGTCTCAGATGATTATTCATATTCTGGTTGGATCATTGATAAGGATGAGACCTTATGATTTTGTGGGTGTGTATGGGTTTCAGATGATATTAGAGACGATTTTATGTGGGAATTTCATTCCTCAGTTTGGTTAGTACATCTCAGTGTCACCATGATGTACTGAGACTTATGTCACCAGTATTGGTAGCTTGGTATGAAATACGAGATTAACGAATTTATCACTCAATGTTCCACCTATCAATAGAAGAAGGAAAAAAAATCATGTACTAATAAGACTTTTATAGCCATTTTCTATTCTTGAGTGGAAATGTGATGATGTTTCTATGGATTTCATGACTAGTTTACATATATCACCTCATAAAAATGATATTTTTTAGACATTTTTATATCATTTGACCGATCTTGTTCACTTCTTACCTATTTGAGAGACCTTTTGGTAGATGAGATAGGGAAGATGTACATCAGAGAGGTCATAAATATTCATGGAGGTCCATGATCTATCGTATTTGATAGGGAATATCACCTTACATCCTGGTTCTGGTAGGGGTTGCAGAAGGCTTTGAGTACATAGGTGCTTCCGAGCATAACCTATCACCCTAAGACCGATGGACAACTAGAGGGTATTATTAAGGTGTTAGAGGACATGCTCTGTGCATGTTTCCTTGAATTCATATGTTCTTGAGAGAAACACATAAATTTGGTTGAGTTGAATTATAATAAAAACTTACAAGATACCACTCATATGGATCCTTATGAAGCCTTATATGGTAGGTTGTTCCCATCACCTCTCTGTTGGTTAAGGGGAAGGGAGGTAACTTATCTTAGACTGCGTCTTGTCCAAGAGACTATAGGAAAGGTCTAGTTGATCAGGATGTGCATGTTGACAACTCAATCCAGACAACAGTCATATTCCAATTGACATTTGAGACCTCTTGGTTTTGAGGTCCAGGACCGAGTTTTCTTGTTAGTTTTAACCAGGTTGAGCCATCCATGTATTCAGTGTTAGGGTAAGCTTTCGCCTCAATTCATTGGACACTTTGAGGTTTTGAAATGAATCAGAAAAGTGGATTACAAAATAGCACTTCCTCGGAGATACTGTTCTATGCATGATGTATGTCATGTATCTCTGCTTTTCAAATTTTATCCGGGCCCATTGCACGTGTTCCAGCCTGATGAGGTGGATTTTGATATGTATTCTTCTTTAAAAGAGTATATAATTCATATCGTGGATCAGAGAATGAAAACACCCATAGGAAGTTTATTTCATTTCGTAAGAGTTATATGAAAAAATGAACAAGTAAAAATGAGACAAGGGAGTTTGAGGTTAATATATGAGATTAGTGGCCATAACTATACTTTGATGATCTCTCTTTACCCCTAGAAGGACAACTTGGGGATGAGTTTATTTAAGGAGTAGACGATGTAATGAGCCAACTTTTCTCAAAGGTATAACTTTTTTTTTGTTTAAATTATTTTTCACATCTTTTTAAAAGTTCTCTATGACCTAAAGAAGGTTCTGGGGGAATCCGGGGCTAGTTCAGAGCTCAGATCTTGGAGAATTGGGCAACCACAGTGAGCCACATGGTTAGCACACAAATATTACTAACCATGCAGGGTCACTCCTTAGAAAGTGAGGTATGCACGGTTGGTGCATAGTTTGGCCAACCATGTGGCCTTGTCTGGAATAGTTATTTTACCTTTTTTCCCTTAATGGAACTACTATCTCAACCCTCTCTTTCTTCCTCTATTTTCTAGCGGATCACCCTCCTACTCCTGTGAGATCTCTCAAATCATTACGTGGTATTTTTTATTACTCATCCATACAGAATCCAAATAATGTGTTTTCAAAATAATTGGATTTTCATCAGTAAGAACATTAATACTCTTTCTTGATATTTTAGTTACTCTTCATATCTCTTGCACTATTTTAGTTTGAGAACAATGGCCCTATTTTCATGGAGTCAGACTGTTCTTAATTTTTATTTTGATCTACTTCAAATATGAATCTAACATTGGAAGAGGATTCATCTATGACCCTAAGTGGTCTAGTTGTTTTCCTTAAAATTCATGAGGTTTTCACAGATCCTCCACTATTCCACATGACGACTATTTTTGTGTGTTGCCTTAAAATTTGTTCTTCTTTTATAAATAATTATACACAAGTTTTTACACTTCCAAGGATCATTTCCATGTGATTAGGGGATGCCAACATTAATTATAGACACCCCTTTGGGTGTTTCAAATGAATTTATCTCTTTTTTATAAGTGATCGTTGTCCAATGAACCACCTAAGTACTTGGCCTACCATGAAATGGGTTTTTATTGCACAATTAATTAAATGGATTAATTCCAATGAGTGATTATGAATTTTCATTCCTTGATTAATTAAATGGATTTTAAAGTAAATGGAAATTGGTGGAAATGCCACACCAGGTGATGCATTATTTATTATTTTTATGGATTATATGAATTATTATTCCCTTGATTGTATTGGGATTGATGAAATTAAATGTATTATAGGTGATACATCATGGTTCTTATTATTATTATCATTTTATTGGCATTGGAAATGGAAAGATGGTTAATGGACCTGATGAGCATGATGTTTCATTCTCCCTTACATCACGTATTGAGCATGAAGACTCTCACCATTTTACTTGTATGTGGGAGATGGGATGACGTTCCACGTTACTCAATTTCAGGTGTATGTTATGATGACTCACCCAAACTATCTTGTTTTTTGAGCATGACATCTCACATTAATTATCATATTCGTAGAGTGCACCCTTTATTGGAACCTATAACTCATTAGACAAGGTATAGACACTTGAGTTATGCCCCATGTCGAGCTAGAACCTAGTATCCATGAATATTCCTACTTATGTACTCACATATTTAGTTCATATTTGTATATACAATATATAACTATGCTATATATATGATTATTATATATACAGTTACCAATCATACACTTCTATCAGCCTATGCCATTGTTGGTAGAGCCAGTGAGGTGTCCTATGGGAACCTATGCTGGCCGGTATTTATTTATATATCTTTGTTTATTATCCTTATAGTTTCACACTCCTATTTCTATATATTTAGGTTCGATTGTTTATAGAAATTATTTGCAGTTGCCTACTATGATTTTATCTCACAGCCTACTCATTCTGTCTTCGGTACCTGAGTAAATTACTAGTCTTCATATATGGATAAGGGAAAGCTCCCTACTAATAATTCTTGAATTATTACCCTATAGCATGGATCATGGGAGAAGAGGACTAAGCATATGCTCATGATTCTAGTGGAGAAACCTTCTGTATTTTTGTATTGCATGTTGTATATGCCTATCCCCTGATCCACTTTTTGTATATCAGCATGCCATGAAATAATTTGTATATGAATAAACCTTTTGGATTATCATATTATTACAGTGCATTGTTATTTACACTTCTGTATTTTTTTATCATATTTTTTCCACTAATCCATTATGATATATCATGATTTTTCTATGGCAGGTTATTGGTCCGGCTGTCATAGTTTTTATTCATATTAGGCTTCCACTATTTCCTTTTTATTTATTTTATTTGATGGGGCACTCTGATATGAGGGTATAATCTCCCCACTGTACCACTTTACACCCTCACTACTAGTCTACATCCTACAATGTATAGTGAGGCATGCTTGCGTCCATGTGAGCCACCCGATTGGGGCATAGGTTGAGTGGATCCTAGGTCGTGATGTTACGATATTCCCTTCACCCAAATATGTATTCACATAATATTTACTATCTAGATATGACTATAAATTTCCTTATTCTATCTCAATCTACGACCCATATATCATACTCATCATATGAAATGGAAAATATAATTTTGGTAGAGCCCTAATTGATGACATGATCAACAACATACCCAACCACCCCTAATTATCTAAGCCTCAAGTATTGAATTAAAAAGGTATCAAATAATGAAGGTTATCATGATAGGTATATCATAAACCTTAGGTATGGGGATTCAGTATGTAGTATGAACCTCTTAGTATACCAAAGAAATAGTGCATGACACTCCAGGTGGTATATACATTGCAAGACAACCGACACAGAAAAACTGGTTTGTGCCTCATAAGGATATTTTATATCATGATACAAGAATCCCAATCACACCAACCTTAACATTTCATCATACCCTATAATTTTCTATGGTGATCATTAGTTAGGGATAGATCATAGTTGTACTTTGAGATTTCAATAATCATTTTACTTCATGAAATATATGAATCAAACGTGAAATAATGATAAAGTAGAGATTTTATTTTTTGTAACATGATACATTTTATATTCTTAAACTCTTTAATGGTTACTTAATAAAACCATACATAAGAACTAGTTTGGCATATCACATATGATAGACTTCCAAATCAACCTTACATTTTCTGCACTTTTTGGGTTTGGTTAAAACCATCACATATTTATGTAATTATTACCATATCTCTACGAGAATATATCATCATCCCACCTGACTCTATTAGCGGGAAACATCTATGAATAAATATAGTTTGAATAATGGTGAAGTTTATGCATTTCATTCCTAATTTTCAATTTTTTGAACAGGTATTCAATCTCGTTTACTTCACAACATCCATCGTAACAATGTTAATAAATTATATTATATATATAACTCATTATATATTCATAATCATTATCATTTACATAAAACTCATTCTATGTTCATCATCATCATTATTCTTATAACTATTCCATCAATATTTTTTATTAATAGCATTTTGGTGAATAATGTAACTCCTTGAATTTTATTTACCAATACATCCTAAACTACTTTAGGATATAAAGAGATATTCAATTAATTATGGTAATGAAAGGAAACTCTTTAAATTTATCTTAACCATTATACCATAGAATATTTAGGATATTGAGTGATATTCATTTTGAATGCTAAATGGATTCATATTTTATTTGTTAACCTTTGAATTTATCTATGTTCAAACATAGTCCCACTATCCTCTTAGAAACAATTTTATATTTTTAATATATCTCTAAGATACATAAACTCATTTGTGTTATGAAATAACAATTAACTCTTCTAGTGAGAATATATAATAAGTAAACCATTTTATCAACATATTATATGATATTATATGTGTTTGGATTATTTCCATGATAAGAAGATTTTATTATTTGAAATATTCCACTAATGGATGGTGAGGATTCTTTCCCTTATATTTTAACAAATTTATGGATAAACTCTTATATCCCAGATAAACCTTCCCTTACCCTTATCTTATTTTCAGAATGCATCAAAGAATTTGATGAATCATAAATAATGGGTATCAAAACCATCATATCATAATTTTCATAACAAATATTTATTAATAAAAAACATACCTTATAATATAAGGTAAATGTGATACACATCCATTTTTTATATCATTATAAGATTGATATATATATATATATATATATATATTACTTTTCATTAAAAATTGTGATTTAACAACTCTTTTATTTTTCACTTGAATGTAAGCTACAAGATCTATCAATTCTTTTATTGATTTTGAATTATTGTATACTTAAAATATTTGTAAACTATATATTTGATATCTTATACCCTTAAAAATTAAATAATTTATTTCTATAACACAGACACCTAACAAGGAATCTTCATGGAGTTTCTCAAACTCCTCCTAGTATAACAGAAAATTCAATCTAATGAAATATTTTCCATCTTTCATGACACCCCTTTAATTTTAAATAACCAAGGCTGATTATTGGACAAATAAAATATTATTTCTAGATTAAACATTTCCCCACTTTTACTTTCAATATAGTACCAAAACCTGGACATCTTACGCTCAGTTTATCCATCCTTAAAACAATGAAAACAAGGTAAAAATATCTTAAACCCATACACTTTTTTAGAACACATCCAACAATGCTTATAGAATTAATTACATAGATAGAAATAGACATTTGTCACACTAAGACATAAACACACTCAATAATATTGAGTATATGAGTGATAATTAATGTTCCTTTGGTATCTAATATCTAATTCCTTTTAAACCTAAGGTGGATCCTTATATGATTTACATACGCTTTGAGATTCATTTTCTAAACTACTTCAACAAATAGTTATTCATGAAGGTTTAACTCTAACACATAGAATTTTTTTCTTTCTTAAGAACATTTCTTAAGCTTTGTACCAGTTTAATATGTATCTTACATAAATATTCACCTTTATAGGACTGATCTCAATGTAAAGTGTGATGATGATGATGATGACACTATATCTACAACAAAATATTTTATCAAATGAGTATCATATTTTAAAATCATTTAATAAGGACTTCTATTAGATATGCTCCCACTAAAATGATGATACCTTTTAAGATTGAATCATTTCCATTAGTGAACCAAGATATTTATATCACTAATAAATTAGTCTTCTTTGGAATTTCTCTCACCACTTATTTGTTTAGGTATAGCATCATCCCAATCATATCATATTTGAATTTTGTATAGTTGAGTGGAAAAATCTTAACCCAATCTATCATAAGGATAAACTTAAATCTATTCCTATAGTAACCTAATCATATTAGGGTCTCCCATCCAATTGTAACCCAAAACAATTCTAAGAATAGTCAAATATTCTTATTAGGGTCACTCATTACTTTTATTCCTTATATAAGATAATACTGGGGAACCTAACTTTTTCATGACCTATAACATCCTGATATTATTTTTAGTTATTCATAAACCCCTATTTTATACATGATTTACTTGGGTTTTATTTGGGGTTGTTCTGTGTGAAAACATTGGAACTTTTGAATATTCTAGGGTTGTGCATGGTTAACACATGGTTTTTCCAAATTGTGTTCCCTACTAGAGTAAACCATGAAAATTGAGGTAGTGTGGTTTTGTACAGTTGGCACACTTTTTGGCTAACCATGAACCCTCTTTTGAGTAATAGTGAAACCCATCAAAATGGACGCATGGTTAGGGTGTACATTTTAGTCTAACCATGTGGCCCTACCCAGCTAACTGCGAGTAAAAGTATTTTTTAATACGAAAATTGATTTAAAATCCCCAAAACCTAACTTTTAGACCAGAAAAAGACTTGTATGACCCATTTATGATTTATTCTTTCCTAGGAGATCCAATGTATAGTTTTTGTCCAATCAGTACCCTTCCGGAGGTGGATCAAAGGTAGGAGAATGATATCCAATCTTCTCCTGGTTAGCTTCCTCTTCCCATTATCATTCTCTGGCTCTCTCTCTCTCTTCCCCTCTCAAGGGTTTTGTGGATCGCCGTGTTGTGGGAAGATCTAATAACCTTCATTTTGGATCTTAAACCTAGGTTTAATTCTTAGATCCTTGTTTTCATCATCATAACAACCCGAATATTAATAAGTAATTTATTACATCATAAAGTAAACAATTAAAATTATAAAAATACCTTTATTGTAAATAATGGTATATGAAAACATTTATCAAATATTATTTTATTGTTTTCAAATCTATTAATATTTTTTCTAAAGCTAAAATAAAATTAAAATTAATTATAAAAAAATATTGTTTTGAATATTTCAATATAAAAATATTTGTTTTATATTGTATAAAAAATTTTATTTTATCAACAATTTATTTAATAAAATATTTTTAATGAATATATTTTTTAGGATAATATATTTTATAAAGGATATTATAACTATTTTGATATATAAATATATTAAAATCGTAAATTATAAATATATTCCATATAAATATTCATATTTTTAAATTAAATTCAATGAATCTAATCAATATACTAATTATTTCATTTATAAGATCTTAAATAATAAATAATTATGTTAATAAATGAGTATAATTAATTTAGTTTTATTAATTTTTATTTTAAAAAAATATGATATTTATATATATATATAATTATAATTAATTTTGAATTATAAAATATTATTCAATTATTTTTATAAAATTGTTACTATTATAAAGTTCAATTTTATAATTTAATTTTTAATATTATATTTCATTTATACAAAAAATTAAATGAAGTAATAATAAAACAAAACTAAAATGTATAATATTAAAAAAAATGATGGAAGAAAAAGGAAATTGGGTTAAGGGGTCTATGGGTGTCGTGATCAGGCTGCCAAGGGGGATTTGAGAGATGGAGGTCGGGTGGTGGGGGGTTTCGAGTGAGGGAGAGTCAAGTAGAGTGACGTTGAGGTCGAAGATAAGCATGGAACTGGGTGTAGCTGCCAGTATGGCTTCTCTTAGAAGGATATCAGTTATTGGTATATGTGGAATTGAGTTACGTTGAAGGTCTTGATCGCAGTTAGGGTTCAATTATTGGTAAATAATTGTATATGTTCATAGTCTTTAGATTTGAGATAGTTAGGTTTGTTTTGTTGGAATCTATTTTCGATCTTGGTTATGCATGTTGTTTTTTTCATGGTCAAATTATATGTTCGTCATTTACTTTTTAGTCCATCAATAATTATTTATCCCATTTTCATCATTTTTGTGGACCAATCAATGTTCATTCCAGATTTTACAATGGATATGGTTTTGTAACTATGATTTTCTATTTTTTGAATCTTTTATAATGATTTTTCAATTGGTCGAGGTATAAATATTGATAATTTTTATGTAAAATGTGTTTACAGTCTCATTCAAGTGTATTTTCATTTGAATTGTTCTCTAAAAGGTAAATAGTGTCAAATTAATCCTCATCATATAGATAAATTTATTGAAAAATAAGTATAGAAAAATATATTAATAGGACACTTAAGATGGCTATAAAATCCTGAAACCAATGTGAAAATTTAATTGTCAAAACCATATTACAGAGTCTGAAGTAAGAGAAGAGTATATAGTTTATATAAAAATATCTAAGGTCTTATTAACCATTTAATAAAAGTTATTTTTATTCTATTTTTCATATTCAAATTTCCTTGTTCAATTTTAATGGATTGTTTTAATTTATTTTTATATATGTTAAATTTATGTTTAGTTTATGGTCTATAAGGGGATGTTTTTCTTTGAAACATTATTTATTTTTAAAAATTATTAATTCAATATGTGGTTTTAAAAATATAATTTCATTCATATATATATATATATATATTTCCATATTTATTTTTGAATTCTATATTCTTGTTATTTTCATATTTATGTTTTAATTTTTAATGAAGTTAATATTTATAAAAAATAATCCTATGATTTTGAGTTTTATAAAATTTTATTTTATGAATAAGGATTTATATTTTTATTTATAGATGAGAATATTTTTGTGTTCATGAAATATTACTAACCAAGAAATTGTGTTTTCATATTAGAAATTAATCTTTTATAAATAATTTGGTAAAAAAACTATATGTAAAAAAATCAAATTATTATTATTATTATTATATCATCTTCTAAATATTATTTAATAAAAAAATTTATTTCTAAAATAATGAGCATAGAAAACTAATAATGTCACCATGTTATGTGAATTGAAATTAAGGATGTCCCATTTTCATAAAGTCATGGACATGCATTATGCATAACATTGACATTACTTGTATTCATAATAATTTCACAATTTTAGTAAAAATTTTAATGTTTACTTCTGAAATTATTAAGTATATATATTTCTCTAACCTTTAAAATGTTTTATTGAAAATTTTTATTTTATAATTTCATGTGCATTATTATGATTATTTATCTATTAATCTATGAGGTAAATAATTTACAATCGCTATTATTTTTGGTAAAAGGATTATTCATTAAAATTGTAAATTTATGTATAAATTATAACATCAAAACATCATATCTTGAATTAATAAAATGTGTATTTAGTATCTTTAGTCAAGGATGAGAATTAAGTAAAAAAGTATTTTTACGTGGTTATGAATAAATATGAATACATGGATGTGAATTATTTTTTATAAACTATTCATGAAAAGTCCATGTTGACATGGGTATTGATTGTATCTAGACTCGTATGTGATTTCTTATGAAAGTTAATATTTATATATTTATATATATATAACAAAATATGTATTTAATGCATGAATAAGTTTTTAAAGAAAAACTCCAGTTAAAGTTTCTTATATTTGTAAGGAAAGTTAATTAATGTTTTTTTATAAAAATTCACATTAGGACATGGAAAAAATGACAGAGATTAGGGAGTGAACCCATCCCTCAGGAAAGTGGGTAGGTCGAGATAGCCTTATATGTTTCCAGTGGCCTCTTATGTTTTGATTTTAAGAGATTTATTAATGTTTTCCAAGAATAACAGGACTATTTTTAAACTATTTTCAAACTATAATTAATTTCAAAATATTATAATATTTTCTAAATACATTTTTGAAGGATATTTTCAACTCTATTTAATTAAACCTTGGAAAATTAATTCTCACCCATTGTTTTAAATTATTTTTCATAGGTTTATTAGAGTTTTTCGAAGGTGTTTGTTTCACTTATGGAGTTAGTGGACGTGAAGTGTTTCTATTTACTTCATTTTATATTGTACAATTCTGTTTTTACTTGTATCTTATTATGCAAAATCTAGACCAAAAATTTTCTTTGTTTGTAATAAATGTTGTGTATTTTTTAGTTTTATTTTTATAAAAAAATTACAAAACATTTTTAAGTACTGGACATGGAATCAAAAATTTGGGGATTTACAGTTGGTATCAGAGTGATGGTCTAGAAAAAATATAATATTGGATGTTTTCATTTAAATTGTTGAGTATATGAGTTTATTAGTCCTAGTTTTCTTAATTATGACGATTAAAATTCAGAATTTTCTTGAGTCCAATTAATGAATTGTGAGGGACTAATTCCTTCAAGGTGGGAATAATATAACAACCTGAATATTAATAAGAAATATTTTCTATCATAATGCAGACAATTAAAATTATATAAATACCTTTACTGTAAATAATGATACATAAAAATGTTTCTCAAATATGCTTTTATTGTTTACAAATATCATAATATTTTCGCTAATTCTAAAATAATATTTAAATTAATTACATATAAATTATGTTTTGAATATTTTAATATATATATACATATTTATTTTATTTTTCATAAAAAAAATATTTTATCAAAATTATAATTAATAAAATATTTTAAATGATTTTTTTTAAAAAAATTAATAATTTTTAAAGTCTATATTTTCTAAAGACTATTTTAACTATTTTGATTTATGAATATATTGAAATACTTAATTATGAATATATTCAATATAAATATTCATATTTTAATGTTAAATTTAATGAATCAAATCAATACAATAATTATCTAATTTATAAGATCTGAAATAATAAATAATTATATTAATAAATGAGTAGAATTAATTTTGTTTTATAAATTTTTATTTTCAAATAAATATCATATATATATTTGAAATTATAATTATTTTTGAATTATAAAATATGTTTAAATTATTTTCATAAAATTATTACTATTATAATGTTTTTTTATAATTTTATTATTAAAATCAAATTTCATTTATATAAAAAATGAAATAAAGTAATAATAAAATAAATAAATAGATAACATTAATAATGATGATAATAATAATAACAAATGATAAAAGATAAAATAAATCAGGTTAAGGGGTCTGTGGGCATCGTGGATAGGCTACCAAGGGGGAACCGAGTGATGGAAGTCGGTAACTATTGGGTTTCAAGCGAGGGATAGCCAAGTCGAGTGGCGTGGTGGTCGAAGCAGAGTGTAGAACTATATGTGGTTGCAGGTATGGATTCATCTATAAGGAGATAAACTACCCATTTATGTGGAATCGAGCGATGTCGACGGTCTTGATTGCGGATAGGGTTCATTTTCCGGTAAAGAAATTGATTTGTTCATAGTATTCGGATTTGAGAGAGATAGTTGTATTTTTATTGAATCTATTATATCACTCGATGATGAACTTTGTTTTCTTCTCTGTAAAAATATATGTCTGTTGTTTACTTATTTTCTCCACCGATCATTGTCGGTATCCCCTGTTCATCTTTTTTGTGAACCAATCAATGTTTGTTCCAAATTTGATAATGGATCTTGTTTAATAGAAATATTTGTTGGTTTTTTGACTCTTTTGTAAGGATTTTTAAATTGGTTTAGGTATGAAGCTTGATGATTTTTTTAAAAATTTGTTTAAATACTCATTCAATTATAGGTTCTTTTAACTTTTTCACTATTTTTTTAATAGTTTCTAATTCCTACTCTTACTACAGTTGAAGTTAGTGAAAAATAAGTATAGAAAAATATTTTAAAAGGATACTTGAGCTAGATATAAAATCTTAAAACCAATGTGAAAGTTTAATTGGAGAAACAATATTACAGAGTCTTAAGTAAGGAAAGAGTATGCATCTTATCTAAAAATCTATAATGCATTATTACTCATTTAACAAAATGTATTTTTGTTCAATTTTACATATTCAACTTTCCTTGTTCAATTTTAAGGGATTGTTTTTTTTATTTTTATACCTATTAAATTTATGTTTCATTAAAAACTATATGTAATAAAATAACAATATCATTATTATTATATCATATTCTAAAGATAATTTAGTTGACATGGGTTTCGATTGTATCAGTACTTTTAAGTGATTTCCTAATAAAGTTAATATATATATATATGTGTGAATATGTATTTAATGCGTGAATATTTTTTTAAATAAAAAATCCAATGAAAATTATATATATATGTAAGGAAAGATAAAGAATGTTTTTTATAAATATTTTCACTTGAAATTGGTAAACATGATAGTGAGTGAGGGATGAAACCATCCCTCTGAAATGTGGGTATGACCATATAACCATCTACGTTACAAGTGGCCTCATGTGTTTTGATTTCAAGAGCTTGCTTGATTTTTTTCAAAAATAACTGGACTATGTTTAATGCATTTTCAATGTATAATTAATTTCAATGTATTATAATATTTTAGAAAGTCATTTAACATTGATATTTTTTAGTGGTCTTTTAGACGACCCCCTACTTTGAAAATTCATGCTCACCCCATGTTTTAAATTATTCTTCACAGGTTTAGTAGATTTTTCAAAAGTTGTTCGTTTCGGTTATGGAGTTTTCACACTTGAAGACTTATCTTATTTTATATTATTTTTTTCATTTATATTATTAATTGTATCTAATTCTCCAAAACCTATACTATAAAAGATTCGGGTATGTAATAATTTTTTTTGTAATTTTATAAAAAAATTACAACATGTTTTTAGGAACTGAATCTAGAAGCATAGGTTTTGGGATTTATATTAATCCTTCATTGGTAAATCCCAGTTAGGGTGTTTTGATTTGAGATTTAGTGATTCCAAGCTAGATTTTTCTATTTTGATTGGACAATTTAATTAGCCATAAATTACTGGATTTAATTTCAATTGTTTTATTTCAATCTAATTATTTAAATTTACTTTCAGTTTTTTGATTAGAAATCCAATTCCATTGAATTGGGATATTTGTATTTGAAATTGGATTTTGGCATAAAATTTGGGAAAACCCCTAATTCCCTTGAAGTGGGTATTTATTATTAAATTGATGGGATTTTTTTAAATTTAAATTGTGAAATTGGTTTGTTGGAAAATTTTGAAATTTAATTATGGAAATTGAATTGATGAAATTGATTTCAAATTGTTTTTTATGAAAATGTATGGAAATTGTTATTATAGAAACTCAATGGGTTTTTTGTTAAAAAATCATGTTTTTTTATTAAAAACATATTTTGGGTTTTAAATGAAAAATTTGTGTATTTGAAATGGATAAATGGATGAATTGTATTTTAAGCACTTTTAAAGTAAATTTCCCATCATTGATTCTTTATTAGAACACATGAAAGACTTAGATAGTGAGTGAGTTATTTGGATAACTCTATGATTTACCACATTCCAAAACATAAATATAGCGTGTCACATCCCTGATAAGATGGTGATGAATTCACCTTTGGCCATACTGAAGTGATGTGTGTAGACACATATTTCTATGTCACTTTGAGTGTGTGGAGCCCCATAGCTTGAAACCACCATACCGTTTTGGAATATGACAATGTTTCTCACATGCTCATATTTGAAATAAATATATTTCATTGTTGTAAACTGTTTTACATGACTTGTGAATTTATATAAACTAATTTTTGTAAAAAAATTTGTTAATACATTTGTTTAGAAATATTCTATCAATGCATTTGTTAAAGTATTTCCATCATTTGAAATGTAAGCATGATTTTTTAAAAAATTATTTTGAAATTCCATACATTTTTATTTAAAATTTAGATATCTCTATGGTTAATTAAATGTTGGAATCTATTATGGAATCCTTGGTGACACCCTATTAGGATTTTAGCTCACACCCTACCCATGAATTCATGCATTTGTATATTATCTCCTTCCAGGTTTGAGCAGGGGAAAAGAACCACTTAGTGGTTGTTCTAGCTATTGTTAATTGGTCTTGTATAGTTAAGCCCACTAAGACATGGGTTGTTTTTTTTAGTTTCTGGTACTTTTCATTAGTACTTTGGTTTTTTTAACGAATTATAATTCTTGTACACTTCTCCTGATGAAGTTTATTTTGAATGCATACTAATTTTTTTTCTCAATTATGTAATGTTTATGGAAAATTCGTTCCCACATTAATTTTTTATGATTCTAGGTACTAGTTGACAACTCGTGGGGATTGGGAACGCCTTTCAGGCCATGTCAGGACCGACTCAGTTATCGGGTTACAAGGGTGCATGAGCTAGTTTATGAAATGAACTACCCAGTTGGATGATATAGGTCTTGATAAGTGTTTGCTTTGGAAGGAATATGACACTTGGTATTTTTAATTGGATTTGATGTCACCATATTATCTCATATATTCCCATTACATGTATGCATGATTTAGATTATTTTTTTGGAATACTATCCATCCTACGAAATTAGTATTTTCATACCATATTGATGTATAGAATTTTACACAACTAATAGCTTGTATCACTTACCCAAATTATAATCCAAATATATTTACACATATCCAAATACATAAGGTACATGATATCATTTCATGTAAAGGATTGTAATCATATGAAATAAAAAATACTCACAAGAGTAATATTAGAGTGACATGAATCCCACCCCCAATTTTCTAGAAAAGACATAAGACTCCAGGATAGTGAGTAGTCTGATACAAAGTTCCTCTACCTAGATATACATTACTCAAGAGATACTTTAACTCCATCATAATTCCAACACATAATACTTATAAAATATAACTAGATTTTTAATTCAAAATCCTAACCCAATACAAACAGAATTCAAGGGAGAATAAAACTAATTACATTATCATACCATGTATGTATCTCCTTATATGCATGTATAAAATTTTATAAAAGCAATTTAACAATTTAAACTAGTGAATACATAAATTTATAATATAAACCATTTAAATATATGAATAAATCATAAAATAAATAAATAAATAAACAATTCAGATATTTAAACATGAGATAAATAATTTGATGAAGAATTCATAAATAAATTATACTCAATTTATAATTTTTCATGGATAAACATGAATTGTCCACTTTACTCTAATATAAATATTTCACATTATCATTTTCAAGGTCTTAATATGAACTCATTCACATTATACAAAACTCCTTTTAGAATTTTTTGAAGATTTTTTTAAATAAGGATACTCATTATAAACATTTTATATTTTTATTTATGAATGATTCATAAATAAGTATAAGCAATTTTATATTTTGCCTTATTTTATAATTTATAAATATATTATAAACAATTTTACCATGTAAATCCACTTTAAAACTAGATAAAATTCACCAAAACATTCTTGGTTTGATTTAAATACCCCAGATTTGATGCTAATCATTCGATATCGCATCGTTAAAAGTGTTTTTTAGAATATTAACAAAAAAATTCTTTAAAATTACATATAAAACGAATTGAACCATGTAATGGTTTTTTCCATGGTGATAACACTAGCTGAGGGAAAAAGATAGTCATTTTGATCAATCATGACATTTTGAGCTGGTTGTTTCTCTTGGGAAAGCTATTTTATGTAGAAAATACGAAGTCCCAAAATGGCTTGGCCACTCCTACCACACGATGACTAGTTTTTATTTTAAGAGCTACAATTCCATAGTGCATGCCAAACTTTCATAGAGTATCATCACATGACACTCTATTTTTCTTGATTTTCTTATGATACCCATAAAAACCATTTTATATAATTTATGACATGGTGTTAAAACTTCTATAAGCACCAAACTCATTTTTTACTACACCATGACATGGTATAAAAAACCAATAACCAACATGCTTGTTTTGATGGGGATAGACTGTGGTGCTTGGAAAAATATTTTTCTAGTTTCTTCATTCATTATAAGATCAAACCAAACATGGATACAGACTGCTCATATTCAACTAAAAATTTTCAAAGGGATGACACTCATCCTAAATGTTTAATAATAATTCTCCAAAACGTGATTTATCCCAGAATCTATCTAATTTCTTGGAATGAATATAAACAAATAATGATGAGAATGACGTACCTTACACTAATTGATCTAGCCCATTGAACTTTTACACAAGTGTTTGATCGAGATCAATGTGGAGAAACCAAAAGATTCTTCCCTTTCATGGGTATCCATATATCGTTTAAATCTCTTGATTCTAAAAAATTATTTCCCCCAATCCATGGTCTACTAAATCCTTGAGTTTAAATGTATGATATAATCAAGAGATAGGTATATAGATGACATAAAGAGTTTCTATTCTAGTATTCAACCACAAAATATGAGGATTGATACTTGTTTTTATAGCTATCAAAAAACCCTATTTGGAACTCAAATGTTAAACTATATTTATGAGAAGTTTCAAAAACCCAAAAATGTTACAACTCTTTGTAATGCCCCATTCAATTATCCATTAATTTCTTTAATGTCTAAATTAACTTGTAAGACATTTATACTCGACCACCTACTCATTATATAATGATAAAATCAAGAATAGAAGTATGTAAATGGATTATAAAGGTCGTACTAAGGATTATTTTATAGTATGATATTCTATATTCACATCTACAACAATATAGTGTTATATTACATCATTGTGCATGTAAGGTTCGACCAAAATGTGCTATAAATCACTACACCATGGCCAAAATTTTAGTGCACATATCAATTATCTATTGTCATCTTGTACTATGATATAAAGTGTATTATTTATACACAAATAGACTGAGAGGGTATTGTTAATTCCCTCTGGGTCTATGAAAAATTAAAATTTATAAAAACTCAATAGATGCAACTAATTAATTAAAATTAGTAAATTATCTGGTCAATATCGATCCACAAAGACGGTGAAATTAGTTTGATTAGATTTTCAAAAGATTTAATTTTACTAATTTTGAAGAAGATGTGAGAAAAGACGGGGTTTGGTTGATTTAATGAAATTTGAATGAAAATGAAGAATATTAATTAAATGATTTGTTAATAGATTTGAAAACCATGCCAGAGTTTTATAATTTCAGGGTTCAAGTGAAATTTTATTTTATAAAATATGTTGATTAATTCATTATTGGTTTTGAAGTCGAGATGAGGAAGATGAAATTCTCATGGTATCTCTTCCTTAACGTGACACTACACTATTTCCCTTGGCCAGGTAATTTAGGATTTTTCTGAATCAAGTTTTTATCAATATCATATTTAAAACTAATTTTCCATAAAGATGAAAATGTTCATGAATTATTTTGGGTTTTCAGTTTCATAATTTTAATATTCTTTTTTTATTCAATTATCAATGGTCAAGATAAAAGAAAAATAAAGTTATTGGAAAATTATTGAAGAATTACAACAAAACAAATGCATGAATAAAATAAAAATAAATTAATCCAAAAGAACCATCCACCTTCTATTATATAACAATAAAATAAAAATGGTTTAAATCCTCATCCTAGTGATGAGAGGATTATAGGGAAGAATAAAAGAAAATTAAATCATAAATAAAAGCAGGGATGAACTTGAGGAGGGCCCTGCACAATCCACTTTCTCACTCCAAGATATGGTATCTAAATCTCTCATTATAGAATTATCATAACCCTCCTTTTTAGGCTATATATGGGATCTGATATTGATGGGCATCATTAATAATTTCACCAAAGGTGGTCTGGGGTGAGTCTTATGTTGAATATTTGGTCAAAAATTGAGATACGCTGAAAGCTGGGTGTTTTAATTTTGTCCTAATAAAATAACATGATGTGTAATATGTATACAAGATGTGTAATATTTTAATATCTAGGCATCGTGAATTTTGGCATATCTCTTCAAATAAATCATATATATATAACTCATGTCGTTTAATTAGAATACACAATGTTTAAATTGGTCTGATCTAGTTTTCTAGCTCTGTTGCATCCTAAAAAATCCATTATCGTGTCACTTTTCTTCGCTCGTTACATGAAGTGTCATTTTTCTCATTTCCCAATTATCTTTTGTATCCTAATATAAACCACAAAATAAGTTAAACTATTCACAAAATGGAAATAATCATCATTAAAATATAAAAACCAAAACATTAAAATACTATAAAATATATTCATGAATTATAGATATCATACGTCTTATACAGAAGCATCCAGGTAGTTGTCTTGAAGTAGTTCAATAAACCATGGAGACCAACATTTTCTAAAGTGAATATTTATATAATATTTTTGGAGTTTGGGAATAAAATATAATGCATGTGATATTATTCTATTGTATAAAGATACATGTCTCATAGGACGTATGAAATATTTCATATATGTGTTAATCTTGATGCCCAAAGGTTGTTTATGTTATAGGAAGATACAAGTGTAGTCCAACCTGATAGGACCCCACAAAATTGTTCAAAACAAAGTTCAAAAATGAAAAGGGTGAATGAAATATATTTCACGAGAAATTATGGAAAGGTTTCGATAAAATAAGACTATCAAGTATATTTTTTGGTAGAAATCTAGAAAAATCTATAAGATATTTTTGATCAAATAGAATTCAGAAGTGTAATAACCAAAGTTTTTCCTTCTTATATAGATACCATGTTCATTGGCTTTCTCGACACATAACATAAAAACCATAAAAATATATATATATATATATATATATATCATTTTTATGAAATAAAAATAAATAAATATATATATATATATATATTTAAAAGAAAAACAAAACAAAATAAAATTGACTTTAAATATTGACTTAATTAGTATAACTAAAAAATTAATCAAATTTTTTTTAGATTAAAATATATTTTTATAAAAATTTTATTTTTCAAATTTGATATATTTTTTATTAGCACTAATTTTTGAAGAGAAATTAATATATCAAAAAAATATTTCCTATAAAAAATTTGTTTTTTCACAATATATTATAATTGTATTTTGAATTTAAATTTATAAATTTTATGATGCCAATGTTATGAAATTAACATGATTTTTATATTTATAATAGTTATATTATCTTACAATTAATTTTATGGTTTTCTAAAAGGGTTAATTTTTAGGTTTATAGTTAAATTTTACATTTTTACTAATACTTTGACTTTTATGCCATTATAAGTATGAATTATAAATTTATGAAACAATTTTTAATAATTGAAATTATACATTTTAAAATATTTATTATAGTTTACAAAGCTATAATTGATATTTTATAACTGAAGTATCATTTTTCTTAAAAATTTATTTCACATATTATATATTTATTAAATTAAAGTTAATTTTGATAACTTTTAAAAATTTAATTAGAATAAATGGATTTCAAATTTAAAATCAATTGTTCTATGTAACATCATGTTACCTTATTTCAAGCATTCCTTAACAGTATTTTTGATCTCATTCAAGTTGGGTATTGTTCTGGGCTGTTCTGGGAGAATTGCGGAAACTTTTGGAAGCCCAAGGGGATATGAACAACTAGTGCGCAGTTAGGGAAACTTTGTGGTTTTTCCCAAAAAACCATATGCCCTACGTTGGTCCTTTAGAAAGAGGTGAACAGTTTGTCAAAAACATGTGGCCAGTCCATCAAAACTATGCATCCTTGAATATTGATGGATTTCACAGTTGGCACAATTTTTAACAAGTCATGTTCCTACCTAGGAAAAACTATACACCCAAATAAATTTGTTCATAAAGTTAGGCTGCACAGTTTTTCTAATTGTGTGAACCTAGCTACTAAACTATTAATGCAGGTTTTAATTCAATGATTTTTTATTAAAAACCTAACCCCCTGCCCCGTTTAACCCCTAATCACTCTATTTCGACCCTAAATCAAATCATTGGTCCTTAAAGGCTCCCAAGAGGTGATTTTGTCCCCTCCGGACCCTCTTCTTAGTGGATCAAATCTCCAGTGTTTTTATTCAATCATTTCTGGGTAATTGGATCTCCTTTTGTGTGGTTTATTTTGATCTCTTCTTCTCACCTCTTTCAAAATTTAATGATCGTCATGTTATATATGGATCTAATATTTGTTTTGATTGATCTTAATTCTAGGTTGTTTTTCTTGATCTTTATTGACTTTTTTCTCCATTGGTGTTCCCTATTGTGGGAACTGTGCATTATGATCACTTGATTTAAAGGTAAGTGGTTTCATAATGATTTTCCCTATGATTTAAACATTAAATTTATTGATTTAATTGAAATGAGTTTTTAATTGATTTTAATACCCGTATTTGAAAGGATATGATGTGTGATTATAAATGGAACATAGAATTTGAAAAGAAAAATCAAATTTTAATTTAATTGAAATGTGGGGAAGATTTTGGGAAAATGATGGCTTGATTTTGAAATTTATTTGATGTTGAACCTTGAGAAAAATGTATTAAAGTGTAAGATGATTATAATTGGAATGAATTAATGAAAACCTCTATTTTGGTATAGAAATGAGAAATGCATGTTAAAAACTAAAATAGGGAAATATTCATTTGAATTGATTTCAAATGTTTCATTTTTTCAGGTTTGATTGATTGATTTATCGAGGCACATGTTATCCTGGGTAGTAAGTGGTAACTAGGATAAGCACACATGGACCTTGACACCCTATCAATGGATTGAGATTTATAAATCTAACAAAATAATTTTTTACTAAATGCCCGAGAGGGTACCCCTTTGGAAGTGTAGATAACCCATGAGGGTTCCATATTTGGGGCATAGATTGATTCGAGTGTGCACACATATCATGAGATGATATCATTATTGAGATGAGTGAGGATACTATTACCTAAACCAACATACCACGAGGTTTTTTGACATGGTTATACGATCTATTTACTTGAATATACATGCTATTAAGTGTTGAACTATTTTATTTATTCTAATTTTTTTATTTAAGTGTTTTATAAAAAATGTTCTTTTAATATAGTTATGATATATCTGATATCCCTTTTGATGTGAAAGTATGTTTTGGTTTAAAATATATGAATGAAATAACATTCCTTATTTAATTTTTAATTTAAAGTAAAATTGATTTAATTATTATGGAATTGATTATGGAACACTTTGTGAGACCCTACTTGTATTTATAGATCACTCCCTACCTTTTTCGTTCGACCTTTTTAGATTTTTTTTATTCCAAATATGAGCAATGGGAAAGTGAAATTTAGAGGTGGTTGATGTTCTTGATCCTTAGGACCATGGAGTATTGATGTTGGCTAGTGGAGTAGTTTTCCACTTATTACATAAGGGATTTTTAGGATTTTGTATGTTTGAAATTGTTGTTTCCTTTTAAATGTTTTTCTTTCAGTTTGAGTACTTTTTTACCTATTTGTTTATGGTACTTTATCCCTTTGGACTCTTAATAATACTAAATTGAATATTTTATCTTCCACTATTTTGTGTAAAATTTCCTCCCTCTTGATCTCGATATGCTGATACATGCTACTGACTTACGAATAGATATCGGGAATTTCGTCCAGGACATGTTATAACTTGATTGGGTATTATATTACCAGGGTATCTAGGATGGTTCATGACAAAGTGGTATCACAGGTGTAGGTTAAACATATTTTCCTGATGTTAGTTTACAGTTTAGGATGTCATGATGGGACTTAGGAGGTAGTTTCAAGTGAGTTACTGGATATATATCACCACAATAAGACTGAAGTAACCATGGTTGTCTGGGAAAAGTGTGTTTAAGGAATGTTTTGATTTTATTATTTAATTTCCCTTTCTTTAATTTGAGTATGTTGAAATCCAAAATCTTAATCTTTTTCTTAATGGAATTAATATTCCTATATCTCTTATCAGGGTTGTTGATTTTACTATCTTTCTGTTGTATTCATTATTTTCTGTTGATGGTGTGTAACATCATGCCTATAAAAATATGAATTAATAGTCCCTAGGAACATGTTATTGTTGAACCACAATGAGAAAACCCTACAATGGACTAGAATATTATCTAGATAGTGGTTCAGGTTGTCCCAGATCTAGTAAATGCACCTGCACTTGTTCCCATTTAGGTTGTGGTAGTGGAACCGTGAAGGTATGAATTTCATGATCATGCTTAAGAGTTTATTTTCTATAATAAACCTATATTCTAAGGCTCTAATTATCCCTAAGTGGTTGAGGATTGGCTGAAAAAAATTGAACATCATTTTGAGTTCTTATAATTTCTTGAACTATTAAAGTTAACTATGTCGCCTTTAAGATAGAAGGGCCTAGAAGGAGATGGTGGGATCTAATGGTGATAGTGAAAAATCATGAGGGTTTGTAATGGAAGGAATTTTGAGTTATTTACTCTATTTAATTCTATCTAGAACCTATTTTCTTGGTTATAATCCATGGAGTTCCTCAACCTTCAGCAGGGTAACATGATTGTGAATTAGTATGAAAGTCAATTTACTGATATTATTTTGTTTTCTCCTAAGGTGGTGACCAATGAGAAGCTAAAGGAACAAATATTTGATATGGTTCTTCGATTTGACATCTGATATTATGTTTTCTTGAGGAATATGGATTCTTATGATGGTGTTCTATATAAGGCGTTGATGGTTGAGCTTGACCTGGTGAGTAATTCAGGGTTAATAGTAGTTAATTTTTATCCTAGTGTCAGTTATGTGAGTTATATTAAATTAAATATGAATCGTGGTGAGTCTCATGGTGGTTATAGATATCATGTGTCTTCTAGACCTCCTATAGTTCCTGACAGATGCCCATTGACATGCTTTAAGTGTGAAAAATTTAGGAATTCCAGACAGGATTGTACTGGGGCTCCAAAGATCTGCAGTTTATGTGGTCGCTCAGGATAACTACAAAATTTATACCACTTATTTTCTGCTCTGTGTAGTGGAACATGTTCATCAGTTCTGAAAATTTATTGTGGTGTAATCATATGGTTCATGATCTAAGGGGTTCCAACCACAAGAATCCATAATGAAGCCTCTTCACATAGTGGAAGAGTCTCCAGAGGAAGTTGATGAAGTTCTAATGGTTGTGAGAGGTACCATCACTATATATTTATCTTTAGTGGCTGATTTATTTGATACTAGTGCATCTCACTCACTTATATAAACTTGTATTGTGAACCTATTAAATCTTCCTATGTAGATTTTGACTTATGTGATAGATATCACCATGCATTTTGTTATGAAGAGAGAGTAGGGTATCCATTGTCCTGTTTTTTTCTCTTTATCATATATTGATATTACTTGGATTTTTCTGGTTATTGACATGAAACTACTTGATCTCATTTTTAGGATAGATTTGTTGATCTCTCATAAGTCCCATATAAACTATTAACTTTAGTGGGTCTACTTTACTACACCCGATGGGGTGTGTCGTTTCATTTAGGTAGAATGGGACCTGATATTGAGTAGAGAAAACCCATCTTTTCTAGAGTTGGGTAAGGTAATATTGTTTTTTTATTTTGACTTGGAGCAAGAAACTTTGAGTGATGATCTCCATCCAATCATCATCAAGTTTACCGATGTGTTTCTTTATTAGTTTACAAGTCATCCATTGGTATGAGAGGTATATTTCTATACTGATTTTGTACCAGGTACTCATATAGTGTCTATTAATTCCTACCTTATGACACTAGTATAGTTGAAAGAGTTAAATACCCAGTTGTATTATCTTTTAGAGAAATAATTCATATGCCCAAGTGTGTCACCTTGGGTTTCCCCTATCCTTTTTGAAAATAAAGCTGATGAAACACTTAAAATCTATATTGATTATCGGAAACTCAATCAAGTTACAGTAAATAAAAAATATCCATTATCACGGATTTATGATTTATTTGATTAGTTGAAATGGGAAAAGTGGTTATCAAATATTGATCTTTAGTTTTTATATCACAAGTTTAGAATAAAAGAATCTAAAATTCTAAATAATTCCTTCAGAAGAATGTATAGTCACTTTGAGTATCTTGTTATACCCTTTTCCTAGACTAATGCACCCACAGTCTTTATAGTTTTGATGAACAGAATAGTCCATGAGAACCTTGATTCCTTCATGGTGGTATTTTTAGATGATATTTTGGTTTAATCTAAAATTGAGGAGGATCATGTGCGTCATTTGAGAGCAGTCTACTAAATCATGATAAATCATAGACTTTACATGAAGGTTTCAAAATGTAATTTTTGGATGCAGGAAATGAAATTATTACGGCATGTAGTGTTGGACATGGAATCTTAGTCGATACTAAGAAGGTAAAGGTTGTTATGACATGATAAAAATTGCATAATGTTATGAGATGCTGAGATTGTTTGGCTTGGTAGGGTATCATCATAGGTTTGTTAAACATTTCACAATGTTGGCTTCTCCGATGAACAACCTCACTCAGATGGGATTCAAGTTCTTGTGGAATAAAAAATTACAGAGTTAGTTCAATGAGTTGAAATTTATTTTTACTTCTATGTCACTATTGAATCTTCTATTGTCTAGGTAGGGATATGTATCCTTTAGTGACACATCAGGTTCATGTTTGGGATGTGTTCCTATGTAAGGTAATCCCACAATAGTATTTGGATCTAGACATCTAAGGCCACAAAATAATAATTATCTAACCTATCATCTCGAACTCACAGATATGATGCTTTATCTTAAGAGTGGTCAGCATTAAATTTTCATAGAAAGTTTTACCATTTATTCTAATAATAAAATTAAGAGATATATATTCTCTCAAAAATATTTTAAACTCCAATAGAAGCATTGGGTGGAGCACATGCAATCTTTTTATTTTGACATTGTCTACACCCTAGAGAAGGGGAATGTCGTTGCTAATGCTATAAGCAGGAAATGACTGACCCAGGTTTTAAAAGAATCATCAAAAGAGTAGAACTTGATGGATCTTTTTTCTCTGTTTCATTCAGGTTTATTGGAGGAATAGGGCTAAATTATCATGGAAGTTGTATAGTTGACCTCCACTGTTCATGATGTTATTATTTAGGAGCTGAAACTTGATGATGAATTAAATGGAATTAGGGATTCTCTTTATGGTGGGGATATCATTGTTGAGTGGACATTCTCTTCTGAGAGAATCTTATGTTTTCAAAATTGTTTTGTTGTAAATTTTCCGATAAGAAAGTCCAAAATAAGTAATTTCCATATTTCCTAGTGGGTAGTGAAACCTGGAACCAAAATAATGATTCATGATATGTGATGATGATTTTGGTGGCTAGGTCTGAGATGAGACATCACTGACTTTTTTATTATCATTATACTTGTTAGCTGGTCAAAGACGAGAACTAGAGTCCTTCATGTTTGCTTCATCCACTTCCAATGATGACTTGGATGTGGTAAAAAATCTTTATGGACTTCTTGGTCGGGTTGTTGTGTACCTCTTGGGAAAATAATGCAATATTGGGTGTGATTGATCGACTGACCAAATAGGCTCACTTCTTACCCATTCATGATACAACCAAAGTTAAGGAATTGGAAAGTCTCTATGTGCATGATATTTTCAGATTGCATGGTCTTCCATCTATTATAGTTTTTCATCGAGATCCTATGTTCACTTCTTTCTTTTGGAGAGGCCTCAAGGAGGAAATGGGATATTAAGTGATCTTGAGTTGGAAATATCATCCACAAATGGATTGCCAAACAGAGAGAGATATACTGATTCTTGAGGATATGATTTGATCTTTTGTTATTGACTTTGGTGGAGCTTATGATTTTCATTTGGAATTGGTTAAGTTAACCTACAAAAATAGTTCATAATGGATTCTTTTGAGGACTTATATGAACAACCATGTAAATATTCATTGTGTAGGTCATTGATTGGTGAACGTTCTTTAGTTGGACTGTGTTTAGTTCAAGAGACGACTAATAATATTCAGTTAATCAGTAATATAATTATGACGACACAGAGCCAATAAAAATATTATGCTGACTATCATAGATGACCTTTGGATTTTTCCGTTGTTTACTAGGTGTTTTTTAGAGTTTCACCATGTTTGGGTCATCGGCGTTTTGAGAAATATGAAAATATTTCAACATGGTTTGTGGGACAATTTTATTTTTTTGATCAGGTGGGGAAATTGGCCTACCATTTAGCACTTCTATCATAGTTTATTTTAATAAATTGGGTGTTCCATGTATTGTAGCATCAAAATTGAGTTGGGAGGATCTTGATGTTGATCCTGATTTATCCGTGAGTGAGCATCTAGTCAAGATCATTGATTATAAGACAATGGTTCTTCATGGGATGATGATACCTTTAGTCCATGTGCTATATAAACACGGTTTTTATTAACATGAGACATGGTATCATGAGACATTTATGAGAGATCAGTGACCTCATCCCTTTGATATGGAATCTTTTTTATAGGATTTATGGGGATATAAAGTGTGTATGGTGGGGAGGTTGTAACTTCCAATTACCTTCTTTCAGGTATTCATTGACCCTTTATTTAATATTATTTAATTCATTTTTTGTTTTGGGTTTGTTCTAGGATAAATTATTAAAAATTTCAAGCCCAATGGGTTGTGCATGGTTGGTGCATGGTTAGGGAAAACTGTTCGGTTTAGCCTAGGAAACTGTGTTCCCTAGTATAATACTCTATAAGAGGGAATATGGTTTGTCCAAACTATGTATCCATCCCTTACAAACCATCCACACATGGATAGAGAGGGTTTTTTAGATAGTGCACGATTTGACAAACTGTTCACCCCATTTAGTAAGGGTGCAAGGTAAGGGCACATAGGTTGTTTAACCGTGCAGCCTTATCTAACAAACTGTGTGTGCAGGTTTTAATTCCCACAAAATTTTCATTAAAATCATTAAAACCTTAGGTTTAACCCCTATCCACTATATTTGGACCATAAATCAAATCCTTAGTTCTTTAAGGCTCCCAAGAGTTTATTTTGGCTCTTGAAAACCCTTTTCATGGAAGATCAGAGCTTCAATGTTTTCATACAATATCTTATGGGTAAGTGGATCTCCTCTAATGTGGTTTCTTATGATATCACTTTCTATACTTTTTATAAAGTGATGTATCTTCATTTTATTGATGTATATAATATTTATTTTGATGGATCATGATTCTAGGTTGTGTCTCTTGTTCTCTCTCATCATAGTTCTCTATTTTCATTCCCCATTGTGGGGGTTGTGCATTGGGATTTCTTAATTTAAAGGTAGGTGGTTCAATAATGCTTTTACATATGATTGAAACCTTAAATTTCTTGACTGAATTGAAATTTGTTTTTAATTTATATAAAACCTCTAATTTTAAAGTATTTTATGTGTAATTTGAAACTGTTGGGAGATTTTGAAAGGAAAACCCCAATTTTAATGGAACTGAAATGTGGGGTGGATTTTTGGAAAATGATTGATTTATTTTGAAGTTAATTTTCTTTTGAACCTTGAGAAAAAATGGATTAAAATAAAATTTTATATTAAATATAATGAATCGATGAAAACCCTTATTTTATTTTTTTAATGGGGAAGGCATGTTGAAAACTAAAACTAAGAAATTATAATTTTAATTGATTTGAAATGATTGATTTTCGCATGTTTTATGGATTGACTGTTTGAAGAACATGTTGGCCTAGGTAGTTAGTGGTAACTGGGATAATAATGTTAGGACCTTGACTCCCTATAATTGTATTGATGTTGACAACTCTAATAAAACAATTATGACATGAACACCCGATAGGGTTCCCCTTTGGGGGTGTAGATGACTGATGAGGGTTCCCCATTTGGGGTGTAGATTCATTTAAGTCTACACACCTATCTTGAGATGATATCATTATTGAGATTTGTGAGAATCCTATTTCTTGAACTAACATACCATGGGGATTTTGTTCATGGTTCTATTTTCAATTGACTTTAATATACATGCAATTAATTATTGAACAATTTTATTTATGCCAATTTCTTTATTTAAGTGTTTTATATAAAATATTATTTTAATCCAATTTTGATATATCTAGTGTCTAACTTAATGTGAATGTATATCATGGTTAAAAATATGTGAATGAAATACCATTCCTTTTTAATTTTTAAATAAGATAATAATTGATTTAATTGTTATGAAATTGATTATAGAACACTTGGTGAGACCCTACTGGGATTTATAGATCACATATGATATTTTCATTTAGGAATATGTATATTTTCATATTATAGGTCTTAGAAAAGGTAAATTTTCACTTATAGGTGGTGGATGTTCTTGATCCTTGGGACCAAGGAGTATTGATGGTGACCGGTGGAGCAGTTGTCCACTTGTTATATAAGGGATTTTGAGGCTTTTGTCTGGTTGACGTTGTTGTTTCATCTAGGATGTGTATCTTTATATCTAAGTACTATTTTAGCTATTTGATTCTGGTTATTTATCCCTTTGGAGTTTAGATAATCATGACTTTTATCTTTTATCTTCCACTATTTTGTGTCAAATTCATTCCCTCTTGATCTTGATATGATGTCAGGTTCTAGTCGCCAACCCGAGGGAATTGGAAACACCATTCAGGTCATGTTAGAGCCAAAAAATGTATTAGATATCCAATATAAATAGGCTAGTATATTATAGTGAAAATTATCTTATAAGGACCACTTTATTTTTTATTCATAAAGATTAAGTTACCTTAGTAATGAAATTTTTTACCATGGTAAAACGATTTTTTTGAAAGAATGATACTTTTATAATTATTGTGTATTTTTAAAACAAATGAAACTATTTTAAATTAATTTTATAATATGTTTTTTAAATAAAAATAAAACTAAATTCTCACTCATTTAAGTTTTAATCAATATTAAATAAGATCAAGAACACATAACAATTAAAATTTCATCTTTCTAAACAAATGGTTTCTCTACAAATTATATGTATTGATTTAAAAGTTAATTTTATCATATTTAGAAATTGAATTAGGTTAAATTGATCCCAAATTAAGTTTGAGCACATCAATATTTTGAAAGAAATTCCATCTCATATTTTTAGTTACAAAATTATTACCATGATTAGTTTTTAATCAATATCAATAGGGGTAAAATGGTTAAATAAAGTATCTAGAATTTTTAATAAGTCTAAAGTCACTTACACCTTCTATAAATCCTATTTAGGTATTAAAGTCATACCCACATCCCTCACAAACCACTTCTCTACAAAATTCACCTAACTCACCAAACCCAGCAACACCCATGTGATTCCATTCTTACCACTTAACAAACATTATTTTCTTTGAAAAATCCCATTTTTTCAACTATAAAAGGACCTCACTCCCACCAATTTTCTTATCCAACTCCACCACATATAAATTGATTATTAATTTCCCTCCCCCATATATAAATTCCTTACATGGAGTTTCTAAGGTTCTAAGTATTCCTCCCATGCTTTAACAAGTTACATAGAAAGGTAAGGGATCTCCTCCTCCTTTTGATTCATGTACCCTTTTTTGATATTAATTTTATATTTCCATATAATTATTCTTACATATGTTCATAATAAATCCTTTACTATCTAGATGACTACCTAATGATTATATATCACCTTTTTCTATCACTAAATTGATATCATAATCCATTTTTTATAGCCATCAAGCTTCTGAAATCACTCCTTGATTCTCTCCCACCCCATTTCAATTCAACAACTTATTTTTTTATAAGTCTATTTATTTACATGTGATTATGTTTCCACATGTGTATAATCAATCCTTAATTATCCTAATGATTCACTATTTATAAGAGACTATCTTTTCTCTCATTCATAAATTTTTATAATCCTTATGTATGGTTATCATGATATTAAAATCACTCATTGATTTTCTATGTAATATTTTCAATTTGTAATGGGTTTTCTTTGCTCAAATATTTTTCTCGAGTCAAAATAACTTAACTTAGATTTTAATATTTCAAGATTTAATTATAATATTATATAATAATTGAATATTTAATTTCTATATTCTTCTTCTTCAGGTAAATAATGTTTCACCCAAAATTATTCTTCATTGATGAATCCATCATTTTATAAAAAAATGTAATTTGGTTAATAATAATCTCCACCTCTATTAATGGATTTTCCTTCTGTGCCCATAATTTCATTCCTTACAATGTTCTCATATTTTTTTGTAAATTTAATATGAATTATTTTATGTGATTCTAATAATTATATTAACCTTTTAAAAATCTATTTTTTTTCTCTTTTTAGGATGTTTATTTTCAAACAAAGGTATTTTAAAAAATTGAAAAACGGTTTTCTACACATTCAAAATAAAATTATTTATCTTTCACTCCTCATTTTTTAATAACATTTATCTTTTTTCAAGGAGATTTTATTTTTTTATAATTTATAATATGGTTTCAAAATTCTTATCTTTCCCTTTGAAAAAATGTCTTTAAAAGTAATTTTCACTTCATCTTCTATAATAATGTTTAAAATGTATTGTGAAAACTTTTTTATTTTCACTTCTATTTTTCCTCCAAGATTAATCTCTCATAAAGTGATGTTTTTATCATACTCTATTATATTATGATATAGTTTCATTTTGAAAATTATATTTTTAAAATATTATGATATTTTTATTTTATGTTATATGATGTATTTGTTACGTTTAACAAAACCATTATTTTCCCATGGGTTCGTTATGATATGTTTTAGTTTAAAATATGAGTGACACTCATATGTATAGATATTGATAGATGATTTCCTATATCACCCTCCAATTAATTAGTTTAAGATTATATATCATGATATTTTCATAAATTAATATAATTATTTTATTCAAATGGGTGTGGGAATGATTATTTTGCTCACATTTTTAGGCATAGACATAATGAGTTTGTTCACATTGGCATAGAGAAAATGAATTTTTCTCAAAAAGAAATTCTTATACTTATGTTTTTTCCACATGTCCACGTTTTTTATCAAGTTATTCTGAATTTTAATGATGCATTAAATTTACATGAAATTCCATGTTCTTATGATTATTCATTAGTTTTAATTTATTCCATGCTTTTATGTCATGATAACATGTTATATGATCATTGAGATGTGTTTTGAGCCATTTAATATATTTTATGCTACCTCAAAAAATATATTTATGATTTTATGTTACTATAACATGTTCTTTTATTATCATATAAGGTATTTTGGTCTTTTTTAAGATATTTATGTCTTTGATATGTTATTTCTCATGGTTATGATATGACACATTATGACATGTTTTTCATTTACTGAGGGTTTAATATCACCACTTTCTAATGTTTTCATTCCCCATTTTATGAAGATTATTATATCAAGTGATATATCTATAAAAGTTTCTAGAGGCACGTGATTATGGAGAAATGTTTTAAAATATTGTAAAATAATATGTCTATATAGGTAATCTCTAACACACTAAACCTTTTAGTATTTTGTTTATGATATTTTTTTGAGATGTATTATTTTAGTAAATAAATTATGATACTATTTATGTTATGTTTATCATGGTTCTCTTTAGTTGGTATTAGAGTAGAGTGTAATTATTTTTGGAGATTTTTTAAGTTAAATTTAGAAAAAACCCTGGGGAAAAGTATATGATATGAGTTTAAGTATAGGATATCATACCGATCTTTGGTAAAGTAGATTTTGCATCGTTCTCCTAGAAATTAAATCTTTATCTAGATATTGTATGTAGATGTAGTATTTGACACATATGTATTAAGGGGTAATAACCCTAATGATGGTGTGTTGGGTATTAACTCAACCCTGACCTGACGCATGACAAAAAGACCTAAATTTAAACCTATTTTGACACTCCTAATGGATATGATTTGGTTAATCACATTATCTTTAAAAATTATAATTAAGGATTTGAGTATTATTTTAGCTAATTTGGTTGAATAAACTAATAGGAAAATTACTATGAATAACCTAGATTAAAACCTAGTGATTCATAAGATAATATATTCACATCGTTTATGAAATCCCTGTGAAATAAAAAATTATAATATGGGTGATTATACCTAAAAATGAGGTAATATTGGCTCAAATGTCTAAGGAGGAAGTCAATATTTATGGAATGCATATTGTATTAGAATATACTGATGTATTTCTGGATGAAATTCCTAGTCTTCTCCTAGAGTGTGAGGTTAATTTTTCAATATAAATCATACCTAGATTCATGAATATCTCAAAGAGTGTATATATAATGAATCCAATTGAATTATATTAGTTAAAGAAGAAATGGCCAGACAATTTAGACAAGGTTTTTATATTACCTAATGATCAAAAATGGGGTGCACCATTCCTCTTGGTCAAAAAGAAGGACGGGTCGATACATCTTTGAGTTGATTATCATGATCTTAACAAAATCATGATCAATAAAAAGTATCCTCTACCCCATATATATGATATATTAGATCAACTTATAGGATCTAAATACATTGTGAGGATTGATCTTTGATATGGACGTCATCATTTAAGGGTTAAAAGGGAGGATATTTCCAAGACATATTTCTATATAAGGTATGGACACTATGAAATTATAGTGATTCAATTTGGACTTACAAATTATCATGATATATTCATGGATATAATTAATAGAGTCTTTAGTGACTACCTTGATCAATTTTTTGGTTGTATTTATAGATGATATTCTTATATATTCAATGAGATAGAAAGAGCATTAAAATCATTTTTAAATTGTGTTACAGACATTGTCAAAGGAGAAAATATATGAAATTGTTTTAAAATGTGAATTATAGTTGCAGGAAGTATCATTTTTGTGCCATTTAATCACAATAAAGGGCATATAAATAGATCCATAAAATACTGAAGTTATCGAGAAATGACCCAAACTAACCACTATAACTGAGATTCATAATTTTATTGGGTTAGAATGATATTATCAATTCTGTATGATAAATTTATCATGGATATCAAACCCACTAACTAAGATCAAATGAAAGAGAGTAAAGTTACTTTGGCTAGAGTAATGTGAAGAAATTTACTTGAAAATAAAGAATATGTTGGTATGTAATCTTGTACTTATATTACCCTATAGTGGGAAAGAGTTTATAATATATAGTAATGCATCACAAAAGGGTTTGGTATGTTTCATCGTGTACAATGATAATTTAATTACTTATTCTTCATTCCCGTCAAAGAATCCTGAGTAAAATTATCTGACACACGATTTAGAGATGATAGCAGTGATCTTTGCATTAAATATATGAATAAATTATCTCTACAGAGAAAAGTGTGATATATATACTGATCACAAGATATTAAAATATATCTTCACACAAAAGTAATTGAATATGATGAAAAGGAAATAGTTTTAATAGATAAAATATTTTTAATTCCCAATAAATTACCACATAAGGATGTATAATAAAGTGCCTCATGCTATGAACTGGAAATAATATGACACTTTATCCATGATGAGGATTTAAAAAGACCAAGTACTTATAGATTTTTACAGGATTAATCTTGATGTTGTAATATGATTAGATATATCCTATATTCCCCAACTTATTTATCAACCTTCTATTCATGTAATGTTCATTGAAGTCTAGAAATAGGATGAAGATATATAGAAAATTATAAAAAATATTCTGAAGTACAACTTTTAAAAAGATGGAGTTAAAAGGTTTGGAACCAAGATATGTGTCCTAAAAATATTGAATTAAATAGGGAACTTTTGGTTGATTTACATGGATCTTCCATATCTATACATCCATGAAGCGTGAAGATTTATAGTGATCTAAAACAAAACTTCTTCTTGGATATAATGAGGGGAGAGATTATAGAATACATATATCGATGCTTGGTATGACAAAAAGTTAAGGTTTTATTACAAAATTATAATGGTATATTGCAACCATTACCAATAGTAGTTTTGAAATGGGAAAAATCACCAAGAACATTGTTTTAGGACCCCCAAAACTTCTAAAGTTCATAATTTTATTTGGGATGTAGTCGATCACCTTACAAATGCAATGAATTTTATTGCCATCACATAATATATCTCCCTTGACTAGATCACAAAGATATACATAAGGGAAGTTGTGGGGATTAATGGAGTATCTCTATCTATTGTATATGATTAGGATCCAAATTTTACCTCAAGGTTAGGGAGATGTATTTAGAAATAATTGAATACTGAGTTGATATTTATCACTGCATATCATCCTCAAATAGATGGTCAGTCTGAGAGGAAAATTCAAACACTAGAGGATATGCTGAGATATTTTTTGATGTATTTACAAGGATATTGGGATAAATACCTCCCACTAATAGAGTTATCTTATAAAAATAATTTCCATTAAAGAATTTATATGACACCATATGAGGCTATATATGGTAAGAGATATAAAACTCTAACATGTTGGGATAGAATTGGAGAGAGGAATTTTATAGGTCATAACCTTGTACAAAAAAATTATGAACAAGGTTCAATCCATTCAGTGACATATGAACGTGGTATAAAGTCAAAAAAGAGTTATGAATATAATATTTATGAGATTTTGAGTTTTAAGTTGGTAATAAGGTGTTCCTTTGAATGTCTCTATGGAATTAGGTTATGAGGTTTGGGAAGAAATGGATGTTGGACCCTAGATACATCGGTCCCTTTGAGATCCTTGATTGTGCAAGGGTTGTATCCTATCAATTAATACTCCTTCCAAAAATCTCATAGTACATGGTGTGTTCTAGGTAACTCTTTGGAGAAATTACATACTAGACCTTTCACCTGTTCTGAGCTCAGAGTTCGTGCATCAAGAACATGATCTTTTATATGAGGAATAAATTCTGAGAATTCTAGACCAAAGATAGAAGGTTCTATGGAACAAGAACACTCATTGGGTAAATGATTTATGGTGAAATCATAAGTATAAAGAGGATATGTGGTAACCTAATAATGTGATGAGAGAAAACAATCCTCACTTATTTTCTTCTATGTAATGAAATTTTGAGGATGGAATTTATTTTAAGGGGGTAGAATGTAACAACTCAAGTTTTTCATCATTAAATAAATACATTGTTTGATGGATTAATACACACACAATATTGAGACAAAAAAATAGAATTTTGTAAGTTAGGAATATAATTATTAGGTATAAATAGTGGTAGCAAAATTATAATATATATCTATAAAAGAATAAAAAACAAAATAAAATTCACTTTAATTATTTATTCAATTTGTATAGTTAAGAAAATAATTAAATATTTTTTTATGTTTAAAATTTATTTTTTAAAAATTTATATTATTCATGATTGATATATTTATAATTTATAATACTTTTATAGGAATATTTAACTTAAAAAATTATTTCCTATAAAAAAACTTTTTTTCACGATATATTATGATTTTATTTTAAAGTTAAATTTTTAAATTTTTGTAAGTGACTTTGAAAAATTTAATATTATTTTTTGATTTATCATTGTTAGATTATATGAAGATGAATTTTTCATATTTTTTCTGAAAAAAGATTTATTTTTATTCAAATAGTGTAATATACTGTTTTTACAAACACTATGAATCTTATGGCACTATAAGTATGGATTAGAAATTTATAAAACATTTTCCTAGATAAATGTGTATTTTATAATTGAAATTAATCTTTTTAAAATATTTATTATAGTTTACAAATATATAATTGATATTTTATAACTCAAGTTATATTTTTCTCAAATATTGTTTTAATTAGATTTATTATATTAAAATTAATTTTTAAAACATTGAAACATTGAGTAAGAAAAATTGCATTTAAATTTTAAAATCAGGGGGATAAAATATTCTAATAAGTACTATTGATTTTTAGTCAAAATTATTAATTTACATTTGGTAAAAATTAGTTACTAGGGTAAAATGATTATTTTTTTTCAAAGAATGATACTTTTCAAAATATTTTAGATTTATAAATTAATTAGATCTTGTTTAAATTAAAACTATAATATAATTTTTAAATATATATATATATATATATATATATATATATATATATAAATTAACACTCATTTAATGTTAAATCAATATTAAATAATATTAAGAACACCTAATAATTAAAACATCATCTTTTTACAAAAAATAGTTTTTATGTATATTATATGTTTTGATGTAAAAGTTAATTTTTTTTATTTTTAAATTGAACTAGGTTAAATGGAGTCCAAATTAAGATTCATCATGTCAAAAAAATTACTAAGGGCCACCTAAAATTTGTTGTAAAAAAATAATTACTATGATTAATGTTTAATCAAGATTAATAAGGGTGAAAATGGGTAAATAAAGTATCTCGAATTTTTAATAATTAAAAGATTACATTCACCTTCCATAAATCCTTATTTGTTATTAAATGAATACCCACATGTTTCCCATACCATTTCTCTACCTAATTCACCCAGCTCACTAAACTCACTTAACACCTAAGGGATTCCATTCTTACCCCTTACCTAAATTTACTTTTGATGGAAAACACCCTCTTTTTTCAACTATAAAAGGACCTCACTCCCACCCAATATCTAATCTATCTACACTAAAAAGGAATTGAAAAAAAATTTGCATACATATCACTCTCTAAATAACTTTCATAGAGTTCCTATTATTTTTAGGAGTCCTTCCAATCTTTATGAATCTACTTTGAAAGATAAGGCTTCTCCACCTCCACCTTTTGATTCAAGTAAAAGTTTTTATAAACCCTTTTGATTTCCATATTATTATGCTTACATGTTTTCATAATAAATTCTTTAATATCCAAATTATTCTATAATTATGAGATATCACCCTTTACTATAATTAATATCACTTTATAATCCCTTTTTAGAGTAGTCATACTGCCGAAATCACTCCTTGATTCTCTCCCTCCTCTTCCCAATTCAAGCACTTCCTTTGTTATAAGTATTTAGATTTACATGTGATTATACTTCCACATATTAATAAGAAATAATTTACCATAATAATTATTTCCTATTTATAATAGACTATATTTATCACTCATTAATATATTTACATAATACTTTTGTTTAGATTTCATGCTACTGAAATCACTCTTTGATTTTCCATGTAATATTTTAATGTCGTAAGGGTTTTTCTTAACTCAAATATTCTTCTTCAGAAATAATAATTCCACTTAAATTTTAATATTTTAATTTTTAACTATCCTTCCCCATTATTTTTTTATGTATTATTTCCATATTCCTTTCTGGGAAAATCATATTTCACAACAAAATATTATTTTTTTATGAATCTATTATTTCATTAAAAATTTTAATTTTATTATGAGTAATTCCTATCTCTTTTAATAGATATTTATTCCATGACCATAATTTCTTTATTTACAATGTTCTCTTATATTTTTGAGAAATATAATATAGATTATTTTCTATAATTATCATAAATATCATACCCCTTGTTAAAATAATTTTTTTAATCTTTTTATGTTATGGGTTTTGAAACAAATGTATTTGAAAATATTTAAGAAAAGGGTTTTCCATCCTTTCAAAAAAACGTTTTATCTTCAACTCCACATTTTTTTGATAACCTTTATATATTTTCATAGATATTTTATTTTTTATAATAATTTTTTGAAAATTATTCTCTTTCCTTTGTCAATTTTTTTAATGTAATTTACACTTCATATTTTATAAAAATGTTTAAAAGGTTTTGGGAAAACTATTGTATGCTGACATATATATTTCCTCTAAGGTTTATCTTTTATGAAACAATATTTTTATCATCTCATATATTTCAAGTATGATATGATTGATTTTGTAAAATTATATTTTTAATATCTTTGGATTTTTTATGTTTTTGTTATGTGATGTTTTATTAGAATGTTTAAGAAACCCATTATTGATCCATAATATATTTATGTTTGATTTTAAGTGATTAAAAAATGTATGGTTGTTAACAAGTGGGAACCTATATCACCCTCTAATTTATTAATTTAATATTATATCTCATGAGATATATAGGAGTGGGAACAATGAATTTTTCAACATAGACACATGAATTATGAGTTTGATCACTTTTTCAGGCATAGATATAATGATTTTGTTCACATAGTTGTGGGAATAATGAGTTTTATCACAATGTTTTCCTTTGATTATGGTTATTGCATATTTTTAGATTCTATATCATGTTATTCAAAAAATTTAAATGCATTTAATTTCCATGAAATTATATTTTTTCATGATTACTCTTTACTTTTAATGTATTCCACACTTTTATGTCATGATCTGTAAAGACCCGTAAAATTCAAGGGAAATTTTTTCTTAATTTTCTTTAGAATTTTACAAGAACGCGGTTTCTGACGGCACCTAATTCTGAGGCCCGGAGTTCCCAGAATCAATTTCCGAAGTTTGGCTCGGGTACGTTCAGTGAACGAACGAGCGGGAATTTCTAAATTTTGATCCAGTGCTTGGAATTGAAAACCGAGGACACCGATGAACTCGCAGCGCCGATATTCGCTTAAGGAGACCTTTTCCGAGGTTGCATTTATTGCGGGTTGAGAGTTAGTTTTTGGGAGTTTAGAATAAGTTAAATAAAAATTGTGGAATACAAATTTTTATTATAACTTGTTGGTTAACTTCTCCCAAAGGGAGTTAGTGGTGGGACCCACATCCACTTAACCTCCCTTGGGAGGATTAAGTGTGGTGGGGCCCATCCGAAGCATAACTCTTCATATTCTCTTTTAAAACTCCCTTAACCTTCTCTTTTAATTAACTTGTCAAGTTTGGTTATTAAAGGGGTTGAGTTGTCTTAATTCAAACCTTTGAATTTCAAATGGTTTGGTTGAGTAAATAAAATAATCCCTTAGCTTATTTTATTTGGTTAGAATTCTCTAGCCTCCTTGAGAGATTTTGAAGCCTTCTTCTTCTTCTTATTCTTCAAGCTTTGATGAAGAACGCGATGAACCTTCGAGCTTCGACGAAGAATGCCACGTTCTCAGGAACCGTCTTCCGCGACGCCATACTCGCGACACCGACGACGTCCTCTTCCGCGTCATCTCTTCCGCGACGATTTCCCGCGACGAAATCGTCGTCAAAGAAATTCGAATCCTCACTTCACGACATCGACGTCCTTCTTCCGTGACGCCGACCACCGCGACGCGTCTTCCGCGGGTCGTTGACGATCATCTATCTTGAATCCGAGGTAGGGGTTTGTTGTAGATTATTTTATTTACTCTCGTTCTTGGTTCTAGAATGATAATCTTGTGGATAAATATTTAAGAGTTATCATCTAACGAGAGGGGGGTCGGACCGCACAAACACGGCTGAATTCCCCCTCCTTTTTTCTTGATTATTATTATTTTTCTTGTGATGTACGAGATGGAGTGGTGCCGTCGCACCACACGGAAATCATTCGACAAATATTGCGCGGTGTCGTCACACCGCGCCGTGGAAGGATTATCATGAACGCGATGTTGTCGCACCGCGTCGAAGGGAACCGAAGGCGCCGCAGCCGGAGCGGGGCCGCGGCGGAGGGGCGCGGTGCCGTCGCACCGCGCCGGACGATGAACACCCCTGCCGGTTCCAGGCCGCGGCGAAACGGGAAGACCGGCGGCTAGCCAGGCCGCCGGCGTCGGAAGCCGGAAAGGGGACCAGCCTTGCCGGTCCCGTTGAGGAAGAACCGGCCGGCCATGTTGGGCCGAACGGAATGGAGAAGTGCCGGGGGAATTAATTCCCCTGGCTGGCCACAAACCGGCCCCCCATAAAGGGGGGGGGGGGGTGCGGTTACACCAAGGGGGGGCAGCGCCCCCCCGTTTTTCTCAAAGGCGGGCCCCCCACGAGGGGGGGGGGGCGTAGAACCAAGGCGCCGCTTCAAGCCGCGCTGCCAAAGGGAAAAGGCGGGGGATCTGCCCCCCGCGCATGGCACCCGAGCGGCGCCCAAGCCGCACCACCGGCCGGGCCGGGTCGGGTCGAACCGGTTCGGGCCGACCCAGGGGGGGTCGGGCCGGGTCGCCCCAGACCCGGAGCCCCCGTTTTCGAATCGATTTCGGTCATTTGCCCATAACTTGAGCTACAGACCTCCAATTGACAAACCGTCAGCGTTGATGCGATCCCTGGATCGAGACGGTCGATTCGGTATATTGCACTAAAAGTTTCGAAATACTTTGAGTTCGGCCGGGTTGGTTCGTACACGAAACCAATCGGGCCCTCGGAGCGGAAATGCTCATATCTTGAGCTACGGACGTCCGATTGACGTGCCGTCAGCTTTGTTGTGTTTCTCTTAGTGAGACAGATCTTTTGGCATACTCCACACGAGGTTTGGACGTAGGTGGAGTACAGTCGGGTTGGTTTTGTCTTAAAAATCAACCGGGCCCCTGGGACGAAAAAGCCAATAACTCTCAGACCGGGCGTCCGATCGACGCGCCGTCTGTTGCGTTGAGTTCCTGTTGACGATACGGAACTTTTGGATACATCAACTCTGGACTGTGTGACAGTTGATGTATCAGCCTCTCGGCTCGTTGAGCGGAACCTCCCGAACAAGCTTGCTGTGTGTGGGAACCCTAGTGCTGGCTGCGACTGTGACTACTACTGCTACTGCTACTGTGACTGCGACGACGACAATACAGAGATCCTTAGTGGATTCGACGACGACTACAACACTCATCGATCCTACGTGGATCAGTGCTACAGGTCCTGTGTGGGCCCGATCCTGTGTGGGTCCGATCCTGTGTGGGTCTTTGCGCTCAGCAGTCCTGTGTGAACCAGCGCCTACAGGTCCTATGTGGGCCCGATCCTGTGTGGGTCTTTGCGGGGGTTAGTTACCTATCGATCCTTCGTGGGTCCGACGACTTAGATGGATCAGAGATCATCTTTATCGTCCTTCGAAGTAGTATACATGTGTGAGATGAATCCTGTTGCTTTCCTGTGTGGATTGTGTTGTGCTATCCTGTGTGGATTTCGTTTTGCTTTCCTGTGTGGAATACGTATACTTTCATGTGTGGAATGAGTTGTACTTGGGCTTGGAGGTTGGAGCGTATTGGAATTGATGACTTAGGTATATGTATGGGCATATACCTAAGCAGTGTCGGTTGTTACTTCGTGTTTGTATCTATCCTTTGTGGTTTTTGGGAGACCTTCGGGGGTCTTGGGGTCCCTACTGAGTAGCTTATACTCACCCATGCACAGGCTATGCCCGCACTACATTGTGTTGGTTGCAGACGACAGACAGCGTTGATCGTGGCTGAGGCTTGCAGAGCAGGACGGTACCTGGAGGTGGACCACTGGGCGGGATGTGTTCGGAGTGGACGGCGGGACCCGAGGAGCAGTGGAGCTATCTGTACCCACCCTTCAGGTGGTATTTCCAGTGGACAGCTCGGAGTAGCAGCTTTTACTTTGCAGTTGTTGTTTTCCCTTTCGAGTTGTACTTTACTTTCAATTTGGGTTTGTATACTGGCCCATTTACTTTTCCGCACTTCAGTTGTACTCTGTTTTCACTTAGTTTTTACTTTCCGCTTGCTTACTCTGTGGTGTTTGTTTACTTTTCAAAGGCAATGCCTTCCCTTTCTACTGGGATTTACGCCTTGGGGCTAGTCGCCAGCCCCTGGCCTATGGAAGGCGGGCTTGGGGTAGTCACGGCACGGGTCCCGAGGACGGGTCGTGACAAATTTGTATCAGAGGAGTTCGGTTCTACCGCGAACTCTGACCTTTTATATGTGAAGCAATAATGTTTAGCGTATTGAGTGTGGTTATCAGTCCAGGGAGTCCAGTGTTGGTGCGGCGGCTGACGTATCCGTACACCAGGACCCTGACTTCTGATTTCCGACTTAATGCACGAAAACATTGATTGTGTGTGTGTTTCAAAGTTTTCTTTGTGGTTACTTTATATCAGCTCACCAGGTATATTGTTCTGACCGTGGCGCACCTGTTTCCTTTTCAGGATGGCTCCACGACGACAGCCAGCTAGGGTTCCGAGAGTCGAGTGTGACGACAGCCCACCGAGCGACGAGGCCTCGGTGCAGGGCCCTTTGTCAGCAGTGGCACCGGCGGTAGCTCTACCCGTCGAGCCACCGATGCTTCCAGTACCAGCCGCTGACGATGCATGTCGCCTCAGCGCACTGCATGAGTTTCAGCGCCAGCGACCACCCAGGTTTCGCAGGGAGACAGATCCCCAGGCATTCGAGGACTGGATGGAGGCAGTGGTACGTGTGTTTAGGCTAGTGAGGACACCAGCAGACCTCATGGTGAGCCTCGCTGCGAGCCTACTACACGCAGCAGTAGGATGATGGTGGAGCTTGATGCTCTAGGTGCACGATGAGGCATCTCTAATTTGGATGGACTTTGAGAGCATCTTCCGCTCGGAGTTCGTCCCAGCCACCCTTCGTGCGGTGCGTATCCAGGAGCTTCTTCAGTTGCGGCAGGGCAGCATGACGGTCGCTCAGTACTCGACGAGATTTACTGATCTCTCGCGCTACTCGACCGACATGGTACGGGACCCATTCTTCTGGGCCCGGACCTTCGAGCAGGGTTTGAGACACGAGATCAGGGCATCGCTGATCTCCCTCAGCATACCGACTCAGACATGAGTACTGGATATGGCCATTTTGATCGAGAGCTTCCTTGCTGAGTCTACACCAGCACTGAGACCCACCGCAGGGCAGCACGTGGCAGAGTCATCTGCAGCAGGCAGTCGACGGATGACTCAGGGGTTCAGGCAGACCAGAACTTCAGGCAGACGACCTCAGGACACTGGCTCAGCAGTGCGGGGCACACAGAAAGGAGCCAGTCTTTCGAGAGGCAGGCAGTGCTACTCGTGCGGCGGGCAGGGCCACATGGCTCGTGACTGTCCGACCCGCCATGCCGAGGAGCAGCAGACGGTTGAGGGACCACCGAAGCAGAGGCAGAGGGTCGACCGTGGAGGTCTGTAGGGAGGAGGCGGACGAAGCAGAGGAGCTGGCCGAGCAGAAGGTTGTGGGCGATGCTTTGAGGCTCTGCCACCACCACCACCAGGAGGTCCACCCCGACCACAGGGAGCAGGCGGGCAGAGACAGGCACAACTCCAGGCAGTAGAGGCCTACGACCACGGCGCACCCGAGATGATTCGAGGTACTATCTGTGTCTATTCCACCCTTTCTGTAGTACTTATAGACACAGGAGCGAGTCACTCTTTTATAGCCGCTGCCCTTGTTCGGAGCTCGGAGATTCCGACAGAGCTGTTGGCTCGATCCTTACGGCTAGAGACTCCTACGGGAGCAGACTCGATGATTACGCACTGGTGCCGGCAGTGTGAGATTACTCTAGGAGGAAAGATCTTCGGCTGGGATCTTCTTGTAGTAGCGTCGAGGCCTTACGACGTCATCTTGGGCATGGATTGGCTATCTACGGTCCATGCACATATTGACTGTTTTAGGCGCAAGGTGCGATGTGTACGCACCGATGCGAGCAGGTTCACCTTCACCGGCGAGAAGGGAGCCTTTGTAGCACATGATGGAATTCCGCGGAGGAGAGGACAACCCATCACTCATCAATTGGCTAGCCTCATCCTTGGAGCAGTTGACGTGAGGATTCCTGGTTTTCCTGCAGTGGTGGATCAGTTTGCGGACGTTTTTCCCGACGACGTTCTAGGGCTACCTCCTCGCAGAGAGGTAGACTTTTATATTGACTTGTACCCCGTGACAACTCCGATATCCACTCCAGCATATCGGATGGCCCCCGCCGAGCTTCGAGAGCTACGGGTACAGTTGGAGGACTTGCAGGGGAAGGGGTTCATCCGACCCAGTGTTTCACCCTGGGCTTCCCCGATATTGTTCGCCAAGAAGGCGGACGAGAGCTTGCGACTTTGTGTTGACTATCGTCACCTGAACCAGGTGATAGTGAGGAACAAGTATCCGCTACCGAGGATTGATGACCTCTTTGATCAGCTCAAGGGAGCATGGTGGTTCTCGAAGATAGACCTCAGGTCGGGCTATCATCAGCTCAGATTCAGAGATGAGGATGTGCAGAAGACGGCCTTCAGATGTCGGTATGGCCACTATGAGTTCTTGGTTATGCCTTTCGGCGTAACCAATGCTCCCATAGTGTTCATGTCCCTCATGAACAGGATCTTTCAGCCATACCTCGATCGATTTGTCGTGGTCTTCATCGACGACATTTTGATTTACTCTACAACTGAGGAGGAGCACGCCTATCACTTGCGAGTCGTACTAGACACACTCTGAGAGCACCAGCTTTATGGTAAGCTCTCGAAGTGCCAGTTCTGGATACGTGAGGTCCACTTCTTGGGACACGTTATCTCTGAGGCGGGAGTTGCAGTGGATCCTGCGAAGATCGAGGCTGTGTTAGCATGGGAGCCACCCAGGAGCGTCACTAAGGTTCAGAGTTTCTTGGGACTAGCGGGATACTATCGGAGATTCATGCCAGACTTCTCTAGAGTTGCGGCACCTCTCACAGCTTTGATGAAGAAGGGGAAACCCTTCTTGTGGTCAGACAGATGTCAGTAGAGCTTCCAGGAGCTGAGACAGAGATTGACCAGTGCACCTATCTTGAGGTTGCCTGAGGAGGGAGTAGGGTACGTAGTCTACTGCGATGCATCGGGGACTAGACTCGGATGTGTTCTAATGCAGGAGCGGGCAGTGATCGCCTATGGATCACGTCAGTTGAGGCCGCATGAGCAGAACTACGCTACCCATGACCTGGAGTTAGCAGCAGTGGTCTTCGCTCTGAAGACATGGAGACATTACCTGATGGGTGAGCGCTTTACAGTCTTTTATGATCATCAGAGTCTCAGGTATATCTTCTCGCAGAATGACCTGAACCTGAGACAGTGACGATGGCTCGAGTTCCTCCAGGACTATGACTTTGAGATAGTCTATACTCCTGGTAAGGGGAATGTAGTAGTCGATGCCCTCAGCAGGAGGACGGGCATTCAGCTACTTGAGGAGGCGACAGAGCAGCTAGCCTCTTTGCAGATATCCTTCGTGGATAGAGACGGAGCAGCCTTCCTCCAGTATCTCACAGTCACCCCTCCACTACTGCAGCGGGTCAGAGAGGCATAGCGTGAGGACGCTGATTGTGAGACACGGCGTGCACATATATCCTCGGGACAGGCACCTGATTGTTTCTCCCTTGGAGCAGAGCACAAAATCCTTTTCAGAGGACGTACCATGGTACCAGTCGCTTTGCGAGAGGAGGTTCTGAGAGAGTTTCACACTTCTCCTTTGGCGGTACATCCTGGAGTGGAGAAGATGTACCAGGACCTCAGACGACAGCACTGGTGGTCGGGCATGAAGAAGGCTGTAGCAGAGTTCGTTTCTCGATGCCTCACCTGCCAGCAGGTGAAGGCAGAGCATCAGGTACCAGCAGGCTTGGTACAGCCCTTGGAGGTCCCGGAGTGGAAGTGGGACGACATATCTATGGACTTTGTGACTGGACTTCTATGCACTTCCAGAGGTCATGACTCCATTTGGGTGATTGTTGACCGACTGACCAAGTCGGTACACTTCTTACCCATCAGAGAGCAGGGCTCAGTGGAGAGCTTGGGACGTCTCTACGTTCAGGAGATTTTGCGGCTCCACGGTGTTCCATCATCTATCGTCTCCGATCTAGATCCTCGCTTTACTTCCCAGCTTTGGAAGGGGTTACAGGAGGCGTTTGGGATGCAGCTACATCTGAGCACAGCCTTTCACCCTCAGACGGATGGTCAGACGGAGAGGACCATCCAGACTCTCGAGGACATGCTCCGCGCATGTGTCCTCGACTTTGGTCGTAGCTGGGAGGACCACCTACCCTTGGTGGAGTTTGCGTACAACAAAATCTACCACTCCACCATCGGGATGGCACCGTACGAGGCATTGTACGGACGACCTTGTAGATCTCCTTTGTGCTGGACAGACCCTGGGGAGTCAGCACTTGTGGGACCGGAGATGGTCCAGGCCACGACAGAGAGGGTCCAGGTCATCCAGGAGCGGATGAGGACATCTCAGAGCTGGCAGAAGTCATACGCTGACAGGAGGCGGAGGCCACTAGAGTTCGAGGATGGCGACCACATCTTCTTGCGGGTCTCACCTTGACGTGGTTTACGGAGATTTGGCCGAGGCGGCAAGTTATCTCCACGCTTCATCGGACCCTTCCAGGTCCTCAGCAGGATTGGCGAGGTGGCTTATCGCCTGGATCTACCACCTCAGTTGCACCGGGTGCACGACGTCTTCCACGTATCTCAGCTGAGGAGATACGTGCACGACCCGACGCACATCATTGACCATCGGGAGCTTGACGTTGACGATGGGGCGACTTTTACGGAGGTCCTGGTGGAGATAGAGGATCAACAGGAGCAGGTCCTACGTGGGAGATCGATTCCTCTTGTGCGCATCAGATGGCAGCACGGGAACCTTCAGGAGAGCACATGGGAGCGGGAGGCTCAGATGTGTGCTCAGTACCCTCATTTGTTTCCCTAGTTTTTGATGTATATTTATGGGGACGTAAATCCCTGAGGTGGGAGTAATGTAAAGACCCGTAAAATTCAAGGGAAATTTTTTCTTAATTTTCTTTGGAATTTTACAAGAACGCGGTTTCTGACGGCACCTGATTCCGAGGCCCGGAGTGCCCAGAATCAATTTCCGAAGTTTGGCTCGGGTACGTTCAGTGAACGAACGTGCGGGAATTTCTAACTTTTGATCCGGTGCTCGGAATTGAAAACCGATGACACCGATGAACTCGCAGCGCCAATATTCGCTTAAGGAGACCTTTTCTGAGGTTGCGTTTATTGCGGTTTGAGAGTTAGTTTTTGGGAGTTTAGAATAAGTTAAATAAAAATTGTGGAATACAAATTTTTATTATAACTTGTTGGTTAACTTCTCCCAAAGGGAGTTATTGGTTGGACCCACATCCACTTAACCTCCCTTGGGAGGATTAAGTGTGGTGGGGCCCACCCGAAGCATAACTCTTTATCTTCTCTTTTAAAACTCCCTTAACCTTCTCTTTTAATTAACTTGTCAAGTTTGGTTATTAAAGGGGTTGAGTTGTCTTAATTCAAACCTTTGAATTTCAAATGGTTTGGTTGAGTAAATAAAATAAGCCCTTAGCTTATTTTATATGGTTAGAATTCTCTAGCCTCCTTGAGAGATTTTGAAGCCTTCTTCTTCTTCTTCTTCTTCAAGCTTTGACGAAGAACGCGAAGAACCTTCGAGCTTCGACGAAGAATGCCACGTTCTCGGGAACCGTCTTCCGCGACGCCATACCTGCGACACCGACGACGTCCTCTTCCACGTCATCTCTTCCGCGACGATTTCCCGCGACGAAATCGTCGTCAAAGAACTTCGAATCCTCGCTTCACGACATCGACGTCCTTCTTCCGTGACGCCGACCACCGCGACGCGTCTTCTGCGGGTCGTTGACGATCATCGATCTTAAAACCGAGGTAGGGGTTTGTTGTGGATTATTTTATTTACTCTCGTTCTTGGTTCTAGCATGATAATCTTGTGGATAAATATTTAAGAGTTATCATCTAACGAGAGGGGGATCAGACCGCACAAACATGGCCAAATTCCCCCTCCTTTGTTCTTGATTATTATTATTTTTCTTGTGATATACGAGATGGAGTGGTGTCGTCGCACCACGCGGAAATCATTCGACAAATATTGCGCGGCGCCGTCGCGCCGCGCCGTGGAAGGATTATCATGAACGCGACACCGTCGCGCCGCGTTGAAGGGAACCGAAGGCGCCGCGGCTGGAGCGGGGCCGCGGCGGAGGGGCGCGGTGCCGTCACACCCCGCCCGACGACGAACACCCCTGCCGGTTCCGGGCCGCGGCGAAACGGGAAGACCGGTGGCTAGCCGGGCCGCCGGCGCCGGAATCCGGAAAGGGGACCGGCCTTGCCGGTCCCGTTGAGGAAGAACCGGCCGGCCATGTTGGGCCGGCCGGAAGGGAGAAGTGCCGGGGGAATTAATTCCCCCAACTGGCCACAAACCGGCCCCCATAAAAGGGGGGGGGGGGGGCGCGGTTACACCAAGGGGGGGGCAGCGCCCCCCCCCCCCCGTTTTTCTCAAAGGTGGGCCCCCACGAGGGGGGGGGGGTGTGGAACCAAGGCGGGGCTTCAAGCCGCGCCGCCAAAGGGAAAAGGCGGGGCTCTGCCCCCCGCGCGTGGCACCCGAGTGGCGCCCGAGTGGCGCCCAGGATGCGCCGCCGCTGGCCGGGCCGCACCGCCGTGCCGGACCGCGCCGCCGCACCGCCGGCCGGGCCGGGTCGGACCCGGGTCGGGTCGACCCGGACCCGGACCCCCCGTTTTCGAATCAATTTCGGTCTTTTGCCCATAACTTGAGCTACGAACCTCCGATTGACGAACCATTAGCGGCGATGCGATCCTTGGATCGATACGGTCGATTAGGTATATCGCACTCAATGTTTTGGAATACTTTGAGTTCGGCCGGGTTGGTTCGTACACGAAACCAACCGGGCCCTCGGAGCGGAAACACTCATATCTTGATCTACGGACGTCCGATTGACGTGCTGTCAGCTTTGTTGTGTTCCTCTTAGTGAGAAGGATCTTTTGGCATACTCCGCCCAAGGTTTGGACGCAGGTGGAGTACGATCGGGTTGGTTTTACCTTAAAAATCAACCGGGCCCCTGGGACGAAAAAACCAATAACTCTCAGACCGGGCGTCCGATCGACGCGCCGTCTGTTGCGTTGAGTTCCTGTTGACGATACGGAACTTTTGGATACATCAACTCTGGACTGTGTGACAGTTGATGTATCAGCCTCTCGGCTTGTGGAGCGAAACCTCCCGAACAAGCTTGGTGTGTGCGAGAACCCTAGTGCTGGCTGCGACTGTGACTGCTACTGCTACTGCTACTGTGACTGCGACGACGACAGTACAGATATCCTTAGTGGATTCGACGACGATGACTATAGCACTCAGCGATCCTACGTGGATCAGTGCTACAGGTCCTGTGTGGGCTCGATCCTGTGTGGGTCTGATCCTGTGTGGGTCTTTGTGCTCAGCGGTCATGTGTGAACCAGCCCCTACAGGTCCTATGTGGGCCCGATCCTGTGTGGGTCTTTGCGGGGGTTAGTTACCTATCGATCCTTCGTGGGTCCGACGACTTAGATGGATCAGAGATCATCTTTATCGTCCTTCGAAGTAGTATACCTGTGTGAGCTGAATCCTGTTGCTTTCCTGTGTGGATTGTGTTGTGCTATCCTGTGTGGATTTCGTTTTGCTTTCCTGTGTGGAATACGTATACTTTCCTGTGTGGACTGAGTTGTACTTGGGCTCGGAGGTTGGAGCGTATTGGAATTGATGACTTAGGTATATGTATGGGAATATACCTAAGCAGTGTCAGTTGTTACTTCGTGTTTGTATATATCCTTTGTGGTTTTTGGGAGACCTTCGGGGGTCTCGGGGTCCCTACTGAGTAGCTTATACTCACCCCTGCACGGGCTATGCCCGCACTACGTTGTGTTGGTTGCAGACGACAGACAGCGTTGATCGTGGCTGAGGCTTGCAGAGTAGGATGGTACCTGGAGGTGGACCACTGGGCGGGACGTGTTCGGAGCGGACGGCGGGACCCGAGGAGCAGTGGAGCTATCTGTACCCACCCTTCAGGTGGGATTTCCAGTGGACAGCTCGGAGTAGCGGCTTTTACTTTACAGTTGTTGTTTTCCCTTTCTAGTTGTACTTTACTTTCAGTTTGGGTTTTTATACTGGCCCATTTACTTTTCCGCACTTCAGTTGTACTCTGTTTTCACTTAGTGTTTACTTTCTGCTTGCTTACTCTGTGGTGTTTGTTTACTTTTCAAAGGCAATGCCTTCCCTTTCTACTGGGATTTACACCTTGGTGCTAGTCACCAGCCCCTGGCCTATGGAAGGCGGGCTTGGGGTAGTCACGACACGGGTCCCGAGGACGGGTCGTGACATGCTCACTTATTATATGATTGTTGAATTTTTTTTTCAATTTATGTCATATCTTTTATATTTCCTTAACAATATATATATAATCTTTTGTAGATATAATTTTTTTATAATTATAATATAAGGTCTTTTGATATTTTATTAAGATATCCATATCTTACTTATTTTTGTCTTCATTTTTATGATGTGATACATTATGACATGTTTTTCCCTTACTGAGTTCCTGAGATGACCCCTTTCTTATATTCCTATTTCCTAGGTTATGAAGATGATTATATCTTGTGATATATCTAGAAAAGGTTCTAGAGGCATGTTATTATGGAAAATGTTTTTTAAATTTTGTATAATAAGATATATATTTAGTTAATCTCTAAGACATTAAACCTTTATATCATTGGATTATGAGATTTTTTGTGAGTTGTATTATCTATGTCATGAAATTATTAGACTATTTAAGTTATTTTTATCATGAGTCACTTTAAGAATGATGTGTGAGAAAACATTACTGAAAATTATGAGAAGTATCCCAGATACACAAAATGGAATCTATATTTAGTTGTGATTGTTGTTGGTTTTATGGGAAGAAGGGTCACAATGTTGACACATGTCCAAAAATAGACTGTAGAAGAGGTAATATCAAAGCTATATTGATGGGGGATACCTAAAAAATATATTTTGAGACTATAAGATGATAATATATATGCTTAGATTATAAGATTTTATATTAATTATAGTCGGAGTATTTGGAGGAGTAAGTATTTAACTTAGACGAGGAAGAGAGAAACCTCAATACAATTTGGATATAGTTTTGAATAATAATGATTTTGAGTAAGTGTGATTGCACCAAATGAAACTCCATATCTAGTAAATCTAAAAGTGATGGAAGGTGTTCTAGTACATTATTTAGAAGCTAAAATCCATTTATAATGGATATATTGTTAATAATGAAATATTCTTAGAGTTTATTAGTTTCAGGTATCCCAAACGTCTTACTGTACCTTATAGAGAAATGAACAAAATCTTTGAGGATGAAGAGACACATGAATTCTTTAAAATAGATAGAATATTATTAATAATTCCTTTAACAAAAATAGAAAGGTTTAGTAAGGAAATAAAAAATAATGTCAAGTATATCCATTTTATAATAATTTAAATCAATTTAGATACGAATTTTATAATGGGACAAGATCTACCAATCCTTATTGCAATAGTTTTTAATAGTATAAAAAAATTTATCTAATGCATTATTAATAGGTACATGAGAAAATTTAAATGAAAGAGTAGCATGAGTAAAGTTGATACTAGGTTTGGATGTAGTTATAATTGGTAAAAGTATTATAATAACTTTAAAAGTAAAAATAAATATGGGAAACTGGTAGAAGAAGATGGGATTCTACCTAATAGAAGATGTGTCTGAGTAATTAATCATCTTTACGTGAAGTTCTAATATAATGGGAGACCATCTCCAAGGAAAGGAATGAAAATATTTCCATATTTTTTCCAAGATGATGGAAGATAAATTAGAGAAATGAATCCATAAGTGGTAAAAGATGAAAGGATAATGTGGCTTAGAGACTGGGCTTCACCAGATCCTAAGGAAGAAATATGGAATAAAAAACCTTTTCCAAAAGCGATCGGGCAGGTAAATAATAGAATTGTAATCATTGAGATAGAAGAATAAGAAAGTATAAAGTTATAAACCTCAATATTTTAAAATTATATTTTAAGAAAGAATGTATCAAATTAGGCATACATGGGACCTCTTTAGATAATTTTAGGATATTAATTGGAAAAGATGAAGGTACTTATGTAGAAGCACCTAAATCCAAAAGAGTTACACCCTAAATCCATACATACATATGATTTTTTTTATGCCAATATCATAATATACGATATTGATATGTTGTATGATATGAAATATAGAAATTGAGGCTTGTAGTATTACTTGGTTTGGGTCCATTGTTCAATATGATATGGTGACATCCTAACCACTGCCTAGGATTGTCATTGAGTATGATGTGGGAAAATAATAGGGTAGAAAATTACATTGTTTCATTCAAATTATCTATATAATTGATCTATTAAAAAATGGGTTCCCTAGAACCAACATGAGTAGTACTTTTTAGCTACCACATAATTTATACATAGATGTTGGCATGATGTATTCTTACTATAATAGTGTTATTAATTATGTATACACCATTTACATGAAAATTTCCTTAGATTAATTTCCATATACAAATGTTTTATTAGTTCCCAGATATAAAGTTAACTTCAAGGTACTATAATAGTAATCTTAAACATATGTCTTATAGAACTGATATATCATACTGATGGGACATAGATGGTGTTTGACTATCAGTTACTCAGGGCTCATAAGAACTGATAAATATTCTCATGAAGTTAACACTAAGTGATATCAGGTACTAGATATCATAAGGACTTACTCGTAAATACACTACGGAAAAAATGGCTAATAGCGATGGGGTATTTACGACGGGAATTATTCTCGTCGCAAATACCTTACGGAACGGGTTATTTGCGACGGGAAGCTATCCCCGTCGCAAATAACCCCTTATTTGTGACGGGTTTCTTTTACCCATCGCAAATGGTTTGGCGCGAAATGCGCGCCAAACCGCGCGAAATTTATTGGTGACGGGGTTCTAACCCCGTCGCAAATAACCGACGGCGGTTAAAGAGTATTTGCGACAGGTTTCTTTTAACTGTCACAAATGGTTTGGTACGAAGTTTATTTGCAACGGGGTTAGAGCCCCGTCGCAAATAACCGGCAGCGGTTAAAGAGTATTTGCGACGGGACTGCAGTCCGGTCACAAATCTTCCGGCGACAGGGGTTATTTGCGACCGGGCCCATCGCAAATAACCGTTTTAATGCCGCCCATAATTAAATGCAGTCGGGGTTATTTGCGACGGGTCCTGTCGCAAATAGGCCCGTCGCAATTAATCTAACCTATAAATACTGCCAACCGTTACAGTTTTTTTCACTCTGAACTTCTTCCGACGATCAGTTGTATAATTTTTTTTCCGATTTTGAGGAGTTAGTTGGTGGTGTCCTACAACTACAACGGCTCGACATTGACATCAAGTTTAAGGTTTTTATCTAAATTTTAATTTAATATTTATTTTATTTATTTTTAATTTTTATAATTTTTTTTTTCTGATTCCTAATTAGAAATAATTATGAATAACTATTAATAATTAACAGTAATTAGAGACAATTAAACACTAATTAATTTAAAATAGTTAGCTGTAATTACAATTAATTAGCAGTAATTATGAAAAATAAAAATTAATTTGATTTAATTAATAATAATTTGAAATAATTAACATTAATTAGTAATAATTAATAAAAATTAACAACAATTATCAATAATTCACAATAATTACCAATAATTAGTAATAATTCGTAATAATTATCAATATTTACTAATATTTACCAATAATTGTCAATAATTGTCAATATTTTTCAATAATTACCAATATTTACCTATATTTACCAATAATTGCCAATAATTGTCAATATTTACCAATAATTATGAATAATTACCAATACTTAGGAATAATTACCAATAATTAGTAATAATTACCAATAATTACGAATAATTACGAATAATTAGGAATAATTATCAATAATTAGGAATAATTATCAATAATTAGGAATAATTATCAATAATTACCAATAATTAGTAATAATTAACAATAATTAGTAATAATTAACAATAATTAACAACAATTAGTAATAATTAACAATAATAAGTAATAATTAGTAATAATTACCAATAATTGCCAACAGTTGTCAATATTTACCAATAATTCCCAATACATGTCAATATTTACCAATAATTAGGAATAATTACCAATAATTAGGAATAATTACCAATAATTACCAATAATTAGGAATAATTACCAATAATTAGGAATAATTACCAATAATTAGGAATAATTACTAATAATTACCAATAATTACCAATAATTACCAATAATTAGCAATAATTACAAATAATTAGCAATAATTAGCAATAATTAGCAGTAATTAGCAATAATTAGGAATAATTAGGAATAATTACTAATAATTAGGAATAATTACCAATAATTAGGAATAATTACCAATAATTACCAATAATTACCAATAATTAAGAATAATTAGCAATAATTATGAATAATTACCAATAATTAGCAATAATTAGGAATAATAAGGAATAATTACCAATAATTACCAATAATTAGGAATAATTACCAATAATTAGGAATAATTATCAATAATTACCAATAATTACTAATAATTAGGAATAATTAGCAATAATTACCAATAATTAGGAATAATTACCAATAATTAGGAATAATTACAAATAATTAGGAATAATTACCAATAATTAGGAATAATTACTAATAATTACCAATAATTACCAATAATTACCAATAATTTCAAATAATTACCAATAATTACCAATAATTAGGAATAATTACCAATAATTAGGAATAATTACCAATAATTAGGAATAATTACAAATAATTACAAATAATTACCAATAATTAGGAATAATTACCAATAATTACCAATAATTAGGAATAATTACCAATAATTAGGAATAATTAGCAATAATTACCAATAATTACCAATAATTAGGTATAATTAGCAATAATTACCAATAATTAGGAATAATTACCAATAATTGGGAATAATTACCAATAATTAGGAATAATTACCAATAATTAGGAATAATTACCAATAATTACCAATAATTACCAATCATTACCAATCATTACCAATCATTACCAATCATTACCAATAATTAGGAATAATTACCAATAATTAGGAATAATTAACAATAATTAGGGATAATTACCAATAATTAGCAATAATTACCAATAATTAGCAATAATTACCAATAATTAGCAATAATTAGCAATAATTAGGAATAATTAGCAATAATTAGGAATAATTAGAAATAATTAGAAATAATTAGCAATAATTAGCAATAATTAGTAATAATTAGGAATAATTAGAAATAATTAGCAATAATTAGGAATAATTAGCTATAATTAGGAATAATTACCAATAATTAGGAATAATTACCAATAATTTGGAATAATTACCAATAATTAGGAATAATTACCAATAATTAGGAATAATTATCAATAATTAGGAATAATTACCAATAAGTAGGAATAATTATGAATAATTACCAATAATTACCAATAATTTCCAATAATTACCAATAATTACCAATAATTACCAAAAGCAGCTTATACACTGTCTAAAGAAAACCATTTATTATTTTGTCATTGGATTGTAGATTTGAGACTTCCAGATGGCTGTGATTCCAATTTGGGTAGATGTGTAAAGAATGGTCATATTACTGGATTAAAAAGTCATGATTGTCATGTTATAATGGAAAGACTTCTACCCATTAGATTAAGAGTTATGTTAAATTCTGTGATTTGGGATTCCATAACAGACATGTCATATTTTTTTCGGGACATTTGTGCGGCTATAGCAGATTATGATTCTCTATGAAAACTTGAATAAGATGTTATTGTAATTATATGTAAACTGGAAAAAATATTTCCTTCATCTTTCTTCTACTCAATGGAACATTTGATATTACATTTTCCATATGAATCCAAATGTGGAGGTCTAGTACAGTTTCGACGGATGTACCTATTCAAAAGATGCATGAAAAAATTGAAAAGAAAAGTACGTAACAAAGCATCTGTTGAAGGATCTATTGCAGAAGCTTATTTACAAGAGGAAATAACTTTTTTCTGCTCCCATTATTTTGAATCTTAGTATCCTTCAAAACACAACCGAATGGGACATAACGAGAGGAATATTGATGAAATCGACAATCAATTATCTATTTTCAACCAGCCAGAGCTTGGTTTTGGTGGAGTTCATGAACGCTGGCTTTCGGATGATGAACATCATAGAGCTCAAACGTATGTTCTGCTCAACTGTGAAGAGATGACATCAGTTGTACTGTAAGTGTTTATATCACTTATTCTATCATTTATGTTATAGTAAATAACTTTGTTTTTATAGGTTGTATGATAATCATATCAAGAAACAAATTCCAAAAATTACAGCAGCTGCTCTCGAAGAACATCGACAGAAAAATTTCTCTCATTGGTTTCAAAAACTGGTAACATTAATTCTATATCTTTTAGCAACTCATTCAATGTATAGTTTTCTATATTGATAATTATTTCAAAAAATTTCAGGCGTCTCGACATGCTGATAAAATTGACAAACGGCTGTGTATATTGAGTAACCCACCTTCCAAACTTGTTAAAACATATAATGCATATGTGGTGAATGGATTTCGATTTCATACACATGAATATGGGGAATCAAAAAAAACAATGAACAGTGGAGTTAACCTGAGAGGATCTCATTATCGAGAAAATGAAGTTGACTTTTATGGCATGCTTGATGAAATCATTGAACTCTGTTATCTTGGACAACATTACATAACCATGTTCAAATGTCGGTGGTTGGATACAGAGAGAGGCGTGTGTGTTCATCCGACTCATGGAATCATCAATATTAAATGTAAAAGTGTTCTCACAGTAAATGAACCATTATTATTGGCTAAACAGGCACATAAAGTTTATTACGCAAAGTACTATGCTACGTCAATAGACTTGACTGATTGGTGGGGTATAATGAAAATCAAAATTCGAAACAATCAGTTTAGTAAAAGAGAATGTGATTTCACTGATGTGAAAGGAATCGACGTTTTTCAATAGAGTACTCAAAATCAATCTTTTTTACAAAGAGACATGAGTATCGATGAAGACACCCCACATTTAAGAGTTGGTGATGATGATGATGTTAATGATGTCACATATGAATTCGAAATGGTAAGAGATGAAGCAACTGGAACTCGAATGGATATCGATGATGTTGAGGAGGAATATGAAGATGACATTGACATATATGAAGATGATGATGAAGATGACCACTGATAGAATTCCATGGTAGTTATATATAATCATAACTAATATATATGTATATATAATAGTAATTGTCAATTATTTGCTAACAACATTAACATTTTCTATTTCAGATGGACGACGACGCATTACATGAGTTGGCGGATGCTGACCTGTCTTTCGATGCAGATGAGTTGTTGGCAGATGACCCTCAGCCTGCAGACGCTTCAGGGAGACCGCGGAGGGGGCACGGTCTTGCACGATTGATGATTCCTGACTCCATCCCCGAGCGACGTCCACATCTTGGGTTTGATCCACGCACACGGAGGTGTGATAACCTATGTGATAACCTGTGGATTTTACTAAAATTTCATTAATCTATTCACATAATAAATGTTTATTATTTTTACAGTCTTCCGCATATAGCAGTCGGAAAGGGCAGCGCTATTTTGCGCAACTATTTCTCTCTACCTTGGACCACATGGGAGCATATTCCCATTGATGTGCAGCAGGCCATGTTCGGCCATTGGTTGGTACGTACGTAAATAAATAATTTTTATTTTGAAAATTATTTCATTTCTAACGTGATATTTTGATTTATTTATAGGGTTTATAGTATCTGATCGAGGATACCGTGCATGGCGCCATCCACGATGCATGAGAGGTGGTCATGCGTGATCGCTTTCGTTAGTTTTTGCACAACTTGAGGAGAGAGACCTTGACGAAAGCAGGAGTATCCGTTTTTGATGACTCATGTAGAGCGCATCGACCACAGTACATTTCATCCCACGTATGAGATGGATTATGTGCGCACTTGTTGAGTGATGCCTTTAAGAGGAGATCATCGGTGGGGAGGCAGAATCGGGGGAGACAGGAGGTGACTCATCAAACTGGGAGTCGTACTTTCATTACTCATAGACAACATATGGTATGTACATTATTTATAAATATTTTATATAAATATAAATATTAATAGTTTATTTTTTATTCTTATAGGCTGTCGAGAACCCCAATATTACAGAGTACGACGTATATCGGAGGATGTATAGTGATCCTGCTACTGGGGAGCTCAGAGGTGATCGTCAGCATCACATCGTGGTCAGTATTATTTGTTTTCAAGTTTAAAAATTAACTACATATAATTTATTCACAATCTTAATTTTAAATTGCAACTACAAGAGTCATATGAGGCCGCAGCGTCACAGACCCAGCCCGAGAGTCAGACTGAGTCATCAGATCAGACCAGTGGCCGTCAGTTTGATGAGGCGGCATGGATGCAGGCCACCCAGTATGCCTTCGAGAAGGGCCAGGTAGTTGGTATCAACTCTCGACTGACTCCTGGAGATTATTATGGCAGTGCTGCGATGTCGGCGTCCAGCTTGAGAGGATCTCGTGCATCTTCTTCTGCTACACAGTATGAGGATCAGTTGCAATCTCAGACTGCACTGATAGAGAGTCTCCGATAGGAGCAGGAGGAGATGCGTCAGCAGCAGCAGCAGCATGAAGAGAAGCATCGACGCCAGCAACAGCTGTACGAGGAGCAGATGAGTTGGTGGCAGCAGCAACAACAGGAGAAGATGGAGTACATGCGCCGACTCACTCGTGCTTTAGGGATGGAGTTTCCTCCACCAGCATATGCAGATCCCCCAATCCCCCTCCCCCCTCCTTCAGATTAGAGTTTGTTTTTATGTTATAAAGTTTGTTAAATCAAAATATGAATTTTTTTCTATTCGTAGTTTCTGTCTCATTATAAAATATAACTAATATTATATTTTGAAATAACAATATTAATATGAATAATAATATTATTTATATTTTATAATATTAAATTATATATATACATTAAAATTTTATAATATTATAATTTAATTATATTTTTTTTAATATTTGAATTATTTTAATATTTGAATGTATTATAATTTTATTATTATTATATTATTTAAAATAACTTATTAATATTTATTTTATTTATGAATTATAATTCTAATATTATTATATTAATTAAAATCATTTATTAATATTTTATTATTTTTTATTTATGAATTATAAATCTATTATTATTATATTAATTAAAATAATTTATTAATAATTTCTTATTTTTATTTATGAATTATAATTCTATTATTATATTAATTAAAGTCATTTATTAATATTTTTTTATTTTTTTATTTTTGAATTATAATTGGATTATTATTATATTAATTAAAATAATTTATTACTATTTTATTGTTTTTATGTTTTTATATTATTTGCGATGGGTACTATGCCCATCGCAAATAGTATTATTATATTAATTAAAATAATTTAGTATTATTTATTTATTTTTTTTAAAAGTTTTTTAAATATAACGACTCGTATTTGCGACAGGACATATTTTCGTTGCAAATACTACTTTTAGCGACGAGCCCATCGCAAATAATTCTTGTTGCGACGCCGTTTTCCGCAAAGGGCTATTTGCGACGGACCCCCGTCGCAAAAGCACATTAGCAACGGGATCCCGACGCAAATGCCCCGTCGCAAATGTACTAATTTCCAGTACTGATAAGAACACATGTTTTTGTGGGTCACCAGAACCAAGATCTAATTTAACTTTTGGGGGATGGGGGAACTTTTTTAGACAATTAGATTTCCACTATTATGGTAATACAATATAGCATAACATCAACCAATAAAGTCACCTTCCTTCGATCAACCATCCCCACTACTTTGAAGATAGGAACTGAGAATACTGCACACCCTAGCTTCTATATAGAGCCACCCTTTAACCATCTAATTTCAGTTACCTCATGACCCTCCTCCCATTTAACGAAAAAGTGAGTAAGAACACAAAACAAACAAACACACACATAAAATCACAAAATACAAACACAATGCACATAAGTATTACATGGTTCAAGTATTATGTCCTACATCTATGAGATAATGATGATATCTATTTCATTTCAATGGAAATAAAGTACATGAGTTTCTATGAAAAACCATGTACTATTTCCCTACCCTTGGTAAATAATATCTCTCTCCAATTCCATATTTTGTTTTTTTCATTATACCTCTATTTTTTCTCATCTTAGGGTTTTCGTCCTTCGACCACTGCCTTTGGCACATCATCCTTTGACACTAGGTTACACCCTGGTGTTCTTCTTTCAGAACCACCTTCACCTTCAATGTAGGCCTTGTTAACCTATTTTCATCATTGTATAATATTATTTTATTTGTGGTACAAACCTACTATTTATAAGTGGTCCCAGTTGGCCATCCAGTCAGCACTGATATCCTTCTTTCTTAAATGACCTTTTATTGGACCGTGAAACCTCCATTTCCCCATATCATGCGTTATATTGATCGAAACTCCTAGTGAATAGTGAACACCATCCTTATTATCCAAATGGATGGCTTTTATGGATCTATATTTCCTTCATCCACATGGTAAGGCTTCCTCATCTATCCTTTAGTGAATTGATGCATGTCATGAACCTTCACACTTGCATTGCCTCTGCCTTCGAGTATCATATGAATATTGTACTTGAGTATTTATTCATGCTTCTATAAGGATTCAATGAAGATTTTTCTATCTAAGGTTTCCCCTTCTATCCACCTCATTGAATCCCTATGGAAGCATGAATAAATCCTCAAGTAAAATATTCATATGATACTAGTTGGCATTTTCACACCCTAACTATATTATTCTATATATTCGGGACTCATCCATTCAACTGTTTCCACTGCTTCTTGAGAAATCACACGGTCTGGCATTCTTCCACCTACCTAAAATTATAAGGATCCCATAAAACATCTATTCAACTAATAATTCCACATCTAGTGAACTAACTTTTAGTTCCTAAATCCATACATCCCATTGTGTTGGTGTAATATCTTCATCCAGGTTCTCACAAGTGTTACTTTTGGTAATTGAACTTCTGAAGCATTGACTATAATTCCCCGTTACATAATCAACCCAGAATTACATGATTTATAACAAGGGATGCACTTTTTTACATTTCCAAGATATTTTAGGTTTATATTTTTAGATAATTAGGAAAAAACATTACATTTCATAAGTAATACTGATCCACAGTGTCCATTTTGTTCATAAAAATGGGATTCTTAAGTTTCTAATCATGTTTCACTCATAAAAACCTACTTATTTCAAGTCCAATTTCTTATATTCATAGATAGAATTAAGAATAGTTTCTAAACATATTTCAGCCCAATTAAAAACATTTGAAATCATGATATGTGTAAAAAAATCTTAGTAAGGGATATAAAAGTAATGAAATCCCATTAGTTCAGTGAAAAATATGAAAGCACCTAAAACCCTCTACTTTTTTAACAATAAATATTTGAATAGAAAAATAAAACTTATCCATATGAGAAGCTAGAAATTTACACAAATAAAACATTTAAAACCCATTAACTGTAAGGGTTGGTGTCTTGAGAACCAACTGTTTTGTACTTTTATTATATTAATTTTCACTTATTATATATTTTCCATTGTTCCTCATGACTATAATATAATAATTTCCTGGAATATTTGTTTCATTGATAAGGTCATGGAAGATCCCCGCTATGATGAGAACCTTGAAATGCTATACAAATATTCTTAACTAATGTTCTATGGTTGGATGACATACAATGATAGGAAACATAGTATACAGACCGTCATGTGTGAGTACTCGTAAGAAGATGAGACTCTCTCTCATAGAGTTCTCACATGGTAATCTCCAGGATGGGAGATTATGAGAATAGACCCGCTAGTTGCAATTCCGCATGTCTTGGTGTCATCGGACATTTCTATCTATGAGCGTGTGTAATGGTCCTTAGACTAGAAGATTATCATTGACTCATGTCATGACTCACGCACTTAGATTTACTGACAAAAACAGTCACGCAGACAGTTGGCAGGAAGTAGGGTATGTTGGGTGCGTTACTAGTGACATGTTGTTAATGGATAAGTTGAGGAAGGATTTGTCCCTTCCATTTATGGAAGTTGATATCTCGGCCCTTTGATTGAAATAGAACTGTCACATTAAATACCATGGCCATGGTGTAAACAATGAGTTTATTTCAGGAAGTCAAGGAACGACAGATCAAGCATATAAGTTTATAACACTGCCATGAAACCTGCTTGATGAGATATCGAGACAAAGGGATTAAATTACAAAGTAAGTGTTCGTATGAGGTGATAGGTCAATGCGGCGTCAACTTCTTTCTTTTGGTTTCCTTGACCCGTTGCTAGAAAGTAATCTTGGACTTTAGGCAAGCCTACCTAATGCCAACAAGAAAGATGCCTATAGGGTCACACACTAAGTGTATTCAAGTTTCTCAAGTAGAATAAAGATTATTCTCGTACGTGGTTTAATAATTATTCAAGGAAGACTAAATCGTTTTAATGATGGAGGAAGAAGGAAACAAAAAACAAGATATACACGCCGTGTATTAAATATTACACACGATGTAGTTTTTCATGGAAAACAAGTACACGCTGTGTATTAATAGCTATATATCGTGTAGTTTTCTTTATGGAAAGGAAATGAATAAATGAAAACAAGATATACATGTCGTGTACATTGAAAGTACACGCCGTGTAGTTTTTTCACTCGGGATTTTAAGGATATAATATTGTTTTAAATGAAATTTATTATAATCAGCATGGGATCATGTCAAGGAATTAATTATTCAACATGGGGGGTTTTTAAATAATAGTCAATGAAATAAATAAAACGCATCACGCATTTATTTATTGTCATAACTCTACAACCTCAAACCTGATTATAAATATAATCACAACCCCAACTCTTTTCCGACACACAAGAGAATCGTTGTGTACAACAACTCTGGAGAATTTTTTAAAGGCCGAAAGAACCTCTTCCTCCAAGAATTCTCTCAAGACCGAGAGAGATCCTCTTCCATTGGATCAAGATGATCTAAGACAGACAACGCAAGAAAAGGTTTCTCCACGCTAGCACCCGGAGACTCCTTTGGTTGCTTCCTGAGATACGAGGTACACATGTGGATCACCTCTAGAGGAAGTCTACAATTGGCTTCTGCGGTGCAATGACGAATCACATCAGAACGTGATAAAGAACATAAATGAAGAAATAACACCAAAAATGTATTTGTTTTAAATTAATTAAATTAATTATAATCAACCTGTAACGATCCTACTTTGTGGTTCCATGACTTTCCTTTTCTTTGTCCATTTCCGTGATTCAATCTGTGGAGACTGGAATTTATCGTCGTATTGATCCTGGATTGATCACTGTTAATGAAAAAAATCCAAGTGGGCACATCCACCCACACGCTTCCACTACACCCTAAACCTACAAATGGTATCAGATGGAGGTTACAATGTTGAATATAGTTATTTAATTTTCATTGATAATTTACACATTTATATTTGATTAAATTCGAAATAAATCTTTCTATAAATATGAATAAATGAGATCTATTATTCCTCCTTTGTTTCTCAATTCATATCACAGAAATGGACTTTTAATTTTAATTTTTATTAAAATAAAAAAGAGGATCTCATCTGGAGGAGCCGCTCTTTCTTTGTTACCAACACGGGAATACACAGCGTGTAATTAAAACTACACGCCATGTACTTAGGTTCAACGAACCAGTACTGGTCCGCCAAACCATGCCATGTGAATTGATTACACCTATGTATTTAACATCTCGTGTTGACCAGAATTAAATGACGTGTGGGAACCGGAATACACGGCGTGTATGTTGGAGCAACACGTCGTGTAGTCCGATCCGTCCCAAGTGAAACCGTGTATAAAGGAGAAGCCGCGTACCACTTACACGGAATCTCTAGGATAGTTACCACATAACAAGGAATTACACGCCATGTATGATTTATCTACACTCCATGTACTCTAAAATTTCAAAAGTACAGAGAACAAGCCAAAGCCCCTGGCGTGTAATTTGGATAAAAGGTGAAAAGAAATACACACCGTGTAAATATAAACCACATGACGTGTACTTTCAGAAATTTCACCAGGTTTCCTCCACAAGTATAAAGACCTGTACAAGGAATATGGATGAGAAGAATCTCAAGGAAATTCAGAAAGGAATTTAAGATAAAGAATTTATTAATTATAAGATCCTAATTAATTTAATTCAAGAGAGACTTATCTTGAATAAATAGAACGATTAAATGAATTTGAATTCTAAATATGTGTAAATGTTTTTGCATGTTATGGATGATCATGATCTATACCAAAGACCATTTTTATGTGTGTATAGTTTCATTTAAATTTATTTAAATTTGTTTCCATGGGAGCCTTCTTACAATAAAATGTAGGGCATGCATGCCCATGTTTTCTTTAATGTAATCCCATGAAATAGAGGATCTCCCATGCCAGAGGAGATGGTTCAAAACCCGAAGCTGAGGTGAAACCAACCCTAGAAGATACAAAGATGGACAGGTGGGAGCTTCAAAACATGATCCATCGGTTCAAGGTGTTTTTCCCTAGTTGAAGGTTAGCTTATCAAACTGCTAGATAAGATAACCAATAGAATCTCATGATCACACCATCATATTTTTATTTCTGTCTGATTGCATGGTTTATTTATTATGTATGTGTTTTCGCGATCACATAATTAATGAAATAAACAAGCATGCAAAGATGGAATAAAATAAAAACCGAACTATGCGTAAACATTATCGTAACATGGTTAATCACATAAGCAAGAATCACTTAATATTAACAAGCAAGTGATAATTCGAATCTATGCATAAAGATTAAAATCACTCAAAACCATATTAAGTCAGACCAAGCCTTCTGTTACGTGATTAAGGGCAAGACTCAATAAAACTATGTGTTTGACCAACCCTTGTTGGGACACTTACTTTTATAAAATAAGTCCTTATAAAAGGTTTCGGGTTGACTTAACCATATTACATCAAGAGAAGTATCCCTTGCTAGACATGATATAATATTGGAGGCAAGAGTTGAGGAAATCCAAGTCAGGATTTCTGGTTTGGGGAGTCCACTCAACAGATCAAGGAACTGTAAGCTCATAGTTGGAAAAGGCATGCCTACCTAAATACCTTAAAATAGCTTGAACAACCCTTGTTGGGGTTATACGAAGTGGAATATGGATCCTTGCCACTAGAATGTCAATGCAACTGGACATTCTGAGTTCAATGGTGAGGGCCATTAGGACATGATAAAAGAGGGGGAGACTTAATAAAATTTATTATTTCTCATAAAATATAATCATGAAAGTACTAATAAATATGCTCTTTTAATTTGTAGAATCGAAATGACAAAAATATCAACCAAATTTTCTCTACGATCAATTCTGGATAAAGACAACATCCTCACTAGCAATAACTTTCAGGAATGGTTTAGGTGCCTTCGGGTTATCCTACACCATGAACGAAAGTTTTACGTGCTGGAGTCCTCACATCCAAATTCCCCTGCCCTAGGGGCGAGTGATGAAGATTTCCTAGTATATGATCAACATTTGAACGATGCACTTGAAGTTCAATGTTTGATGCTATCATCAATGTCTAGTGAGATCATGAAGTCTCATGAAGACATGGATGCCTATAGCATTGTCGAGCACCTCAGTGGTCTATACCAGGAGAGAGCAAGATAGGAAAGGTTTAAGATCTCCAAGGCTCTATTCTAGAGAAATCATGGAGAGGGTTCCCCAGCTGGACCTCATGTAGTCAAGCTCATTGGCTACATTAAGTGCTTGGAGGTTCTAGGGTTTAAACTCCCTGAAGAACTGGGTACTGATCTCATTCTGGCATCACTCCCCCGGAGCTTCTCAATCTTTGTTGTGTACTTCAAAATGAACAACATTGAGAAGTCTCTATCTAATCTTCTTATCATTATTCACCAAGTGGACAATGACATGAAGCGTGAAAATCCTTCTATCCTCATGGTGAATAAAAGGAAATGGAAGGTGAAGAGATTTAAGACCAAAGCTTCTTCAAGGCCTTCCATGAAAAGGAAGATCAAAGGGGGGAAAGGAAACAAGATTCTGTTTGTTTCTCATGTGGAAAGAAGGGCCACTGGATGAAAAACTACCCCCAACCAAGGAAGCAAGGGGAAGATTCAGGTGCGTTTGTTATCAAATGCAATCTATCTGTTTCTACTAATTGGGTATTAGATACTATTTGTGGTTCTCAAATTTGTATCCAAATACCATAACCAAGTAGATTCATGAAGATTTACGAGCAGCCAATAGAGCCATACTTGTTGCTATAGCTGTCGGGGACTACCACCTCACATTGCCAACTGGAATGATCTTGGTGTTAAAGGGTTGTTATTATGTGCCTTCTGTTACTAAAAAAATTATTTCAGTATCTAGATTAGATACTGATGGATTCATGTTCATGTTTTGGAAATGAATGTTGCTACTTTTATAAAGATAGCATTTGTTTTGGTAGGGCACATTTATATAACGGACTTTATGTGTTAGACTACACAATCCAAGTAATGTAAATCGATGACAAAGTCAATTCACATGACTCATACCACACCCAATTTTGACATCGCCAGCTAGGTCATGTCAATGAGAAACATTTGACAAAATTACATCAAGATGGGTATTTATATTCTATAGAACTAAAACCACTTGGTGTATGTCATGCATTTCTACAAGTAAAAATGACCAAAGCCCCATTCAGTGGGAAAGGAGAAAGTGCTAAAGATCTTCTAGAATTAGTTCACACAGATGTGTGTGGACCATTTCCAGTTGAAGAAATGGGTGGGTTCTCATACTTCATAAAATTTACTAATGATTTTAGTAGATATGGATATATTTACTTAATGAGGTATAAGTCTGATTCTTTTGATAGGTTCAAAGAATACAAGAATGAAGTTGAGAACCATCTTGGTAAGAAGATTAAGAAACTCCGCTCAGATAGAGGAGGAGAATATCTTAATCAGGACTTCATTTATTTCTTACGGGAGTTTGGGATTCTATCTCAACTCACTCCTTATACACCGCAGTGGAATGGTGTAAGTGAAAGGAGGAACCACACCCTGTTGGACATGGTGAGATCAATGATGAGTCATGCGAGTCTTCCATAATCCTTTTGGGGATATGCATTACAAACAACAACACACATACTAAACCATGTACCAACTAAAATGATAAATGGTATTCCATACGAGTTATGGAGTGGACGCAAAGCCATGTTATCAAATTTACATGTGTGGGGTAGAGAAACTTTTGTTAAAGCCTTTTCAGGTAACAAACTTGCACCCCGAGGCACAAAGTGTATCTTTATAGGACATCCCAAGGAAACAAGGGTATATTACCTATAAAACCCTTCAGAAAAAAAAGGTTACAATGGAAAGACACTCCATATTCCTTGAGAGGGAGCACATCTCCAAAAGAGATAGTGGGAGCGAGATAGACTTTGATGAAGTTGAGGCTCAAGATACACAAGAGTTGGTACAAGAACAGATTCCACAAATCCCTGTGGAAGAAAATTTTGTTTCAAAGACATAAGAACTGCAAGGAGCACGAGAGAGGTGAGAGAGCCAGAATGATATGGTTTTCTTGTCACCAAGGATGGTGACTCATTATTGGTTGACAATGATGATCCTCTTACCTACAAGGAAGGTGTTGAAGGCACAGACGTTTCCAAGTGGCAAGAATCCATGAATTCTGAAATGGATTCCATGTACCAAAACCAAGTCTGGATTTTAGTAGATCCTACAGTTGATGTAAAGCCTATTGGTAATAAATGGGTATTCAAGAAGAAACGGGACATGGAGGGGAAAGTCAGCACCTATAAAGCACGACTGGTTGCAAAAGGTTTTAGACAGCGTTAAGTAATTGACTATGATGAAACCTTTTCACTGGTTGCGATGCTGAAATCCATCAGAATCCTGTTGGCCTTTGTCACTTACCATGACTTTGAAATTTGGAAAATGTATGTCAAAATAGAATTCCTTAATGGGAACCTCCAGGAAGATGTCTACATGACACAACCTAAAGGGTTTGTGACTCCAAAGGATGCCAACATGGTATGCAAGTTGCATAAATCCATTTATGGGTTAAAGCAAGCATCAAGGTCATGGAACATTCGTTTTGATAAATATATAACAGAATTTGGCTTTAGTAAGAAAAATGTGAACCTTGTGTCTATAAGAGGTTTAGTGGAAGTGCAGTCATTTTCATAATAGTATATGTTGATGAAATATTACTAATTGGAAGTGAAGTACCTTTCTTACAGTCAGTTAAGGCATGGTTGCATAAATTCTTTTCCATGAAAGACTTGGGTGAGGTAGCATATATTCTTGGGATCAATATCCATTGTGATAGATCCAAGAGAATGCTGGGCCTAAGTCAAAGTACATACATTGAAAACATACTAAAGAGATTCAGTATGGAACAATCCAAGAGGGGATTGTTGATAGTGTCACATGGCATTCATCTTTCCAAGGAAATGTGTCCTCAGACACATGAGGAAATAATGAGAATGGAAAGGATCCCTTATGCATCCGCGATTAGGTCAGTCATGTATATTATGCTATGTATGAGGCTAGATGTTTCTTATGAATTAAGTACAGTAGGAAGATATCATACAGATCCAGGAGACGACCATTGGATGGAAGTGAAGACTATCCTTAAGTATCTGAGGCGTACTAAGGATATGTTCCTGGTTTATGGAGGAGAGGAGGAACTAGTCATCATAGGATATGTAGATGCTGCTTTCCAGACTGATCAAGATGACATGAAGTCGCAGACTGGATACATATTCAGTTTGAATGGAGGTGCAGTGAGCTGGAAGAGCTCAAAGAAAAGTGTGGTGGCAGATTCTACAGTGGAGTCTGAGTATATTGCAGCTTCTGAGGTAGCTAAAGAAGCAGTATGGATGCGAAGCTTCGTCCAAGAGATGGATGTAGTACCGAGAAGTAAAGATCCTATCACTCTATTGTGATAATACTGCAGTGGTGGCACTTTCAAAAGAGCCAAGTTCACATCAGCGGACAAAGCACATAATTCAGAAGTATCATCTCTTGAGGGATTTTTCTCAGAGAGGTGAAGTTGTAGTGAGCAGTATTTCCATGGAAGATAACGTGGCGGACCCCTTGACTAAATCCTTGACATAGCAGAAACATGATCATAATGCGAGGTCTAGAAGAATAAAAGTCGTAGGCAGTTGGCTCTAGTCCATGTGGGAGTTTGTAAGGGTTGGTGTCCTGATAACCAACTGTTTTGTACTTTGATTACATGAATGTTCACTTATTATATATTGTTCATTGTTCTGCATGACTATAATATAATAATGTCCTGGAATATTTGTTGCATTGATAAGGTCATGGCAGATCCCAACTATGATGAGAACCTTGAAATGCTATAATAATATTCTAAAATAAAGTTCTACAGTTGGATGACATACTATGATAGGACACATAGTATACAGACCGTCATGTGAGAGTACTAGTAAGAAGATGAGACTCTCTCTCATGGAGTTCGCACTTGGTAATCTCCAAGATGGGAGATTATGAGAACAGACCTGCCAGTTGCAATTCCACATGTCCTGGTGTCATCGGACATTACTATCTATGAGAATGTGTAATGGTCCTTAGACTGTAAGATTATCATTGACTCATGTCATGACTCGCACACTTAGATTTACTGATGAAAACCGTCACACAGACAGTTGGCGGGAAGTAGGGTATGTTTGGTACATCACGAGTGACATGTTGTTAATGGATAAGTCGAGGAAAGATTTTTCCCTTCCATTTATGGAAGTTTATATCTCGGCCCTTTGATTGAAATAGAACTGTTTCATTAAATTCCTTGTCACGGTGTAAACAATGAGTTTATTTCCGGAATTCAAAGAACGACAGATCAAGCATATAGGTTTATGACACTACCATGAAACCTGCTTGATGAGATATCGAGAAAAATGGATTAAATTACACAGTAAGCATTCATATGAAGTGATACATCAATGCGACACAAACTTCTTTCTTTTGGGTTCCTTGACCCATTGCTAGACAGTAATCTTGGACTTTAGGCAAGCCTGCCTAATGTCAATGAGAAAGAGGCCTAGAGGGTCACACATTAATTATATTCAAGTATCTCAAGTAGAATAAAGATTATTCCAATATGTGGTTTAATAATTATTCAAGGAATCCTAAATCATTTTAATGATGGAGGAAGAAGGAAATAAAAAACAAGATATACACGTTGTGTATTAAAGATTACACGCCGTGTAATTTTTCATGGAAAACAAGTACACACCATGTATTAATAATTACACATCGTGTAGTTTTATTTATGGAAAGGAAATGAATAAATGATAACAAGATATATACACCGTGTACATTGAATGCACACGCCGTGTAGTTTTCAATGAAGAACAAGTACACGTCGTGTATTTATTAATACACGCATTGTAGTTTTTCTAGTTGATATTGTGAGGATATAATATTGTTTTAAATGATATTTATTATAATCAGCATGGGAACATGTCAAGGAATTATTTATTTTACATGGGGGTTTTTAAATAAGATTCAATGAAATAAATAAAACGTGTAACACATTTATTTATGGTCATAACTCTGTAACCTAAAACCTGATTATAAATATCCTTATAACCCCAACTCTTTTCCAACACACAAGAGAATCGTTGTGCACAACAACTCTGGAGACTTATTTCAAGGCCAAAAGAACATCTTCCTCTAAGAACTCTCTCAAGACCGTGAGAGATCCTCTTCCATCGGATCAATAAAATCTAAGGCATCCAATGCAAGGAAAGGTTTATCCACACTAGCACATAGAGACTCCTTTGGTGACGTCCTGAGATACGAGGTACATGTGTGGATCACTGCTAGAGGAAGTCTACACTTAGCTTTTGCGACGCAACGACAAATCACATCGAAACGTGATCAAGAACATCAAGAAAGAAAGAACACCAAAAAGTTATTTCTATTAATTTGATTAAATTAATTATAATCAACCTGTAACAATCCTACATTGTGGTTTCGGGACTTTCCTTTTCTTTGTCCATTTCCGTGATTCGATCCATGGAGACTGGCATTTTCGTCATATTGATCCCGGACTGATCATTGTTAATGATAAAAATCCATGTGGGCACATCCACCCACACACTTTCGCTGTGCCCGGAACATGAATTAATAGAATAGGAAAACCATTAAGCAATATAAGGGATATGAGGCCTCATGAAAACAAACCATTCACCATTAAAATTTCATAAAATTTTCTTTCCTCATGAAATCAAATGATTTCCATAAAAATATTTTTTAGCAAGCATAAAATGGGCATCTTGGAGCATCATATTCATAACCCATATAGCAATCTATACTTTTAATATATAAATATTTCTTCATTTTAGATGAATATTCATCACATATCATTAGGATCCATGCTAGAAGTATAAATTATTAGTGTATTTTGAAACATCGATACATAAAAACTACTATATAATAGATAAAAAAATAACTCTCACTTATTTATTCACAAATTTCATACTCCTTATACATATCATACTTAAAACATTCTCCATATCATGGGGAAAATGAAAAATAAGAAAGGGTGAGCTCATATTCTTAGTATGGGAAAACAAGGGAGTTATCAATCAATGATCATATGTAAGACTATAAAAAGTATAAGGTTATGAGAACATGATATTAAAATTTGAAAATTCATTCCCATTAATTCATATAATCATGAGTCATGGAATAAATCTTGGTAGTTTATAGGGAATGAATCATAAAATAATCAAGGAACATGATCCATGAGAGAATAATATTAGCATAAGATCAGGTTATAAAATATTGGCATAACGTATGACAGAATCATAATCATAGAAATATTATTTCAAGGCTACCAACTAAGATATTAATCACATGTTAGTCTTTTCCAAACCACTTGCATACCTACTTTAGGATTGGTATAACCTCATGTGTACCTTATTCTAGGTTTGGTATAAGCTCTCATGTAACCTTTAATCTCATAAAATTTTAATATTTACCTCATGAATTAGAGAACTATAATAGATCCACCCATCACATAAATCATAATCGATTCATATGTGTTCTATAAGAACATGAAAAAATTTATCATTATGTCAAATATTATCTTGTGGAAAAGAAAATTGGTTTCATCAATATTTCATGATCATAATAATAAACCATACATAGAAAGAATAAATATGGTAACATTGGATAATATTCCTAGTAAATCATATGAAACATTAAAGTATGTAGTTATAGATGAAAATACCTTTAAAATATCACTAAAACATTTTTTTGAGGAAAATGACCATTTCATTTCAAAATCATTTATTTAAAATTTAAAAATTTCCAAAATATTAAGGAAAATATTTTTTTAAATAACTATGTAAAATTGAAAAGTATGTTTTGAATAAAATATAATTCATCCTGATGAGAGAATCTATTCATGAGGTGTATATTAAAACAATGATTACTTTCACATATTCGATAAAAATTCAAAGTTACCTCATTAGGAAAATGAAAAGAAGATTCCATTGATTTTATGGAAACTAAAACATTGATCAAGATCTGAGATCTCTCGGTTTTCATTTATTCTAGTTGCTTTTAGGTGGAGACTTTATTTCTGGTTGGGTATGTATTTTTCCCTTTTAAATTTGTTTTGGTTTATACTATCATACTTTATTGTATTTACCTAGAGGTTGTTGTATGCATGTTCACACTCTAGATGTTACTATCTTTTATATTCTGTTAAATTGTTTCATGAATATGGTTTGGTGTGTGTATACAAGTAAATTAGTCTAATGAATTCTATTCTATATTATGCCTTCTTAGCACTTGTTTCCAGCCCCAAACCTATTAGAGTTGGGCTTGGGGTTGTGATAGATCGACCTTTTGTCTGCAAAAAAAGTCCCAATTGGTTGGGTTGTTACATAATAACCCAATTTAAAGAGTTTAAGGTTTAGTGTATTTTAGTATCAGATATATAAACAACTTATTTTATGATATTTGTGAACATTTCACTATAATTGAGCCACACTGGACACCCTTCCATATTTCTTAGAAGTTATAGTCATCTTCATAACATGGGGAACAAAAATATAAGAGAGGGGTAAACTCAAACGCATAGTAATGGAAAACCTTAACAACATGTCACTAAAGGGTTATATCAAAAGAAAATGAGAAAAAATTAACAGTGTATAAATATATTATTAACAATAATGTAGAATAATATGTTTTATTCATAATCCATGATAGAAGGATATATAATCTCAAATGAAAACACATGTACTATAACATAAGTGTGTAAGATAATATACATGAGCCATAGAGACAAATCGTAGGTATAATAAAACGTGACATGTCATGAACATGTGGAATAACAAGGAACTACAACACAAAACACAAGCACATGGAATCATCATATTATGAGCATATCAAATAAGGTCCACCCTTTAATTTATGAGAATATCTATGTAAGATCACCCTTTAATTTGTTGTCATATCAAAGAAGGATACCCCTCTATGTTATGTGTGTAATCCACAAAGGATCACTCTTTTATGTTTTGAGAATAATCCAAGAAGACCCACCCTTTATGTTTTGAATATAGTCCAAGAAGGCATGCCCTTTATGTTGTGAACAAATCCATGTATGTCCACGCTTCATTATATCAAGAGATATAAAACATTAACCAATGAATTTGAGGAAGATATAGGACCCCACTCATCAATCAAACATACATATGTGTTCCAATTGAAAATAAAAATTCATCATATCATAAAGAACCTATTAAAAGAAAAATAAGGTTTCATAACATATCCATATGGTATCGCCAGAATTGATGCAATGAATGTAAATGGTTGATACCCAAAATTAATTTATCCTAAAAGATTATTTCAAAGGAACATTTGTAAGATAATTCATGAAAAATAATTTCTATGAAAATAAACAATTTATAGGTGAAAAGTAAAGTGGCCGCACAACCATAAAATATTTTTTGAAATTTTTTTCACATTGTTATAAAAGATGAAGTTACATATCACATTAAAAAGTAATTTTTGAAAAGTTGAAGATATTTTTTTGAAAATATTAAATTTTTATAAAAAAATAATAATATATTATTCAAAATACATTAAGGTTTTCACAATGGAATGTGGAGTGGAAGATAAAAAAAATTATTATGAAATAATGAAAACCCATTTTCATATTTTAAAATCCCTTGGTTGTAAACTCACATCATAAAAAGAGTCATAAAATTTTCTTTTAAAAAGTGGAGAATGAAAATATGAATGTCACATGGTATAACATATAATTAGGTTTTAAAATTCAATAGAGAATATTGGTACAAATATAATACATGGATATAAAAGCAAAAGAGATTACTTGTGAAGGATGATAATTATTCTTAACAATGTCATACTTTTATGGGAAAGAAATTCATTAAGGATGAAGATTTGAATCAAATGTGTTATTTTCTTGATAGATAAAGAGAAATATCAATATAAAATCATAGGGTGCAAGAAACTAATCATAGAAGTAATAAGTTAAAAAAAACATTATAACTTAAAGAAAGGGGGTTTGAGTTAAAAAAATCTCTTATGACTTTAAAATCACTTGAACCGAGAACCCTTGGAAAGAGAATTTTTTGATGGATTTGTAAATCCATTAGATTTCAAGATAAACATTATAAAAATATATCCATGAAAACCATTTACATTATAAAAGGGAAAAGGTGGTGAATAAAAATTATATCTCAATGAAGTAAAATTGAGATGCAAAAATCCTTACCTTAAATCCCACTTACCTGAACATTCTCTAACCTTTTTTCCCTTAGGATGTTCTCCCTTGGGTAACACCTTAAGGATCATTATATTGACCTTTTTTCAAGACTAAGACTTCTTGGACATGTGGATATAGTTGAGGAGCTACCTACGTAGAGTTTTGGTTGAGTTAATTCTTTGGAAAGGGTTGAGAAATGTCCTAGAATTGATCTCTTATTGTAAGTGAGGAAATTTTTATTTTTGTGAATACCCATTTCTTTTCAATGATGAAATGACAATATTCAAGGTCAAATGGCTCAAAAAGTAGAAAATAATGAATTATGGGGTGATATAAGGTCAATAAATCCTCCACCATTCATTTTTACACTAATTTTAAACACGTTTTATGTATTTTACCATTATATCTTTACATTTCACCATTTTAGTTTTTACCATGGTAACTTGTTTTACCCAAGTAATTTATATTTTATTAAAAATAAAAGGTAACCCTTATTATAAAATTTTGATGTTATGAACCTAAATTTACAGTACTGATTTTTTGATTAGTTATGAAAAACTATTAGCGATGAGAGTATGTCGCTAATGCATCGTGATAAAAAATGGTGTCGCAATTTTGGTTAATTGCAATGGTCAGTCATAAATACTGATTATTTGCGACAGATGCATCATTTATCACAAATAACTGTCGTAATTAAAAAAATAATTGTGATGGACATATATTCCATCACAAATAATAGTTTTTTCAAAAAAAAAATAAATAATAAAAAAATGATTTAAAATTAATAGAGAAATTATAATTAATTATAATTAATTAACTTTTAAAAAAATATAAAAATATAAAAAAATCAATTATTAATAAAATTAAGAATAATTATTTTTAACAAAATAATTATTATTAAAATTAATTAAAATAAAATAAAATTGTAAAATTAGATAATATTTTTTTAATATTCATTCAAATAATTAAAAAATTATATATATTTCAGAATAATCAAAAAAATTAAAATCAGTTAAAAAGGGTAAAAAATTAAACATATTTAAAAATAATTTAAAAAGTTAGAAAATTTAAAAATTATTAATTTTTTAAATAAATTTAAAAGATTAAAAAAATAACAAATAATTAAAAATTGTAAAAAATTTTAATAATTTAAAAAAAACTTTATCAATATTAAGATAATTCCAAATCATTAAAAATATGAGAGATTTAACAAATAATATACAAAAATTAAAAATAACCTATAATTAAAAATACTTATAAATAATTAAATATATTGGGAAATTTTAGAAAAAACATTTAATAAAATGAAAAATAATAAATAATAATAACAAAATTGAAACTAATTAAAAAATTTACAAATAATAAAAAAAATTTAATAAAGTACAAATCATTATAAATATCAAAAAAAAATATTTAAAAAAATTACAAATCATTAAAAATATTTAAAAATTAGAAATTATAAAAAATTACAAATAATTAAAAATAACAAAAATAAAAAAAACACATATATTTTAAAATATTTATACATATTTAAAAATATTAGAAAAAAAAAATTAAAACATCTAATAAAATTAAAATTAATTTATAATATTAAAAAAAATTACCAAAAATTACAAATTTTATAATTAATAAAAAAATATATTAAAATTAAAAAACATGAAATATATTAAAATAATAAAAAACAATTAAAAAATTACAAATCATTAAAAAAATTTAAAATTTTCAAATATTCAGAAAAAATAAAAAAATAAAAATTGATAAAAATTAGTAAAATTTAATATAAAATAATAAAATATATTATAAATTACTAGAATGGTGTATATCCTAGAATTTTCTATTTTCAGGTTATATAAATAACAAATTTTTGTCAATCATGTCCAATTGATGATAAAAGTTTTTATTGGTCATGACCTGAAAGTTGACAAACTATTCCATTTTAACTTTTTTAGTAATTTATAATAATTTATACACAAACACACAAATATACAAATATAAAAATAAATTGGGAATAATAAGAAAGGTGAATCAAAATCGGATTAGTAAAATTATCAACCTAGGGTTTGCCTAAAAATAAATCATGTACCAAAATGCTAATCCTGGGGTTTTACAAAAATAGAGTGAATAATTTGCATAAATATTAAATACTAGCAACCCTAAACACTAAAAAATAAAAAATTTCCATAATTATTGAATAATAATCGAATTTCAAATAATAATAAAAAATAATAAACTTCTAACAACCCTAAACACCAAAACATAATATATTAAATCTAAAGATCAAAAAATGGGGAAAATACTTAAAATAAAATTAAAAGAACTAGTGTGGAACCTTAACACCCAAATAAGGAATAATAAATTTATATTGACCCTAAATATCAAATTAATTATAAAAATCGGTCAAATTTATAAACATGGGTTTTGACCAAACCAATTTTTTCCTCAATGAACCGAAATAAGCAAATATAATGAAGGAGGAGAGAAGAAGAGTCCGTACCTAGAAGATCTGAGCCAAAATTAGCAATAAAATATAATAAATGGGAATTTTTGTAGATTCATGGATTAGGGCGATCCAAGGCAGAGCTAAGTGCATATGTGTAGGAGAGGGACCGTAGGAGTGGCGGGGTGGTGTAGTGTAACAGAAGAGCAGCGCGGTGGAGGGATGTGGAGATGTAGTGAAGTGGTGTCGAGGAGGGGAAGAGTCATGGTGGCTATGTAGAAGAGGATTAAGAAGTGATAAAGAATAATAAAGGGGTCGTGTAGGTTAAATGAATTTATTATTTGTGACAGACTTAAATATGTCACAAATAGTTATTTAGTGGAACGCATTTATGATGAGAATTGAATTCCATTGCAAATACATCAAATTCGAGGAGTATTTGTGACAAAAGTCATAGTCCATCACAAATGACTGTCATAAAAGATTTTTGCATTGGGTGGTAGGAGTTTTATCAAAAATATTTACAACGAAATAGTTTCTTCCATCTAAAATAGTAATTATTTAGGACAGAACACTTATTCCATCGTAAATAGAATGGGTTTGGGGAATATTTGTGATGGTTCAGTTGCCTATCAAAAATAGTCTATCTCAAATAATCAAATTTATAGTACTATTAAGATACATATATTTAATTACATTTCTAAATAAATGAAAATTAACTTTTTAATTAAAACATTTATTATATAGAAAAACTGTTTTCTATAAAAAAATATTGTTTTCACTATTAATATTTTTTAATATTATATGAAATTAATTAATAATTTAAAGAGTGAAAATATATTTGAATACATGTGAAAAAATCCTTTAAAAGCAATCATATATAATGAATAAATTTAATTTATTTGATAAAAATTATAGAACATTAATAAAACAATTCTTTGAAGATAACCCTTTCTCCATTATCATGGTCATTAACTTTAATATTAGTAGTCATAATTGTATTCCTAAAAATCAAATCTACCTTTTTACATAATATGGACATATTGAGCTAAAATATAACAAAAATTATATTTACTTTTTTCAAGTAATGAAGACTAATTTTTTTATATAAGTGAATAAATTATTTTTTAGAGTAAAATATTACTTATGTTTCCAAAACATTAAACATGGGAACATATATTTTTAAATGGATTATTTTACGTTATAAATATATATTTTATAGAATTTTTTTTTTATTTTTTTAATTCATTCTTATATTATAATGATATCATAAAAGAGAGATTATTATCATAGTCGATAATTTTTAACTATTAAATTAAAAATAAATTATTTTAGAAAAATATAAAAAAATATTCCTAAGATAATTTTGTGATTTTCAATCGAAAAATTTATTTCATTTTTTAAAATTCAAATCCTAAAATTTATAAATTTATCATTTAGGTAAATATTCAATATATAATAAAAAAATTCTTTTATTGAAAAATTTCCTTTTAAAATATTATGTGGTCTTAATCCTACTGTGTATGTATTTAAAGTTTATTTCAATTTTTTTTATTCAATATAGGTTTCATTATTCGTCATTTTTTAAATAATTGTGATCTAATATTTTTATATCATTTTAGTTCGGTTTTGCATGTGAAACAAGCGATTAAAATAATGTTTATTTAGTAGAAAATATATTGTAAAATCTTGGGGTGTTACATTCTCCCCCACTTAAATAAATTAAAACCTCACAATTTTTTTTAATAATAATTAGTGAAATATTTTGTTGTTTCAATAAGATATACATGGATCATGATTTAATTTCCAATGAGGTATAAACCTTAGTAACATGGGTAAGTCTTGGAAACTCATCCATTCCTTAATAATAGACATTGTTGGGCAACAATACCATAAGGTATCATTGAAGCATTTTGAGGTAATTGTGTTTGTTGACAAAGCGGGCCTCCATGTTGTGTTTTTTGACAAAGTAGACCACGATGTCCAATTTGTTGATAAAGGGGGTTTATATGATGATTTTTCCAGTTCAAGAGATGTTGTTGGCTATCCATGTTTGACAAAAGAACCTCAACAAAGGAATGGATGATCTAGAATAAGTAAAAAAAGAGTAGATACAAGGTGGTTTCATTTTCCAGTGTTTTCCAAATTGTTTGGGCCTAAAAATTAGAAATTAGAGAGATGTGTTTTTGGAAAAGGGAGGTGCGTGAAAAATTAGAGCGATGTATGAAAAAGAAAGTGGGGCAAAAAAAAGTGATGTGAATTTTTTCCTGGAAGCAGTTTTTTGAGATCAGAAGCTCGAAAAATGGAAAAGGCATGAGGTTCATGGAATTTTGGATCATTGCACGAAATACGATGTTGTGATGAAGTTTTGTTTTTTGCGATCGAAGAGGATTGCATGCTCAAGAAGGGTTTTTCACGAAGGGTCGAGCTTCACTATAAATATGATGTGACCCCCTCATTCGAAGTATTTCAAGAATTAGAGAGTATCCAAGCTCTAGCACGCAAAATTGGAGTACACAAGGGATTTGTGCGTAAAATACAAGTTTGCGTTTAAACGACATGTTTGTGTGTAAAAGAATTGTTTGCATGCAAAGGAAAGGTTATGCGTAATAAAAGAATGTTGCTCATAAAATAAATTTTTGTGTGTAAAGAAAATGTTGCGCATAAAAGAAGGTTGTTGCGTGCAAAAAAAGTGTCTCTGCGTAAGAGAGGTGTTTCACGAAAATTCGATTTTGCGAAAAAGTAGGGAATTACACGCAAGGCTCAGTGAAGGATGCGCCTAAGAATTAGAGTTTCCTAGTACACCTGGTGCAATGATAAATTCATCTACGAGTAAAAGTAGGATGTCAACAGAGCATCTATTTATAATTAAAGATGCATATTTAATTAGATATAATGAATAGACCTACAGGTCTATAAACTATGAGTGGATCTTCTGAAGAAGTAGTGAGCACAATTTATTTGATAGAGTAGTGATCATTCATATTTTACTGGCCGTAAACTATATAGGATAGTGAGTCTGATTCAAACTTTGTAAATAGTAGTGCTCTTATAATGGATTTGGTACATCGGCACATCGTCGGGGTATGCTCCTTTGATATAGCCCAGTGGGGGTGAACCAAGTAAAAATCTCTTTGTCCTATGCATGATTTAATTTTAGTTTTTTCTTTTCATTAGGAAATAGAGAGTAGAGAGTTTTTCTTAACAGCAAAACAAGATCAATAGGGGTAGTTGTTTTAATCTGTCATACCCTGATTCACCCCCTCTCAAGGTATCTAACCTAGTGGACCTAATAGACATATCTAAATATTTAGTTTATTCCTAACCATTTAAAATAAATACACCTCATTACTGTGTGTTAAGGCCTATATATTGGAATTAATTTTTCTCAGATAGTTTATATACAGGCTTTGATTGATGGGTAGTCATGAATTTATTTGAGATATGTAATGTGATTTCCCTATTTTATTGATTAATATGAATTATATGTGGAGATCACCAATACCTTTCCAAAATCACATCAAATTCGTCTTAATGGATGGATAATAAGAATTTCATGATTCTTAACCTCAAATGAGATTCATATACCTCAGATACAATAATGATACCAACATGAGTTTTTATTTATAATTCAATAGCTAATAGTTGGTGAAAACTTAAACATTATATGTAACACTGTGATATTTTAAATTATATTCTCCTATTAAACCTAATGTGTTTGATAAATTTCTTCACACGAAACACCGAACAATAACAAACCACATAAAATTATACAACTATTAAAATATAGTTGTAAAATTGGTGGGTAAAAATAATGGCAACCAAATTATGATATATATATATATAAATGACATTATTAAAACTAAGGCATTGATAAAATTCAATTAATATAGGTAAGTAACTAATAAGATTTAATTATGCTTGAAAATATAACCCTTCAAAAATTTCATTTTATGTACTTTATTTTAAGATACCAAATACCTTATAGATAAATTATATTATTTATATGAATAATACATTAACACTAAATTTTAATGGTAATTTATAGATAATAAGAATAAGAATATTTAATATTTTAAATACTTATTTTCCCATAAAACAGTTTTAATTTCATATATATATGTTTTTATTTAAAAGTTAAATTCATAAATTTTATAATTTTAATTTGAATAAAATGGATTCAATTTTATATTTATAATAGCAATACTATATTAAGATATATTTTTGGAATTTTTTTCTAAAATAATGGATTATTTTGATGAATATTGAAAATATACACATTCTGTTAAAACTGTAAATTTTATGATATTATCATAATACAATAATGTCTTAAAATTTTTATTTAATAAAATAAAAATATATATTTATAAATTAAAATTAATCAATTAAAAACTATGTTAAATTTATAAAACCTATGTTTAGTGTTTTTGAAAGTTGGGTAATACATTACTCGAAAAACTATTTTTATTCGCTTATATTAATAATTATTTTCTAACTTGTAGAAATTAAATATAAAAAAAATAATATTTCATATTTTAGATCAACATATTCATATTATGAATCAAGGTTAATTTCGTTTTTATTCATAGAATTATGATTACCAAGATAGTAGTTAATGACCATGATAATGATGGGAGTGTTATTCTCAAAGAATGGTTTTATTAATGATGTGTAGTTTTTTATCTAATAAATTAAATTGATCAATTTATATGAAAAATATGGTATTATTTTTCATATATATAAATATATATTATCACCCATTTAATTGGTAATCATTGTTATATAAGATTAAGAACACTTAATGATTAAAATATTATTTTCTTCCAAAAACTATTTTTTCTATATTTTAAATTTTTTAATATAAAATTTAGTTACATTATGTGAAAAAAAATTATGTTAACCACAAACACATTTTTTAAGTGGGGTGATCTTAAGTTTTTAGATATACATAGATTACTTATTTAAAAACTAGTTACCAAGGTAAAAACCCAAAAAAGTAAAAAGTAAAAACCTAAGAATAAATGAATTGTAACATGTTTTAAAACGAGTAGAAGAGGATTTATCGATATTATCTCACCTAAAAATAATTTTTTTTAAATTTTTAAACCTTGGACCCCTGAATAGTAACTTTCAATTATTGAAATGTAATGGGTACTCCCAAAATTACATTTCTTTTCACTTATAAAAGGGGAACAATTACACTACTACATTCCACACATATACCTTGGAATTTAATCCAAAAAAAATGAAATTTTTATACTCATAGTGTAATGGACCACAACTCTCCGGTCCATTACTTTGTGAAAATGTGGTGTTGGAGGTGTTCCGGGAGGTCAAAGTGACTTATCCCCAACACTTTTCCAAATTTCTAGTTCTGTGAACAGTTTTTCCAGTTTTATGAACAGTAACAGATCAGTCTCACAGATCAGTCTTACAGATCGGTCTCACAGATCGGTCTGACAGATCGGTCTCACAGATCGGTCTGACAGATCGGTCTCACGGATCGGTCTCACAGATTGGTCTGACAGATCGGTATCACAGATTGGTCTCACAGATCGGTCTCACAGATCGGTCTCACAGATCGGTCTGACAGATCGGTTTCACAGATCGGTCTGATAGATCGGATTCACAGATCGTTCTGACAGATCGGTTTCACAGATCGGTCTGACAGAATCGTTTTACAGATCATTCTAACAGATCGGTCTGACAGATCGGTTTCACAGATCGGTCTGACAGATCGGTTTCATAGATCGGTCTGAAAGATCGGTTTCACAGATCGGTCTGAAAGATCGGTTTCACAGATCGGTCTGACAGATTGGTTTCACAGATCAGTTTCATGTACAGTAACTGTGGGTGAACAGTGTTTCCATATTCCTATAGTTTTTCCCCTTTTGACGTTTTGTTTAACGTAAAATACATTTAAAGCCTTATTTTAAGGGATCTTAAGGCTGTTTCAAAGGCCATAAATCCTATATTAATTATTCCTAAGGCCAGGATGTATTTACTTGGTCAAACCGCCTGGGTTAATGCGATCCATTTTTAATGGAGAATTAACCGGATCTTAGATCGTCGCCCCATTAAATCTTAAAAAGGGACAAGATATCATTCTCCCTTGTTATTTACCTTTGTTCTCAGCTAAGAGACGCTAGAACCTTTCAATCATTCCCATAGGAGTTGCACAATCAATCTTTACACCTAGGATTGGTTCTACTCTGTTTTGGATGCAATGTTTTATCATCGTTCCTGTGGGGATCATCTTCTCTTGTTTCTCCCTTCAATATTATACCATGTAATTTCCAATATTCTAATGGGTTTTTCTTGGGGTTGGTTGGTACTGTCGTACGGTGGCATCCTCCGGTGGATGCAGTTGTCAGGAGAGGAGGATTATGACCCGTTGTGTGGATAAAGGACATCAAGAACTCTTCCAGGTAGGGGATTCATGGCTTCTCTAATTGTATATGTGAAATCCTACAATTAGTATGATTTAGTCCTTTGGATCACAATGAAATTTACCTAATTAAATACTTGAACCGGATTAAAAGAATTGGTTGATCGCATGTTGTTGCTTTATACCGTGATAACGGTTTGCCTCATGTTTTTCTAGATAGAGTTATATCTATGTTTTCTTTGATTTTTTGTTCGTTCATGATAGAAATTGATAATGAACGTAAAGCCGGAATTAATTGTTAATTAATTGGGTAAAGATAAAGAGGCATGTAAATTAATCTAGTTATTGTCATTGTTGTAGTTGTTCTAATTTGAGGATAATCAATTTAGGGAAGTAATCATGGTTATTTAATTGTGATAGCTTACTGATTAGGTATCCCGTAATTGGAACCTACGAATAACAAATCTGCTAATTCAATATGGATTAAAGAACAGATTGTGTGGGAATTTCTAAAAGGGTTCTGAGTTACCCTCTTGTTTGTTAAAGGGTCAAGAGCCCATGGTTGTTATTGTTGTTTTCATGCTGCTTGTGTTGTTATGTGAGCCTAGATGGCTGTTGTGATATGTGGAGGCATGGAGGCCTTGTGGTTGGGGCAACAGATGACACCTAGAGTGGCGAGATGCATCAGTTTATGCATGTGGGTGTCGGGGAGGACACCAGTGGTGATGGAATGGGATGGATGTGGTTGCTAGATGCTTGTGGTTTTCTTTGAATATTAATCTGCTTTGATTTTCCCCACTTCTCAAAGGCAGTTGTTCTTGCTACCCTTCTTCTGAAAGAGGTGAAGATGCGTGGGGTATGCCACGTGCTTTCTGTGATAAGCTTCTCGAGGGAGAATGGGTCTATGCTCTTTATATAGGTGGAAAAGACTCGAAGGGTAGTATATATACTAACAGTGTTGAGCCTCTTTTGTGTTTAGAAGCATAGGATTCTTTTCTAGAATTCCTGGGAATATGGAAAAGTAATTCTGTAATGAATGTTTGATTAAATGGTGAAAATCCACGGGGATGGAGATACTAAAATTTAAAGGTGATGTGAATCTTTAAGGGGCAGTTGATTTTTGGGTGTGATGCTAATGAAGTTTAATGTTAAATTATTCATGGTTAATTATTGTTTAAAGAATTAATTAATTTATAGTGGAACTGATAAAATGAGAATGGAGTAATCTAATAAAGCTCATCAAATGTTTGTATGCTTATAGGACACCTAGTCTTAGAAGTAGCAGCCTGGAGTCTGAGAGACATTAGTTGTAGTTGTATCTAAGACTAGGTAATTACCATAGTGTGGATGTGAGTTATATATATATTCTATAATTTTTGTGTTTCTATACGCTACTCTACCCTTTTAATAAGGGAAACTGACACCCCGGGGATTCTGAACCCTGGGGGGGTGTTTTCCCCAACATTCTGATGGGAGGTTGAATGGATGACTACCCCCTTTGGCCCCGCTCTCTTCTCTTGGTAGATACTTGTGCCATGAGGCACAACGGTTAGTTACCCCATATATGTGTCTAGAGGGTTGTAATGTCTTGTGGTTATTCACACACATATATTCTGGATATAGTATCCTATGGACTACTATAGGTGTAACGTGTATAGGCTATGATGTCTTGAGGATCCTTACTCAGAGTATGGGCTGTAATGGCTTGAGTTATTATACCCGACATATGATACACGTTATGTGAGTTGTGGTGGCTCCCATAAACTACCTGGTTACTTTTGGTTGTGAGGACGGTGTGGTGCTTCGCCCAGGTGTCTGCAGGAAAGCCTTTGTGGTGCACGAGGTGCAGATTGTGGAGCTTAGCCCAAGTGTCTGCGGGAAGCCTTTGGAGAGAGATGCACAGGACGTATGTCGTTGGGGAAAAGCGAAAAACCAGTGGGGAAGTAGTAGCGGGGTACCCTTAATATTCTTTATTATATTCTATATTCTTGTATTCGTTACTTGGTGAGAGTGGCCATGGTGAGGTTGGGAACTTAGTATACCTGTTTAGGTGACGAGTTAGTTTCACTTGTTTTTCACTGGGATTTAGCATGCTTTCTTTACTTTTGCATGAGAGGCCTGGGGAGGATCCTAATGAGTATACTGTTATACTCACCCTATGTATATATAAACTATTTTTCAGGTCACTTGGAGCAGGTTGGAGATCAAGCTGGTTACTACTAGCTTGTGGTTGGAGGAAGAGCTGTTCGGGCTTGTGGTCGCTGCCGTTTTACTTTCTTTTGGGTACTTTTAGTTTCCCCTTTCAGTTGTAGTACTTTTTCATGACATTTCATATATGTACTTGGATTTATTTTATATTTCAGTTCTGAGTTGGAGTTGATTGGATTCTATTCTATCTCTCTCTTCTTCATGTGTTCTCTTAGAGGGTAATGTCGCCCATTTGTATGTTTATTATACCCTTGGTGCTAATCGCCAACCCGGGGTCTACTGGAGGCGGGACTCAGGGGTCATTATCTATCTTCTCACATTGCCAGCCCAGGAGGGGTACACTTTGTGGGGAGGGGGTCGTGACAGAGTGGTATCAGAGGTCTGGTTAAGGGATAAAATGGAGTTTGGAGTTCGGAACAGGTGAGGATGCTAGGGATGGTAGGGCAACAGTGTCATTCATGTTTAGCAAGTGGGGTAAACACTGGAGACCGGTAGATACATAGGCGTTTAGGGACCCTATGATCTGTTGCACGAACCTTTAAGTTTACGATTGATACTAAACAAATTGATACTGGTTGCAGGGTAGAGAACTAGGAAAGGATCATGCATCATTATTCTTTACGTTTGTGTTTGAATGGGTAGTCCTTGGGATAGGTAACCTAAAAATAATAAAACAAAACAATTAATTAATTAATGTTGAGTCTTCCATATTCCAGGATTAGGAGCTCTAACAGTTGATATTTTACAGGTATGGCTCCAGGTCGATGTCCTCACCAGGTTTGCGCAGAAGATTCCCAGCAAGCTGTTCCAGCAGATCGCCGCTGGGTAGATGTTGACGACGATGACACTTGGAGGAAGACACTTCGAGAGTTTCAGCTCCAGAGTCTACAGTAGTACGAGGGCTCCATTTCAGATGCAGTCACAGAAGACTAGTTGGAGGAGTTTGAGATAGGCTTCAGTTCGATTCATTCTAGGAAGGAACACTGGGTCTCCTTGGTTGTGACGATGCTGCGTGGAGCAGTAAGGAAGTGGTGGTTCATATTCCTCGGGGTTCGTGAGGAGTTAGCAATCTCATGGGAGGAGTTTTGAGACAGGTTTAGAGTCGAGTTTCTTTCTTCAACTGCGAAGGGGTCCAGTCGCCAGGAGCTTCTTACCCTTCGACAGGGGAGCTCCAGTGTTCGAGAGTTTGGAATCCGTTTCAGGAACCTTCGACGATGTGCTTCAGAACTATTACCAGATGAGGAGGATAGGGTGAGGCATTTCGAGGAGGCTTTGCATCCAGAGATCTAGCGCCAGGTCACCCCATTTATGCTGAAGACATATCTCGAGGTGATGGCGATGGCAGTGGTTGTTGAGAGGACTTTGTCCAGGAACGGATCTTCACGAGAGGGGAATCGTCATGATTCCTCACAAAGCAGATCTGTGGTCCGGGGTTCCCGGTTTTCAGGGCAGAAGAGTTTCCGTTCTCGTGGGGGTAGGTCCCAGCCTTTCCATCTCATTTCTATGGAGGCAGAAACTCTCAGACCTATGCCAAGGGATCAGGATCTTGTTTTTCTTGTGGTGGTCATGGTCATCAGCAGCGGGAGTGCCCGACTTTTCAGAGCATTCATCGTGCACCAGGCGCTTTACTCCAGGTTCCTCCGTTGAGGCAGTTCCAGTCGAGGCAGCAACAGAAGGTGGCACCAGCTTTAGATCACCAGAGGGTAGATGGAGCAGGCAGAGGACAACCCCATGATGCTCCCCGTCCTCAGAGAACAGAGCGCGGCCGTGGTGGTGGTCGTCATCAGGGCCAGAGAGGCCGTGGAGGAGGTCGTGGTCAGCTTTATGATCTAGCGTTTCCAGACACAGGTGATCCATATGTTGTTCGAGGTACTCTTTGATTGTTTTTTACCTTGGTGTATGCCTTGTTTGATTCAGGAGCAACACACTCCTTCATATCACCTACCCTTGTCCATGCTTTGGGACTTGAGGTAAAGAGGCTTCCAGTGCCCTTGGCGTTGACTACGCCAGTAGGAGGTCGATCCAACTTGTTTGAAGTATGTAGAGACTGTGAGCTAGTGTTGGGGAAACACTGCTCTTGGGGAGATTTCCTATGTTTATGAATACAACCATATGATGTCATACTCGGCATGGATTGGTTGTATTCGGTGCAGGCTATTGTGGATTGCTACAAGAAGAAGGTCGTTATCTTTGACGCAGATGGAGAGAAAGTGGTGTTTGTTGGTGAGAGAGATCCTCGAATGAGTCATATATGAGTTCCATCCATATCATCCATGATGGATGGGATGATGCTGAGTTATTCAGAGGTTCAACAGTTGGCATTTCCTAGGGTCGTAGAGGAGTGCCTTGACGTCTTTCCAGAAGAGGTTGTATCCTTACCCCCTCGACGAGAGATCGAGTTTGGGATCGAGCTACATCCAGGAGCGTCTCATATCTCTATGTCTCTGTATAGGATGGCCCCTTCTGAGTTATGAGAGCTACGTATTCAGCTTGATGTCTATTGCAGTGCGGTTTTGTTCGGCCAAGTGTGTCACCGTGGGGAGCACAATTTTTTTGTGAAAAAGGCTGATGGCAGTTTGTGGTTGTGCGTCGATTATCGTCGATTAAACAAAGTGACAATAAAGAACCGCATTCCTCTTCCATGAATTGATGACCTATTCGATCCACTGAAGGGTGAAAGTTGGTTTTCAAAGATCGAATTGCGGTCAGGATATCATCAGATGCATGTAAAGGATGAGGATATCCCGAAGACTACTTTCCGTTGTCGTCATGGGCATTATGAGTTTTTTGTAATTTAATTTGTCATGACGAATGCTCCAGCTGTTTTCATGGGGTTGATGAATGTTGTGTTCCGTGAATTCCTGGACAAGTTTGTTTTGGTTTTCATCAACGTCATCCTCGTGTACTTCACATCTGGAGACGAGCATGCAGAGCATCGACAAGCCGTTTTGGGAGTTCTTTGCCAACATCAGTTGTTTGGGAAGTTGTCGAAGTGTGAGTTTTGGTCTCGAGAAGTTCGTTTCTTGGGGCATGTTGTGTCCCAACAAGGAGTATCTGTTGATCCGTCGAAGATAGAAGCAGTGGTGTCTTGGGAAGCCCCCAAGACCGTGTCAGAGGTGCAGAGTTTCCTTGGTCTCGCAAGCTATTATAGGAGGTTTGTAGCCAATTTATCCCAAGTTGCGACTCCTCTGACCGCTTTGACCAGGAAGGATCAATCATTCATATGGACTGATCAGTGTCAGGCAGCTTTCGAGTATCTAAAGGAGAAGTTGGTAAGTGCTCCAGTCCTTTGTCTTCCAGCGGAGGGAGTCCAGTTTGATGTTTTCTGTGATGCTTCACATCTGGGGCTAGGATGTGTTCTCATGCAGCAGAGGTCAGTTGTTTCTTATGGGTCTCGGCAGTTGTGTCCCCATGAATGCAACTATTCCACCCATGATCTTGAGTTAGCATCCATAGCATTTGCTCTAAAGTTGTGGAGACATTACCTCATTGGTGAGCACTTGGTGGTTTTCACCGATCATAAGAGTCTGAGGTATGTTTTCTACCAACGTGTCTTGAAATTGCGGCAGCGTCGGTGGATGGAGTTCTTGCAAGAATACGACTTTGAAATATCGTATACACCTGGAAAAGGGAATGTTGTAGCTGATGGACTAAGACGAAAGTCACGTAATGATGTTGTGCATGAATCTGGTGATTCATGGAGAGTGATGGAAGATCTATCAGCTTTGCATCTAGATATGGGAGATGTTAGGGGTAGAGGTTGTCTTTTCCAGATGACGGTGCAGTCATCCCTGATGCAGAAGGTGGAAGAGACACAGTTGGGTGATCTAGATGTGGATGTCTGGAGAGACAGAGTTGTTTGTGGTGAGGCCCCTGATGGTTGGTTGGAGGATGAACAACACTGAGTGTTGTATCATGGCAGGCTTTTTGTTCCCTTGGCGATGCACGAGACGGTTCTCCGAGAGTTCCATAGTTCACCCTTGGTAGTACATCCTGGTGTGACGAAGATGTACCGATCCTTGAGGATTCAGTTTTGGTGGCCTGGGCTGAAATGTACGGTTGCAGAGTGTGTGTCTCGATGTTTAGTCTGCCAGAAGGTGAAGGCCAAACACCGTGTTCCTGGTGGTCTTCTCCAGCAATTAGAGATTCCTCAGTGGAAGTGGGAGGGCATCTCAATGGACTTTGTTACAGGTTTACCTCGAGATCTGGGAGGACATGATTATATATGGGTGGTAGTGGATCGTTTAACAAAATCGTCCCACTTTATAGCAATCAAGGAGTCGAGCTCAGTGGAGGTTTTTTCGAGGCAGTATCTAGAGGAGGTGGTGAGACTTCATGGAGTACCTAGGATGATCATTTCTGATCGAGATCCTCATTTTAACTTTAGGGTGTCGAGAGGTCTACAGCATGCTTTTGGCTCTCAACTGTGCCTTAGCACTGCTTTTCATCCTCAAACAAATGGTCAGACAGAGCGAACCATCCAGACTCTTGAAGACATGCTACACTCTTGTGTTCTTGATTTCGGAGGTTCATGGATGAAGCACTTACCCTTGGCAGAGTTCTCTTACAATAATAGTTTTCACTCTACCATTGGTATGGCGCTATTTGAAGCCTTGTATGGCCGGCCATGCCGTTCTCTATTGTGCTGGACTAGGGTCGGAGAGTCAGCAATTCTCGAACCAGAACTAGTGCAGAATACAACAGAGATGGTTCAGGTGATTCGTGAGAGAATGAAGACAGCACAGAATCATCAAAAATCATATACTGATCAAATAAGGAGACCCTTAGAGTTTAATGTTGGGGATCATGTGTTTCTGAAGGTGACTCCCCGTCGTGGTCAGCGAAGGTTTTGTTGTGGAATTAATATTTCTCCCCGATTTGTTGGGCCTTTCGAGGTGTTAGCTCGTGTTGGAGCTGTGGCGTATCGAGTAGCACTCCCCCCTCAGATGATTCAGATACGTGAGGTTTTCCATGTATCACAGCTCTGTCGTTATCTTCATGATGAATATGATGTTATCGATTGGGGAGAAATCGATATTGATGATGATGCAACCTTCGAGGAGTGACCTGTGGAGATCCAAGACCGCAAGGAGAAGGTGTTGCGTGGGCGTTCTATCCCCTTAGTTCGTGTCTTGTGGCGACACGGTGGCATGGAGGAGAGTACCTGGGAGCGTGAGTCACAGATACATGCTCAGTACCCAGAGTTGATTAATGTTTAACTCCTTTCATGTAATGATGTTTTCTTTGTGGTTGGACCTTTCATGTTTTATTTATGTACTTTTCATGTGATGTTATGTTTGAATGGTATGGATATGGATTGTTTGTTCCCTTACTCTCGGATGTCGTAGTTTTGTTCCCTCTTTCGAACAACTCATGGTGGTTTTCCCCTGAGAGGTATCTTATGGGGTGGTTGTTTGGGCCCCTCTTTTATTCTGCGTTGGTTTTTAATTCTCGAGGATGAGAATGTTTTGAGAGGTATCTAATGTAATGGCCCGGACCACTCCGGTCCATTACTTTGTGAAAATGCAACGTTGGAGGTGTTCCAGGAGGTCAAAGTGACTTATCCCCAACACTTTGCCAAATTTCCAGTTCTGTGAACAGTGTTTCCAGTTTTATGAACAGTAATAGATCGGTCTCACAGATCGGTCTGACAGATCAGTCTCACAGATCGGTCTGACAGATCAGTCTCATAGATCGGTCTGACAGATTGGTCTCACGGATCGGTCTTACAGATCAGTCTGACAGATCGGTCTCATAGATCAGTCTCACAGATCGGTGTGACAAATCGGTCTCACGGATCGGTCTCACAGATCGGTGTCACAAATCGGTCTGACAGATCAGTTTCACAGATCGGTCTGACAGATCAGTTTCACAGATTGGTCTGACAGATCGGTTTCACAGATCGGTCTGACAGATCGGTCTGACTGATCGGTTTCACAGATCGGTATGAGAGATCGGTTTCACAGATCGGTCTGACAGATCGGTTTCAAAGATCGGTTTCACAGATCGGTTTCACAGATCGGTCTGACAGATCGGTTTCATAGATCGGTCTGACAGATCGGTTTCATGTATAGTAACGGTGGGTGAACAGTGTTTCCAGATTCCTACAGTTTTTCCCCTTTTGACGTTTTGTTTGACGTAAAATACATTCAATGCCATATTTTAAGGGCTCTTAAGGCCGTTTCAAAGAAAATAAATCCTATATTAATTATTCCTAAGGCCGGGATGTATTTACTTGGTCAAACCGCGTGGGTTAATGTGATCCATTTTTAATGGAGAATTAACCAGATCTTAGATCGTCGCCCCATTAAATCTTAAAAAGGGACGAGATATCATTATCCCTTGTTCTTTCCCTTTGTTCTTAGGTAAGAGATGCTAGAACCTTTCAATCATTCCTGTTGGAGTTTCACAATCAATATTTACACCTAGGATTGGTTCTGCTCTGTTTTGGATGCAACCGAACTGTGTCGGTCAATCTTCCCAATAAGGTATGTTTTATCGTTGGTCCTTTGGGGACCATCTTCTCTTGTTTCTCCCTTCAATATTATACCATGTAATTTTCACAATTCTAATGGTTTTTTCTTGGGGTTGGTTGGTACTGTCGTACGGTGGAATCCTTTGGTGGATGCAGTTATCGTGAGAGGAGGATTGTGACCCGTTGTGTGGATAAAGGACGTCAAGAACTCTTCCAAGTAGGGGATTCATGGCTTCTCTAATTGTATATGTGAAATCGTAGAATTAGCATGATTTAGTCCTTTGGATCACAAAGAAATTGACCTAATTAAATACTTGAACCAGAATAAAAGAATTGGTTGATCGCATGTTGTTTCTTTATACCGTGATAACTGTTTGCCTCATGTTTTTCTAGATAGAGTGATATCTATGTTTTCTTTGATTTTTTGTTTGTTCATGATAGAAATTGATAATGAACGTAAAGCCAGAATTAATTGTCAATTAATTGGCTAAAGATAAAGAGGCATGTAAATTAATCTGGTTATTGTCGTTGTTGTAGTTGTTCTAATTTGAGGATAATCAAATTAGGGAAGTAAGCATGGTTATTTAATTGTGATAGATTACTGATTAGGTATCCCGTAATTGGAACCTACGAATAAAAAATCTGCTAATTCAATATGGATTAAAGAACAGATTGTGTGGGAATTTCTAAAAGGGTTCTGAATTACCCTCTTGTTTGTTAAACGGTCAAGAGCCCATGGTTGTGACTGTTGTTTTCATGCTTCTTGTGTTTTGATGTGAGCTTGGATGGCTGCTGTGATATGTGGAGGCATGTAGGCCTTGTGGTTGGGGTAGCAGATGACGCCTAGAGTGGCGAGATGCATTAGTTTATGCATGTGGGTGTCGGGGAGGACACCAGGGGTGATGGAATGGGATGGATGTGGTTGCTGGATGCTTGTGGTTTTCTTTGAATGATAATCTGCTTTGTTTTTCCCCACTGCTCAAGGTAGTTGTTCTTGCTACCCTTCTTCCGAAGGAGGCAAATACGCGCGGGGTATGCCACGTGCTTTCCGTGTTTAGCCTCTCAAGGGAGAATGGGTCTATGCTCTTTCTATAGGCAGAAAAGACTCGACGAGTAGTATATCTACTCACTGTGTTGAGCCTCCTTTGTGTTTAGAAGCATAAGATGCTTTTCTAGAATGCCTGGGAATATGGAAAAGTAATTATGTAATGAATGTTTCATTAAATGGTGAAAATCCATGGGGATGGAGATACTAGAATTTAAAGGTGATGTGAATCTTAAAAGGAGTAGTTGATTTTTGGGTGTGATGCTAATGAAGTTTAATGTTAAACTATTAATGGTTAAATAATGTTTAAAGAATTAATTAATGTATAGTGGAACTGATAAAATGAGAATGGAGTAATCTAATAAAGCTCTTTAAATGTTTTTATGCTTATAGGACACCTAGTCTTAGAAGTAGCAGCCTGGAGTCTGAGAGACGTTAGCTGCAGTTGTATCTAAGACTAGGTAATGCCCATAGTGTGGATGTGAGTTATATATTTATATTCTGTACTTTTTTTCTTTCTATACGCTACTCCACCCTGACGGTAAGGGAAACTGACACCCTGGGGATTCTGAGCCCTGGGGGGGGGGGGTGTTTTCCCTAACATTCTGATGGGAGGTCGAATGGCTGACTACCCCCTTTGGCCCCACTCTCTTCTCTTGGTAGATACTTGTGCCATGAGGCACAACGGTTAGTTACCACATATATGTGTGTAGAGGGATGTAATGTCTTGTGGTTATTCACACACATATATTCTAGATATAGTATCCTATGGACTATTATAGGTGTAACAGGTATAGCCTATGATGGCTTGAGGATCCTTACTCGGAGTATGGGCTGTAATGGCTTGAGGTATTATACCCGACGTATGATACACGTTATGCGAGCTGTGGTGGCTCCCGGAAACTACCTGGTTACTTTTGGTTGTGGGGACAGTGTGGTGCTTCGCCCAGGTGTCTGCGGGCAAGCCTTTGTGGTGCACGAGGTGCAGATTGTGGAGCTTAGCCCAGGTGTCTGTGGGCAAGCCTTTGGAGAGAGATGCATAGAACGTATGTCGTTGGGGAAAAGCGGCAAACCAGTGGGGAAGTAGTAGCGGGGTACCCTTGATATTCTTTGTTATATGCTATATTATTGTATGCGTTACTTGGTGAGAGTATCCATGGTGAGGTTGGGAACTTAGTATACATGTTTAGGTGACGAGTTAGTTTCACTTGTTGTTCAATAGGCTTTAGCATGCTTTTTTTACTTTTGCACGAGAGGCTTGGGGAGGATCCTACTGAGTATACTGTTATACTCACCCTATGTATATATAAACTGTTTTTCAGGTCACTTGGAGCAGGTTGGAGATCAAGCTTGTAACTACTAGCTTGTGGTTGGAGGAAGAGCTATCCGGGCTTGTGGTCGCTGCCGTTTTACTTTCTTTTGGGTACTTTTAGTTTCCCCTTTCAGTTGTAGTACTTTTGCATGACATTTCATATATGTACTTGGATTTATTTTATATTTCAGTTCTGAGTTGGAGTTGATTTGAGTCTATTCTATCTCTCTCTTCAGAATTTGTTCTCTTAGAGGGTAATGCCTCCCATTTGTATGTTTATTATACCCTCGGTGCTAGTCGCCAACCCGGGGCCTACTGAAGGCGGGACTCGGGGGTCATTATCTCTCTTCTCACATTGCCGGACCAGGAGGGGTACACTTTGTGGGGAGGGGGTCGTGACACATAGAAACATATACAAATTTAATAATCCCCTGGTCTTAATTAGTTAGCCTAATACCTTCAGTTTCAATGATACATTAAAGAGAATATTCAGAATCCCAACATGAGTATTGCTTAATCCTTAACCTTTTATACCTAATATTTATCTTCAAAACCTATCATTACCATAGTAATATAATGACCTCAGTATAATTATTATACTAAAGTGTTATTAAATTAATGTAATAACTATTACTTATTCCTTTCTATCCACTTAGAAAAAAAGAACACTGATTCTGGGTTTGTGCAGACTATCACCTCCATGAAAAGACATCTTCTTTTTTTTACCACCACCCATCATCACTGGTAATAAGGATAGAGTTTTATGATTAATTTAAAATATATAATATAATTATGATTATTAATAAACATATTATACTTTTCCATTATTCCATCTCAATCATTGGGAAGTGAAAACGCTAATAGTGCATTGTGCGGACAACCACCTCAACAAAGTAACATATCTCATTTTTCATCTAGTTTATTTATTATTTTTGAAAATATATTTAAATATAATTAAAAAAATATAATTAAATAAATAATATCATTATTCTTATGAAATAATGATATTATTCCCAAAGAAACCATTATCATAACTATAATCATCCATTAATTTTCCTGTGTATATGTTTTGGTCGGTCTAAACTTTTAATTGAACATTTATATAAAACTCTATCATGAATGACTATTAGAAAATTAATAAGAATATAATTATAATATAATTATAATATAATAGTAAAATAATGGGTTTTTGTGGGTTTTAAAGGTCATGTTAATTATTAAACTTATTATTAAAATATCATCTTTGGTTATTAAAATTAGTGAAATAAATCGAGACCAATTCTATTTTCTTGTAATATAACTAAAAACTTATGAAATGATATAATATATTTATAAATAAATGTAATTTATCTATTATAGTACCTTAAATTATCTAGTTACGATGAAATAGGTACCAAATAATGGGCAGTAATATCGATATTATAAAACACATGCAAAAAAATTAAATTCACCAATACCTGATGGTCAAAATACGAAATAACTATCTAATATGTTCATAATGAATGATCATAAATGAATTATATAAAATTTAATATATATGAAAAAGTTATGAAATATAATATTAATATATTAATTTTTTTTTACAATATATTTAAGTGCTTTTGTTGAAGTCAGGAATTATGGTAAGAGTATCGTCTCTCAATTTTTTCCCCTTGAGACACATTTATTATTATAAACCATGTTTCATTTTGGATAGTGTATATAATAACCATTTAATGTTTTTTACCTTTATATTCTCATTATTCATGGTATTTAATTATTCCTCTGATATTATAACCTTCAAGGAATTTTGATTCAAAAATTTTCTAAAGTTGTAAGTGTTATTTGTCTTTATTTTTAATTCTATGATATATGTTTGATATTTCAAAACATATTTTATTTTATATAGTGTATTCAATTCCAAATTTCCATCAATTATAATGAATATATTTCATTTAATTATATTTGGATTTCATGATATTCCTATCATGTTCCTTTGAATCTTATGTTACCTTTATCACAAGGGTTCTTTATATCATTTTTTGATTTCCTTGGGACATATTTCATAATGTGAACCATGTCTCCTTTTATGGTGACATGATTTATTCTTTGTTGTATTATATCTTTATTATTTTTCAATTCATGATATTAAATGCTTCACTTCACATTTTTAATTTCATGGGTATTTGATTCATGATATATCAAAGTTCTAAGGGTTTTGTCTTAAAATTTCCTTCATTGAGACATGTTTTGAGGTATTCACCTACCCTATTTTATATGGTTTATATTCTACCTATTTGAATCATTATATCACAATTATATCTTTTTTAAGGTATTGAGTGTTTTATTTCAAATTCATTAATTCAAATGTTTTTTTCAACTTTGACCACATTATTTGACATTAATTTTTTACACATGGGATATGTGTTGTTTAATAATCCACCTTATATATCTAGATGGTTTATGTCTATGTTATTCCATTTATTAACCAAGAAAGTATTGGAATTTCGTATTTTTGCATCTAAATATGTATGTTTAATTATTCCCAAGGAAATATTATTATGAATTGTATTGATATTCATATCTTTTATATGGTGAATGCATTGAACTTAAAAAAGTTATAGGCACCGCTCAGTATTAAATAGCTTGATACATCAGTTGGTTTTATGAGATAAAATATTTGGGTATTTTGTTTATGCATATACAATAAAAAAATTATGACTTTTATATGATCCTAATGGCAATAATAATGTCTTGTCTATGACCTTAATGGACAGAATAATTTCATAGATGAGGCCTTGACAAAAAAGATGAAGATGTTTGGAATTTTTCATTACATCACCACAAATTAAATTATTATTGTACATGTGTTTATTAATATTGTTTACAATTTTTTTAATATTATATGAACAATTATATGAAATTATTTTATTATCATGTATTTATTACGATATTATTCATGCCAAGTTTATGCATTGATAGATTTGGATATATGTTTCCTCTTACTGATTATTTTAGATCACCATTATTATGTCTCTATTTTCCAAGGTTATGAAGAAAAGTATTACACATGATATGTATATAATATTATCATGTTAGGATAATTTTATAAGAGATATTGAATACTTATTATGCATTAAGTAGTTTATTATATAGTGGAGAAAATTTTCATTTGGTGAGAAAGATATGATCTTTGTTATTGATTTTTTTTACTAAATCTTTAAAAATATAACCCTAAAAGGTCATTAAAATATAAATGACTCAATATTTTTCAGTGATATTGTATTTATTGGTTGTTAAAATTGGGTTTATATGGTACATTTCAAAACTGGTATATAATGAATGTGTTTTTTCACACATGATTTAAGGAACATAGGTCCAGGGCATCGTAGTTGGTATCAAAATAGGTTTTAGATAACATTAGAGATTAGTATTTTATTTATTTGAGATAATTTATGATTTACAAATGTAATAAAGGGTTCATAAATTAATATTGATCATATTTTCAAAGGTACAGATAACCCTTTAAGATTGGTTGATCTAGTATTAGATAATTCATGTTGCCTAAGGATTAAGATGATATAATATTAGAGAAAACCCAAGGGATGAGTCTATATATTAGAAAACATTATAAATTTTGAAATATAGATTTTACTATCTCCTAAAAATTAAATTCATATATGGATACTAGAAAGTGAATACATCTATGACATAAATTCACATAGGGGTAATCCACATGAAAAGGCTATTTGAGAATTAAATTGATCTTTACTATGGTGCAAGATGAGTGGGCCTAAGAATGAACATATGGCTAGACACCTATAAGGGATATAATATAATGATTCACATACATATTATGAAACATTATGAATTATTTAAATTTATTGGTTAGAGAATCTAATCAAATAATGGATATAAATAAGTTAGATTAAAATGTAATTATTTATATGTAAATGTATATATTAATTGGTTTTATGGATAATGTGAAATTTAAATTCTTTAATCATAGATTCCATAGATTTTTATTTTAGAATATTTTAATAAACTTTATATTAATTTGGGATATTATATTTTAGGATTATGTTAAGATGTATGAGAGGACCCAACTCAAAGTAAACTAGTTTGAATCAATAATTATAATGGTTAAAATGAGATTGATTTATGTTGAACTGAAATGTAATGTGATGGTTTCAAAGATTAATATATTTTGAAGTTTATTTTTTATTTTAATTATATTACAATATTTTTCTTATGATATTAATTATTCATCAATCAAGTTAACTTCTTTAAGTTTTATTAATGCCTGGAGAATGAATGAATCAAGCTAATAAGGGGTTCTATAGAGAATATAGAGATTCTCCCATTGAGAAACCTAATGGTACAAGAGTTTAAGTGATAAATATTATTATTATTCTAAATAATATACCATGAATTACGATTAACAATGTGAACATAGTTGAATTTATAAACATATTTAATAAGATAATGATGATGATTCATGGAATTCTAGGAAAACTGATGACAAAGGAAAGAAGATACAATTTTTTACATGTAAAAAACGTGGGAAGAAACACCCGAGGGAATGTCTCCAAGGAACTCAAAGATATTTTTCATATAGAGAAGAAGGAAATAGAGTAAAAAGTTTCAAAGGAAATATGAGGTAATCAATTAACATGACAAGGAAAAATATTTGTTCTCTAATTAAAAATAATAGTTTATGTTAGACACCTCATTTTATATTATATCATGATTTATGCCTATATTTTAGATAACCGTAACTAAATTTATTATTAAGTGATAATTTAAATTTTGAGGATGTATTTAATTTAGGGAGGGGAATAATATAAATTTTCACATCTCACTCTATTTGGTAGTTTTAATGATAAAAAACACCAAATTATGTTTCTAATATTTTCATTTTAGGGTTTTCACTATTTTTATTTTATAAAATTTCCATATATTTTCTAGAACAAATAGAGGGATAAACAGAAGCATGAAAGATGTTTTTAAAGTCCTCCACATTTAGGTTCTAGTTTCTACCTGGTGGTACATAAATGAACACCTATTCTATCCTAGTTCCACTGGCAAGATAATGGGTTCTAGAAAAAACATTGGTTCTATCTATGTGACACCATCAAGCTTGAGAAACCCACCATCTATCTAGTGACATTCTAGTAGACAAAAAACATCCATTGGAGAGGGACCTATAAACATTAATTTGACCCCTAATGGATCTATTTGACCCTAAACACCTCCAAAAAATCCTAAGTCTATGAGAGTCTACAAATAAACCTAAGGGTTCTTGGGTGAATGCGGAGACAGTAAATATCACTTTAGATATCCCTTGTGATAATTTGTGTCATTATAAATATCTCTCTCACAATTATCTCTCTTCCATCCATCTCTAATTATTGTATTATTACTGGAGGATTCATAGTGTGCTTAAAATGGAATGTGCTAAGAAGGAGTCTTCTTTTTTCCTTTTATAAGGTTATCACTACCATTGAGTGAGAGGGGTTATGTGATTACTACATTTAAAGTGAGGTATTGGGTTCTCACTAATCTTAAGTGTGAGGGGTATAAGTGATCACTGACGTAAAAGTGAGGTATATTGAGTTTATAGACAAAAACACTAAAAGTATAGTGGTTTTATTAATACAATTGCTAAAAATAAAGGGATATTGGGTTCTCTTGGTACAACCACTAAAAACCTAGGGCCTTACATATTCTATCATATTTTCTGCTATAATGGCTAAAAATAATGGGTTTGAGTTTCTTGGTACAACCATTAAAAACTAAGTCTTGAACCAAAATATCATATAGATATTAAGGGGATGATACATAGGTATCCCTTTTTGGATCATTTCTAAACACATTTATCAAAATAATTTATTTTTTCTTTTATATTTAATATTTTGTTTCAATTTACTCTTATAATTCAAGTCTATAACAAGTTTTAATTTCATCTCATTTTGTTTTAATTTTTAAAAAGTTTTTAGATGGAAAATCAACCCCCATATTTCCATATTTACTCAGACCAAAAATTGGTATCAGATTCAACCTTGATTTCAAAACCTTAACCAGTGTTAATGAACAATAAATTAACTATGTCTTCTACCTCAAATTCTCAAGGTGACCCAGAAAAACAATTGACAGGTATAACCCCATATTCTGACTCATCCAACTATGATATTTATAAAATAGAATTGTATACTTTTATTAGAATCATTAGATATCTGTTTTGGAGAACAATTATGCATGGATTATCCCCCACCCATTAAAAAGATTAAAAATAGACCCCAATGATATAACGACCTTTTAGTTTGATGGTAAATCCATTAATGCTCTATTTTTTGGGAAACATAGGAATAAATTTAATATATTTTATATGTGTAAATCCTCTCATGAAATGTGTAAATTATTAGGGGTTACCCATGAGGGTACTAATAAAGTAAAGGATATTAGGATTGATATATGAGGACAAGATTTTAAAAGCTTCACTATACATTCTAATGAGTCTATAACTGAAATGTTTACCCATTTCACTAATATTTTAAATGGAATAAAGTATTTATATTATGTTCTTTCAATGGATACACTTGTGAAGAAGATCCGTTGGGTCTTTCCTAGTTCATAGGCACCCAATGTGATGACAATGCAAGAAGAAAAGGACATCAAGAATATACTGGATGAAGATCTCATTGGGTCACTCATGACCTATGAGATTATAATGAAAAGGGAAGTTGTAAAGTAAGTAGATGAAGTCAAGGAGAAAAAGAAGAACATTTAATTAGAGAAAATTGATGTTGATTCATACATAAGTGATTCTAATCATGAAAATTTAGATATGAAATGAAAAGAATTAAATCCTATTATTATTCCAAAAAGAAGGAAAAAATTGTGAACTTGGGTACGGTGTTATCATATTGAGAAAAAGGGTAACATAAATCTAGATTACCCATTATAAAAAAGAAGGTGAAGGATAATAAGGAAGGTAAGAAGGAATTAAAATTTTTGACTTTGAGTGAAAGCGATGACTCCCTCTCTACCACCTCGTTATGTGACAGAATCCCCAAATTACTTATGTCTCATAAAGAGGTAAACTCGCATACTTCCTCATATTATTTTTCAAATTATTCTTGATATAATATCTATCTTGATTATAAATATGTCAAATATAATAGAGAATAATAAATATAAGGATTTTTTTAACTCACTAAAAAATTTATGAATCTTAAAAAGAAATATAATCTTTTTTTGAGTGAGAAGGATTAAATTTTAAAAGAAAAGGATGTGTTATCCTTGAAATTAAAAGAGAAACCATAAGGTCCAAAATTAGAATCCCAAATTAATGAAATAAAAAATACCCTTCCAAGTTCACTCAAGGTGAGAAAATTTTGAATTTAATTTTGGGTTCCCAACCTCTTGGGAAAGGTAATTATGGAAATGGTTGTAGTGAAATATCCTCTAAAAATACCATGAATACCATTTTTTGAGGCTGCTCTCAATATAAATTTTATAATTAATATAGAAAAATACAACACTTTATTTATGAATTCAATTTTAAAAATCATTGTTATACTAGTGTAACACCCCAATGATTTATAAATAAATTTAATATTGAATGCATGAAACATTGAGTCTCTAAAAAACACCACTTTTTTATAACCTAACCAGTAAACGTAAATTTTCCACCTCTTTAATTTGAATTTCGAAAATATAACATACACAGTTGTGTTCAGTAAGATATCTAGAGCATGATAAGACAAACTTAATTTTTGGTGAATAGTAGCATACACCTATAAATAGTAATATGAATATTAATATGAAACTTGTGAATAGTAAATCATATTATGATTATCTTAAGGTTATAAGATAATGAGATATTGATTAATTTTTCTAGGTGATATAAAATTAATTATAGTTTTAAAATTGTTTTTCCGAATAAATTTTTATTTTATTTAAAAAATAAATATAATAATTAGAAAATATTTTGAAAAAAAGGAATTAATTTTTGAATTCTACACATCAAAAAATGGTTTGAGTGAAGTTTTGGGATTTTTCTAAAATACTCAATTTTTTGATGAATAGTAAAGTACGGTAATTTACTGTATATATATATATATACAATATCAGTTAAATTCACTATTACGTGCATCATGACTGATGTAATAACACTTAGTTATAACTCACGTAAACTTATTACTATTATGGGTCACATGAATTAACACTATTGGCTATCTTGATGGAAATAATAAAATAATGAATATGATATTCAAAAATCACCCCTCTCCTCCACTATAAACCCCCCCCCCCTCACTTCCTCTTCTATTCACTCCTCTCAAGAATTTTTCCTTGTCTAAATTATGCTAAAATATACTAAAAAGATCTTCCCCCATGTCTATAATCTATTGGTATCACAAAAATAACAAAAACTCTCCCGTAAAGAGTCTCTTAAGAAAGTTAACTTCAAGAGGTAAATTCCTCTTTTCATTTATTGTATTTCTAGTTCCATTCATTTATTTTTTCTTTCCTCACATCCTTTAATGAAGATGTTATGATAAATCAAGTGCCTTATAGGTACTTTAATGTTGTTATGATAATTGAATAATTCAACATCATATCTCCTTTCCCTACTTTTATACTAGAAATGAAAACACTATTCAAGATGTGTTAATTTATCACATTTAAGGATAATGGGTTTTCAATTTATATTACCAACTTAAAATATGGTAATGAAACCATTTTTATGGTTAAAAAATACTATAATATATGTATTATAACTTGTTTAAGGTTCTTTAATATTTTTTTACACGTGATATTAATTTATAAATAAAAAAGCGTTCATTGTGATTCAAAAGCGCCAATTAACCCAAAAAATTCCAATTAATGTTTTATATAATGATTCATTTACACTCCCTAACACCAAATGAATTTTATATCCATGTAATATTCATGATTTTATAAAATAAAATAAAACTTCTATTTTAGACAACCATTCTCATCTTACATGTTTATTCTTTCATATATATAGGTAAACCGGTCATGTATACCATGGAAGAAAATACTTCCAAACAATAAATTTGAACCTCTTAAACCCATCAAGAATTCCATGAATATAATTAATAAGGCTATAATAAATCATGTAAATAACTAGTAAGTCCTAGAAATATTAAATAAATATTGTAATTTTTTCATCCAGGATACTAGATCAACTGAAGACCACCATCAAACTTAAGGTAAGGGTTTTCTACCCGATCCTCCATTTTCATTTTGACTTCTTTTATTCTATACTTACCTCAATTAAATTAAAATTTTTTCATATGTACTCCTCATATGTTATGTGATAATGTTCTATATATTTGGACAATCCATAATCCTACTTTCATTTTTGTGGAGTTATATGTTTCAAAAATATATTTCAAAAATTCTTCCTGAAATACATGCCCGATACAAGAGAATTTCTCAAATTCTTACCTATTTTAAAGAGCACTCTATAATCTGTTTTTGGTAACCATTATCATTCCAAAATGACTCATTTTATTATTAAAATAATATATTACTTCACTTAAGGCTTTATAGGAATATTTTTCCAAAATAACATTTCTTTTCAAAGTAAAAGAGTATTTATCTCAAGAATTACTCGACGATTTTATAAGAGTATCTTCATCAATTTCAACACTCTTGTTGATTATTATATATTATTGGGATTAATATTTTATTATATAATATACCATATTTAATTTAATTAATTATTTTTAGTTTGAATATGGATGTGTTATCTTAAAACCATTCACCAATTTACTCAGAAAGGTTAGTGTTTATTCTTAATGTTCAGGGAAAGTTAATACATTTCATATATTAGTTTAAATATGAATGTATATATTGTTTAAGTTTATACCCATTAATAATATAAATCCATTGTTATTATTAAGTTATGTTTGGGGACCTCTATATCCCTTCGATGCATCAGTAGGTCTCATGATACAAACTACGATCTTAGCATGAGGCCTTGACCAAATGGTTATTTATGGTTGTCACACAAGGCCTTGACGACATGGTTAGGATTTATGTAATTATGCATTCCCTCATTATGAAACCATTAATTGAAAGTTACTAAGGTTATTTGACTAGTACAATACATATGATTATACTTTATTTTGGAATTATTTATTCACCTATTATTCTTGCCATAATGTGCTCAAGTTTATTTTTAAAGGCATGTGTTTTTAGTTATTCACCATGCCTAATATCTCTGTTTATGACATCTTTTGTTGTATTAAATTACCTAACTAAGAATTTGAGATCACCCCTTTATTTTGTTTCATTTTCCTAGGACATGAAGAGTTATATTATGAATGAAATTTAGGGATAACCTATGAGTTATTGATGTTCTCAAAGCAATTTCAATATTGTATTTCCTTTAAAGTTGTAATGTTTAACTTATCTATGTATCTTGTTTTCCAAATATAATAAACAATTCATTACTTCAGGATATTACTTTCTTGTAATCATTCCAATGTAAGAATTAAGGCACCGACTCCAGGATACTAGGTTTGGGTCATTACAGTTGGTATCAAAGGAAGTTTAGAAGAAAATAGATATTCTAGATTTAGAAAATGTAGATTAGGGAAAAATCCCTAAGATAGACATTGAGGATAAACATACAAGAATGTCCTATAATTTAGGTAAGGAATATATTATGTGGATATTTCAAGAAAATACATCACTATCTGGATACTACAAGTGGGCATGTTTCTGGAACATATATACCTAGGAGTAACAAATCAGACAAAGAGATTTGGGATTGACTTAAGGTATCCTTGTAAACGACAATAGTCATTACTATACATATGGAGTGACACTCCTAGGGGATATGATTATTATAATTCATGTTTTCATTATAATCCATTACGATGGATTAAAATGTAAATTTTTCCTCAAAGAAACAATGTTTATGATTATGAGATTATCTATGTAGAGGATTTCAATTTATTCTAAGCATTTTTCTACATTGAGATTATACCTTATGATTCATAACATAATATAGTGTATTACATTATTTTGAAATGGAACCTAGTAGAAATAATTGAAACCATATGAATGTGCATGTACCATGTAGGTAATTCCCTATGATGGAAGATAATGATGTTGGATCAAGTTCTTCAACTGGTGCTGAGAATCTTATAAGTATACTGGGAAAGATGACCTAGGTTATGAACAATAACCTTACCCATATGGAACATACAAATCCACAATAAAAAGTAGCTATGTTAGACCTCCATACACGAAATCATCATCCATTATTTAATGGGACTACAAACCCATTTGCAGTGGAGTAGTGGATAAGTTATTTAGGGAAGATATTTCTTACATTTTCATGTAACGAAAGTGAGAGTGTTGTCATGGTGGTTTATCTTCTATTGGGAGATAAAGATAAGTGGTGGTATTTAATTCAAACCCCAAAGAAGGAGGATGGAATATAAGAAATATTATTCTGGTATTTAAGGAACTAATATTAGAAAAATACTTCCCTTGTGAAGAGCGAGCAAATATGTAAAGGAAATTTCTGAATCTGATGCAAAAAGAGCACAAGAATGTTGTTAAGAATGAAGCTAACTTCACAATGTTAGAAATACATGTCAAATACTACAAATTTAATACAAGGAGAAAGATTTATTTAAACATTGATAGTTTAAAACCATTCCTCTGAAGGGCTATAGTGTCCTAAAGTTTCTCATCATATGAAGGTGTAGTCTCATGTGCTATCAAGATAAAAAAGGAATTCTCTAAGTCTTATGATCTTAAGGGAAATAAAAAGAAGAAGAGGGATGATGAAAACTATGCAAAATTATATAAGGAAAATGGAGAATAAGGGAATAGTTGACTTTCCACCTTGGGATAGTTGTGGGAAGAGACACCCATGTACTTTCAAGAAGGGTATGGGTGTTTGTTCCAAGTATAGAGAAAAAGGCCACATATCCCAAGATTGTAAGGGGTGGAAAGAAGCTATCAATATTCAATGCTAAAATTTAAAGGTGAGGGGAAATTATTCAAATTATTTTTCTAGACATCAAGGAACTATTCCCCAAAGAAGGACAAGAGAGCAAGGCCAAGCTTATGTGATCACATTTGTTGATATTAAAGTCCCTAATGATATAAGGGAAGGTACTTTAATTATTTCCTTAAACATAGAAAATGGTTTATTTGATTTTGGATCATTATATTCCTTCATATCTTACCAGTTTTCCAATAAAATCAGATATTTACAATTTGATTTAATAAGGGAGTTGTCTGTAAAAACTCTTAAGGGAAGTATCATTGCAAAAAATATGTGTCAGGAAGTCCCCATTATGGAATTTTAATGTCATTAATCTATTGATTGAATCATCATACCCATGATTTACTTTTATATAATCCTTATTATGGATTGGATTTCAAATTAAAATGTAAAAATATATTGTAAGAATAAGGAAGTTACAATTTTTGAGGATGATATGGAATCCCTTATCTATACGGTAGAAATATCTCCATCAGATTGTCATCTAGATTCACCCTCAGTATCTCTACTGAATTAAATTCTTGGGGAGGATGAGAACTCAATATATATGAGCGAGGAAATAAATGTTAAAATCAAGGATGTACCTATAGTGCAACGATATATTGATTTTTTTCAAGAGGATTGACTTAGACATCCTCCAGAGTGTGAAGTTGAGTTATTAATTGATTTAATTCCTAGTTAAAGACCTATATCAAATAATCCTTATATAATGGATACTATGGAATTCACAGAACTAAATAAATAATGAGAGGAATTGAGTGATAAAGGATTTATTCACCCTAGTGTTTCTCCATGGGGATCCCCTATTCTTTTTGTTAGAAAGAATTATGGATCTATAAGGTTATCAATTGACTACATGGAGATCAATTCAATAACAATAAAGAACATGTATCCCCTACCTCGCATTGATGATTTATTTGATCAACTTCATGGAGCCCAATATTTTTCGAAAATTGACCTTCGATCTAGATATCATCAGTTGAGTGTGAGGAAATAAGATATTTCAAAGACAGCATTTCAAACTGGTTATGGGCATTATGAGTTTACAGTAATTCCTTTTGGACTGACTAATGCACCCTATGTTTTCATGGATCTAATGAATAGTGTTTTCAATGAATATCTTGATGACTTTTTGGTGGTATTTGTTGATGATATCTTGGTATACTCCAAAAGCTACAAAGATCATGAAAATCACTTACACACTGTTCTGAAGACTCTTAGAAGAAATGAATTATATGGGAAGTTTAACAAGTATGAATTTTGGCTTCAATCAGTTTCTTTTCTTGTAAATTTTATCTATAAGGATGGAATATCTAGTGATCCAGCAAAGGCAAAGGCTTTTGAAGAATAGCTTACTCAAACGAACATAACTGAGGTGTGTAGTTTTATTAGTTTAGAAGGTTATTATCGGTGTTTAGTTAAGAACTTTTCCTATTATTCCAACCCAACAACCAATCTTACATATAAAGGGGTTAAGTTCATATGTAAAAAATAACGTGAGGAATGTTTTGAAAAATTGAAGAGGAGATTAGTGAATTCTTTGATCCTGACTCTACTATTGAGGAATGGTGGAATTTTTATCTATAGTGATGCATCAAATAAGGGTCTTTATTATGTGCTTGTGAATATTGATAAATTCATTTCCTATGAATAAAAGCAGTTAAAAATTCATGAAGCGAACTATACAACTCATGATCTTGAGTTAGCAGCTGTAATGTTTTCTATGAAGATATGGATACACTATCTCTCTAGAGAAGGGTGTGATATATATAAGGATCACAATAGTTTAAAATATATCTCCTCACAGAAATAACTCAACACGGGGAAAAGGAGATGGATCAAACTACTCAATGATTATGATTTCTCAATACACTACTACTCGAGGAAGGGAAATAAGATGGAAGATACATTAAGAAGGAAGGATCATGGATCCCTAAACGGAATGAGGGTTGGAAGGGATCTTCTATTTATGGACCTAGTAAATATGGATATGGTAATTATCAAAGAAGGTGAAACATAATTAATTTTTCAATCGTTTGTTGAACCCCCTTTTTTAGAAATAATTAGAAGAACTCATCCTAATGATGAGAACCTTCAAAAGAAAATCAATGATGTTAAATATGGGAAGTTGGATGACTTCATGTGTTAAGATGGAATTCTGAAATTTTGGAAGAGGATATGTGTTCCATCTATACCCGAGCTGAAAAGGGTGTTATTGGATGATTCCCATAGCTTGAATTTCTCTATACACCCAGGTAGTACTAAAATATATAGATATTTTATGGAATATTACTTTAGGGACAACATGAAGTTGTAAATTGGTGAATATGTATCAAGATATTTAGACTGTCAATTGGTGAAGGATGAAAGAAAACAACCTATAGGATTCATGAAACCTCTACCTATTCCTACATGGAAATGGGATGATATCACCATGGATTTTGTAATTGGATTGCCCAAAACTTTAAGAAATAATGATGCAATATGAGTAATTATGGATCAACTTATGAAATCAGCATATTTCCTCCTAATAAGGGAGGATTTTCCACTAGAGCTCCTTGAAAAACTCTATATCAATGATGTTGTAAGACATTATGGAGAACCACTTTCAATAGTGTCTAATCATGATCTTGGATTTACCTCAAAATTCCAGAAATGCCTTCAGAAATCTTTGGAAACTGAGCTTCGATTGAGTACTGCTTATCACCCTCAAACTGACATGAAATCCAAAAGGATGATCCAAAGTTTAGAAAACAAGTTGATATCATGCTCATGTGATTTTAAAGGTATGTGGTATCAATATTTACATTTGGTGGAGTTTTCCAACAATAATAGTTTGAATTCAAGCATTCAAATGACACTATATGATGCATTTTATGCAAAGAGATGTTGTACAACAACATGTTGGGATGAAGTTGGTGAAAGGAAGCTTGCTGGTACAAAGCTTGTGGAGGAAACAACAATGAAGTTAAAGACTATTAAAACCCATATAAAAGGATATCAAAGAAGTAAAAAGAGATATGATAATAATTGAAGGAAGGATTTGGAATTTCAAGTGGGATATCATGTTTTCTTACAATTATCTCCATTGAATGGAGTTATAAGATTTGGGAAGAAAGTGAAAATCATCCCTATGTACGTTATCCCTTTCGAAATGTTGTAGAGAGTTAGATTTGTGGATTATCATTTTTAATGCTTCCTAGACTATATAAAGTACCCAATGTGTTCCATGTATCATTGTTGAGAAATTACATTCTAAACTAGACACATTTCCACACTTCTAAAGGTATAGAATTGGAACTCGGCCTATATTGTTGTGAAGAGACTCTTTGGATTCTAGGCACTAAGGAACATGTGTTTATGAGTCGAATAACACGAATGGTAAAGGTACTTTAGAAAAATCATATAATTGAAGTAGAAACATGGTATCCTGATAATATTATGATGAAGAACTACACAAATATTTTTTTTCAGGTAACATTCTAGTAATTTCAAAGATGAAATTTTTGTAAGGAGGTGAGAATGTAACACCCCAAAGATTTATAAATAAATTAAATATTGCATGCATGAAGCACTGAGTCTCTAAAAAACTTCACTTTGTTATAACATATCCTGTAAACATAATTTTTCGACCTCTATGATTTGAATTTTGAAAAACTGACATACACAGTTGTGTTTAGTAAGATATTTAGATTAAAATAATACAAACTTCATATTTGGTGAATGGTAACAGACCCATATAAATAGTAATATGAATAGTAATATAACCCTTATTAATATTAAATTATATTATTATTGTCTTAAGGTTATAATATAATGAGAACTTGATTAATTTTTAAAGGTGATATAAAATAAATTATAATTTTAAATTTGTTATTTTTTGAATAAATTATGATTTCAACTAAACAAATTAATCATATTTATAAATTTATTTTCAAATAATGGACTTTATTCCTGAATTATGCACATCAAAAAAAAATTTGGGTGAATTTTTGGGATATTTCGGAAATATTCAAATTTTTGATGAATAGTAAAATATGCTAATTTTCCATGTATATTTACATTATCAGTTAAATTAACTATTCTGAGCATCACAGCTGTTGTAAGAACACTTGGTTAGAACTCACATAAAATTATTTCTATTATGGGTCACATGAATCAACACTATTGGTTTTTTGGAGGTAAATAATAAAATAATGAATAAGATATTCAAACATCACCCCCACCTCCACAATAACCCCCCACTCCCTCTTCTCTTCACTCCTCTCAAGACTTGTGAATTATCTAAATTCTGATAAAACATCCTCCCAAGAACATACCCTATGTCTAAACTCCATTTGTCTCATAAAAATACCAAAATCACCCCCTAAATAGGTTCTCAATGAATATAACTTTCTGAGGTAAATTCCTCCTTTAATTTCATTAATTTCGAGTTCCTTTCGTTTCTTTTTCTTTAATCACATCATTTAATCTAAATTTTATGATAACTCCAATTACTTACATGTACTATAATTTTTTTATGATAGTGGAATAATTCATCATCATATTTCGTTTACCATTCATTTATACTAGAAACAAAAACTCCATCCGAGATGTGTTAATTTATCAAATTCAAGGATGAAATTTTTTCAATTTCTATTATCATCTTAAGTTATGGCCATGAAACCATTTTAATGGTTTAAATAGACTATAATATATGTATTATAACTTATGTAAGGTTTTTAATATTTTTTACCCATGATATTAATTTATAAATAAAAATGATTTGATTCTGATCACAGCCCGCAAATTAACCCAAACAATTACCATTAATGTTTTATAAAATGATTCATCTTCACTCCCAATAACCAAATGAATTTTATAACCATGAAATATTTTTTATTTCAATAAATAAAATACAACATCTATTTTGTACAACTATTCTCATCTTACATGTTTATCCTTACATATATATAAGTAAACGGGTCATGAATACCCAGGAAGAAAAACCACCCAAACAATAAAATTGAACCTCTTAAACCCATCAAGAAGGCCATGAATGAACTTAATAAGGCTATAATTGTAACACCTGAGACTTTTATGAGAAATATTTTGTTTTTAAATCATAAATGGAATCTTTCACTACACACAACACTAGATTGGCTTCCTTTACACGCAATTGCGGCCTTCCTCGATAGCTTGCGTCGTACGCAATACCGAGTTTCACTAAACAACGATATGCTATTAAAATATTATTAAAACTAGCCGTTATGAATAGTAATAACCAATTTTTGAAATTTTATAAATTTTATTTTTCCAAATGGACTTCATTTTTGGATTTGGAATATCGAAATTATCCTAGGGTGAAATTTTGGTATTTTTTCTGAAAAATTTCAATTTTTGATGAATAGTGAAACCACTAAGTGGTAGTTAAAAAAACTGAATTTTTCATAAAACTTAATTTTACCGCTTCTGTGAGTGGAATTTCAAAAATCCGAGAGACACGGTTGATGTCAGTAAGTAAAATGTGGTTTAATGAGATGAAAATAATTTTTTGGTGAATACTATCTTTTTACTTTTATTTACCACGGTTAAAAGTAAATAGGGTAATTAAGGGTAAAAATTATATTATTATTACCCTAACACATGTCCTAATTATATTGGATAAGTGTAATTAGACTAAAAACAACCTTAGGAATAAAATATGACCATTTAGGCCAACGTGGATTAGATTAGGACATTTATTATCAATTTACTTAAAGAAGGGTTAAAATAGTTAAAATCAAAGTTTAATAAGTAAATCATTTTTAATATGGGGTTATACATAAGATAAATTCGACTATAAATATTCATTAGAAAGATAAAAATATTTCCAAGATAATGGTATTTTATTTATAATTTTTAGACATTAAATATTTTAATTTATTTATGACACAACGATGATGCAGTAATTATCTTATTAATGAAATATTGACATAATTGATGTTATAAATACCCAAATAAATGTAATTTGAGACTCTTTATGAATTCAACTAATTTTCTAGGTTAATATGACATGTTAGTATTGATTTAATTAACTTTTTTATAACTAATCATTCTGTTATGAGTTTCAAAAAAATCAATTACTAAGTAGTGTCAAATTGACATAAAATAGTCTTTAAAACAAATATTATATTATTAATTGTTATTTTATTCCCAAAAATCAATGTTTCGAAAAAATAACTTAGATAAGGTTATATATATTAATAATAAACACCTTGGGGTTTGTTTGGCTTGTTATAATAAGTTTATTAACCTTATAGTGTAAGAACACAAAAAGACACGGTAAAAGTAAAATTATCTAACTTAAAGTTAAATATAAATGATAAGGTTAAAATAGGAACCTAAACTTGTATAAATTCTATTGTATGAGAGGATTTCGACCCATCCCCACCTTAGCTTATAAATAAATCAATTTTAAGCTATTTAAAACCGAATATGACTTTATAATAAAATAATATTTTTAGTTTTCCAAAGGAGCCCATCTCCTCCCTTATAAAAGGGCACCTCCTCCCTCTCTTCCTCACACCACTTTGAGCCTTCAAACTCAGCCAACCCCTACCAATTTCTTCTCTCCACTTCCCTAGATACATCCTAGAGGTCCTGGTCTTCTTCAAAGACCAATTTTAGTGCCCTAAAATGAGGTCTCAAAGAAACGCTTCAAAGAAGAGGTAATGTCCGTTACCGATTCTTTCATCTTTATTTCTTCTTCCACTTCTTCTTATTTAGTTGTTTCATTATGAAGTAATAACATCAGTATCATTCATATACTGATATTTTATTATAAGTATGAAACAACCCTATTTCATCATTTATCCATCCTACGGAAAATGAAATCATCGCGCGCGCGTACGTACGGAATACCGTCTCCACGCCGTGGTGTAATCTATTTTCCACCACCACATTACTTGGATGGGTATAAGGGTGAAAGTAATGAATATATATGATTATTGTAAAGTGGTATTGATTCTGAAATAGTATACTTACACTCCAATACAATTCCACGATCATGGGAACGATATCATCGCTCGTGCGTACGTACGGAATACCCTCTCCACGTTGTGATGCGATTCATTCTACATGATCTTCATTGCATTATGATTATATAAATGAATTTAATGAATTAATATTATATATATTACACTAATACCATTCTGGAAATGAGTTATCTATAATCTAAAGAGAAGAATAAGAATTTATTCGACAAACACGCATAAGAACAAAAAGTAATAAACACCCGAATAACAAGTAGTAATGAAATATTACTAATAAGAAGCTAAGAATATGACCATATATGATATCATAACAATAAGTATGATTCTGGAATAAGTCAATAACCTTATTTAAATCATTATACATGAGGTTTGAACACTTACGATGCAAATCGGACCTAAGGTAACGGAAAATATCACAATATCATTTTTATCTGAGATTGTTTATACTTTGGTATTTACTGGGGTGTATTTTATCATCCGCATCCATGTTTCCTCAATATGTAATATTATTTCCATCCACCTAAAATTTTTTAAATCCAATTTTACCCTTCGGTGAGTTTTTAGTAAAGGATATGAATGGAATCTTTTGTCGTTTTTCGTACGGGGTACTTTTTGACTTTTCTGAAAAAAGTACCAGAAGAATGTTTTTTTTAACTTATACGGTATGAATGGATTTTTAAAAAATTATTTCCAAGAATCTTACTTTACAAGTTTTCAAGATTATTTTTAATTGACTTCTTTTAGATTAAAATTGTATGACATGTTAAGCAAAGAAAAGTGTTTTTGAAGTAGAAAGGATATTTTCCTCAAGAATGGAGTTCAAGCGTTTTATCAAAATTATTTTCCATATAAGATAATAAAGGGTTTTGTTTCTATCCCTATTATTACATTGATTTGATTATGTTGTGATGGAATTATTTTTATGAATTCCTTTATCTTATATGAGTTGTTTTATGATGTCACTATGTTTAGGATTCCCATTTTTATTACATGGGTTATGCTATGATGTATGGTTTATGATTTTGTGGCACACATAAGAATGGTATCATTATGAGATGGGTGGGACCTATATCTCCCTCCAATTAATTGGGTAAAGATTTTATATCTCATTAGATATACATGGCTGGAACGGCAGGTTAAACCAGTTCAGTGAAATAGGACTGAAACGAGCAGTGAACTCGGTTCAGAAATGGACTTTATCCACTAAGATAGTCTTGGAAACATGTCTTGACTAATAAGAAATGATTCTCTATGATTATGTGTGTATGCCACAAAGTTTCATGTTTTAAGTTATGATTATTGGGATTTCATTTCACCACTATGATTTATCCCAGGTTATGAAATTATGCTCTCTTTTGCAGGTTAATATTTCTAAAATGTTATGTTCTTATGAATATGATGTGATTTATATTTCTTTTGTTTACCCTTACTGAGCATTCGAGCTCACCCTCTTGTTTTTTTTCTTTCCCCAGGTCAGGAAGAAGCTTATTAAGTAAGATATTCCAAAAGGGACTATAGATATGATGAAATAAATGGGAGACAGTATAGACACTTTATGAACAAGTTGTTTATGTTTCCCAGTTTCTAAAGACACTATACCTATACGGTCCTTTCATGGTTTTGTTATATGTTGTAATAAGTATGCTTCAATTTTGACATAATAACAATGTATGTAAGGTATGGGTCGTTATAGTTGGTATTAGAGGAAAGGTATAGTCAACCTTTGGAAACTAGAATGTGAAAGACTTAGTAAGAACCCTAAGGATAAGTCTAAGCATAGAACACAATCTTAGTGTTTTAGAAATGGCTACGAATAACCTAGGATAATACCTTAAGTGCGAAATTTTATTCTTGATTATGTGTTTTTCCTATTATAATTAGTGTTTCTCACACTATTTTTCTTGGTTTTAGTCAATGGCTGGAACCCGAAGGAACCGTGTTAATGCGGAATGCGACGGGCAATGAAATGATTGTCCCCCTAAGAAACCAAACGTTATGGGAGATGGAATGAAAAATCTTGTAGCCATGCTCACACAACTTTCTCAAGCTATGAATCATGCAGGACTTCCAAACGAGCAAAGGAAGGAGCAACATTCTGTTGAATCCTTAATGAGGCAGCATCCACCTTATTTCAGCGGGTCTACTGATCCATTAGTTGCTTAACAATGGATTAGTACTACTGAAAAGATATTTTCAGTTCTTCGATGTTCTGAACATGATAAATTCATCCTAGCAGTGTATCGTTTGGAAGGAGATGTTGATCAATGGTGGAATCTTATTAAGAATACGAGGCAAAGGGATGAAATTGATTCCATGGAATGGGATGAGTTCAAGAACTTATTTTTCAATAAGTACTTCCCTCTTATTATCCGAACAAATATGGAGAATGAGTTTCTTGAACTGAAGAAAAAGGATGATGAATCTATTGGTACCTATGAAGAAAATTTTACAAGACATGCAAGGTACACTTCTGGTATTATTATCCAACCTGAGAGTAAGATTGATCGATTCTTTAGTGGCTTAAAACCAAGTCTTCAAAGGGTGTTAGCCATAAGGGACTTCAATAGCTACGAGGAAATCGTTCTATGTGCTCTCAAAGTCGAGATGGAGATTTGAGTAACCCATCAGTCATATGGGTTTGATAAGAAGAGGAAAATGGAATTCAATGGAAAATCTAAAGAGCACACTAAAAAGAATATGAGCTTTCCCTTATGCTCAATGTGTGGAAAGAAACGTGGAGGGAGTTGTCTTAAAGGGATAAGTAAATGTTTCAAATGTGGAAAGGAAGGTCATCAGGCATTTGAATGCCACAATGATGGGAAGAAGATGTCTACTGATGAAAACAAAGGAAGGGATACACAGAATGACCCTACTACACTTCAATGTTTCAAGTGCAAGGAGATGGGGCATTGTGCCAATAAATGCCCTAATCCAAGGGTTGATGATGATGGTCGACGTCAACAAACTCTTAAGGCTAAAGACAAAGGAAAGTCACATGCAATTTCTATCAGTGATGTGGAGTACAATAACGATGTGGTGAAAGGTACACTTACCATCCACTCTAAAGTAGAAAATGTTTTATTTGATTATGGATCCACCCACTCTTTTATTTCTGAAGATATATCTAAGGGTATCACCATATTACCTCAACAATTAGATGTTGAGTTAGCTGTGACAACACATAATGGCACAATAGTCGCATCAAAAGTTTATAATTCTTCCCCGATTGAAGTTTGTGGGAAAGTGCTTCCTGCAAATCTTGTGATCCTTCCTATAGTGGAATTTGATGTGATTCTTGTCATGGATTGGCTTTCTTTATATGGAGCTCATATCAATTTCCAAAGAAGGGAAGTCACATTTCATATTCCAGATCAATTTATGATCGTCTATCGATGCAAGGATGAACATAACCTTCCAATGGAAATTTCTTCCATCTTATGGGTCTTCATTCCACTAAAGGAAGGTTATTTATCTCAAATGGTTGGTGAGAAACTCACAATTAAGAATATGCCCATTGTACGGGAGTTTGATAATGTCTTTCCGGAGGAATTGTTGGGTCTTCCACCAAATCGTGAAGTTGAGTTTTCAATAGAACTAGTACCAGGTGCTTTTCCTATTTCAAAGACACCTTATAGAATGGCCCCAATTGAGTTGCAGGAATTGAAGAAGAAACTCCAAGAGAATCTTGATAAGGGGTTCATATGCCCTAGTGCGTCACCTTAGGGAGCACCTGTTCTGTTTGTTAAGAAGAAAGATGGATCAATGAGACTCTGCATTTATTATCGATAACTTAACAAGATCACTATCAAGAACAAATATCCTCTCCCACGCATTGATGACCTATTTTACCAACTACGCGGAGCTCAATACTTTCCAAGATTTATCTTCGTTCAGGGTATCATCAATTAAGGGTCAAAAGGGAGGATATACCAAATACGGATTTCCGTACAAGGTATGGACACTATGAATTTATAGTGATGCCATTTGGCTTTACTAATGCCCCTGCTATCTTCATGGATCTAATGAATAGATTCTTTAGAGACTACCTTGATCAATTTGTGGTAGTCTTTTTAGACGATATTCTTGTCTATTCAAAGAGCAAGGAAGAACATGAAGAGAACTTCAGAATTATATTGAAGACCCTGAGAAAGGAGAAACTTTATGCCAAATTTACCAAGTGTGAATTTTGGCTTCAAAAATTTGCATTTTTGGGTCACATAATCTCAAAAGAGAGGATATTTATGGATCCATAAAAAACAGAGGTTATCGAAAGATGGTCGAGACCAACAACAGTAACTGAGATCCGAAGTTTTCTTGGTTTGGCTGTATATTATCGATGTTTTGTGAAAGATTTTTCACGATTATCTAATCCACTCACCAGGTTGACTCGGAAATGAGTTAAGTTTGTTTGGATGGAAGAATGTGAAAACAATTTCAAGGAGTTGAAAAGAAGGTTATCCAGTGCACCTGTGCTCACACTGCCTTGTAGTGGAGAAAGGTTTGTGATCTACAGTGATGCATCCAAGAAGGGACTGGGATGTGTTCTCATGAAAAATGATATGGTGATAGCTTATGCCTCATGACAGTTGAAAATTCATGAGAAAAATTACCCAACTCATGATTTGGACTTAGCTGCGGTAATCTTTGCATTAAAGATTTGGAGGCATTATCATTATGGTGAAAGGTGTGATATTTATACTGATCATAAAATTTTAAAGTATATTTTCCCACAAAAGGATCTGAATATGTGCCAAAGAAGATGGTTGGAGCTGATTAAGGATTACGACTGCTCAGTCCATTACCAGCCTGGGAAAGCAAACAAGGTGGCAGATGCATTAAGTCGACAAGACCATGCCAGTTTATCCATGATGAGGATCACAAAAGATCCAATATTTATGGATTTACAAAGGATGGATCTTGGAATTATAATGGAAAGGGAAAAATATTATCTTTCTCAAATTAATGTTCAACCATCTATACATGTGAAAATTAAAGAGGCACAGAAAGAAGATGTTGAATTACAAAAGAAGGTGAGAAATGTTCCTGAATTCAACCTTGATTGTGATGGGATAATAAAGCTCAGGAATCGAGTTTGTGTTTCTCCCATCCCCGAATTAAAGAAGGAGCTGCTGGATGAGGTTCATAGTTCTTCATTCTCTATTCATCCTGGAAGCACGAAGATGTATAGGGACCTGAAAGAGTACTTCTGGTGGGATGGCATGAAAAGAGATGTTGCTGAATATGTCTCTCGATGCTTGGTCTGTCAGCAAGTTAAATCTGAGAGACAAAAGTCTAAGGGGATGTTACAACCATTACCCATACCCGAATGGAAATGGGAAAACATCACTATGGACTTTGTCACAGGACTTCCTAAAACATCCAAAGGCAATAATGCTATCTGGGTCATAGTTGATCGTCTTACAAAGTCTGCACACTTCATTGCTATTAGAGAGGATTTCTCTACGGATCAGCTTGCCAGGATATATGTAAAGGAAGTGGTAAGATTTCATGGAGTACCACTTGCTATTATATCTGATCGGGACCTGAGGTTTACCTCAAATTTCTAGCAAAGTCTTCAGCATACTCTGGATACAGAGTTGAGTTTCAGCACTGCTTATCATCCTCAGACAGACGGTCAGTCTGAGAGAACAATTTAAATTCTAAAAGATATGTTGAGAGATTTCTCTATGGATTTCAAAGGTGGTTGGGATCAACATATACCTTTGGTGGAATTTTCTTATAATAATAGCTTTCACTCCAGTATTCAGATGGCTCCTTATGAAGCTCTGTATGGGGAAAGAAAGCTATTAGGACCTGATCTTGTTGATGAGATGGAAGAAAAGGTCCGATCTATTCAACAACACATAAGAGAAGCTCAGAGTCGACAGAAAAGTTATGCCGACAACTGAAAAAAGACCTAGAGTTTGAAGTGGGTGATAAAGTGTTCTTACGAATATCTCCCTGGAAGAGGGTCATGAGATTTGGAAAGAAGGGGAAGTTGAGCCCTAGATATATTGGTCCTTTCGAAATATTGGATTGTGTTGGAAAGGTAGCTTACCGATTGGAACTTCCACCGAATCTCTCTCAAGTTCACGCTGTGTTCCATGTATCTTTCCTGAGAATGTACATACCAGATCCTTCACATGTACTCAGCTCAGAAGTTGTACCGCTGGAGCAAGATCTTTCTTATGAAGAACAACTAGTAGAGATTCTGGATCGTAGCGAAAAAGTCCTACTAAACAAGAACACTCGCTTGGTAAAAGTTTTATGTAGGAAATACCAATTAGAAGAAGCTACATGGGAGCTTGAGGATATGATGAGGGAGAGGTATCCTCATATTTTTGTTACACGGTGACAAATTTCGTGGGGGAAATTCATTTTAAGGGGGGTAGAATGTAACACCCAAGACTTTTATGAGAAATATTTTGTTTTTAAATCATCAAAGGAATATTTCACTACACACAACACTAGATTGGATTTCTTTACACACAATCACGACCTTCCACAATAGCTTGCGTCATACGCAATACCAAGTTTCACTAAACAACGATATGCTATTAAAATATTATTAAAACTAGCCGTTATGAATAGTAATAACCAATTTTTGAAATTTTATAAATTTTATTTTTCAAAATGGACTTCATTTTTGGATTCGGAATATCGAAATTAGCCTAGGGTGAAATTTTGGTATTTTTCTGAAAACATTCAATTTTTGAGGAATAGTGAAACCACTAAGTGGTAGTTAAAAAAACTGAATTTTTCATACAACTTAATTTTACCGCTTCTATGAGTTGAATTTAGAAAATCCGAGAGAAACGTTTGATGCCAGTAAGTAAAATGTGGTTCAATGAGATGAAAATAATTTTTTGGTGAATAGAAACTTTTTACTTTTATTTACCATGGTTAAAAGTAAACAGGGTAATTAAGAGTAAAAATGATATTATTATTACCCTAAAACATCTCCTAATTCTATTGGATAAGTGTAATTCGACCAAAAACAACCTTAGGAGTAAAATATGACCTTTTAGGCCCACTTGGATTAGATTAGGACATTTATTATCAATTTACTTAAAGAAGGGTTAAAATAGTTAAAATCAAAGTTTAATAAGTAAATAATTTTTAATATGGGGTTATACATAAGATAAATTCGACTATAAATATTCATTAGAACTCTAAAAAGATTTCCAAGATAATTGTATTTTATTTATAATTTTTAGACATTAAATAATTTAATTTATTAATGACACAACGATAATGTAGTAATTATCTTATTAATGAAATATTGACATAATTGATGTTATAAATACCCAAATAAATGTAATTTGAGACTTTTTATGAATTCCACTAATTTTATAGGTTCATATGACAATTTATTAATGATTTAATTTACTTTTTTCTAAATAATCATTCTGTTATGAGTTTCACAAAAATCAATTAATAAATAGTGTCAAAATTGACATAAAATAGTTTTTAAAACAAATATTATATTATTAATTGTTATTTTATTCCTAAAAATCTAAGGTTTGGAAAAATGACTTATATAAGGGTATATATATTAATAATAAACAACTTGGTGTTTTTTTGGCTTGTTATAATATGTTTATTAACCTTATAGTGTAAGAACACAAAAAGACACGGTAAAAGTAAAATTATCTAACTTACAGTTAAATATAAATTATAAGGTTAAAATAGGAACCTAAACTTGTATAAATTATATTTTATGAGAGTATTGCGACCCATACGCACCTTAGCTTCGAAATAAATCAATTTGGAACTATTTAAAACCAAATATGACTTTATAATAAAATAATATTTTTAGTTTTCCAAAGGAGCCCCTCTCCTCCCTTATAAAAGGGCACCTCCTCCCTCTCTTCCTCACACCACTTTGAGCCTTCAAGCTCGGACAAACCCTGAAAATTTCTTCTCTCCACTTCCCTAGAGACATCCTAGAGGTCTTGGTCTTCTTCAAAGACCAATTTTAGTGCCCTAAAATGAGGTCTCAAAGAAACGCTTCAAAGAAGAGGTAATGTCCGTTACCGATTCTTTCATCTTTATTTCTTCTTCCACTTCTTATTCTTTAGTTGTTTCATTATGAAGTAATAACATCAGTATCACTCATATACTGATATGTTATTATAAGTATTAAACAACCCTATTTCACCATCTATCCATCCTACGGAAAATGAAATCATCGCCTGTGCGTACGTACGGAATACCGTCTCCACGTTGTGGTGTAATCTATTTTCCACCACCACATTACATGGATGGGTATAAGGGTAAAAGTAATGAATATATATGATTATTATAAAGTGGTATTGATTCTGAAATAGTATACATACACTCCAATACAATTCCATGATCATGGGAATGATATCATCGCTCGTGCGTACGTACGGAATACCGTCTCCACGAAGTGATGCAATTCGTTCTACATGATCTTCATTGCATAATGATTATATAAATGAATTGAATGAATGAATATTATATATATTACACTAATACCATTCTGGAAATGAGTTATCTATAACCTAAAGAGAAGAATAAGAGTTTATTTGACAAACACGCATAAGAACAAAAAGTAATAAACACCCGAATAACTAGTAATGAAATATTACTAATAAGATGCGAAGAATATGACCATATATGATATCATAACAATAAGTATGATTCTGGAATAAGTCAATAACATTATTTAAATCATTATACAGGAGGTTTGGACACTTACGAAGCAAATCGGACCTATGGTAATGGAAAATATCACAATATCATTTTTATCCGAGATATTTTATACTTTGGTATTTACTGAGGTGTATTTTATCATCCACATCCTTGTTTCCTCAATATGTAATATTATTTACATACACCTACAATTGTTTAAATCCAATTTTACCCTTCGGTGAGTTTTTAGTAAAGGATATGAAAGGAATCTTTTGTCGTTTTTCGTACGGGGTACTTTTTGACTTTTCTGACAAAAGTACGAGAAGAATGTTTTTTTAACTTATACGACATGAATGGATTTTTAAAACATTATTTCCAAGAATCTTCCTTTACAAGTTTTCAATCTTATTTTTAATCAACTTCTTTTAGATTAAAATTGTATGACATGTTAAGAAAGGAAAGTGTTTATGAAGTAGAAAGGATATTTTCCTCAAGAATGGAGTTCAAGTGTTTTATCAAAATTATTTTCTATCTAAGATAATAAAGGGTTCTGTTTCTATCCCTATTATTACATTGATTTGATTATGTTCTGATGGAATTATTTTTATGAATTCCTTTATCTTATATGATTTATTTTATGATGTCATGATGTTTAAGATTCCCATTTTTATTACATGGGTTATGCTATGATGTATGGTTTATGATTTTGTGGCACACATAAGAATGGTATCATTATGAGAAGGGTGGGACCTATATCTCCCTCCAATGCATTGGGTAAAGATTTTATATCTCATGAGATATACATGGATGTAACGGCAGGTTAAACCGGTTCAGTGACACAGGACTAAAACGAGGAGTGAACTCAGTTCAGAAATGGACTTTTTCCACTAAGATAGTCTTGGAAAAGAGTCTTGACTAATAAGAAATTATTCTATATGATTATGTGTGTATGCCACAAAGTTTCATGTTTTAAGTTATGATTATTGGGATTTCATTTCACTACTATGATTTATCCCATGTTATGAAATTATGCTATCTTTTGTAGGTTAATATTTCCAAAATGTTATGTTCTTATGATTATGATGTGATTGATATTTCTTTTGTTTACCCTTACTGAGCATTTGAGCTCACCCTTTTGTATGTTTTCTTTCCCCAGGTAAGGAAGAATCTTATTAAGTAAGATATGCCAAAAGGGACTATAGATATGATTAAATAAATGGGAGACAGTTTAGACGCTTTATGAACCAGTTGTTTATGTTTCCCAGTTTCTAAAAACATTATACCTATACGGTCTTTTCATGGTTTTGTTATATGTTGTAATAAGTATGCTTTAATTTTGAAGTAATAAGAATGTATGTAATGTATGGGTCGTTATAATAATAAATTAATTAAATATATAAGAGGCTATGTAAATATTAATTATTGAATTTAATTTGGTTATACATGACACTAGATCAAGTAAAGTCCACCATTGTACTTAAGGTAAGAGTTTTTTACCTGAACCTCCATTTTCATTCAGGTTACTCTTATTCTCTACATACCTAAATAAAATTATAATTTTTTAATAATTAATACACATATATTCTGTTAAAATGTTCTATATATGTGTACTAACCATAATCTTACCTTCATTTAAATAGAGTTATATGTTTTAAAAAGATCTTTCCAAAAAAATTCTTGAAATACAATCCAAATTCAAGAGAATTTCTCAAATTCTTACCTATTTTCAAGTTCACTATATATTATTTTTTCAGAAACCATAATATTTATAAAATCACTCATATCATTATTAAAATACTATCTTACTTCACTTCGGGTTTTATACAAATATATTTGCAAGAGATCTCCTCTTTTCAAGTAAAAGAGTATTTACCTCAAGAATTACTTGATGATTTTATAAGAGTATCTTCATCTATTTTAACACTCTTATTAATTTTTATGTATTATTGGGATTAATAATTTTTTATATCGTCTAATATATTTAATTTAATGGTTTATTATTATTTTGACTTTGTATGTTCTATCGTAAAACCATTCACCAATTTACTCCGAATGGTTAGTGTCTATGCTTAATGTTTGGGGAAAGTTATTAACATTTAATATGTTATTTTCAATATGAATTCATATGTTGTTTATGTTTATCCCCATTAATATGAGAATTTAATTTGACTTATTAAGTTATGGTTGTGGGATTATATATTACCTTGATGCATCGGTAGGTCTCCTGATACGAACTACGGTCTTGACACGAGGCCTTGACAAAATGGTTATTTATGGTCTTCGCACGAGGCCTTGATGGAATGGTTATGATGTATAGAATTATTAATTCCATAATTATGAAACTAGTAATTGATAGTACATGAGGTTATTTTACTATTATAATACCCATGATTATGCTTTATTATGGAATTACTTATTCATCTCTTATTCCTTCCATAATGCATTTTAGTTTATTTTTAAAGGCATGTGTTTTTCATTATTCACTAAGCCTAATATCTATGTTTATGATATCTTCTTTTTTATTTCATTACCTTATTGAGAATTTCATCTCACTGATTTATTATGTTTCATTTTCCTAGGACATGAAGATGTATATTATGAATGACATGTAAGGATAACCTAGGATTCATAGATATCGTAAAAGGAATTTCTATATTGTGTTTCCTTTCAAGTTATAATGTGGAACTTATTTTTTAATCTGGTTCTCAAAATCTACTAAACTATTTTTTCCTTCAGGATACAAATTTCATGTAATCATTCTAATGTAATGAATTAAGGAATTATCTTAGAGAAATTTGGGCTAGGTCTTTACAGTTGGTATCAAAGAAAGATTAGTAGAAAACATAGAAACTAGATTTAGAAAATGTAGATTAGGGAACAAAACCCTAAGATAGTATTTGAGGATAAAAATGAAAGAACAACCTATAATTTTTGGTAAGGAATATATTATGTTGATATTTCTAGATTATACATCCTTTTTTGGATACTAAAAGTTGACGTGGTTCTGATATATATGTACCTAGGAGTAACTACTAAAATAAAGAGTTTTGAGCTTGACCCAGGGTATCTTGGTACACAATAACATGCCTTACCATGAACTAAGTTTAAAACTCCTAAGAGATATTATTAGGATAATTTAAATTTTCTTTATAGTACATTATAATGGATTTAAATGTAAATTTTCTCTCAAAGAAACCATGTTTATGATTATGATATTAGCTACTTATAGGATTTAAATTTATGATAAGTATTTTTCTACATTGAGATTATACATTATGATTCATAACCTAATATCGTGTATAACATTATTTTAAAATGGCACCTAGTGCAAGGAATTGAAACCACATAAACGCACATGTCCCATGTAGGGATTTCCCTCTGATGCAAGATAATTATTATGGCTCTAGTTTTTCAACTATTTTTGAAAAACTTATTACTATATTGGGATAGATGACTCAGGTTATGAAAAATTACATTACCTGTATGGAGAATCTGGATCTGCAACATAGAGGAGCTATGTTAGACTAATTTATTTGATAATATCCTACGTAATTTTATGGTACTACAAAACCATTCATATTAAATCAGTGGATAAGTTCATTAGAGAATATATTTCTTACCATGGCATCTAACTAAAGAGATAATGTTTTCATTGAAGTTTACTATCTATCAAGAGATGTGGATCAGTGGTGGTCTTTAATAAAATACTGATGAAGAAGAAATAGAATAATTGGAATGGAGGGATTTAAAAGAAATATTTTTAGAAAAATAATTCCCTCATGAATAGTGATAAGACATGGAAAGGTAGTTTATGAATCTGAGGAAAAAAGAGGATGTGAATATTGAAAAGTTTGAAGCTAACTTTACAAGGGTAGGAATACATGTTGCATACTACATATGTAATCCAAGGAGAATGATATATCAATTCTTTTATGGTTTAAACCCATTCCTATGAAGGGCTCTAGTCTCCCAAAGTTTCTCATCATAGGAATTTATTGTCTCATGTGTTATCAAGACAAAAGAGGAATTCTCTAATTCTTATGATTTTAAGAGAAGGAAATAGAAGAATAGGGTTATTGAAAACTCTATCAAAGAAAATAAGGAAATGGATAAGAATGGAAGATTTGACCTTCCACTATGTGATAATTGTGGGAAGAGACACCCTTGTACTTTCCTGAAGGGAATGGGTGTTTGATATAATTGTAGAGAACAAGGACACATATCCCGATATTTTAAGGGGAAGAAAGAAGATATCAATATTCAATGATAAAATTTCATGGAGAAGGAATATTATGCAAATTATTGTCCCAAACATAAAGGAAATGTTCCCCATAGAAGGCCAAGGGAGAATGACCAAGCTTATGTGATCACAACTGCTAATATTGAAGTCCTTAATGATGTGGTGGCATATACTTTAATTGTTTCCTCAAGATTGGCCAATGATTTATTTGATTTTGGATCTTCGCATTCTTTCATATCTCCCTAGTTTTCCATGAAAATTATATATTTCCAATTTGATTTAATAAGGGAGTTATCAGTCAAAACTATTAAGTGAAGTATCATTATTACAATGATGTGTCAGGCAGTCCCCATTATGGCATATGAACATGCTTTATATGTTGATTCTACCATCATACCCATGATTTAGTTTGGTATAATCATCATTATGGATTGGATTTCAAATTATGATGTGAAAATATTTTCCAAGAAGAAGGAAGTTACAAATTTTGAGGATGATGTGGAATCCATTATATTTATGGAAGAAACATCACTATATGATTCTCATATAGAACCACCCTCACTTTCTCTACTGAATTCAATTTTTGGGGAGGATGATAACTTTATATCTATGAGTGAGTAATGAAATGTTTAAATCAAAGAGGTACCTATTGTGCAAGAATATATTGATGTTTTTCTAGAGGTTTTACCTAGACAGCCTCTAGAGCGTGAAGTAGAGTTATCAATTGATTTAATTCCTAGTCAAAAACCTATATCAATGACTCCTTATAGAATAGCCACTATGGAATTAATAGAACTGAAGAAAAAACTGGATTAATTGAGTGATAAAGGATTTATTCTCCTTGGTGTTTTCCATTGGGAGACCCTATTATTTTCATTAAAAAGAAATATGGATCTATGAGGTTGTGCATTTACTATAGGGAGATCAAATCTATTATAATAAATTACAAGTATCCACTACCCTAAATTGATGATTTATTTTATCAATATCTTGGATCCCAATAGTTTTCAAAGATTGACCTTCGATCTGGATATCATCAGTTGCATGTGAGGAAGGAAGATTTTTCAAAGACCGCATTTTGAACCAGGTATGGGCTTTATGAGTTTACAGTAATACCTTTTGGACTAACTCATGTACCCTTTATTTTCATGGATCTAATGAATAAATATTTCAAGTAATATTTTAATGACTTTGTGGTGGTGTTTATTAATGATATCTTAGTATAATAAAAAAGCTATGAAGATCATGAAAATCACTTACGAACTATTTTGAAGACTCTTAGAAGAAATTAATTATATGGGAAGTTTAGAAAGTTTAAATTTTGACTGTAATAATTTTATTTTCTTAGACATATTATCTCTAAAGAAGGAATACCTATTGATCAAGTGAATACCAAGGCTATTTAAGAATGGCCTACTCTAATGAACATAACTGAGGTATGTAGTTTTATTGGTTTACTAGGTTATTATCAACCTTTAGTTCAGAACTTCGCCCGTTTAGCCAACCCAATGACCAATATTACACATAAAGGGGTTAAATTTGTATGGATAAAATAATGTGATGAATATTTTGAAGAATTGAATACGAGATTAGTGAATTATATGATCCTAAAATTACTAATAGGGAATGATGGATTTTTTATCTATAGTGATGCATCATAGAAAGGGCATGGTTGTGTCCTTATACAGAATGATAGACGTATTTCCTATGCATAAATTCTGCTAAAAATTCCGGAACAAAACTATCCTTCAAATGATCTTGATTTAGTAGCTGTGATATTTGCTTTGAATATATGGAGATATTATCTCTATAGAGAAAGGAGTGAGATAAATACGGATCACAAGATTTTAAAATATATCTCCTCACAAAAAATAAATTAACATGAGGAAAAGAAAATGGCTCAAAGTACTAAAGTATTGTGATTTTTCAATACAATACCACCCATGGAAGTAAAATAAGGTGGTAGATGCATTAAGCAGGAATGATCCTGGATCCCTAAACAAAGTGAGGATTTAAAGGGATCATTTGTTTATGGACCTAGTAAAGATGGATGTGAGAATTATCAAAGAAGGTGAAACATAATAAGTTTTTAAATTTTTTACCCATCCATAATTATTAGAAAGGATTAAAAGCTCACAACTAAATGATGAAAACCTTTAAAATAAAATTAATGATGTGAAAGATGGGAAGTTGGATGACTTTTCATGTGAAGATGGAATTTTGAAATATGGGAAGAGGCTATGTGTTACCTCTATACCCAAGATAAAAAGAGAGTTATTCTATGATTCCCATATCTCAAATTTCTCTATAAACCCTAGTAGTACTAAAATGTATAGGGATTTGAAAGAAAATTTTGGGTGGGACAACATGAAGCGGGAAATTTCGGATTATGTATCAAGATGTTTAGCCTGTAGATAGGTAAAGGCCAAAAGACAACATACTAGAGGATTCATGCAACCTCTACATATTCCTACCTGGAAATGCAATGAAATCACTATGGATTGTTTCACTAGATTTCCCAAAACTCCAAAAAATAATTTTTCAATATGAATAATTATGGACTGACTTATGAAATATATACATTTCCTCGCTACAAAGAAGGATTTTTCACTAGGGAGCCTTGCATGGATCTAAATCAATGAATTTGTAAGACTTCATGGAGAACCTCTTTCACTAGCTTATGATCAATATCCTTGATTTACATCGAAATTATGTAAAATTATTTAGTAATCTTTGGATACTTAGCTTCAATTGAGTACTACTTATCACCCTCAAACTGACAGGAAATCAGAAAGGACAATCCAAACTTTAGAAGACACATTGAGACAATTTTCACTTGATTTTAAAGTTATGTGGGATAAATATTTACCTTTTCTAATTTTTTCGTACAACAAAAATTTCCATTCAAGCATTAAAATGGCACCATATAAAGCATTGTATGGAAAGAGATGTCGAACACCAACATGTTGGGATGAAGTCTGTGAAATGAATCTTGTCTATCCAAAGTTTGTGGAGGAAACAATAAAGAAGTTAAATACTACTCAAACCCATATCAAAGAATCTCATTTAAGAAAAAATATCTATGCTAATAATGAAAGGAAGGATTTTTAATTTCAAGTGTGAGATCATGTTTTCTTAAGAGTATATTCATGGAAGGGTGTTATAAGATTTGGGAAGAAAGAGATACTAATATCTATTTACATTGGACCTTTTGAAATTCTAAAGAGTTTTGGAGCTATGGATTATCATTGGGAAATGCTTCCTATCCTGTCTAAAGTACACAATGTGTTCCATGTGTCATTGTTGATAAAGTACATTCCAGACCCAACGCATGTCATCACTTCTGATGGTATAGAATTGGAAACTGAATTTTCTTACTACAAAGAGCCTATCCGGATTCTAGACACTAAGAAATAGTTGTTGAGGAAACAGATGAAATGAATGGTAATGGTACTTAGTAAAAATCATTCAATTGAAGAAGCAACATGGGAGCCTAAGGATCTTATGATGAATAACTACCTAAACATTTTTTTGAGGTAACATTCTTGTAATTTTGAGGATGAAATTTTTGTAAGGAGGGGAGAATGTAACACCCCAAAGATTTATAAATAGATTTAATATTTAATTCATCAAACACTAAGTCTCTACAAAACAAAACTTTATTTTATCCTAGCCATTAAACATAATTCTTCCACATATGTTATTTAAATTTTGAAAAACTGACATACAAAGTTTTGTTTAATGATATTTTTAGAGTTCGATAAGAAAAAATTAATTTTTAGTAAATAGTAACCTACCTTTATGATTAGTAATATGAATAGTAATATGACCCTTGTGAATAGTAAATAATATTATTATTTTCTTATGTTTAAAAGATAATGAGATCATTATTAATTCTTCCAAGTGATATAAAATGAATTATAGTTTTAAAATTGTTATTTTTTAAATAAATTATGATTTTATTTGAAAATTAAATTATTAATTTTTATAAAATTATTTTCAAAAATTTAGCTTAATTTTTGAATCCTACACATCGAAAAATGGTTAGAGTGAATTTTTGGGATTTTTCTGAAATACTCAAATTTTGGATGAATAGTGAAATACTATAATTTACTGTATATATATACATTATCAGTTAAATTAACGATTCATAGCATCAAGGATAGGTTAATAAAACTTGGTTAGAGATTACATGAACTTATTAATATTATGGGTCACATGAATCAACAATATTGGTTGTCTTGAGGGAAATAATAAAATAATGAATAAGATATTCCAAAATCACCCCTCTCCTCCATTATACCCCCTCACTCCCTATTCTCTTCACTCCCATAAAGCCTTGTTAATTATCTAAATTATACACAAGTGTCCTCCCAATATCCTCCCCCATTTATAGAAACCCTTGGTCTCATAAAAAGACCAAAATCTCTACCCTAAAGAGGCTCTCAAGTAAGATAACTTGAAGAAGTAAATTCCTCTTTTCATTTCTTTTATTTCAAGTTCCTTTCTTTTTTTTCTTCCCTTAACTACTTTTATCCAAATGTTATGATAACTCTAGTGAATTAAATTTACTATAATTTTGTTATTACAATGTCATAATTCATCACCATCTCTCCTTTCCCCTTCTTTTATACAAGAAATGAAAACACCATCTGAGATGTGTTAATTAATCACATTCAAGGACGAAGGGTTTTAAATTTATTTTACCATCTTAAATTATAGTCATGAAATAATTTTGATTGTTTAACCAGAATATAAAATATTTATTATAACTTATTTAAGGTTATATAATATTTTTGTACACATGACATTAATTTATATTTCAAAATGAGTTCACTGTGATCAAAACCCTCCATTTAACCCAAAAAATTTCCATAAAATTTTTATATAATGATTCATCTTTACCCCTTATAACCAAATGAATTTTATAACCATGCAATATTATGAATTCTAAAAAATAAAATAAAACCTCTATTCTAGAAAACCATTATAATCTTACATTTTTATTATTACATATATGTATATATATAAGTAAATCGGTCATGAATACCACGGAAGAAAATGCTCCCAAACAATAAAATTGAACCTCTTAAACCCATAAAGAAGGCCATGAATAAACTTAACAAGGCTATAATAAATCCCTTACATAAATAATATGTTATGGTAATATTAATTAATGAATTTAATATTTTTATCCAGTACACTAGATCAAGTGAAGACCACCATCAAACTTAAGGTAAGGATTTTATACCCAAACATCCATTTTCATTCAAGATACTGTTATTATATACTTACCTCAATTAAATTCTTATTTATTCATATTTAATACACATATATTCTATGATAACGTTCTATATATGTTTACAAAACATAATACTACTTTCATTTATGGGGATTTATATGTTTTAAAAGGATATTTAAAAAATTATTCCTGAAATACATGCCCGATTCAAGGGAATTTCTCAAATTTTTAACTATTTGAAATGGGCACTCTATAATATATTTTTAGAAACTATTATATTTATAAAATAAATAATTTTATTATTTAAATACTATATTACTTCACTTTTAGTTTTATACAAATACTTTTCCAAAATAAATCTTCTTTTAAAAGTAAAAGAGTATTTATGTCAAGAATTACTTGATGATTTCATAAGAGTATCTTCATCTATTTCAAAACTCTTGTTGATTCTTATGTATTATTGGTATTAATGTTTTCATGATTTCATATAACATATTTAATTTAATGGTTTATGATTTTTTTGAATATGGATGTTTTATCTTAAAACCATTCAACAATTTACTTATAATGGTTAGTGTTTATGCTTAATGTTCATGGAAAGTTATTTACATTTCATATGTTAGTTTCAATATAGATTTATATTTTGTTTATATTTATCCCCCATTAAAATGAGGAATTAATCGAACTTTTTAGTTGATGGTTTTGGCCCTCTATAGACCCTAGATGCATCGGTATGTCTCATGAGACGAACTACTACCTTGGCACGAGGCCTTGACAAAATTGTTATTTATGGTATTGGACGAGGCCTTGACTGTATGGTAATGATGTCCTAAATTATGTAATCCCTCGTTATTAAACTATCATTTTAAAATTCATGATGTTATTTGAGGAATATAATACCCATGATTATGCTTTATTATGGAATTTTTTATTCATCTTTTAATCTTACCATAATGTGTTAATGATTATTTTTAAAGGCATGTTTTTTAGGTTATTGACCATGCGTAGTGTATACGTTTATGATATCTTATACAATATTTATTTCCCTTACTGGGCATTTGATATCACCCATTTATTATGTTTAATTTTCCCAGGATATGAAGCGGTATATTATGAATGACATGCACCGATAACTTATGAGTTATGGATGCTATCCAAGGAGTTTCTATATTATATTTACTTTCAAGTGGTAATGTTGAACTTATGTATTTAACAGGTTTTAAAAATCTATTAACCTATTTTTTCCTTTGGTATAAGACATTATTTTAATCATTACAATGTAATGAATTAAGGAACCGACTCTAGGAAACTAGGGTTGGGTCTTTAAAGGTAGACCAAATTTGGTCTCTCTATCTCCATATATCTTATCTGGAATATCTCATATCTCTTATAGTAATTAATATATCAAGAAACTATGGGTTACAAAATAACTTCTAGATAACATTTTTTGACCCAAATTTTGGGTACCAAAAAATCAAGTTTCTTGACTATTTTCCAGAAAACCTGTCTCAAGAGAAATTTCCCAGGAGTAACATTGTATATGAATAACTAGTGCTTGAGACACTTACATAGTGACTTATTAATTGTTGTTAATTATTTAAATACTTTTAACATTCATATTATTAAATATTTTATTTCCAAATTGGTTAAAAACTTTTCTTGAGAAAAGTTTTATGTTATTAAGGTAGAGTTAAAATGTATTGCATATGATTATTTCAATTATCTTTAACAAGCAGGAAGCTTTTTATCAATATTTTTAAACATTCACTTCTAGATTTATTGATTTATGAGATTTTTTTTAAAATCATGAGATCATTGATCTATAATTAAAATATTTATTTTTATCGATAATAAATTCACTTTTTAAAATATTTATATCATTGATTTGATTATCTTGTTTAATTTAAATATATAATTTATTTATTAATTTGTTTCAATATCTTAGGTGAGTTTTTTTATGTTTTCAATTTTATTTTTTAACTCTTGAATTACATGTATTTAGTGGCCCATTATAATTTCATTGTATGGATCATTTGAGGGGGAGATAACCTTTTTGAATATTAAATGTTTTTAAAGAGAAAAATCAAATTTTTATAAAACTCTAGCATGGTATAATCTGTTTGGAATGTTGGAATATTTTATTATTAAACACTTGATTTTGAAATATTTTTTTATGGAAATATTTTATTCATTACTTTAAAAAAAATTATCTCTCTTGAGCTTCATTTTATTTAGTTTATGGCCTATTATAATTTTAAGTATCTAATTGAGGGGGATCCAAATATATTTTTATATTTAAATTTATTCTTAAGAAGATACTCATTTTAATCATATTAATATTTCAAAGTTATATTTTTTATAAAATATTATCATGTGTTTATTTTCTCTCAAAATTTAAGGAATATTTTTTGAGTTTTTGAACACATTGAATGTGCAGTTTTTATGTTTCTAAAAATGTTTTGGAAATTATAAAGCTTTCAAGAATTAAAATTCTTTTTCAATTTTAAACTCCTCTGATGAAACATTATGGGTTATAGAAATTTTCAATTTCCATTTTGTCTCTCTTATACTTTGACCTCATGTTTTTATGAATACATTAACCTTATGAGAATTAAATTAATTAAAATATGGGATAAGGTAATGAAGGTAAATGTATAATTTCTATAATAACTTATTTACACTTATTTTGGGGGATATTATATATATTCAAATAATTTAAAATAATTTTCCAAATTTTTGAATCATTTTCATAGTTATTATTTTATATTTTCAAATAGAAGAGGAATTTAATGATATTAATATTATGTTTTATATTTAGAGGATTATTATTTTTGAAATATTAAGTATTTTAATCAATATAAAAGATACTTTTAATGTTATTAAGGAATTTTGATAAGCACAAATAGGGATTAGATCTTGTTAATTGGAATTAATGTTCATTTATTTTGAAAATAGGGATGAAAGTTTTTAAATTGGGAAAACATTTCAAACTTAAAATTGTTTTTCTCTTAATCATAGAAAATATTCATAAAAATATCATTTTAATTTAATTATGAAATACTGAAATTCCTTTGAGTTATATTAATGATAAATGCATCATGTATATCCTTATATTATTAAATTTCTTAAGTATTTTTTATCATTAAAAATAGGGATAATTTTTTACATATCACACTCTTAGGTGGTTTTAATGATCAAAATCACTGAATTGTGTTTATAAAATTTTCATTTCCTGGATTTCAGTTTTTTTAGACATTTTTTCATGAAGGTTCTAGACTAAATGTATGGCTCAATAGAAAAATAAAGCTTATTTTTAAATTCCTCTACCAGCAAATTCTAGTTTGTACCCAATGGTAAACCATAAGATGTTCTAGGGGACATAGATTAAATAATAGTTTTATCTAAGCACCACCGGATGATTGATGACACACATCATCTATTCGGGGGTATTTTGGATCGAAAGAAGCCATTGGAGAGGGACTCACATGCCTTAATTCAACCCTTAGTGACTCTATTTGATCCCAAACACCCATAGAATGATCCTAAGAATATGATAGGATATAAATACATCCCAAGGGTTCTTTGATGCATGTGAATACCTTAGAGATCATTTTAGAGATCTCTTGTGCTATTATGTTTCATTATAAAGTTCTTTATCACAATCATTTATATTTAACCAATCTCTTATTATTATATTCTTATAGGAGAATTAAGATTTTTATTTAAAGGTATTTTTTTAAGACAGACTTGTTTTTTCTTTTTCTTGGGTGTTTACTACTATTGATTGTTAGGGGATAGTTGATCACTGCCTTTAATGTGATGGGTTGGATGTTCAATTCCATTGAGTGTGATGGTGGTAGGTGATAACTACCTTAAAAGTGAGCGATATTGTGTTTGTAAGGAAAAAAACTAAAAGGAAAGAATTTTTCTAACTAAAATTTTAAAAAAGGGATATTGGGTTTCCTTGGTATAACCACTAAAAACAAAGGGTTTTATTATAATGGGATTCTTAATAAAATTGTTAAAAATAATTTTTTTGAGTTTCTTTATATAAATATTAAAAACAAAGAATTAAACCAAAAAAACTCAAGGTCTAGAGGGGAGGAGGAATAGGGGTACCTTTGTGGATTATTTTAGAACTACTTTATCAAATTATTGTGATTTTTAATTTTATATTTATTATTTCACTGCTCTTAAAATATATATTTTCAGTCTATCAAATTAATTTTTTAATTTCATATCGTTTAGTTTTAATTTTAAAAAAATTATTAAAAGAAAATCCACCCCAATATTTCCAACTTTAATTGAACCTATATGTAACCCCATGAGATTTGATATTATATTTTCCTTTGAAACCCAATGTGTTTTATAGATTTCTTCACATGCAACACCAAACCAAAATAAACCATAGAATGATATAAACCATTAAAATGTAGCTATAGAAATTTTGATTAAAAATAGAGGTAATCAAATTATGATCATGGTTGACCCAGGGGAAATCACAATTAGCACTTGTGTAACATCTCGAGACCCATACACCTGGTTCTAGAGCTAAAAATATAAAATTTACATTTCTGCCTTTAATACCCATAAATGTGACACAATTTCAACCATCCAAAACATAAAAAATAAAAGAAATTATGTAATAAATTTTATAATAACGTAATTTTTAGGTTTATAGTTTTATAGAAGTAAGGAAAACACTTACATATCTTAAAAAAATAATCAAATGGATCATAAAAGACTATATCATCTCCCAAAATTTCATCACATCTAGCAGCTTTCTTAGATATAACCTAATTAAAACCATTCTTCATAACCCGATTAAGGAAACATAAGAAAAGTGGGAGCTTAGATTCTCATTAAGGGTAAAAAGGGAGATATCAAGGATTATATAATCATAACTCCAGCATAAGGGCATAAGAACATGAACATAACATTTGAAAATTATACCCTGCATATCAAAGATCATTATCTTGAGTCAACTAATAAATAATGTATATTCATAAGACATGAATATTAAAGGAATAAAATAACAAGATCAATGATAGAAAAACATAACCATAATACATGGAATTTGGGAAGACACTTAATAATAAAAAATCATTTCTTTTGTAGTCATGACTCTTTTCCAAGACTATCTTGTTATAATGTGTTATCTCTCTAAACCATCATAGTAGTCAAGGTTTACTCGAAAGACTATCATATTGTAAAATATAACTTACTAGAATGGGTTAACTCCCCATTATAGACCTACATATCACATGATATATAATTATTTACCTAATTATTTGGAGGGAGATAAAGGTACCATGCATCATTGGTTATAACATAACCACTGTCCTCGGTTATAACATAACCACTATCATTGGTAATAATGTAACCACCAAACTTGGTTATAATGTAACCATTTTTAAATATTGAAAACCATAAATATTTGTGAAAAAATATTATAAAATAGTCATAAGATCATAAACCAAAAAAATAAAGAGGTTTCATAAACATTACATCATAGCATAACCCATGAAAAAGAAACGGGTTTCACAAACATCGTGTCATCATAAACATAAACCATCCATTAAATAAATAAGGATATTATCCTTGGATCATATCCCCATTAAATATTAGGTAACATAAAATTATTTCATTATAAATGGAAAATGATTTTGAAATATTACATGGAATAATTCTTGAGGAAAATAAATTTTCCATTTTAAAATCACATCTTTTTTTAAAAGAAATGGGCACTTGTAAATAAAAGCATTTTCTTTGAAAATAAAATTGTAACATTTTAAAAGATGAATCAAATCATTAAGGAATCATGAAGGTATAAAGATAAAATTTTATTGAACAAGTGGAAAAATCATTCCGTCAATATTTTTGATAGAAAATTCACAAAGTACCTCATTTGGAAAACAAAATAAGATTCCTTTCAAGACATTTTGTAAAAAAGTAAAATATTAGTAAAAATATTTTAAAAAATTATAGGATGATAGTAAAAACACTTTTGGAAATTTTTTTATAAAAACAAGATATGAAATAAAAATATTCCCTAGTAGAGACCTAAAAAATCCCGAATAATTATGGGATTTGGAAATAAACCCTTACCACTTTGGTAATATTAAAATAATTAGCCCCTTGAATGAAAAAACCTTATGTAGACATGTAAATACCCATAAAATTAAAAATAAGCATCATAAAATAAAATTAATGGGAATTATATATACCAAAACAAGTAAATAAGTAGTGAATATGGAATGTTTCCCATAAAAATAAAAGTGACATGAAAATCACTTAACTTGAATCTGATTCTTCATGTACGTTCTTTATCTTTCTATTCTTTGGAAAACCTCATTTGATTGAAACCTTAAGTCCTCTATAATTGGTATAATTCCTAAAAAAAATCTCTATAATGAGGGTAGTGATTCTAATAAGGTATTTGGGTAGGTCATCGATGAACCAAATAGGATTTTATGTTTGAAAAAAATGAGAAGACGATGTGCATTTTCATAAGAGAGGGAAGGGAAACTATTGGAATTTCTAAAAATATTAAATTAATATAAATTAATTTTCAATTAATAATGACTAAAAGGTAATTTATATTTAATATAAGATTATTAGGGGTTTAAATAACCTAATATAATAAAAATTAGACAAGTTTTGACTTTATTTCAACCCTTATCTTTTGGTTTAACCCCTTTAACACTTAATGTGACAATATGGATTTTTACTCTTTGAGGGTAAATATATTTACTATAAAATAAAAAATATCCATAAATAGAAAATGGTTCATATTTTTAACCATATCCAACTCACCTTTCGGAATTTAAGATTTTTTTTGATTTTTATGTCATTTAACAAAATATTATTTACTATAAATATTCATAATGTTAATTTTTAGAACTATTCATTACATTCACTTTAATAATATCAAGAAAATATATAAAATTTAATAAAAATATTTTATTACATTCCTAAAATTTAATTTTAATCTATAAAATTATTTATCTCATATTATATTTATTTTAATATTTTTAATTTAATTTTTTCATTTTTATTAATTAAATAAATACTGCACATAGTAGTGAAAGAATTTAAGGTAATTATTTCTTCACTAAAAATAAAAATTAAATTATTTTGATTAAGGTAAATATTTTATATTTAAAAATTATATCTATTTTTGAACATATACTCTCGATAACAACTTATTCATAATATTACACTTATTAAAAATAAGAGTTTGACATGTTTGACACTTCTTTAAATAAAATACTATAAAGTCCATAATCTCATCCAACTCAATCAAAAAATCTCACAAATTAAAATTTTTGATTATTATGGCTGATATTTATTCATAAAATAAGATTTAGGTAATTTTTTGGGTCATTTAATAGTTCTTGTCAGTTTATTTTTAACTTAATTACCCAATTTACCCTATACCGTGTTAATAAAAATTACTAAGGTTACTATTCATATTGCCCAAAAATAAAAGGTACCTATTTAATAAATTTGGATAAATTTATTCAAAATATAGAATCCTATTTTGAAAATTAAAAATATATAAGTTTCAAAATTTAATTTAAAATTAAAACATAAAAATGCAATGAAATTAGTTTCTAGGAAAAATTCACGTTTTAATTATAAAATGTTTTTATAATAAATTTAAGTATAAAATCCCTTTAAAACCCTATAATTTGATTATTTTGAATAAAAATTAATTAATAAATATTTAAAACTAATCAAAAACATATTTTGACATTGTAAATACGTTAAAATAAAATAATGGTTTCAATAAAAATCAATATTTTCACAATTCCTTGAAAAATCAGTATTTATAGAAAATTATCAAAAAATAATCCTAAGATAATATTTGCATGATGGAATTAAAAATGAAAATAATTTTTTAATAAATAAAATTCTATAATTTTAAAATTAATCTTTTAAATAAAATCTTTTAAGAAATGAGTTTAATAAAAACATTTTATTATTTTAAGAATTACATTATATATTTATAATGAATATTTCTATATAATTCAATAATACTGTTAAATATTAAAATGATTTATTATATAATTACCCGGTTGTTACATTCCCCCCTTTGGAAATTGTATCCTCACAATTTTGAACTCAGGCTCGGTAACCAGGGTTTGACTTTTCAAAATATGTTTATTGAAAACCCACATTGTAAAATAGACTAATAAAGATTCCACTTAAAAGGAAAGTAAAGTATGAATGTCACTTGAGATAACACGTAATATTTTTTCATATAAGAAAAAATGGATATGAAAAAAAAAGATGATTCCTAAATACTAATAGAGATTGATAGAGAATGTGGTCATGAGAAAGTTAACCACCAAAAAATCATAAATATGGTATGTGTTAAAGGACATTGATTTATTAATATGAAAATTAAAAATAAATTACTTTATATCATAGTCTAAGAAAATAAGTAAATAAACTTAATTGAAAATTATAAATTTATATTTTAATTAGTTTCCACCATAATATAACATTTTTCTCCAAAAGATAAGTATTTAATATGAATTTTTCATGTCTAAAGCATTTGAATCGACTTTTATAGATTATAAAATCCACAAAATAATATCTACTTATTCTTCATGTCATTTTGAATAAATAAAAACAAAAAAATTTGTACTATATAAGATAATTACATAAAAATAACAAACCCTTATATGATGAAAAATTACTTTAATATCCAAAATTTAACAGTAATACCCAAAGTTCAACATATATCAATCACTAAATAACTATCCGTAAAATTACTAAAAATATTTTAGACTAATTTTGAAACCCAAAAAATAGAAGGATTTGATCACATAGTCTTCCAAGATAAATTTAGAATTTATCTCGAAATCACATTAATTAATCTTAAAGTATCATATAAAAATTGTTATTTCCCAACTCACATAATATCCATGATATGCTAACCATTTCTATAAATAATATGTTCACTATAAATCCATAATAAAATCATATATTCTTCTAAAAGATAATTCAACATTTATTCCTCAAATAAAATTTCATAGAATTCTGTTTACCTTAATCATATAGGGTTCCCAAAATAATAAAATTATTCTAATATAATGTGAATAACTTAACACCACATCAATTTCCAATTAGATGGTTATCTATACAATTAAACTCATATTCCCATAATGAACTTAAATTTTATCTGTCAAATATTTTAAACAAATAAAAACAATTCCATTTTGACTAGGACATAATATAGGCCAATGGTAGGTGATTAACCCGTGTCCCCCTTTGGTTGCGGGTTCAAGACTCATGGCCTTTATAACACACAAATATTTTATAGCATGTATCTTCTTAAATAAGTTCAATTTATTCAATAGCTTTTGTTGCACAAATGAACCATGATATAGTATTAAATATTAACATGACCATTGGAATAGTAATGTTACCATTAATAATATCAATTTTACCATTAAAATAATCACCACACCAATAAAATTATAAATAAAATTTCGGTATCATATAAATGGAAATATGACATATTTATATCATGGAATAAGTAAATAAATGTTTTAAAAATGATAAATTAAGTGTTGTTATATTGTGAAATGAAAATGTTTATTTACAATTTTATTATTGATAAAATTATTTAAAATAAAATTTATTTTCATAAAATATATTAATATTTTATTATGTTTTTCTTATTATTATAATATTATTTTATTATACCTTAATTAATTTTTCAAAGTGTCATAAAATTGGTTATAATTTTAAAATAAATATTTTTCAAATAAAATAAAATTTTAGTGAAAAACTAATTTTATAATAATAAAAAATTTATTTTCAAAAAGGTTTCCATTTTTTAAATCTACACATCAGAAAAATTTAGGGTGAATTTTTTTTGATTTTTCTAAAATAATTAATTTTTTGGTGAATAATGAAATGTGGTAATTTACTGTATTATCTAAATATGTCGATTATTGATTCAAGGCTGATGTATGGATTATTTAATAGTTATTTGTTCGAAATCACATGAAATAGTTACTTTAATAGGTTATAATAATCATCCTTATTGATAATATTGAGTCAAAATAATAAACAAATGAATAAAATAATCAAAAAACACCCTTCCTCCATTGTAAATACCACCCCTCACCACCCCATCTCATCATGCCTTATAATCCTTAAATATTTCTTATATTCTACATAATTACTCTCCCAAAAATATTCCCCATTTATTATTCTTTCTGATCACACTAAAATACCAATCCCAAGTTCCTTAAAAAGTTTCTCAAGGAGATTCTATACAAGAGGTAAAATCCGCTTTCATTTTAATTTTATTACTTTTAATTTATTTTATTTTATTATCCTCTCTTAAATACACTATATAAACATGCTTGATAACCCTAATTTCTTATATATACTATAATTTTTATATGTTAATGGAATATCCACCATAAAACCCCTTCTCCTCTACATTTTGTTCTAAAATTGAAAACATTGTCCTCAATGTGTCGATTTAACGTCATCATGGATGATGAGTTTTAATTTTCAATTAATTGCATTAAATTGTGGTCATAAAATAATTTTTATGGTTGAATAATATTTAATTATAAATATTATAAGTTATATAATGTTCGGAAAGCAATATATAAACATGATATTAAATAAAATGATATAAGTTCATGATGATCGTAAAAACTAGAAAAATAAATTAAATCATCTTCATTACTATTTTATCTAATGAATAATTCTCATACCTATAAGTCGATCTATTATTATTTAATATCATTAATACTAATTAATTTCACATATAGAGAAGTTATTCCCATTTTACAAGAAATTCCATAATTAAAATCAAGGGAACCGATGATAAAATTCTAAAATGAAAGTTCCTAAAATGGTGGAATGGAATCTTATAACCTATAAAAATATCATACATGAACATAAATAAAATTATAATAAATCAATTAAATTTAGAAAATTTTCTTAATTAATTAATTAATTAAACTAATTTGATTATCTATGAAATTAATTACAAGTGTAGAACATGTTCGAACATATGGTAAGGGATTTATTAACTGTATTTCCATTCAATGGGTTCTATATCATTTATTATGTTATGCCTTGTTTATGTGTGAAATGAACTATCATTTTTTATACTATATTTCCACTTTTACTTTTTGGTTTAAATTTTTCACAATTAATTATTTCATTGATATATCCTTACTCCAATGATATGATCTCTGTAAGGGTTTTCTCATCTCAATTTAATTTCTAAAAGATATGCCTTATTCACCACTTATTCCTTATGTTTAGTGTATGTATACTGTCACTTTTTATTTATGATCATAATTAATTTATGATTTCATTAAATATCCATATTTCTTGTATCATGGATATGATTATTGTCTTAGTCGTGTGCCATTTTTTCATAGGGTGTTTTCTTTGAAAGTTGTTTTAACTAGGGATAAATCTGTACTTTCCACTCAATAACGATATTTTGGGAAGTCATATTGTTCATGAATTAAATTTATGTATGAATAATTCTTTATAATTTGAGTGATGTGTGGGGCTTGGTTATATATCATGCCTCGATGCATCAACATATCTGATGAGATAAAATAGTTGGTGACAAACCCTTCATGTTTGTTTCTAAGAAGAATCAGACTGGTTTGTACCTACAGACTTAAACCTTCTTAATGGTATAATAGTTCATGTTCCAGATATATTATTTCCAATAATTAATAATTTTCTACATTTATTATTCTTTTATTACTTTCTATTATATTTTCACTACGAAAAAAATTTATGGTTTCATTTTCTTTCTCAGTTTGTTGTTGGAATTTGTTTTTCAGTTATTTTCCTTACCATAATGTTTACACCTTGTTGACTTTTCTTATCTTATTATTGATTCATGTAAACATAATTGAGTATTTGATCTCACACTTTTTATTTTTTCCCTTCCCCAGGATATTAAGTTTAATTATTTGAATAAGTTTTAAGAAAGCATTTTATTTTCATTCATTATGTTCTTTGTTTAATTACTAACATAAAAAGGGCACCATGTATGTATCTAGTTCTTCAAGAAAACTAAATTGACCTATCCTTGGTGATGTGATACCTTTTATATAATCCACTGTAATAAAATAACCCCCAACTCATGGCTACTTGTTTTGGGGTTATTATAGTTGGTATCAGAGCAGGTTTAGTAGAAACCATGGGAACAAGATGTTAAATAAACAGGAGATTTATAATAATTATTTATATTGAATTTTTGGCTCAATAATTATTATGATTATGAGATAACTTAGTGTGTCATGTTATTTAGTTATGGTGCATAATGGAATAAAGTGAATCAATACCCGAATAAAATCTAGGGATTTCCCTACTAGAAAAGTCAACATAGTTAGCATTATATTTGAGTAGATCATGAACATATTAGGAAAACATACTCAGGTTATGATTGATAACCATACTACAAAAATTTTGGATCATTTCATGTAGTAGAATCGCCCATATTTTATTGGGACTACTAATCCAGTGGTAGCTAAGAAGTGTATCAAGTCACTTGAAAAGATATTTCTAGCATTGGGATTCATTGAAAATGAAAAGGTAGTAATAGAAGTATATTGTATTAAGGGAGATACTTATCAATGGTGTAAATTTATCCATAACAACAAGGAATAATATGATATAGATCATATGAAGTGGAATTCATTTAAATAAACATTCATTCATAAATATTTCCCTCGTGATCATTGAATTGAAATGAGGATAAAATTATTTATCTTAAATAAAAAGGATGAAGAGAGCATTGTAGAGTATGAAGATACCTTCACAAGACTAACAAAGTATGATACAAATCACATAAATTATTCAAAAAACCAGATTGATAATTTATTTTAAGGTCTTAAGCGAAGTTTCCTAGAGGAACTGGATTTTAAAAAAATTTCATCATATAATTAAATAGTATTAAGTGACATCAAAACAGAGAAGAAAATTTTTATATCCGCTATGTTAAAGGTAAATGAAGAGAATAATAGGCATTCTTATGACCATGTAAAAGATTAATCATCAAATAATAAGTGGGGAATCAAGAAATTTATATTATGAAAACATTGTGGAAAGAATCATCCTGGGAAATTATTGAAAGGAATGTGGGTGTGTTGTAAGTATGCAGAAAAGGGTCATTGATCAAATGAATAAAATGGGAATAAATAGATCAATGATGTTTAATACTTAAACTATAATGAAATTTGGAATTATTCAAATCAAATACCCAAGCGTCAAGATAATCTACCTTAGAAGAGGCCAATGTGAGATGGCCAAGCTTATGCGATCACCACAGCCAAAGTAGAAGTAACCAATGATGTGGTGGTAGGTGTATTAATCCAATATTAAATTTTATTCAATTATTTATTTGATTCAATATTATCACAATCTTTTATATCTACCCAATTTTTCAATAAAATAATAAATTTACCTTTTGATTTAATAATGTATTTATCAGTCAAAAATCCTAAGGTAAGTCTAGTTAAAATAAAAATGTGTCATTTAGTCCCCTTTATGACACATAAATGTTCTTTAGTTTCTAAAAATATCATCATACCTTTGGTTTACATTGATATAATCCTTGGTATTGAATTGATTTCAAAATATTATCTAAAAAATTATTTCAAAAATAAGGAAATTACAATTTGTGAGAAAGATTTAGAATCCCTTATCTATAGAGAAGAAACTTTATCATCTGATTATTATCTAAATCCACCCCAGTATCTCTACGGAATGGAATTATTAGATAGGAAGAGAAAAATACATATAGGGATGAGTAAAGTAATATTTAATTTGATGATGTAGTAATTTATAGAAATACATTGACGTATTTTCAATTGAATTACCTAAACACCCCCAGAGCATGAAGTTGTGTTTACTATTGATTTAATCCCTGATGAAAGAACAATATCAAAGACTCTTTATTGAATAGATATTATGGAATTGGTGGAGCTAAATAAAAAACAAGAATATTTTAGTAATAAGGGATTTATCCACCCTTGTTTTTCTCTGTGGGGAACCATTGTTCTCTTTATTATGAAGAAAGATGGATCCTTGAGGCTATTCATTGAATATAGAGAAATCAATTCTATTGAAATAATGAAAAATTATCCTCTACCTCGCATTGATGATTTATTTTATCAAATTTAGGAAGCATAATATTTTTAATATTTTGAACATCCTTCCGAGTATCATAAATTGTGAGTAATTAATGAATATATATAAAAGAAACTTTTTAGATGAGGTATAGAAATTATGAGTTTATAGTAATGCCATTTGGATTAACTAATGAACCCTCTATTTTCATGGATCTAATGAACAGTGTATTAAAGGAATATATTGATGATTTTTTTGTAGTATTAATTGATTATATTTTGGTGTATGGTAAAACCTATGATGACAATGAAAATCACTTGTAGATCATTCTTGAGACTCTTAGATGTAATGATTTATATGGAAAATTTAGAAACTATGGATTTTGGATTCAAGAAATTTATTTTCGTGGACATATTGTCTCTAAGGATGGAATCTTGGTTGATCCTGTGAATAAAAAGGAAATCTAATAATGGTCTATGCCAAAAAACATAACAGAGGTATATAGTTTCATTGGTTTAGTTGGTTACTATTGGCATTTCGTTCAGAATTTTTCCAGATTGGATAAACCATTAAAAAATCTCAGGTGTAAAGGGGTTAAGTTCGTATAGATGTAAGAATGTGAATAATGTTTTGAATAATTGAATGGAAGATTGGTAAATTCTTGTATTTTGACTCTACCATTAGAAAATGATGGGTTTTTAATATACAATGATGCATTAAAGAAAAGAATAGGTTGTTTCCTTAGGAAAAAAGATAATGTTATAGAAAATGCATCAAATAATTTTAAGATTCATGAACAAAATTATCCAACTTGTGATCTCAAGTTAGCGGTCGTAATATTTTCCCTGAAGATATGTAGAAACCATCTATCTGGTAAAATATGTGAGATATATACAGATCACAAGTGGTTGAAATACATATTTACATAGAAATAACCCAACATGAGGAAAAGACGATGGCTTGAGTTACTCAAAGATTATGATTTCTCAGTATAAAACCACCTAGGAAAAGAAAATAATGTATCAGATGTATTAAGTTAGAAATATCAGGGACTTCTTTCTCAAATGAGGATTTAGAATTATCCTATGTTCATGGATTTAGTAAATATGGATATGGGAATTGTTATGGAAGGGAAAACATCACTCCATTTTAAAATTACTCCTAAACCATAATTACTAGAGAAGATAAAGATTTCTCAATCTGATGATGGGAATTTTTAAATGAAATTTAAATCTGTTAAGGATGGAAGATTGGAAGACTTAGTGTGTGAGGATGGAATTAAAAAATTTGGAATGAGGTTATCTGTTCCATTAATACCTGATAGGGAACTATTATATGATGTTCAAAGATCAAATTTCTCAATACACCCTAGTAGTACCAAGATATATATAAATCTGAATGAACATTTTTGGGAGGATAATATGAAGAAAGAAATTGGTGATTATGTTTCAATATTCCTAGTTTGTCAAGAAGTGAGTTATGAGAGACAATATACTAGAGGAATCATGGAACTTATATCTATTGCTATGTGTAAAATGGGGATACATTACTATGGACTTCATCATTGGATTACCAAAGACCCCCAAAAATAATGATATGTTATGGTTCATTGTTGATCACCTTAAAAAATCAACACATTTTCTTACCATAGGAGAAGATTTAACTCTTGATCACCTAGAAAGAATATATATTAATGAAGTTTTAAGACATTTTTGAACACATATATCGATTGTATTTGATCGATATATCCATTTTACATCAAAATTCTAGAAGTGTATTTAGAAGGCTTTGGATACTGAGCTTTATTTGAGTTCTTCTTATCACTCTAAAACTAATGGATTGTCTAAAAGGAATATTAAAACATTATATGAAATATTGAGATAATGATCACTTGACTTTCAAGATATATGGTTTTAGTATTTTTCTTTTTTATAATTTTCTAAAAAAAATAGCTTCAATTTTAATATTCAAATAATGGTATATGAAGATTTCATACTCTAACTTGTTGGGATGAAGTTGGTAAGTGGAAAATTATGGGTCGAGAACTTATTTTAGAGACAATGAAAAAGGTAAAGACTATTCAAGATCATATTAAATCAGCTCAAAGTAAACAAAAGTGTTATGCTGATAACTGGAGAAAGGATTTGGAATTTCATGTGAGAGATCATGTCTTTATGAAAGTATCTCTATGGAAGGGTGTAATAATGTTTGTTAATAAAGGAAAACTAAGACATATGTACATCATACCATTTGAAAATATTGAAATAATTGGAACTATAACTTACTAATTAGAAATTACACCAAGTCTATCCAAAGTACATGATGTGTTCCACATATCCTTATCAAAGAAGTATATGCCAAACCCAACACATGTACTCACCTATGAAGGAATAAAACTGGAACAAAATTTTTCTTATTGCAAAGAGCCTATCAATATTTTTGACACTAGATTCAATGTATTGATAAATCAAATGAATCAACTGGTAAAGGTTCCTTGAAAAAACCATAAAATAGAAAATTCAACATTAGAACATGGGGATGTTATGAAGAAGAACCCCCCTTATATGTTTAAGAGAAAATATTCATGAAATGTTTTGGGGGGAAAATTTTCTAAAGGAGGTAATAATATAACACCACTAGATTTTATGGTATGTATCTTCTTAAATAAATTCAATTTATTTAATAGTTTACGTTTCATAAACAAACTAGGATATATAATTAAACATTAACATCAACTTTGGAATAGTAATGTGACTGTTAGGAATAATAATGTGATCATTAGAATAATAAACTCATCTATAAAATTATTAATAAAATTTATGTATCTTATAGATAAGAATATGATATATTTATATCAAGGAATAATTAAATAATTTTTTTAAAAATAATTAGTTAAGTGTTGGTATATTTGTGAAAAAAGTGATTATTTAAAATTTAATAATTAGTAGAAATATTTAAAAGAAAATATATTTTCATAATATATATTATAAAAATAATATTTTTATTTCTTATTATTATAATATAATTTTATGTGACTTTAATTAAATTTTCAAAGTGTCACAGAATTGTTTATAACTTTAAAATCAATATTTTTTGCATAAATGATGGTTTTAATTAAAAATTAATTTTATAATATATAGAAAATTATTTTCAAAAAATGGAGTCCATTTTTGAAAACTAAAAATCAAAAAATGGTTTGGTTTAAATTTTTTATTTTTCTAAAATAGTTGAATTTTTGATGAATAGTGAAATATGGTAATTTATGATATTAACTAAATATAAGAATTATTGAGTCATGGATGATTATGGTTAATTTAAGTGACATTATTTCAAAATCACATGAACTATTTACTATACATGGTCACAATATCTTCACTATTGATAGTCTTGAGCCAAAATAATAAACAAATGAATAATATTACCAAAAAACAGCCCCTCCTCCACTATAAAACCACCCCTCACCACCGCTTTTCCTCACACCTTATAATCCTTGGAGCTTGCTTATATTCTTCCCAATTCATCTACCAAACCTATTACCTATATCATAGTCTTTATGGTACCACCAAAAGACCAAGACTAAGTGCCTTAAAGAGGTTCTCAAGGAGATTCTATACAAGAGGTAAAATCATCTTTTGTTTTATTTTAATTTATTTTAATTTTATATTTTATCCTTACCTACTTTATCCAATGTTTCATGATAAATCAATTATATTATATAAATTGTAATTTTATTATGTTTAGGAAATATCTATCATTAAATCGTTTCTCTTATCCCTTTTATTATAAAAATGAAAACATCATCTGTAATATGCCGATTTACCACCATCGTGGACAATACGTTTTCATTTTCCATTAACCACATTCAAGGCTGGTCATAAAACCATTATTATCATTAAATTATATTTTATTATACATATTATAAGTTATATAATGTTATGAAACTACTATATAAACATTATATTAAATAAAATTATATAAGTGTGTGATGGTCGTAAAAACCACCAAAATAAATTAGTTCATTTTCATTATCATTTTATCTAATGACACATTATCATAAAATATAAAAAAATGGTATAGAATAATATTTAATATTATTTAGGTTCAGTAATAAAAAATAATTTCACTTCTGGGGAAGTTATTTCTATTTGACAATAACTCCCAAAATTAAACTTAAGAGAACCAACCAAAAATCATGAAATAAACACTCCCAGAATGACGAAATTGGTTATTATAAATCATAAAAGGCCATACATGAACATAATAAAATTATATTAAATAAAATAAATGTATAAAATGATATTAATTAAGTAATTAATGAATTAATTTTATTATTTTGGACATTAAATACAAGTGTAGAACACGGTTGGACATAAGGTAAAGGATTTCTTACCTCAATTTACATTCATTAAGTTAAACTTCTATGTCCTTGGTTATTTTATGCCAAGAATATGTGTGCAATAACCTATGATATTTTTTTACTGTATTTTCAATTTCATTGTGTTCATTACATTTGTCACACATAATTATTTCATTCATATGTCCTCACTCCAATGATATGATCTTTGTAAGGGTTTTCTCATCTCACTTTTATTTTTGTGAGATATACATTATTCACCACTTATTCCTTATGTGTGGTGTATATATAATTCAAATTTTTATTTATGATTATACTTAATTTAATATTTCATTAAATATCTATATTCCACGTATCATGGATTTGATTATTGTCTTAATCGTATACAATTTTTACATATATTTTTTTCTTTCAATGTTATTTTAACAGAGAAAATATTGATAAATATGTATTTTATACTCAATAGAAATATTTTGATGAGTATTATTATTAATTAATTAATTTTATGTATGAATAATGATTTGTAATTTTAGTGAAGGGTGGAGTTCGGTTATAGATAGCCCCTCAATGCATCGACAGGTCTAATGATATAAAACATTTGGCGACAAACCCTTCGTGTTTGTTACCATACAGAATCAGATGGGTTTCTACCCATAGTCTTAAACTGTCTTGACATTATAATGGTAACGTTACATATACATAAATTCTAATAATTAAGTATTTTTTTCATTTATTATTCATTCATTACTTTCCATGACATATTCACTATGAAAAAATATATGGTTTCATTTTCATTCTTAGTTTATTGATGGAATGTGTTTTTCAGTTATTTCCCTGGACACAATGATTATGCCTTGTTGAATTGTTTTCTCTTATCATTGATTCATGTAACCCTTACTAATAATTTTATCTCACCCTTTTCATTTTTTTTCTTCCTTAGGATATGAAGATGAAATCTTTGAATCAATGTTAAGGAAGTAATTTGTTTTCCTTCATTATGTTGTATGTTTAATTAACAATGTAATAAGGGTGCCATGTATGTATCTTGTTATTCAAGAATACTAAACTGATCGATACTTGGCATTCAATTTCTTGTATCTATGTCATTGTAATAAAATAACCAGTGAATTTTTCATACTAGGGTTGGGGTTGTTACAGCCTTGTCAGAAGCGATGGGTTGTCGCCCGACCTGTGAGTTGTCTTTTTTTTCTAAAACTACGATTCATATAAAATTCATAAAAAAGTGAGAAACATCCTAAAAATAACTATAGTATATTCAATATTAAATAAAATTTTTTATCATCAAATTTTACCTCATACATTTCATTTTTCATCCAAAAATGTAATAACCCATAATTAACTCAAAAATAAATATCTCCAAAAATATCATTAGTCACCATAAAATTTCACAACTTAAAGCCTCAAAAGGGATTTCTAGGATATTGAGATTATGATAAACCTTAAACCCATAATCCCATGATGGTATCCATAAGTCTTAAGATAACCTCTCTTGAAAACATTATAATCACCAATGTTGTCGAAACTGACCTCTGATACCATCTGTAATAGCCTGAGACTCACACTCTGAGGTCCAGTGCTAAAAACATACAATTTACATTTCTGCCTTTGATACCCATAAACGGGACACAATTTCAACCTTCCAAAACATATAAAATCAATGGAAATATTGGATCACTTTCATACTAAAATAACTTTTAGTTTTATAGTTTTAGATTATTAGTAAAAACTCATAAATATCTTATAAAAATAAACAACTGGATCATAAAAATAAATATTATCCCCAAAATTTTATTCATGTTTAGATACATTATTAGACATACCCTATTTAAAACATTTCTTCATAAAATAGGGAATGGAAACATAAGAAAAGTGTGATATCATATTCATAGTAAGGGTAGAAAAAGGATATATCTATGATTACATAATCATAACATAATCATAAGGTCATAATAACATGAACATAACATTTGAAAATTATATCATGAATATCATAGATCATAATCTTGAATCATGGGATAAATCATTGTAGTTCATAAGTCGTTAATCCTGAATAATTAAAATAACATGATCCATGAGAACATAATGTTGGCAAAATAAATTGAATCTTAGCATACACATAATCATATAAAATCATTTACTTAGTGGTCAAGTATCTTTTCCAAGAGATTCATAGCGGAATGATTTTACTCCCCAAACCATTGTAATAGTCAAGGTTCCCTCCAAATAATATCATATTGGACAACATACCTTACTAAACTGGGTTCACTCCCCATTCTAGTCCTATTTACCTCACAAGATATCATCATTTACTTAATGAACTTGAGGGAGATATAAGCCCCACCCATCATTGTTTATTACTTAACCACCATCTTTGGTTATATCGTAACCACCATCCTTGGTTATAACATTACCATTATCCTTGGTTATAATGTAACCACCACCACATAATTAAAATCATACATATATGTTATATAAGATTATAAAACATTCATAAAATTAGAACACATGCAATGAAATGGAGTTTATAATCATTTCATCATAGAATAACCCATGTAAAATAAATGTGTTTCGTAAACCCCATGTCATTATAAACATAAACCATCCATAAAAGGAATAAGAATATAACACTTAGATCATATGGAAAGTAAAGTTTAGGTAACATCAAATAATGTTATAATAAATAAAAAATAATCTTGATATATCACCTGTAATAATTCTTGAGAAAAATAAATTTTCTGTTTTAAAATCAATTTTTTTTAAAAACTTAACCCTTATAAATGAATACATATTATTTGAAAATAAACTTATAAAATTATATATGAAATTTCAAATCATTTAGGAATTATAAAGGTGGTAAAATACACTCATTCAATATATGTTTACAAAAAATCATTCTATATATTTTTCATAAAAGTCAAAAAATACATCATTTGGAAAATGACAAAAAGTTTCCTTTTAATACATTTTATAAAAAAATCAAACATTGATAAAAATTATTTTAAACAATTGTAAGATAATAGTAATTTTTTTAATGGTTTTTATAAAACATGGAAATATAAGAGAGGTATTACCCAAATAAACATAAAAAATCTTGAATAATGATGATATTGTGAAATAAACCCTTACCACTTTGGTAACATTCAAGTCATTAGGCTCATGAATGAAAGAACCTTAGGTAGATTTGTAAATCCACATAAAATTTATAAAGAGAATCATAAATAAAATTAATGGATACTATATACAATACACTAAATAAAAAAGTTGTGAATATGGAATATGACCCATTAAAATAAAAGTGATAAGAGAATCCATTACCTTGAGTCTGATTCGTCAAGTACATTATTTATCTTCCTATTTTTCAGAAAACCTCCTTTTCCTAACACCTTAAGACCTGTAATATTGGTATTATTAATAAAAAAAGACCTTTAGATTGAGTGTAGGGATTATAGAAAGGTATTTGGATAGGTATTTTCTAAACCATATATGTTTTGATGTGGGAAAAATGAGAAGAAGAGGTCCCCTTTTACAAGAGAGGGGAGGGACACTCTTGGAATTTTTTAAAATATTAAGCTAATTTTAATTAATTTTCGATTAAAATGACTCTGAAGTGAGTTTTTAAAAAATATAACATGAGGATGGTCTTAAATAACTAAATAAATTAAAAATTATATACGCTTTGACTATATTTATACCCTTATATTTTGGTTTCAACCCCTATTTAACCCCTTTAACTCTTACCATGACAACAATGTTATTTAGTCTTAGAGGGTCAATATAGTTACTATAAAATGAAAAAATACCCATAAATTAACCAGGATTGATATTTAAAACCTAAAAATAATCACTAGGAATAATTTAATATTTTGAAGAATATTATATAAATTAATAAAATATTATTTACTATAAAATATTTGTAATAACAATTTTTTGAACTATTCATTACATTGACTTTAATAATATCAAAACAAAATATAAATTTGAAATAAATTTTTTATTATATTAATGACGTGTCATTTTCATCTATAAAATTCATGGATCACATTATTTATCTCAAATTATATTTATTTTAATATTTTTAAAATCATTTATTTGATTTTTTCCATTAATTAAATATTTGATGCATTTTTGTTTTGAAATAATTTAAGATCATTATTTCTCCGCTAAAAAATAAAAATAAATTACCATGATGAATATAAATCATTTATATTTAAAAATACTATTTATAGTTGAATGTATCCTCTAGATAAAATGATATTAAAAATATTACACTAATTTAAATCAAGTGTGTGACATGTTTGATATATATTTAAATAAAAAACTATAAAGGTCATAATCTCATCCAACTGGGTAAAAAATGTTATAAATTACATCCTTTTATGATTATGGTTAATATATAATCATAAAATAATATTTAGGAAATAATTTGGTTCATTTAATAGTTCTTATCACTTTATTTTTATCCTAAATTACCGGATATACCCTTTACCATGGTGGTAAAAATTACTAAGGTTACCATTCATATTGCCCAAAAATAAGAGACCTATTTACTTAATTTCAATACACTTATTAAAAATATTTAATTATTTTTTTAAAATAATAATCGCAAATTTTCTGGAATTAAATTTAAATTTAAACTGACAAAATGCAATCAAAGAAATTTTTTCATTAAAATTATTATTTTAAATATAATTTTTTTATAATAAATTAAAGTATAAATAACAATTAAAAAGAAAAAAATATTTAATTTTTATTTAAAAGAAACTAAATAATTTTTAAAAAAAATACAAAACATAATTTTAACTTTTAAATATATTAAAATAAAATATAGTTTTCAATAAAAAAATTATTTTTCAGTATTACTTAAAAAATAAATATATTTAGATAATTTTCAAAAATTAATCCTAAGATAATTTTTACATGAATAATTTGAAAATTAAATTAATTTTTTAAAATTTATGTTTTAAATAAAATATTATAATTTTTTTTAATAAAACCATTTCCTTTTTTTTATTTTAGGAATTACATAATATATTTATAATGAATATAACTACATAATTCAACAATGCTAATAAATATTAAAATGATTTATTCTATCATTATTGGGGTTGTTACACCCTGGTCTTGGGTAATGTGGCAGGTATGTGTAACATATCCCTTCCATTCCTTTCCCTATCAACCCTCCCCTCCACTCAACATCGCCACAATAGATCCTTCTCTCTTCTCCCCCATCGCACGACACATATATATGTACCACCACCTCTACTAATATATTATCTATGATATCCCTTTTCCTAGACTCATCAAAACTCGCCCCCCCCCCAAATTTCCCTCCCCTCCTCCCCCGTTCATCGGCCACACCTCGCTTTACTGAACCCGTTGGCTGGAGGAGGCCTTCTACCACACCTCAACCCCTATTTTTGTGACATACTCCCCTACTATTATCATGTTCCCCAAACCCCCTCCCCACCCTTTATATTTCCATACAGCCCTAATGTAGTTTGAAAGTATTTTTATAATCATTTTTTTATTTTTTTTTATTTTTTTTCAAATTTATTAATAGTTTTATTTAATTTTCCAAAATTATATGAATTAAGGATTTACCATTAACTTGTTTTATATATGATCTATGATATGTAATCTGTACATAGTTAATTACAAATTTTTATTTCATTTATTTTATGATTAATTAAATTGAATACTATAATTTTTTAATGATTAGTTAATTTTACAAATAATCAATTTTGATTTACACATTATTTAATCTTAGTAATAATCCATATAATTTTCATTTTATTTTACGTTTTTTTACTTTATTTATTTAAAAAATTGAATAGTAATAATGTTTTTTAATGTATATTATTATTAAAAAATTATAGATTACATTTAGTTTTGGACTATATTTATTAAATTAATTTTTTAAAGTGTTTTTTGTATTTAATTTAGTGTATATGTTAGTTAATTTTTTCATCTTCTAATTTTAAAATAATGTGTTTGATGCTCATTTTGAATTTATTGAGTTGCAGTGTTCATTACACTTGATTCATATTATTTTTTATTTGGAATATAAATGTTTATAGGCATTGAGGCTTACAATGTGATGTTTAATTGATTAATGTGGATTCTCTATGGTGTTAAAAGTTTTTATTTATTTATTTATTAAATTGAAAAAGAAATAATTTTTTTATAAAAAATGATGATTATTATAAAAATAATTATAAAGTTAATTTATTTTTTATTGAATTTTTTTTAAATAGTATTTTGAATTTACTTTAGAGTACATGTTAGTTAATTTTTTATCTATTATTTAAAAAAAATGTGAGTGATGGTAATTTTGAATTTATTGAGTTTCAGTGTTAGCTGTATATGATTCATATTATTTTTTATTTGGTATGTAAATTTATAAAGACATTGGGCCTTATAATGTGAGGTTTATTTGAGTTAAGTGGATTCTCTAAGGTGTTAATACAATTATTTATTTAATTTTTAAACTAAAAAGTAATGATGACTTCAAAAAAATGTTTTTTATTATTAAAAAATTAGAAATTTCATTTAGTTTTAAAAAATATTTATTGCATTAAATTTTCAAAGACTGTTTTTAAAATAATTTTGTATACATGTTAGTTGTTTTTTTCATCTTCAATTTTCAAAATAATATGTTTATTTATAATTTTTACATTACTGAGTTTTAGTGTTTTTGGAACTTGAATAAAATTATTTTTATTTTGTACATAAATGTATAGAATAATTGGGCCTTACAATATGAAGATTACTAGAGATAAGTGGATTCTATAAGGTGTTACGAACAGTACTTTTAAATCCTATAGTTTCACTTGGGTTGGATTTAAAAGTGTTTTATATTTTTATTAATATAAATAGGATTTAAATTCGATTAATTTATTTATTATATTAGGATTATTAATTTTTGAAATTGTATAAAGCAGTTTTTAGAGATGTTTTAAGATTTTTTGTATTTCTTTTATATTGTTTTTAATTTGTAGAAAACATACAATTTTTATTTTTAAGAGATGTCATTGGTTTTTTATGTCTATAAATTAATTTTCACAAAAAGACAGAAACATTTAATTTTTTAAATCATTGTTGGACACTGATTTATGTGGACATTGTGTATATAATCATGTAATTATTTTAGATGATTTAGTTCTATGTCTGGACCTATTTTAATACCATTTCTCTAAGACTAAACTATACAGTTTATTTAAAAATATATTGACTTTTTTATTGTCTTTTAATAGGTTTAAAATGTTAAAAAGTGTGCAGTTTTTTTCTTTTATAAAAAAAAGATGTTTAAGATGAATTTATATACATAAAATAATGTAGTTTTTATATAATTTAATGTCTCATTTGGTATTATTTTTTAGTTTTTTTTCAAATGGTAGAGGTGGAACACCCCGCCCCTACCTCATTGGGTTGAGGAGGCGGTGAGGGTTACTTGGACTTAAGAGACATTCCCAAGGCGCCAAACGCTGGAAATAAATGTCGAGGGCTTCAAGAAACGATTGGGGAATGATTTTCCCTTGAGACACAACCAACCAACCAAACGACCCACTATCAACAAACTAAATGGTGCATGTCAACAAAACAACCAACTCATACATTACCAAAAGGGAACTACACTATTCCACAATACAACCCACAAACCAATAAAACCAACACAATATCAGAGTACTATGCGGAAGACTAAACAAAAGATCCAAAATAATCCAAGACACACTTCATGGCTCCACACTAAGCTCCATGCTCCAAGAACCACCACATATCCCAAGAATCACTATGAACCACCAATAATGAGATGTTTTACCATTACCTGTATCCCAGAATACGACATCTACAAAATCACCAAACTGCCAAAGCAGGGGGTGAGTACTAATACTCAGTAGGTTTTCCCCAAATGACTTCCCTACACATGCCACTGGGATAAAAGGGTTATCACATTTATATAAAGCATTTTATATAAAATAATTACAAGTGAAACCAATACCATGATCCAAACATACTCTTAGCAAGCCACTTCACCCAAACCAAGCACCCAAGGGAAAGACAAACAATCATTCCATAAGCCATCTCACAATTTAACATTATCAAAACAATTTCCATCTTGAAAAGCAATACAAAACAAGACAACCAAAATGGTGGGACTTCTACCCATCCTGTTCACCCCATTCTCAACTAGCGGTACTTCCTGACCACTACCCATAATGGTGGTTCCTCCGACCACAATCCATCACCTTTTATACTGAGACTTCTTGCCCACTATCCATAACAGGGGTTCTTCTGACCACTATCCATCACCTTTTATAGTGAGACTTCTATCCCACTTTCACACAACATTTCAACAATCTATAACCAAACATAACACACCAAGGCCACAACAATATGCAATTACTCATTTCCATCACATGTCAATCCACTTCAATAAATCACCCATTTATTTAAATCACTCATTTATCATTTTCCATTTCAAAACCCCGATCTAAAAAAACAAATTCTTTATTGAAATCCATTTTCATAAACCATTTCTTTAACCTAATCCAAGAAAAAAAAAATTAAAATCTACATTCTCAAATTTAACAATAAGCACATTCAACTGAAAATCACCTTTTTACCCAACAGAATCCAAAAAACATATCCAAAGGGATTTCCAACCAATTTCGCACCTCAAAACCACAATTAATTTCAATAAAAATAAATTAATTATAACCAAGATTCAATTTCTAACAAATTTGAGTCGATAGAGAAGCCACCTACCTTTATGGTTCCGGCGAAATCGACCCACAAGAAACCGCACCCCAATCGGGGAAAATGCTTCCCTAAAACCACTCTAGATATCCTTCCCTATCATCCAAAATCATTAAAATCAACACCCAAGGAAACCCCAACACTAGATCTACATGAAGCAGATATAGATCTAGAAAACCGAGAGAGAGGGAGAGGGAGAGTTAGATGAAGATCACGAGGAAACCACAAAGAAACAAAGAGGAGAGAGTTACCCGGTAGATACCACCTTCAAAAGACCAAGAAACCCCTTTGAATCGCTTCCCAAACAAGAGGGAGAGCACCTTCAACCTCTGAAAACCTAAAATCCCAAGTGAGGCTCAAGTGGGAGAAGATTCGGAGTGAAATAGGTCAATCCCGAAGGAGATCAAATTTAAAAACCCTTCCTTTAAGTGGTCACACAGTTAGTCTACATGGTTTGACAAACCGTGTGCTAGTCGTGCGCACACCACTGTCTCAAGAGGAGGGGTCTGTAGGGTTTGGAAAACCATGCACAGGCCGTGCGAAGCCTATTGCCTCCCCCTACACGGTTTCATGGAGAACCCGCACGGTTTCCCATAACCGTGGTCAAACCTTGCTCGCTAAGAAAAGCCTCCAAAATTATTCAAAACCATTCCAAACTCTCCCAACCTCTTCTCAACTCATCCCATGCACTTTAAAAATATATAAAAAGAATAAATAAAGGATATATACCTCAAACCGGGGGTGCTACATTATCCCCACAATTGGAATTTCCATCCTCGGAATGTAGTGAACCCACCCTTTGCCGAAAGTGCTTGGTCCATTGCTCGACCATCTCTTTCTCCTACTCCCAAGTCTCCTTTTGGATCTAGCCATGCTACCACAAAAACCAAACCAGTTAGATGCTTTTACCCCGCAAGACTTTCTCTTTCCTATCCACAACCCGCACTGGTACGTGCACCAATGAAGCATCCAACTCTAGCTCAACAAGATCCCATCGAATAACATGGCCCAGATTAGGCTGATACTTTTTCAACTGTGACACATGAAACACATTGTGCACCACACTAAACCTAGGTGAAAAATCCAAATGATAAGCCACCTCATCAACCCGCTCAAGAATCTCAAAAGGTCCAATATACCATGGAGATAACTTTCCTTGCTTCCCAAACCGATGATGTACCAACCTAGGAGAGATCCTCAATAAAACATGATCACTCACCTCGAATGACAAAGGCCGTCGATGATGATCCGCATATGATTTCTGATTACTCTGAGCCGTCTCCATTCTCTTCCTGATTAAATTTATCTTCTTTATAGTATTTGGGAGAAGGTTTGGTTCAACCATCGAGGACTCACCCATTTCCAACCAACATAGTGGAGAACGACACGGCCTCCCATATAATGTTTCAAATAGATCCATATGTATGGATTCCCGATAACTGTTATTGTATGAGAACTCAACCAACGACAAGTGATCCTCCCATGAACCACCAAAATCTATGACACAAGCATGCAACATATCCTCCAAATATTGTATCATCCTATCAGATTGACCATCTGTCTAAGGGTGATACGCTATGCTCATAGTCAACTATGTCCCAAGGGCTTGCTGCAAGGATTTCCAAAAATGAGATGTGAACCTCGGATCCTTATCTAATACAATTGAAACAGAAACAACATGCCTCTTTATCACCTCCTGAATACAGATTTTGGACAGATCCTTCACCATATGAGATTCACGAATCAGGATGAAATGGGCCGACTTTGTTAGATGATCCACTATCACCCAAATGGCATCGTTCTTTCTGACCATTATTGGGAGATCTATGAAAAAATCGATATATATTTTCTCCCATTTCCAAACAGGGGTTTGTAAAGACTACAACATTCCCGCTGGCCTCTGATGCTCTTCCTTGAACTGCTGGAAAGTCATGAATCTCAAAACAAACTCAGCCACTCTTCTTTTTATACCAGCCCACCGGAACTATGATTTCAATGCATTATACATTTCCCAAATTCCAGGATGAACAACCCACCTAGAATGATGATACACCCTGAGAATATCCACCGGAAAAGAAACTGGTACAACCATCCAATTCTGAAAACACAAAACTGAATCTCTATTCAGTTGCCAACCCTTAATGGTCTCCCCACCATTGAGTTTCAACCTCATGGTCACACACTCAGAATCAGATAACTATGCCTCTTTAACCAGGCCAACCAAGTCAAGAATCAACAAAATTGAAAAAAATACCGCTCTATTTCCCTGGTCCTCACATTCCAACTGCATGTCAGCTATAACCAACATCAACTGCCACTAGTCCAATGCCAGTTTCACCACATGAGCATATGATTTTCTACTTAATGCATCTGCCACCAAATTTCCCTTACCTAGTGTGTACATCAAGTCAAAATCAAACACTTGGAGATATTCCATCCATCTCCTTTACCTCAATTCTAAATCCCTTTTTGAGAAAATGTGCTTCAAGATCTTATAATCTGTATATACCGTGAGTTTCTCATGGAAGAGATAATGACGCCACACTTTCAAAGAATGGACCACTACTGCCAATTCCAAATCATGAGTTGGGTAGTTCTTCTCATGAACCATCAATTGCCTTGAAAAATATGTTAACACATGATTCCCTTTCATGAGAATGCACCCTAACCCTGATCCCGATGCATCACAATACACCACGTACCCTTTTCATAGTTTTGGAAAAACCAAGATTGGTGCTAATGTAAGGAAACCCTTTAGCTCTTTGAAACACTATTAACACTATTCATTCAACTAGAATCGAACATTATTTCTTGTCAAATCTGTCATCAGTGAATCCAAACATGAAAAATCCTGAACAAAATGCTGATAATACCCAACTAGACTGAGGAAACTTTGTACCTCAAACACATTCTTTAGTGGTTGCCATGATATAACAGCCTCTATCTTTTCTGGATCCACTAAGACACCCCTTTCAAAAATCACATGGCTAAGAAAACGGAATTCCTGTATCCAAAAGTCACACTTTGATAGTTTGGCATAAAACTGATGATCCCTCAAGATCCCCAGCAATGTCGCCAAGTGCTTCTCATGCTCCAACCTTGTCTTTGAATACACCAGAATATCATCTACAAACACCACCACAAATGAATCCAGATATCTCTAAAATATCCGATTCACCAATTCCATGAACACCACTGGCGCATTTGTTAGACCAAAGGGCATAACCACATATTCATAATTTCCATATCTACTTCTAAAAGTTGTTTTAGGAATATCGTCCTTCCTCACCCACAATTGATGATATCCCGACCTCAGGTTAATCATAGAGAACCATTGGGATCCCCTAAACTAGTTGAACAAATCATCAATTCTTGGGAGTGGATATCTTTTCTTTATTGTGACTTGGTTAAGTCTACGATAATCAACACATAGCCTCAATGTTCCATCCAAATTTTTCACAAACAATGTCGAAGCTACCCATGGAGACATTCTAGGTCGGATAAACCCTTTGTTTTCTAACTCTACCAACTAAAATTTCAATTCCCGTAATTCAGTAGGTGTCATTCGGTAATACAGAAGTGAGATAAGACTGGTCCCTGGAAGGAGATCAATCATAAACTCCACTTCTATTACGAGAGGTAACCCAGATAATTCTTTGGGAAAAACATCCATGAATTGATCCACCACTATCGGAAGAACACTCTGCTCAACACCATCTACTGATTCCAATGACAACACAGCAAACTGATATGATAACGTGCCCACTACTGGTGCTTAAAAACCCATTGCACCCTACCTTTCATGCCTCTCTCCTATAAATAAATTTATAATGCCATCATGTGTCGTAAAAGCCACTATTTGCGCATTACAGTCGATGTGTTATTTAAATGCCACCAGCCATTGCATTCCAAGGATTACATCATACCCATCTATCTCAAGAACTGAGAAATTCCACATTATCTCAACCTCATCCAAAATGATACAACATGCTCTACACAAGAAGGATCGACGCTCGCTTCGACCCAAAAGAGTTTAATGTTTCAAAACCGAAGGCATAATTTCTACCCTTAATCCCAGCAACACAACCACATGTGCAGAAATAAAAGAGTGTGAAGAACCCATATCAAATAGCACTTACATCAAGGAAGAATTTAAAAGAATTGTACCACGCACTGTGGATGGTCCCGACTGATCATCCACCAAAACCTTCTCAGCTCTAAACAATGTCTTGGTTTCCACACTCTTCTCTTTATTGACCTGCTGTGGAGTTGTGGTTTTCTGAGAATCACCATTACTGACTTCGCTTTGCTGACGAGGGGTATGATGTTATCCCCATCCCAACAAATCATATGATGTCTGCGATCCCTGAGGAGTTTGACGCGCACCCGACCTCGGAGTATTCCTACAATAACACTGAAGATGCCCAACCTTCTTGCAATTGTGACATGCTTGAGGTTGTGATGTACAATCCCACTTGATGTGTTCCATAGATCCACACTGAAAACATCCTGGATTACTCTAGGGATTCAGAGGAAGATTTACTGATCCTGCCATCTGATTATGTGTCATACTCCCGCCCTAGGAATAAGTGTCCATCCTCTTCTTGAACACAGTGTTAGAGTTCCCACTATTCCCCATGGGTACCACCATGCTTCCTCCACCCGAAGCTCCCAAAAGATCCCACTCATCCACCGATGCTCGATTCACCATATCTATGTAATCATCGATACACAGCACTGCTACTTTTGAATGAATATCTTATTGTAACCCCACTTCAAATATCCTTTCCTTCAACGACGTTCTACCCACCAGCTTGGGTGAAAACTGTACTATGATGATTAACTTAGTTGCATACTCTATCACAAACATATGCTCTTGCTTCAGACTGAAGAAATCAGTTGTTCACTGAATTTTGAATGTATGTGGGTAGAATTGTTTATTAAACTATTGTGCATATCCTTCCCACATCATACCCTGGTCCATTCTGGTTTGGACTACCAACTATCATAACTGAAGAGAAAGATCCTCTAGCATATACGTTACTAGCTTTACTTTAATATCTACCGGATTTTCCAATAATTTGAAAATTTTGTTCATTCTGGAATGCCATGCCTCTGCCCTTTCCGGGTACGAATCACTCCTAAAGATGGGTGGATCCTGCTTTGGAAACTAAGCTACATAATCAACATGCTTTGTCTCTTCCACTCTATTCACACTTCCCACATCTTCTAAAGCTTGCACTATGCTCTGGAATAATTGTTGGTTCACCTGGGGATCTGGTAAAACCACATTCTCATCAGCCACTTTTGGTTGGTCTTTATGACGCATACTCAGTGCCATTTCTATAAACAGAAAACAAACAACCATGAGCCTCACTTCCGTAGACATCAATAATTCTCATTTCAAATCACATTACACAACACTATCACAACGAGGATTTCCACCTTTCCACATTTGACATGTTTCACCATTTTTGAAAACCAAACCATTTCCAAAATACCAAATTTATTCACATTACAATTTCACACATTTGAAAAACCATTTCTCAATTCATCCCATAAATCAATATGCCCAATGAAATATGCATCCTAGAGGGAATTCATTTCTACCATATATGTCATGCACATCTCATTGGTTACACCCACAACAATGATATTGACAATGCCTATAAGTTTCTCCAAACAACTTAGGTACCCAACTCCCCGGTAACTTGAAGTTCAGCATAAATGGGTTAACTACATATTTTTATTCTATACATTCAAAGTTCCGACATTCCTACACCTTACTACCATCCCAACTCAAGGAATATACCACAATGAATGTCAACTCCAAATTCGAGAATCAACTCCAAATGACCGAACAAGCTGATACCACTTGTAACACCCCACCCCTACATCATTGTCTTGAGGAGGTGGTGATGGTTACTTGGCCTTAAGCGACATTCCCAAGGATCCAAAGGCTGGCAATAAATTCCAAAGACTTTGAGAAATGATTGGGGATTGATTTCCCCTTTAGAAACAACCAACCAGACAAATGATCCACTATTAACAAACTACACAATGCATGTCAACAAAACAACCAACTCATACATTACCAAAAGAGAACTACACTATTCCACAATACAACCCACACACCAATACAACCAACAAAATATCAGAGTACTATGCAGAAGACTAAACAAAAGATCCAAAATAATCCAAGACACACTCCACAGCTCCACACCAAGCTCCATGTTCCAAGAACCACCAGATATCCCAAGCATCGCCATGAACCACTAGCAATAAGATGTTTTAACTTTACCTATATCTCAAAATATGACATCTGCAAAAGCACCAATGTTCCAATGTAGGGGGTGACTACTAATACTCAGTAGGTTTTCCCTAAATGGATTCCCTACACACACCACTAGGATAAAATAGTTATCACATTTATATAAAGGAGTTTATATAAAATAATCACAAGTGAAACCAATACCATGAGCCAAACATACTCTTACCAAGACACCTCACCCAAACAAAACACCCAAGGGAAATCCAAACAATCATTCCATAATCCATATCACCATTTAACATTAGGAAAACAATTTCCATCATGTAAAGTAATGCACAAAAAGACAACCAAAATGGTGGGACTTCCGCCCATCCCATTCACCCCATTCTCAACTAGCGGTACTTCCCAACCACTACCCAAATTGGTGGTTCTTCTGACCACTATCCATCACCTTTTATAGTGAGACTTCCCACCCACTATCCATAATAGTGGTTCTTCCAACCACTATCCATAACCTTTTATTGTGAGACTTATCGCCCACTTTCGCACAACATTTCAACAAGCCATAAGCAAACATAACACACCAAGGCCACAAAAATATGCAATTACTCATTTCCATCACATGTCAATCCACTTAAATAAATCACCCATTTACTGAAATCACTCATTTATCATTTTCCATTTCAAAACCCCGATCTAATAAAACAACTTCTTTATTGAAATCCATTTTCATAAACCATTTCCTTAACCCAAGCCAAGCAACAAATTTTAAAATTTAACTACAAGCTCATTCAATCGTAAAGCCCCTTTTTCAAACAGAATCCACAGAACATCCCCAAAGGGATTTCTAACCAATTTCACACCTCAAAACCCTAATGACTTTCAATAAAAACAATTTAATTGTAACCAAGCTTCAAGTTCTAACAAAGTGGAGTCGATAGAGAATCCACCTACCTTTAGGGTTCCGGCGAAATCGACCCACAAGTAACCACACCCCAATCCGGGAAAAGGATTCACGAAAACCGCTCTAGATATCATTCCCTATCATCCACAAGCCTTAAAATCAACACAAAAGGCAACCCAAACACTAGATCTACATGCAACGGATGTAGATCTAGAAAACCAAGAGAGAGAGGGAGATGAAGATCTAGAGGAAACCACAAAGAAACCAAGTAAAGAGACTTGCCCAGGAGAAACCACATTCAAAACACCAAGAAACCCCTTTGAATCGCTTCCAAAATGAGTGGGAGAGAACTTTCAACCTCTGAGAACCCAAAATCCCGAGTGAGGCTTGAGTGGGAGAATATTGGGAGTGAAATAGGTCAAGCCCAAAGGATCTCAAATTTAAAAAAAATTCTTTAAGTGGTCGCACGGTTAGTCTGCATGGTTTGAAAAATTGTGCACTAAATATGCACATGCCCCTGTCTCGAGAGGAGGGGTCCGCACAGTTTCCTCCCACGGTTTGAAAAACCTTGCACAGGCCATGAAAAACTTTTTTCCTCTCCATGCACAGTTTCCTGGAGAACTCGTACAGTTTCCCCTAACCGTGCTCAAATTGTGCTCCCTATGAAAAGCCCCAAACTTATTCTAAACCATTAAAAACTCTCCCAACCTCTTCTCAACTCATCCCATGCACTTTAAACATATAAAAAACCATAAAAAAAGGCTACATACCTCAAATTGGGGGTGCTACAAGAGGTGTGGTTTTAAATGTAAATATTTTTTATTATTTCTTTAATTTTTTAATTTCACGTGTGTTAGCCCATGGGTTTGTCTAGACCAATATTCATGTGGAATAAATTATTTTTTGAATCCATGAGTTTAAATTTATCTTTAATTTTAGACTCACAAAATGATGGCTTTTATATGGTCTCCTGAGGTCCATCCGAGTAAGAACCCCTACGTTAAATGATTTTTTTATAATTCTTCTCGAGAAACAAGATTTACCTATCAAATCCTAATTATGATATATATATATATATAATTACAAATAAATTTCATTATTAATACTACGAAATTGATAAAATTCAATTAGTGTAGTTAAGTAACTAATAAGATTGATTCATTATTTGAAATACAACTCTTGTAAAATTGACTTATATGGAATTTATTTCAAGATACTAAATATATTATGGATAAAATTTATTATTGATATAAATAATATGTTAACTCCAAATTTGAACCATAATTTATTGGAAATAATAATAATAGTTAGTATTTTGATATAATTTGTGCCAGATATAGAGATGGTGGAATGGCTAGTCATTTTCATGGTTCTTTTTTTATTTCCAATTTACTATGGTATTGTGAAGGTCCTTAGGATTACTTACTACGGCCAAAGATGGCAGTTCTGGTGTTGATAATAGTTGATGGTTTGACCTTCTCCTACTCAACTCTAACTCGACTTCAAGGTCCATTGATACTTCAAGGTTGGTCTAGAGTGATGCTTCATTTTATGTTTTGGTAGGTGTTTTTTGATAGGTCAATGGCAATTTGGGAGGTTCCATTAGCATGGGATTTTTCTAATTCATCCCTTCATATCATTTTTCTGGTTCTGTATGGAGTTTAATTCTATGATGGTTTGGTCTGGTTCAATGCTTAATATGGAAGATGGTTTGGTATTTTTTTTACAGTGAGATGGTTCTCTGGTTGTGATATTGGTTCATTTTTCACTGTTATGGTGTGTTAGGGGTGCAGTCCTGAGGTCAAAGGTTGGTGATGGATCATACATCTCGGTGCATGACTTGAGGCTGCTGATGATCGGGTTTTCAAGACCTTAGGATTTTATGGTGTGGTTCTTGAATCATGATTTCATTTTTTTAATTTTTAATGGTCTACCTAGTGATGGATTCAGTCAACAATGATGTGGTAGATGACAGCAATTTATGGGGAATTCAAACTTCAAAACTGTTTTCATTGGCGGGCTATGAGGGTTTTTTGTGGAATTTTCAGTTTGAATTCTGAATACTTTGTTTCACTCTTGTTATCGTTGACACAAAACCTTTAAAAGTGTTTTTAGAAAATAAAAAAAAATATGGTTTTTGATATTAAGATGAATTTTTTGGATTTTTAAAAAATAATTGATTTTATTAGATAAAGAGTGAAAAATACTAATTTTTCTAATATCGTCACTTTTATGACATTATCTTAATACAAGAATGACTTAAAATTTTTTGAAACATTTTTTAATCTAGAAATTTAAATTTATGGAGTTACATAAAGAGATTAAAAAAAGTATGCCGAATTTATAAAACCATTTATTAACATTTTTTAAACAAAGGTAATATTTTACTCTAAAAAATGTTTTTTTCACATAAATTTAAAATTATTTTTCAAAACATGTAGAAATTAAATATTAAAAAATATTTTTTATTTTATATTAATACAAATATATTATTTAATAAATTTAATTTAATTTTTATGCATAAAATAATGATTATTAAGTCTAAAATTAATGAACATGAAAATGATTAAAGGGTTATTTACAAAGAATTATTTTACTAATGATTTGTAATTTCTTATATAATAAATTAAATTGATATATTTTATATAATGACTATGACATGATATTTAAACATATATAAAAATATATTATCACTCATTTAATTGGTAATAAATTTTATATAATATTATGAACACATAATGGTTAAAACATCAATTGTTTTATAAAAACAATTTGTATATATATTGAATCTATAGAAACCTACCTTTTTAATACATAACTATTCATTACATTTTACAAACAGAGGATCTTTAAAGTCTAGTGTCTTGGAAATCAGGATCATAATACATGAAAACAATATAAACATTCTTCTAAACCACTTTTAAGGCTTCATAAAAGTTTCATCCTATGTACATATATTTCATCTCATATCCTGGAGATAGACATCAAAGGAAAGGGTGAGCAGAAGGCCTAGTAATGGTAAACAAGGGAATCAATGTACTTGTGCTATCAATAAGAACTTGAATAAAAACATAAAGACATGATCAATGAAAGAATAGGAATATCATAATGAAAATAACTTGAATAATAACTTGAATATGTGGCTTAAACATTTAATTTATACATTCATGAAAATATCACCGAGGTCCATCCCCAAGTTTTCATAAAAATTACCAAGGTTATTCACCAAGGTATTGTAAAAATTTTCATATCTAGAGATTAATTCTTTACCCAATTTATTAGAGCGCTAACAGGGAACACCCTTAATTTGTATTTACTTACATGTTAGCCACATAGATCATAATAAAACATTTCATAAATAACCCAAATAGAATCAAAGAAATGGGTTTCATGTCAAAATCGTGATGTTTAAAAAGAGGTTAAAAATAAGATCATTATATCATTTATAACCCATGGAAAGGGAGTGAGGTTTATACATATTTCAATTCTAGAATAAAATATATAATCTTTATATATTTATGAACACCCATAGTAATGAAATAGGTAAGGTAATTTACATAAATAATCAATAGAATTTCATGATAGAAAGAGATAGAAACTTTGAGACGAAATTTCTTCAACATAACGGCTATATAACATGGTTTTAGAAAACATTGAAAAAAGAGGGGGAAATGGTCACCCACTCACAAATAATTAATAATACAGTATTTTTATGGAATAAGATCATGGTATGGCTATTTTAATGACATTCCACAAGAAAAGGAAACATGCAAGAAAATAGAAGATGCAAATCCTTTTACGAGAAATTCTGCAGCCTAACGATGTCACTTAAAGATTCAGAAAACAATTTTATGAGACCGGAAAAGGTCTCTCAACAATTATACATGAAATGGAACGAAATTAGAACATATAAGAACATACCTTCAACATAAATATATGGAAATTAGAAGACACAACATAGAAGGAGTTGTGACTTAAAAGAAGAGGGTGAAAGGATCCCTTACCTTGAAGAGTAACTTCGAAAGATTGAAGTTCGGGACCTTGGGAGGCTTGAGGGCACCTTGGGAAGACTCATTGGGAGGTAAAGAGACCATAACATCATTGGGGAGGATTTGGAAATGAAATGAATGAGGGAATGGCTTGGTATTTATAGGAGAAGTGAGGGGAAAAGTCATTAATGGCCAAGGGACACCTCATCGGTGGTATTGAAAAAACCATGGGCTTTCCCATGGTATTGGTCACTTAAGACACCTCATACCCTATCTTACTATTCATAAGTCGACCAGAATTATTGCATAATTATTACATCCTTAATAATGATTTTAAACACCCGAAACTCAAAAACTGTATTTTCACTATTCACCGAAAATTCATCTTTCTCAGAAAAATCCAAAAAATTCACCTCAAAAAAATATTGATGCTCTAATTTAAAAAACAAACTCCATTTTATGAAAATAATTTTCTAAATATTTTTAATTTAATTTTTAAATAAAAACACTATTCACTGAAAATTCAACTGTTTCAGAAAAATCCCAAAAATTCACCTAAACCAAATATCGATGCTCTGAATTCAAAAATGAACTCCATCTTAATAAAATAATTTTATAAATAACTTTAATTTAATTTTAAAATAAAAAATATTATTCTCCTGAAAAAACTAATACTTAACTTATACTTTCTGAAACAATTATTTACTCATTTTATTGAATCACATTATTTAATCAAGGTAGCTAGATTATATTAATACTTTCTTAAGTGAGGTTACTTAATCCATTTGATCACATTACTAATCATAAGCATAAAATAACTATTCATAATTTACTATTCAACAAAAATTAAGTTGATCTTATTAGACTCTAAATTTCTTACTGAACATAACTGTAGAAAACCATTTTTTGCAAATCATTACACATCATTAATTATTTATGGTTTACATAAATATTTTAAAATATCTTATTTCTAAAATTCATCAATAATATGCATACTATATTCATCCAGACATTTAAAAATTCACAAACTTCTCCATAAAAAGAAATCAAAATTTTTATTTAAATCAAAGGATTACACAAGGCAGTTACAGTCTCGTTACATAGCCCCTTATAACACCAGAATAGGACCTAAGGGTAAGGTGTGCAATGGTGAGAGAATATGAGGGTGGCTCGGCCAACATTGCCCAAGTAGTGATTTCTATAAGCTTGAACTTCTCCCAAAGGTGATTCCACTCCAGCTTCACACGATAAAGTTCGTCTTGGGTTTAGTCCAGAGCAATGCCCAGTGGTGCTACCTTCTTCCCAAGTTTCATCAGATGGGCTTCGATCGGCCCGAGACTACTGGATGAGGCCATCAAATATTCTTTCTGTATTAATTAACCAAGATCACTTGTATTTAGAGACAACAATCAAAGCATTTAGTTTCCAACTGTCATATTGACCAACGGTTATATAACAGTCGAACCCCAACGGTCTCATTTTAATTATAGTCACATCATTAATTAAAGAATATAGTTTTGTTGAGAATAAACTAAAACAAAACACACACAAAAAGAAACAAAATTTATTCAAAATTTTGGGTTGTTACATTCTTCCCCCCTTAAGAAATTTCATCCCCAAAATTTTTAACCCATACTCTTAGAGAAGAACAGGTGTGGGTACTTATGCCTCATAGACTCCTTTGGTTCCCACGTGGCTTCTTCATATTTTGGTTCCTCCACAACACCATAACAAGGTGGGTAGTCTTGTTGCGTAGAACCTTATATCTATGATCCAAGATCTCCACCAGACACTCCTCATAAGAGATTTCATGTTCCAGTTGTACCACCTCTGGGTTTAGTACATGTGAAGGGTCAAGTATGTACTTCCTTAAGAGGGATATGTCAAAGGCATCATGAACTTGTGCTAGATTTGGAGGAAGTGCAAGCCGATAGACCACTACAACCATGCGATCAAGGATTCCATAAAGGCCAATGTACTTAGGGCTGATCTCCCCTTTCTTCCCAATCCTCATGACTCTCTTCCAAGGTAAAATTATAATAAATACATTGTCACCGACATCAAACTCCAAGTCACTTTGATGGTTGTCGGCATAGCTCTTTTTCCAACTCTGAGCAGCCTTAATGTGCTGTTGGATGGCATGGACTTTTTCTGTCATCTCATGCACAAGATCAGGTCCAAGAAGATTTCTCTCACCAGCTTCATCCAAAAAAATTATGAGTTCTACATCCCTTACCATATAGATCTTCATAGGGGGCCATTTGAATTCTCGAGTGGAAGCTGTTGTTGTAAGAGAACTCAACTAAAGGGATATGTTGATCCCATCCACCCTTAAATTCCATTGAGCACGTTCTCAGCATTTCCTTGAGTGTTTGAATAGTCCTTTCAGATTGTCCATCAGTTTGGGGGTGATAGGCTGTACTGAAATTCAATTCAGTGCTCATAGCATGTTGAATACTTCTCCATAATTTTGATGTGAACCTTGGATCACGATCAAATACGATAGAAACTGGAACTCCATGCATCCTTACCAATTTTTTCATGTAAATCCTGGCATGTTTATCAAGAGAGAAATCTTCCTAGATAGAGATAAAATGGGCAGTCTTTGTGAGACGGTCCATAATAACCCATATCGTATAGTTTCCTTTTGAAGTTCTCAGAAGACCAGTGACGAAGTCTATAGTGATATTGTCCCACTTCCATGTTGGTATGGGTAATGGTTGCAACACCCCTTTAGAAATTTGTTGCTCTGCCTTCACTTGCTTATAGACTAGTCACATTGTAGAGTAGTTAGCAATCTCCCTTTTCATATTATCTCACTAATAATGATCATGAAGTTTCCTATACATTTTTTCGCTTCCAGGATGTATAGAGAAAGTGCAGCTATGAGCTTCATCCATCAACTCCTTTATTTTCAGAATAGATGGAACACATAGTCTTATACAAAATCTCATTATAACTTCATGATCAATATTGAACTCAGAAAACTTTCCATCCTTTACAGCCTCAAACTTCTCTTGTAACAAAGGATCTTCTTTCTGAGCCTTCTTGATCTTCTCTAGTAATTACGGTTGATAAATCATTTGGTTTAGGATTAATGATATCACTTTATTTAGAATTCCCATGTCCATATTTACTAGGTCATTGATCAAAGGATCTTTTTGAATCCTCATCGTAGAAAGAACAACTAGGTCTTTCCTACTTAATGCATTAGAAACTTTGTTTGCTCTTCCAGGGTGATAATGAATTGAACAATCATAGTATTTAATAAGTTCCAACCATCTCGTTTGTATCATGTTCAATTCCTTTTGTGTGAAAATATACTTCAAACTTTGATGGTCTTCATATATATCACATTTCTCCCCATAAAGATAGTGCCTCCATATCTTCAGAGAAAAAATGACTCTAGCCAGCTCCAGATCATGCGTAGGATAATTCTGCTCATAAATCTTCAATTATCGAGATGCATAAGAAATGACCTTGTCATTTTTCATGAGGACACACCCAATCCCTTCTAGAGATGCATCACTAAAATTAACGAATCTTTCTCCACTTTAGGGAAGAGTTGACATAGGTATTGTAACAAACCTCTTCTTTATCTCTTGGAAACATTCCTCATAATCCTTTGTCCGTATGAACTTGACCCCTTTACGAGTTAACTTGGTTAATGGATTAGAAAGTCATGAATAGTTTTTTCCAAAACCTCCTATAATATCCTGCTAATCCCAAAAACTACAAATCTCAATTATTGTTGTAGGTTGATGCCATTCCTCTATAACTTTTTACTTTGCAGGTTCAACTGTGATTCCTTCATTGGTTACAATGTGTCCCAAGAAAGAAACTTTTTGTAACTAGAATTCACATTTACTAAAAATCCAAAAAAGCCTCTCCTTCTATAGTGTTTGTAAAATATCCCTTACATAATCCTCACGCTCCTCGTGAATTTTGGAATATATCATAATATCATCAATAAAAACTACCATAAAGTTATCAACGTAGTCCTTAAAGACTCTATTCATCAAATCCATAAAAATAGCAGGTGCATTAGTCAGTCCGAAGGGCATAACAACAAACTCATAATGCCCATATGTTGATCAGAGGCAATATTTTGAATATCTTCTTTCTTCACCCTCAATTTATGATAACCAGATCAGAGATCAATCTTAGAGAAGAATTGAGCCCCATGAAATTGGTCAAATAAGACATCATTTCTTAGAAGAGGGTATTTTTTCTTCACTGTGATCACATTCAGTTCTCTATAATCAATGCATAGATGCATTGATCCATCTTTCTTCTTCACAAAGAGAACTGGTGCTCCCCTAGGAGACACACTTGGTTGGATAAACCCCTTCTCCGAAAGATCTTGGAGTTGTTTCTTTAATTCCTCCTGATCCACATTTTCCATCATATACGGGGTCTTTGATATTGGATGAGATCCAGGTATGAGCACAATAGAGAACTCTACCTCTCTTTCAGGGGGAGGTCCAGGAAACTCCTCAAGAAATACATCAACATATTCTTAGACGATGGGGACACTTTCTATTCTTGAACTCTCATATTCTTCTTCTTCTTCACTAATCAGCTCCATAAAGAAGGATATATGGGGTTCTTTTAGACAAATATCAGGTTGAGATATCTCTCCTTGGAAGATAAATATAGGTTTTACATTCAAGACTACTGATGTTTCCTTGCTTCTACAATTGATCATAGAATTATACATTGAGAGCCAGTCCATCCCTAGTATAATGTCGAATTCCAACATGGGAATGACTAATAGATTTGTGATAAGATTGTGCTCACTAAAGTAAATACTATATTTTCTAAACATTGATGATGCTTGGATAGTCCCACCAGGAGTCTTGACTGACAACTCTACTTTTAGAAATTTGGGGGTTGATTCTAAATTCATGGAAAACTTTGAGGAAATAAAGGAATGCATAGAACCAGAATCAAAAAAAGTACATGCTAGATTTGAGAGGACAACAAGAGTAACTACTACCACATCATTTGGAGCATTGACTTCAGCTGTAACGATAGAAAAAGGACAGACTTGATCCCTTGACCTTTGCTGAGGCTGATGGTGGTTCCCCTCCACTGCCTTCGGATTTGGACAGTGATTGGCAAAGTGCCCATGTTGTCCACACATGAAGCACTGGACATCAGGTTGGGACTGCACCATCTTCCCCAAGTCGTTTGTGTTTGGAAGTTGAGGTTTCACCTCACTATGACAATTCCTCGCAATGTGGCCATCTCTAACACACTTGTATCACTTCCCACTCCCGAGAAGAAAGTTACCCGAATGCTTCTTACCAAATTTATTATATGTTTGAAGTTGCACTTTCTTTCCTCTTCTTCTCTAATCAAAAGTCCTCTATAAGATGGGATCCATTGTTCTCTTCTTGTCATTGGATTTAGGAGACCACAATGTCTCACCAAACTCTAGATCAAATTTAATCTCACTCTGCACAATCTCCTTGTATCTATCATAATATCAGTTGGCTAGATTCTTCTGTATATGAGGTCTCAGTCCACCGAAGAATCTATCAACCTTACCGTTTGGATCCACGATAATGCTAGAGGTATATCGTGAAAGCCTTGTGAAGTTCTGTAGAGACCCGAAGCTTGATGTACATGGACATTACATTACATTTGCGGAATACTTAGTACATAACAAAAACACACACAGAAGGATCATAATAGTTTAGTGTCTTTGGAAACTCGGAACGTAATCTTCTAATCGTGGTGAAAGATCTTCAATATCTCCCATAAAGATCTTCCCTTTTTTTTACCTAAAACCTTTCTTTATATCCTAGGGAAAAGAAAACATAAAAGGGTGAGCTCAAATGCTCATTAAGGGTAAACAAAAGAAAAATCAATCACATCATATTCATAAGAACATAACTTTTGGAAATCTTAACCTGCCAAAAAGAGCATAATTTCATAACATGGTATAAATCATAGTAGTGAAATGAAATCCCAATAATCATAACTTAAAACATGAAACTTTGTGGCATACACACATAATCATAGAGAATCATTTCTTGTTAGTCAAGACTCATTGACAAGACTATCTTAGTGGACAAAGTCCCTTTCTGAATCGAGTAACCCTCGTTTCAGTCCGGTTTCACTGAACCGGTATAACCTACCATTTCAGCCATGACTATCTCATGAGATATAAAATCTTTACCCAATGAATTGGAGGGAGATATAGGTCCAACCCATCTCATAATGATACCATTCTTATGTGTGCCACAAAATCATAAATCATTCATCATTGCATAACCCATGTAATAAAAATGGGAATCTTAAACATCGTGACATCATAAAACAATTCATATAAGATAAAGGAATTCATAAAAATATTTCCATCACAACATAATCAAATCCATGTAATAATAGGGATAGAAACAGAACCCTATATTATCTTAGATGGAAAATAATTTTGATAAAACTCTAAAACTCCATTCTTGAGGAAAATATCCTTTCTACTTCAAAAACATTTAGCCTTTCATAACATGCCATACAATTTTAAACAAAAAGAATTTGATTAAAAATAAAATTGAAAACTTGTAAAGGAAGCTTCTTGGAAATAATGTTTTAAAAATCCATACATGTCGTATAAGTTAAAAAAACATTCTTCACGTACTTTTGTCAAAAAAGTCAAAAAGTACCTCGTAACGTAAACAAAAGAAAGATTCTTTACCTACCATGTAGTAAAAGTCAAAAATGGGTAAAAAAGACTTTAAACATACATGAAAACACTTTTATAAAACATGGACATGGATGATAGAAATAACCCCAGTAAATACCAAAGTATAAACAATCTCGGATAAAAATGAGATTGTGATATTTCCCTTACCTTAGGTCCGACTTGCTGTGTAAGTGTCCGAACTTCCTGTATAATGATTTAAATCATGTTATTGACTTATTCCAGAATCATATTCATTGTTATTATATCATATATGGTCCACTTATGACTTTATATTACCCGTTCTTTTGTAAATTCATGTTAAAGTAGCGTTTTGGGTAAAATCATCTCATTTGTCGTTCGTGTTTTTAACTTGTAATTATTAATATGATTACTTAGATCATGATTACTTAATTTCAGAATATAAAACATGATTTATATATATATATATTCAGAATATAAATATATAATAAATCAGTAAATGGAAAGAAATACACCGTTCATGGAGACGGTAGTCCGTACGTACGCATGAACGCTGTTTTCGTTTCCATATTGAATTGAATGGAATTAAGTAGATGACATACATATAAATATAAATAATTCCAGTATCATTATTAGGTCATATATTTCATTAGTACTTATTATATATACTTTATAATCATTCATGAATGGTTAATCATTGAGAATGAATCTCATCGCGTCGCGGAGACGGTAGTCCGTACGTACGCACGAGCGATGATATCGTTCCCATGGTCGTGGAATTGTGTTTAAGTGTATGTATACTATTTCAGTATCAATATCACTTTATAATAATCATATATAGTTACTCATTACACCTTTATACCCATCCAATTAAGGTGGTGACGGAAAATAGATTACACCACGGCGTGGAGACGGTATTCCGTACGTACGCATGCGCGGTGATTTCCTTTTTCCGTAGGATGGATAGAAGGTTAATTAGAGTTGTTTCATATTTATAATAACATAAAAGTATATAAGAAATACTTATGTTATTACTTTATCATGAAACAACTAAATAAGAAGAAGTTGAAGAAGAAAGAAATTGAAAAAGATCGGTAATGGATATTACCTCTTTTTGACGCGCCTTCACTTATCCTCCACTTAAAGAACTAAGGATGGTCTTTGAAGAAGACCAGGACCTCTAGGATGATACTAGGGAAGTGGAGAGGAGAAAATGTCAGGGTTTGGCCGAGCTTGAGTTCTCAAATTTGTGTGAGGAGGAGGGGGAGGAGGTGTCCTTTTATAAGGGAGGAGAGGGGCACCTTAGGAATATCTCAAAATATTATTTTATATTAAAGTCAAAATAGGTTTATAATGGTTGAAAAGGGTCTTATTTCGAAGCTAAAGTGGGGATGGGTCTAAATCCTATCAACCAATAGGATTTAGGCAAGTTTAGGTTATTATTTTAACCTTATCAATTAGATTTAACTCTAAGTTAAATAATTTAACTTTTACCGTGTCTTTTTGTTTTCTTACACTATATGGTTAATACACTTACTATATCATACCAAAATAACCCCAAATTGTTTATTATTAATATATATATCCTTATATAAGTCATTTGGCTGAACCTTAGATTTTTAGGAATAAAATAACAATTAATAATATAATATTTTATTTAAAAACTATTTTGTGTCAATTTTGTCACTATTTGATATATGATTTTTGTGAAAGTCATAACAGAATTATATGTTCGAACCAAGCTTATAAAATCAACAATAATATATCATAGTAACCTAAAAAATTAGTGGAATTCATAAAAAGTCTTAAATTACATTTATTTTGGTATTTATAATATCAATTATGTCAATATTTTATTAATAAGATAATTACTGCATCATCTTTGTGTCATAAATAAATTAACTTATTTGATGTCTAAAAATTACAAATAAAATACCATTATGTATGAAATCTTTTTAGATTTCTAATGAATATTTAAAATCTAATTTATCTTTTGTATAACCCTATATTAAAAAAATGTTAGTAAATAAACTTTGATTTTAACTCTTTTAACTCTTCTTTGAATTAAATAATAATAAATGTCCTAATCTAATCCAAGTGGGCCTAAATGATAATATTTTACACTTAAGGTTGTTTTTGGTCGAGATTCACTTGTCCAATAGGATTAGGACATGTGTTAGGGTAATATTAATATCATTGTTACCCTTAATTACCCTATTTACTTTTAACCGTGGTAAATAAAAGTAAAAAGTTACTATTCACCAAACATTATTTTCATCTCATTGAACCACATTTTACTTACTGAGATCAACCGTGTCTCTCGGATTTTTGAAATTCCATTCACAGAAGTGGTAAAATTAAGTTTTATGAAAAATTCAGTTTTTTAACTACCACTTAGTAGTTTTACTAATCATCAAAAATTGATGTTTTTCAGAACAATGCCAAAATTTCATCCTAAGATATATTTCATATTCCAAATTTAAAAATGAATTCTATTTTACCAAATTCATAACATAGAAGTTTCATTAATTAATTTTATAATTAAATCCCGCTGTTAAAACAAATAGCGTGTTTTTAAGAAACAATATCTATCAAAAGATTGACACTTGTTTATGTCTGGTTTAAATGTGAAATTACATCCAATGAACAACATTGTATTAAATTGTAAAAATATATTCTAAATATACTTTAAAACCACTCAAATTAATAATTTATCACTATTAATTATTTTGATTAAAAAAAGTTGTTTTTAATTATAATTTAGTAATTTTCACTATTCATCAGAATATTAAAGTTATCCGAAAAGTACCAAAATTTCACCTTAGGCTAAATTCGATACTCCGAATCCAAAAATGAAGTCCATTTTGAGAGCTAAAATTTCTAAAATTTTAAAAGGTGGTTATTACTATTCATAACAGCTATTTATAATAATATTTTAATAGCATATCGTTGTTTAGTGAAACTCGGTATTGCGTACTACACACGCTATCGAGGAAGGTCGTGATTGCGTGTAATGCAAGGCAAGTCAAGTATGTGTGTTATGCAAGCTCCTTTTGGTGTAGCGTACAACACAAGACATTAATAAAATTAAAAATAATATTTTTCATAAAATCTCAGGCTGTTACATTCTACCCCCCTTAAAATGAATTTCGCCCTCAAAATTCGTTGGGGTTATAAATGGTTTACTATTCGAAAGTTTCTTTAATAGAAACCCACATCGTAAAAAAGAATACCAAAACTTGGCTTTAAAAAATGAAGTATGAAATGTAACGATTACCCAAAAAAACTAATCACTGGGTTTCTACATACGTGAAAATATGGATATGGAAGAAAAATCTAACCATCATGTTCTGATGGAGAGTGGTAGAGAACATGGCTATGGAAAAGCCAACAATCACAAATCCATAAATTTGTGACGATCTAAGGTACCATCCGATTAATCAGATATAAGATCACTAGGACAACATTTTTTTGGTTTTCAAGATCGTTTCCCTAAAGTTGAAGAATTTGAATTAGAATAAATACTTACTTTATTTTGGTACAATCGCACTATTGTTCGTGCCTTGAACAATTTCCACTTCATCTCTTAAATAAATAAAGTTGAATTTGTTATTCGTGAAGTGTTAGCAGATCATGTGATAGAATGACGGGTCATTCCATCTGTCTCAAACAAAAGGTTAGCAAAAATTATATACATAAGTCGATCTATAGTGAGATTATTCATATATGGTTCCTAAAATGGATTTATACTTCATATATCATACTGCTTAATATAATAAAACTAGTTTCTACTAAACAGGGACTTCCTGTAGGCCAGTGGTAGGCGATAAAGGCCAGTCGCACTTCGGTTGTGGGTTCGATTCCCACAGCCTTGTCCGAAGCGATGGGCTGTCGCCCGTCCTGCAGGTTGTCCTTCTTCTAAAACTACATTACTATAACATCCCAACAATAATATCGAAAAAACTTTTATCCTTAAACAATACTAACTTATTTCCAACATAAGCCATTCTAATCTTTAGGCTTATCTAAAATACTTCGGTCCAAGCTCATAGTATAATGAAAATGATTACTTGAAATGTCACAGAATAATCACGTGAATGCCATCATTTATCCCCCTTATATCATAAGATATATCTTGTTGGTCAAATTACAAACATGTGAATACCTTAATCCTGTATTCCATTGAATAATGAATACCCATTGAACCTTAGTGAAAACATGAATGCAATTAAAATTTAACACTTTCCACATACCAAAATCCTCAAAATTCTATATACTCAAACCATGATATCACTTAGTCCTTATATCAATCATGAGCTCATGAATACTGTTAAACATTTCATTTTCTCGTTTTCCCTTCATTATGCGCATATCATCTTATTTCCAAAAATATATCAATTACTTTGAATACCACATTAGACCAATACATAAATATTCCAATACTCCACGATACAATATTATTTTGGAATCCCATTACATAAACACTTAATCATTCCACCACATCGTTGTCATATTCAGCATCGCCAATAGTGATCGCATGTGACTTCCCTTTGTCCTTTGCCTTCAGTGGTTGCTCATGTTAATCATCACTAACCCTTGGATTAGGCCATTTATTAGCATAATTCCCCATTTCCTTGCACTTGAAGCATTGAAGTGTTGGTGGTGCGTTCTCTCTAGTGTTTTCTTTATTCACATCATTAGAAACCCTTTTTCCATTACTTCGACACTCATCTGCTCGATGACCTTCTTTTCCACACTTAAAACATTTTCTAGTCCCTTTAAGACAATCTCCACCATGCTTCTTTCCACACTTTGTGCATAAGGAAACATTCATCTTTTTTCACCATTATTCTGAGATTTCTCCTTGAACTCCATCTTTCGTTTCTTGTCAAAACCATGAGATGGATATGTAACACCAACTTCCATTTCTACCTTGACAGCACAACGCACAATTTCTTCATAGCTACTGAAGTCTCTTACAGCTAATGCCCTTCGAAGACTTGGTTTTAAGCCACTGAAAAATCGATCAACTTTACTTTCAGGTTGGATGATAATGCCAGATTCATACCTTTAAAGTCTTGTGAAATTTGCTTCGTATATACCAACAGATTCATCATCCTTCTGCTTCTACTCAAGAAACTCCTTCTCCATCTTTGTTCGAAGAATATGAGGGAAGTACTTACTGAAAAACAAGTTCTTGAACTCGTCCCATTCCATGGACTCAATTTCATCTCTTGGCCTCGTATTCTTGATAAGATTCCACCATTGATCAGCTTAACCTTCCAAATGATATACTGCTAAGATGACTTTATCATGTTCAGAACATTGAAGAACTAAAAATATCTTTTCAGTGGTACTGATCCATTGTTCAGCAACAAGTGGATCGGAAGTCCCACTGAAAGAAGGTGGATGTTGCCTCATGAAGGACTCAATAGAATACTGTTCCTTTATCTGGTCATTTGGAAGTCCAGAATGATCCATAGATAATGTAAGGATAGCAATAAGATTTTTCACTCCATCTCCCATAACATTTGTTTGTTCAGGAGGACAATCATTGCATTGTCCATTGCATTGATCAACACGGTTCCTTCGGGTTCCAGCCATCGTCTAAAACCCAAAAAGAATAGTGTGAGAGGCAAAAATCATGTTAGGGAAAACAACATAATAAAGGGGGAGTACCTTAAATATCTAACATCTTAGGTTTAATTCTATGATCGTTAGCATAGTTCTAGTACTATAACCTATACGTATACTTAACCTTAGGGACATCCCTAGACATACCGTAGAAATATCTCTAGGGATCTCACTAACGTTTTCGCATCCTAGTTTCCAAAGGTTGACTAAACCTTTCCTCTGATACCAACTGTAGATACCCGAAGCTTGACGTACATGGACATTACATTACATTTACGGAATACTTAGTACATAACAAAAACACACACACAAGGATCGTAATAGTTTAGTGTCTTTGGAAACTCAGAACGTAATCTTTTAATCGTGGTGAAAGATCTTCAATATCTCCCATAAAGATCTTCCCTTTTTTTACCTAAAACCTTTCTTTATATCCTGGGGAAAAGAAAACATAAAAGGGTGAGCTCAAATGCTCAGTAAGGGTAAACAAAAGAAAAATCAATCACATCATATTCATAAGAACATAACTTTTGGAAATCTTAACCTGCAAAAGAGAGCATAATTTCATAACATGGGATAAATCATAGTAGTGAAATGAAATCCCAATAATCATAACTTAAAACATGAAACTTTGTGGCATACACACATAATCATAGAGAATCATTTCTTGTTAGTCAAGACTCGTTGCCAAGACTATCTTAGTGGACAAAGTCCCTTTCTGAATCGAGTAACCCTCATTTCAGTCCTGTTTCACTGAACCGGTATAACCTACCATTTCAGCCATGTCTATCTCATGAGATATAAAATATTTACCCAATTTATTGGAGGGAGATATAGGTCCCACCCATCTCATAATGATACCATTCTTATGTGTGCCACAAAATCATAAATCATACATCATTGCATAACCCATGTAATAAAAATGGGAATCTTAAACATCGTGACATCATAAAACAATTCATATAAGATAAAGGAATTAATAAAAATATTTCCATCACAACAAAATCAAATCCATGTAATAATAGGGATAGAAACAGAACCCTATATTATCTTAGATTGAAAATAATTTTGATAAAACTCTTGAACTCCATTCTTGAGGAAAATATCCTTTCTACTTCAAAAACATTTAGCCTTTCATAACATGACATACAATTTTAAACAAAAATAATTTGATTAAAAATAAACTTGAAAACTTGTAAAGGAAGCTTCTTGGAAATAATGTTTTAAAAATCCATACATGTCGTATAAGTTAAAAAAACATTCTTCACGTACTTTTGTCGAAAAAGTCAAAAAGTACCTCGTAACGTAAACAAAAGAAAGATTCCTTACATACCATGTAGTAAAAGTCAAAATGGGTATAAAAGACTTTAAACATACATGAAAACACTTTTATAAAACATGGACATGGATGATAGAAATAACCCCAGTAAATACCAAAGTATAAACAATCTCGGATAAAAATGAGATTGTGATATTTCCCTTACCTTAGGTCCGACTTGCTTTGTAAGTGTCTGAACCTCCTGTATAATAATTTAAATCATGTTATTGACTTATTCCAGAATCATATTCATTGTTATTATATCATATATGGTCCACTTATGACTTTATATTACCCGTTCTTTTGTAAATTCATGTTAAAGTAGCGTTTTGGGTAAAATCGTCTCATTTGTCGTTCGTGTTTTTAACTTGTAATTATTAATATGATTACTTAGATCATGATTACTTAATTCCAGAATATAAAACATGATTTATATATATATATTCATAATATACATATATAATAAATCAGTAAATGGAAAGAAATACACCGTTCATGGAGACGGTAGTCCGTACGTACGCATGAACGCTGTTTTTGTTTCCTTATTGAATTGAATGGAATTAAGTAGATGACATACATATAAATATAAATAATTCCAGTATCATTATTAGGCCATATATTTCATTAGTACTTATTATATATACTTTATAATCATTCATGAATGGTTAATCATTGAGAATGAATCTCATCGCGTCGTGGAGACGGTAGTCCGTACGTACGCACGAGCGATGATATCGTTCCCATGGTCGTGGAATTGTGTTGAAATGTATGTATACTATTTCAGTATCAATATCACTTTATAATAATCATATATAGTTACTCATTACACCTTTATACCCATCCAATTAAGGTGGTGATGGAAAATAGATTACACCACGGCGTGGAGACGGTATTCCGTACGCACGCATGCGCGGTGATTTCCTTTTTCCGTAGGATGGGTAGAAGGTTAATTAGAGTTGTTTCATATTTATAATAACATATCAGTATATAAGAAATACTGATGTTATTAATTTATCATGAAACAACTAAAGAAGAAGAAGTTGAAGAAGAAAGAAATTGAAAAAGATCGGTAATGGATATTACCTCTTTTTGACGCACCTTCACTTATCCTCCACTTAAAGAACTAAGTATGGTATTTGAAGAAGACCAGGACCTCTAGGATGATACTAGGGAAGTGGAGAGGATAAAATGTCAGGGGTTGGACGAGCTTGAGTGCTCAAATTGGTGTGAGGAGGAGGGGGAGGAGGTGTCCTTTTATAAGGGAGGAGAGGGGCACCTTAAGAATATCTCAAAATATTATTTTATATTAAAGTAAAAATCGGGTTATAATGGTTCCAAAGGGTATTATTTCGAAGCTAAAGTGGGGATGGGTCGAAATCCTATCAACCAATAGGATTTAGACAAGTTTAGGTTATTATTTTAACCTTATCAATTAGATTTAACTCTAAGTTAAATAATTTAACTTTTACCGTGTCTTTTTGTTTTCTTACACTATATGGTTAATACACTTACTATATCATGCCAAACGAACCCCAAATTGTTTATTATTAATATATATATCCTTATCTAAGACATTTGGCCGAACCTTAGATTTTTATGAATAAAATAACAATTAATAATATAATATTTGATTTAAAAACTATTTTGTGTCAATTTTGACACTATTTGATATATGATTTTTTTGAAAGCCATAAAAGAATTATATGTTCGAACCAAGTTGCTTAAATCAACACTAATATATCATAGTAACCTAGAAAATTAGTTTAATTCATAAAAAGTCTTAAATTAAATTTATTGTGGTATTTATAATATCAATTATGTCAATATTTCATTAATAAGATAATTACTCCATCATCTTTGTGTCATAAATAAATTAACTTATTTGATGTCTAAAAATTACAAATAAAATACCATTATGTAGGAAATCTTTTTAGCTTTCTAATTAATTTTTACAATCTAATTTATCTTATGTATAACCCTATATTAAAAATGTTTTAGTAAATAAACTTTGATTTTAACTCTTTTAACTCTTCTTTGAATTAAATAATAATAAATGTCCTAATCTAATCCAAGTGGGCCTAAATGATAATATTTTACACTTAAGGTTGTTTTTGGTCGAGATAAACTTGTCCAATAGGATTAGGGCATGTGTTAGGGTAATATTAATATCATTGTTACCCTTAATTACCCTATTTACTTTTAACCGTGGTAAATAAAAGTAAAAAGTTACTATTCACCAAAAATTATTTTCATCTCATTGAACGACATTTTACTTACTGAAATCAACCGTGTCTCTCGGATTTTTGAAATTCCATTCACAGAAGCGGTAAAATTAAGTTTTATGAAAAATTCAGTTTTTTAACTACCACTTAGTAGTTTCACTATTCATAAAAAATTGTTGTTTTTCAGAACAATGCCAAAATTTCATCCTAAGCTATATTTCATATTCCAAATTCAAAAATGAAGTCTATTTTACCAAATTAATAACATAGAAGTTGCATTAATTAATTTTATTATTAAATCCCGCTGTTAAAACAAATAGCGTGTTTTTAAGAAACAATATCTATCAAAAGATTGACACTTGTTTATGTCTGGTTTAAATGTGAAATTACATCCAACGACCAACATTGTATTAAATTGTAAAAATATATTCTAAATATACTTTAAAACCACTCAAATTAATAATTTATCACTATTAATTATTTTGATTAAAAAAGTTGTTTTTAATTATAATTTAGTAATTTTCACTATTCATCAGAATATGAAAGTTATCCGAAAAGTACCAAAATTTCACCTTAGGCTAAATTCGATACTCCGAATCCAAAAATGAAGTCCATTTTGAGAGCTAAAATTTCTAAAATTTTAAAAGGTGGTTATTACTATTCATAACGGCTAGTTATAATAATATTTTAATAGAATATCGTTGTTTAGTGAAACTCGGTATTACGTACTACACACACTATCGAGGAAGGTCGCGATTGCGTGTAATGCAAGGCAAGTCAAGGATGTGTGTTGTGCAAGCTCCTTTTGGTGTAGCGTACAACACAAGACATTAATAAAATTAAAAAGAATATTTTTCATAAAATCTCAGGTTGTTACAAGTTCATCTCGTAGCTTCCCGCAGATTCATTCTCGTTTTGCTTTAGCTCAAGAAACTCCTTCCCCATTCTTGTTATCATAAAATGAGGGAAATACTTACTGAAAAAGATCCTTCTGAACTCTTCCAACTCCATATCTTCAACCTTCAATCTTGGCCTCGTGTTTTTTTATCAGTTCCCACCACTGATCAGCTTCTCCCTCTAAGCGATAGACAACCAGGGTTACCTTCTCTTGCTCTGAATAGTGGAGAACAAAAAAGATCTTCTCGATGGAGTTGATTCACTGTTCAGCAATCAATGGGTCAATCGATCCACTGAAGGTTGGTGGTCTTTGACACATAAAGGACTCAACAGAATGTTGTTCCCTTCGTGGTGATATCGGTCTCTCAGCTTGATTCAAGTTATTTCCCATAACTTGAGTCAGTTGGTCCATCATTTGCATGAATTTTTCCATTCCGGCTCCCATTAGAGGGTCGTCAGTGCATGGTCCATTGCTGTCACCATTGGCACAATTCCTTCTATTTCCCGCCATTTTCTAAAAGAATAAATCCTTCCTGAGAAACTTATTTTGTTTACGAATCTTCTAACTATAAATGATTTTATGTCTTAAAAAATCATTCTTAAACAATTATATTTCTCTATAATTCCTTAATAATGATTCATAAAATGTTTGTGATTAACCAAACATATCCCCCAGGAGTGTCATAACCAAGAGTACAGCAAGTCCTGTTATCGTTCACTAGTTCTCATTCGAGTCTTCCTCAAAGTAGTGTTTTCGGGTTTTACCCCTATGTAAATTTGTGCCAGAGCCGCCTCTACCTGCTCGTATCTAGAAAGACATGTATTTTATTGATAAACCACTTACTCAATACTCACCAAAATACCAGGAAGATTTCCTATATTTAAGCTTTTCTATAGGGTTATTCCTAAAGTTTTCATATCCTAATTTCCATAAATTACTAAAATATCCTTTGATATCAATTGTAGCATCTCGCCTTTTTAATACATAACTTTTCATTAAATATTACAAACAGAGGATCTTTAAATTCTAGTGTCATGGAATTCAGGATCATAATACATGAAAACAACATAAAAATTATTCTAAAACACTTTTAAGGATTCATAAAAGGTTCATCCTATGTACATCTACTACATATCATATCTTGGAGATAGACATCAAAGGAAAGGGTGAGTATAAGGCCCAGTAAGGGTAAACAAGGGAAACATGGTACTTGTGATATCAATAAGAACTTGAATAAAAACATAAAGAAATGAGAAATGAAAGAATAAGAATATCATAATGAAAATAACTTGAATCATAACATGAATATGTGGCTAAAAAATTTCATTTATACATTCATGAACATATCACCAAGGTCCATCCCCAAGGTGTCATAAACATTACCAAGGTTATTCACCAAGGTATCGTAAAACTTGTCATCTCTAGAGATTAATTCTTTACCCAATGCATTAGAGTTCTATTAGGGCGCACCTTTAATATGTCTTTAAATACATGTGATCCACATAGGTCATAATCAAACATTTCATAAATAACCCAAATAGAATCAAAGAAATGGGTTTCATGTCAAAATCGTGACGTTTAAAAAGAGCTTAAAAATAAGATCATTATATCATTTATAACCCATGGAAAGGGAGTGAGGGTTATATGTATATCAATTCCAGAATCAAATATATAATCTTTTTATATTTTTTAACACCCATATAAAATAAATAGGTATGGGAATTCACATAAATAAACAATATAATTTTATGAGAGAAAGAGATGGAAATTTTGAGACGAAATTTTTGCAGCATAACGGTTATATAACATGGTTTTAGAAAACATTGAAAAGAGAGGGGAAAAGGGTCACCCACTCATAAATAATTCATAATAAAGTATGGGTACTGAATAATATCATTGTATGGATATTTTAATGACATGACACATGGAAAGGAATCATGCAAGAAAAGAGAAGATGCAATTCATTTTACGAGAAATTCGGCAGCATAACGACATCATTTAAATATTCAGAAAACAAATTGATGAGAGCAGAAAAGGACTCTCAACAATTATACATGAAATGTACATAAATGAGAACATATAAGAACATAACTTCAACATAAATATATGTAAATTAGAAGACTCAACATAAAGGAAGTCGTGACTTAAAAGATGAGGATGAAAGGATCCCTTACCTTGAAGAATAACTTCGAAATCTTGAAGGTCGGGACCTTGGGAGGATTTAGGGAACCTTAAGAGGACTCCTTGGGAGGTAAATAGACCTGAACTTCGTTGGGGAGGATTCAAAAATGAAATTAATGAGGTAATGGCTCGGTATTTATAGGAGAAGTGATGGGACAAGTCATTAATGGCCAACAGACACCTCATCGGTGGTATTGGAAAAACCATGGGCATTACCATGGTATTTTCCCATGGTATTGGCCACTTGGGAAACCTCATACCTTATATTACTATTCATAAGTCGACCAAAATTATTTAATAATTATTACATCCTTAATGATGTCATTAAACACCCGAAAATCAAAAACTGTATTTTCACTATTCACTAAAAATTCAACTTTCTCAGAAAAATCCCAAACATTCACCTTAACCAAATATTGATGCTCTGATTTAAAAAATGAACTCCATTTTATGAAAATAACTTTATAAATATTTTTAATTAAAATTTTAAAAATAAACACTATTCACTGAAAATTCAACTGTTTCAGAAAACTCCCAAAAATTAACCTTAACTAAATATCGATGCTCTGAATTCAAAAATGAACTCCATTTTATAAACATATTTTTATAAATATTTTTAATTTAATTTTAAAATAGAAAACACAATTCACTCGAAAAAACTAATACTTAACCAATACTTTGTGGAACAGTTATTTACCTATTTTATTGAATCAAGATACTTAATCAAGGTGATTAGATTATAATAATACTTTCTTAAGTGAGGTTACTTAATCAATTTGATCACATTACTAATCATAAGTGTAAAGTCACTATTCATAATTTACTACTCATCAAAATTTAAGTTGATCTTATTAGACTCTAAATTTCATACTGAACATAACTGTAGAAGATCATTTTTTGAAAATCATTACAAATCATTAATTATTTAAGGTTTACATAAATATTTTAAAATATCTTTTTTCTAAAATTCATCAATAATATGCACACTATATTTATCCAAACATTTGAAAATTTACAAACTTCACCATAAAAAGTAATCAAAATTTTTAGTTAAATCAAATGATTACACAAGGCAGTTACGGTCTCATTACATATCCCCATATAACACCAGCATAGGACCTAAGGGTAAGATGTGCTAATGTGATAGAATCTGAGGGTGGCTCAGCCAACATTTCCAAAGTAGTGATTTCTATAAGCTTGAACTTCTCCCGAAGGCAATTCTGCTCCAACTTTACACGGTGAAGTTCATCTTGGGTTTGGTCCAGAGCAAAGCCCAGTGATGCTACCTTCTTCCCAAGTTTCATCATATGGGATTTTATTGTCCCGATACTACTGGATGAGTCCATCAAATCTTCTTTCTATATTAATTAACTATGATCACTTGTATTTAGAGACAAAAATCGCAACATTTAGTTTTCAACGGCCATATTGACCAGCGGTCAAATAACATTCGAAACCCAATGGTCTCATTTTAATTATACTCAAATCATTAATAAAATAATATAGTTTTTTTGAGTATAAACTAAAAAAACCCCAAACAAAGGAAACAAAATTTATTCAATATTTCAGGCCGTTACAGAATGTTTTTATTTAAAATCTAATTTTTAATTATTTATAAATTAAATCATATTATATGAATATTAAATTTATATTTATCACACCTAAATTTAGTAATATGGGTTATATTATATTTTTTTAAACATAGATTACTTAATTAAAAACTAGTTACTGAGGTAAAAACAAAAAAAAGGTAAAAGTAAAAACCTAAGAATAAATAAATTGAATCATGTTCAAAACTTATATTAAAATTATTTATAGAGGATTTATTGACCTTTTAAAAAAATCAAAGTGAAAAAAATAGATTATTTAAATTATGAATAAACTAATGAATTTCATTGGAATACATTTTATGGAGGATTTTGGCCTAAAATATTTTTATATTAAGAAAACATTTCTTCACTAGAAAACAACTTTTCATTTCATTTTGTGTGTTTAAATATAAATTAAATTATTCAAATTATGTGAATTGAATTTTATAAAATTAATTCAATATTTAGAATCATAATTTCATTTTTTTAGTGAGCGAACTTTCATTTTGGTCATTATGAATATTAAAAATTGTAAAAACTTGCCACCATGGTTAAGGTTAAATGGATTTTACGGGGGGGGGGGGTAAACCAAGAGATAAGGGTGAAATTTATAATTAAAATTTCCTGAATCCTATTATATGACCATATTTAAACCTCATACTATCCCACCTTCATATCTCGATCAATTTGGAAGAATTTTTCTTAAGTATCACATTATAATATTTTATTTTTTAAGAAATTCCAAGTTAGTCCTCTCTCTAACTTATAAAAGGACACCCCACCTATATCTTCTTCACACTACATTAATATATATATATATATATAATTCCCAATTCTATTCTAAAAATCCTTATACATGAGGTATATGCAATGGTATTTCTAAAATACCATTCGAAGGGCCATTAAGAAGGGATTTAATGGAGGCTTATCGAAGAAGAGGTAATCATCCTACTAGACCTATTTCAATTTATTTCTTATTATACCTCCTCTAAATCTATATTATTCATCATAAAATAATAAATTCAATATCTTAAATATATAAAAATGTTATTATGATTATGGAACCTCCATTATTCACCCTCTATTACATCAAATGGGAAGTGAAAGTTTTTCTCATGCGTACATGTGGGATACCGCCTCCATGTAGAGATATAATTCATTTTCCATCACCATATTTAATGGAAAATTATTATTAGGGTTTTAAAGTTTATATATAATATTTATGAAATAATTATTATTTTATAATTTTAATATCATATCTAAATTTTTACCTTCCAATCCATTGGAAAATAGTAATGTTCCTCATGTATATGTGTGGACTACCACCTCCACAAAGCGATGTGATTCGTTTTTCATTTACACTTTACATGGATTGTAAAAAAATATTTAATGAATATATATGATACGATAATGTTTCTGTAAAGCTTTATTATTGTTTGCCTTTATTTTCTTCCATCCTTTGAAAATCAAAACCGCATTCATGTGCACGTATGACCTTCCATCTCTATGAGCACTATAATTTATTTTTATATCTCTAAATTTTATAGTTGACTATATATATATATATAATTAATATATATTATATTTATATCATGATTAATACTCTTTATATGATTTAACCATGATCAAATTATAAGGACTGGAACCTGTGAAATGAATTTCTTATGAAAAATGAAATAGTTTACATCCAGAAGAAATGATTTTTATATGGAATTAATAATAAATGAGTGTTGAAATGCTAAAATTGGATCATATATGATATTATAATTATATAAATAGATTTTATATATAATTATAATACATTTAAATTTACTATAAATTATTTTATAATGTTTTTTAAGCAAGTCAAACTTGAGGTAATATATTTATGTTACTATCTCATTATTTATCAGGATTGCTTATGATAAAGTTTACGATGATGAAATTTTATCACCCATATCTCGAAAATCACATGAATTTTATTATTAAATATATATTTCTAGAGATTACATGTTTTTATTTCATTCTAATATCTTTAATAACTCAAGATACTGAAAGAATATTTTTAAGGAAAATCGATTTTCTTTCCCTCTTTGGTAAAAAAATATTCTTCTTCCATATTTATTTTTTCTAAAAATGTTTTCAATAATGTTTCTTATATTATAATATTATTTTGTAAATTTATTTTTACCCATTAATGAATTTTTTTCAAAATGGTTTAAAATCAATCTTCCTCTCATTTTCTAAATGAGGTACTTTTTCATTTTTACCGAAAATGGGAATATAATATTTATTTTAACATACATGGAATGAACGAAATTTCACAAAATCATGACCTATAAATGATTTGAAGATTAATTTAAAATTTTAAAATGTTATTTTATTAAGTAAATTTTGTCCCTAATATTTGGGAAATCGTTCAAGATTTTAAATAAGTGATTTCAAATTGTAATGGGTATTTTCCTCAAGAAATATTCCAAGGATATTTTAAAGGAATTTTTCATCTATGATAACATAATTTGATGTTACTTAAGAATTACTAGGGATATTATCCAATGATACCATCTAATTTAAATTTTTGGATAGATTATGATGATAATAATTTAAGGATGATTCGATGAAACCCATTTATTTCTCATGGGTTAATTAAGTAATGATGGAAAATTTATGAAGCTCGTTTCTTCCCCATGGGTTATAATATAATGATATGATAAAATATTTACGAAACCCATTTCCTTTACATAGTTTATGCCCTGATAAAATTTTTATGATCTAATAGAATATATATTTAAAATTTTAATTATGTGACAGGTGGTTCTCACATTATAGATACCTCCAATAAATTTGGTAAAGATAGATATCTCATAAGATAATAAGGAATGGAATAGAGAGTGAACCCAATTCATTAAGTGACTTTTTTCACTATGATAGTCTTGGGAGTGAACCATCACAAAAGATATGTTGGAATGTCTTGTTAACCAAATCCACTATGATAGTATTTCCAATGATACTCAAATAAGGAAATGATTTTATATTCTTATGTGTATTCCCCAAACTTATTTATTATTCCAATGTTATCCTCACATGGATCATGTTATTTGATTCGTTTATGATTTATTTCTTATGAACATACATGATTAATTACATGAATCAATATTATAATATATGATATAATGAGATTGTTTTTAAAATTACAATCTTATATTATTTTTCACTTATTCTCATGTTATGTTTAATTGATCCTTAATATCTTCCTTTTTTTACCACCACCGAGAATTTGATCTCACGCTTTATTATGTTTCATTTCCCCAAGGTATGAATAATGATTTTAAGTATAATAGGTCTAAGAAGTTCTCTAGTTATTAATAACTTAGTGTAAGATAATTTAGATATCTTTTGAATATTTTTTTATATACATGATTAAAAAGACACTAAACCTATGATATTAAATAATAAAATATAATGTTATGTATTTAATTTTCATATAATACAATGAAATCCATTTGAGGTGGCTCCTGAGGGGTAAAACCCATAATAATATATTCAAAATACTAGGGTTAGAATCCTGGCATGCCCCTTAGGGGATTTACATTACTAACAGTGATGTAAGAATGATGTCGGCATGTGGTGACGTAGGCCTGATGCCAGCAGGATGATGTTGTAATGAAGCTACACTGGGCCTTCGAGCCATGTTATTGGGCCACTTGGCCTTGTGCCTATGGGCTATATAATGGGTCTACCTCTACCCAAATAGAAAGAGGTATTTTATTTCATAATAAATAATAGGCTTCATCCCTAACTAAAATAATAAGATGTAATATTTTTTATGAAAAGTTTGTCTCACTATAGTGGGTATCATAACATTGTTTAATGACCATCAAATACCAGGATGAGAAAAGTTTAGTGATAAACCTTAATATAATCCTATGTATAAGATAACTTCTTAAGTTTTGGTAAAGAAAGGGGTGTGGTTTTTCTTGAAAAACGTCATTGTCTATATACTACAAGTGTAAATGGTTTTGGAATAGATGCATAAAGGGGTAATAAACCTAAAAATAGTTGGTCCAACATATCTCATCCATCATTCTAGTCCATGGTGATTGTTCCCTTACTACTCACCTAGTCTGAAACTCTCAAGGGATATAATTTGGTTAATTCATATTTTATTTATAAACCACTATGAAGGATTTCAATATATTATGGCTATGGATGACCTAGGTTATACATAAGGTGTCATTGATTAAAAATAAAGTGTCATAATCTAGAGTTCCTATAAATTATTTTACAAGATTATATGGTTTCCCACTACGATTATTGTTGCTAACAATATGTTTTTTGGTTTTTTCCAAAGGATAGAACTTAAAGGATCCATGTTAATGATAAATATTATGGATATTGGAATGATTCTTCTTCTGAAAATCCAAATGTTACGGGACTTGGAATGAAAAATATTTTTGATATTCTTATGAAACCTTCTCAAGACAAGAGTCATGCTGAGCATACAGATTAGAAAAGTAGGGAACAATGTTCAATTGAGTCCTTCCTGAGGGAACATACATATTATTTTAGAGGATATTATAATATACTAGTTACTGAGTAATGGATCAGTACCATGGAAAATATATTTTCCATTATCCTCTATTTAGAACATGGAAATATTACTTTAGTTTTTTATTTTTTAGAGGTTAAATAGATCATGGAATCTTATCAAGAAATCAAGTAAATGGGATTAAATTTAATCCATGTAGTGGGATGAGTTTAAGATCTTGTTTTTAAATTAGTACTTTCATTATATTAATCATATGAAAATGGAGAAGGAATTACTTGAGATAAATATGTAGGATGACGAATTAATTTTTATATATGAGGAAATTTTTACAAGACTTTTAATGTACATTTATAGAATTATCATTCAACATGAAAGTAATATTTATTGATTCTAAAATAGTTTAAAACCAAGTATCTAAATGGAATTATCCATAATATATTTTAATAGATAAAAAAATCATCTAATGTGCTATCATGGTGGAAATAGAGATTAGAGTTACCCATTAATCCCATGGTTTTGAAAAGAAAGGAAAGATATAATTAAAAGGAAATTATAATAATAAAAACCATAGAGAGAATAAGATGAGGCATAATTTATAATCAATGTGTGGAAGAAAACATAAAGGAAATTACCTTAAGGGTACTGAAAAATGTTTTATACATATAAGTTAAGGTCATTGGAAAATTTAATTCCAAAGTGATGATTAGAAGAAGTTAGTTAATGATGGTGAAAAATAACTATAGAATGAACTGCCTACACTCAAATGTTTGAAATTCACGGTTTATGGGAATTATACTAACTAATTATCAAATGAAAAGGCTTATGATGATTATTGATGTTAGCAAACTCTTAATTCTATAGAAAAAGGAAAATCTCATGAGACCACTATTTCCTATGTGGTGCATTATAATAATGTTGTGAAAGTTAGACTTACAATCCACTCTAAAACTATGAATGTATTATTTGATTATAAATATACCCACTCTTTTATATCTGAATAATTTTACAACTATATCAAAATACCACCCCAATGATTAGATGTTTAATTATCCATGAAGACTCTTAATGGTATGATTACCTCATCTCAAGTCCATGATTATTCTTTGATTGAATTTTGTTGGAATGTTTTTATTGAAAATCATTTATTTTACCCAAAGTTGAATTGAATGTTATTTTTGGAATTGATTGACTTTATTTAAATAAATCCCAGATCACTTTATGAGGATGGGAAGTCACATTTAATATTCTGAATGAACCTATGATTTTGTATTAGTGAAATGATAAATATGAAATTTTCATGGAAATTTCATCCATTGTATGGGTCTTGATTCCTCTTTTTAAGGGATATTTATCTCATATGGATGGGGATAAACTCAACATCAATGATATTCCCATTATATGATAGTTTATTGATGTATTTATAAAAATAATTTTCTTGTATTCATATAAATCATATTTTTTATTTTTCAATAGAACTAATACCTAGAGTTACACTTATTTCAAAGAATCCATATAAAATGACCCCAATTAAGTTGAAAGAATTAAAGAAAAAACTCAAAGAGAGTCTTAATAAGGTATTAATTCACCCATGTACTTCACTATGGGGTGAACATATTACTTTTTAATAATAAATATGTATAAATGTGAATTTTCATTAATTATCAAGAACATAACATGATCATAATAAAAAATAAGTATACTATTACATATATTAATGATTTTTTCGATAAATTATGATGATATCAATATTTTTTAAAGATTGATCTTCAATCTAGATTATATAAGTTTTGGTTAAAAGTGAATACATAATTAAGACAACCTTATATATGTTTTATGGACACTATGAATTTATAGTGATTCCATTTGGTCTTACTAATTACCTCACTATATTCATGTATTTAATAAATAGAATCTTTAATGACTACCTTGAGCAAGTTGTGGTGATATTTATAGACGATATTATTATATATTCCAAAACTATGGAAGATCATGAATATCACTTGATAATTTTAATGAGGACCCTAATAAAGGATGGGTTTTTTTAAAATTTACCATGTATGAATTTTGTTTACAAAATGTTTCTTTTTAGTGTCATATAATCTCAATTGAGGGTATACAGGTGGATCCATCAAAGAAGGAAGTAATTGAATATTGGACTAGACCAACCACTAGGACTAATATCCATAGATTTCTTGGTTTTCATAGATATTATCGATACATTTTGGAAAACATCTCATGGATAAATTATCAGGTCCCTATGTTAACTTAGAAGGGAGTGAAGTTCCTTTGTATAGATGAAGGTGAGGAAGATTTCAAGGAACTGAAGAGAAGGTTAGTCAGTGAACCTCTTCTTACACTACCATGTAGTAGAGATGGGTTTGTGATCTATAACAATTCGTCATAAAAGGTAATGAGATGTGCATTCATGTATGATAATATAGTGATAGATTATGCCTCTTGACAATTGAAGGTTCATGAGAAAAATTACCTAACATACAATTCAGTGTTAGCTGAGGTAATTTTTACATTTATAATATAAAGTTATTATCTTTACAGAGAAAGGTGTGACCTATATATTTATTTTAAAATTTTAAATCATATATTAACTCAAAAATATTTTATTATACACAAGATAATGTGGTTGGAGTTGATTGTGTATTATGATTTCTCAATACATTACCACATTTAAAAAGAGGGAAAGGTGGTTGATGATTTGATTAGAATGGATCATGATATATTATCTATGATGAGGATCACAAAAGAGAAAATATTTATAGATTTTTAATGGATGGATCTATAAATCTTAATGTAAGGGGGAAATATTTTCTTTCTAAAATACGTGGTTAAACATCTAACCAAGTGAAGATTAAAGAGGAACAAAAGGAATATATAGAGTTTCAAATGAAGGTAAGAAATGTTTATGAGTTAAACTTTTATTATGATGGAATGATATGGTTTTGATACCATGTTTGTTTCCCATACATACTATATTTGGATGATATGTTGTATTAAGCTCATAATTCATCATTATCTATTCATCTTGGAAGTATAAATATGTATAGAGATTTAAATGATTATTTTTGGTGGGAAAACATGAAGAGAGATATTGAAGAGTATGTATCTTAGTGATTGGTATGTAAAAAAGTTAAGGATGAGAGATAGAATTATAATGTGATGTTAAAACTATTACCCACACCATAATGGAAATGATGTGGCTTCATCAAGGATTTTTTCAATGGACTCCCAAAAAAATAAAAAGGCCATAATGCTATATTGGATATTATCAATGGACTCCCTAAAACATCTAAAGGATATAATGTTATTTTGTTTGTAGTCGATCACATTGTAAATTAAAAACACTTCATTTATATTAGATAATATTTATATCTTTTTTAGTTTATGATAATTTATATTAATAAATTGGTAAGGTTACATGGAGTACCATATTCTATTGTATCTGATCAGGATTTGAGATTTACCTCAATGTTCTTTTGACGTATTGAATAATATTTAGATTTAGAGTTTTGTTTCAATAATAATTATCATAATTAGATATATGGTTAGTCTAAGTGAACCATTAAATCTCTAAAGTATATATTGAGATCTTGTTCTATGGATTTCAAAGGTGTTTGGGATAAACACCTTACTCTTATTGAATTCTCTTATAATAATACATTTCACTTGAGAATTCAAATGGATACTTATGAATACCTCAATGAAAATAAATTTAAAAATAAAATGTTATATAATTAAGTAAGATAAATAAATATTTGAATATTTTTGTTTGTAGAGGAAAATGGAAGATAAAGTCATAGACATTCAGCAACACATCAAGGAATCTTATAGTCAATTGAAAAGTTATGTTTAAAATCATTGGAAAAAAATAGAATTAGAAGTTGGTTAGAAGTTATTCCTATTAATTTCACCATGGAATAGGTTTATGGGATTCATAAATAAGGGAAATATAATCCCTATGTATATTTTACCCTTTGATATTATGTATTGAGTAGGGATGGTAGCTTATCTCTTAGTGCTTTCACCAAACCTCTATCAAGTTCACAATGTTTCCCATGTAACTATCTTGGGGAAGTATATACATGAAACTTAAAATATATTAAAATCATAGGTATTATATCTGGGGAATGATCTTTATTATGAATAACAACTTGTATAAATCTTATGTTATAGTGATAATGTTATATGAAACAAGACTACTTACCTGGTTAAAGTTACCAGGAGGAATTTTCATTTTGAAAAAGCTACTTAGGAACCCAAAGATGTGATGAAACAAATATATCCTCATTTTATATATTGGAATTAAATACCATAATGTGAAAATTCTTTTCAAAGGGGATATAATGTAACCCACAGAGATCTTATGATACATTTTTCTTCAAATAATTTAAATTTTTTCAACATATTTTGAAACATGAAAACTCAAGTCTAAATAAACCATAATTTATAGTACTATTATAACATATCCATAAAATTGTATAATTGAATAATAATAACCAAATGTTTAAAATTATTTATAAATATTTTAGATAAATCAAATTTATCGATAAATAAGTATTGGATTTTTAGTAAAGTCTTTATATGCTTCAAAATAACATTTTTCCCTCAAAAATGGTTTTATTGCTTTTTTGAGTAAATAATATAATTATTTTTCTCAACATTTATAAAATTAATTTTAATAAATAAACATTATTTTTTAAATAAAAATGTTAAAATTATATGAGAGTGGTATTTTGAGTATTTTTAAAAATATCTATTTTTTAATGAATAATGAAAGATACTATTTTTTAAACTCCATTTTCATTTCAAGAATTTACCATGTTTCATTTTATTTAAAAATAATTGAAAAAAAATTAGTTTAATTATTTTATTATTAATTCAATTAAGTTCATTGAAATAATTTTTTTTCATTTTGGTATAAAAAGTTTTTATAGTATATAAAACATTTCTTCTTGAAAATCGCTTTTCATTGTATTTTGTGGGTTTAATTTAAAATTAAATTCTTTCACTAATGTGAATCTAATTTAATAAAATTAATTCAATATTTTCAATCATAATTTAAAAAAAATTAATTATTCTACTTTCATTTTATATCATAATGAATATTAAAGGTAGTAAAAATTTGTCATGTAGTTAAGGTTTAAACCAGTTTACTGTGTGACGAGGTTAAACAAACATATAAGGGTGAAATTACAAATTAAACTTTCCCAAATCCAACTTTATAGACATATATTAACCTTATAATATCTAACCATAAAATATATGTCCATTTAGATCATTTTTCATCAGTGTGACATTATTATATTTTAGTCTTTTATGAAATTTCATGTGTGTCCTCTCCCCCACTAATAAAAGAACACCACTCCTTTATCTTATTTACACAAAATTGAGCTATCTAGATCGACCAAAAATATACCCAATTATCTTATAAACTTCCTTATATAAGAATTATTACTTCTGGTAATTCTGAAATACCATTCCATGTGTCCATTATAAGGGATCTAATGGAGGCCACCCAAAGAATAGGTAATCATCCTACCCACCCCTCTTTCAATTTATTGCTTATTCTACCACCTCTAAATATATGGTATTCATACTAAAACAATTAATCCTAAATTCTAAATATAATTAAATGTTATTATTTTTATGTAACCACTATTATTCACCCTCTTTTCCATCAAATGCAATGAGAAATTATTTCTTGTGCGTATGTGGGGACTACAACCTCCACATATTGATACAATTCATGTACAATCACCATCATTCATGGATAGATATTATTATGGGTTTAAATTTTATATATAATATTGAAGAAATAATTTTGATTATATGACTATAATATCATATTTAACTTCATACCTTCCAATATATTTGAAACTGATAATGTTGCTCAGTGCATGTGGACTACCACCTCCACGAAGCGACATGGTTCATTTTTCATTTCCTCATTACATAGATGGAAATAAAGATAGATTTAATGAATATAAATGATATATATGACATAATAATTATTCTATAAATGTGATTACAATTTTCCTTTATTTCATTCCATTTATAGAAAAGTGAAAACGACGTTTATGCCTACGCACGACCTACCGTCTCTATGAATGGTGTACTTCATTTTGTTGTCTCTAAATTTTATGGACGAATATAAAAATATATATAATTAATATATATGATATTTATATAATTATTAAAATTATATATATTACATAACCTTGATAAAAATACAAGGTCCGAAACTAATGAAAGGAAATTATCATTAAAAAGGAAATAGTTAACACTTGTAAGCAACAATTTTAGTAATGAATTATTAATAAATTGATGTTAAAATGATATATGTGGATCATATATGATATTATAAGTATTTAAATGACTCTATTATATAATTTTAATAAATTTAAATTTATTATATAGGTGGTTAAATTTCTTTTAAAGTAAGTGGAACTTGAGGTATGGGGTTTGTGTTACAATCTCCTTGTTTGTCGGGATAGTATACGATTAAGTTTATGATAATGAAATATTATGATCTGTCTCTAAATAATCCTTTTAATTTTATTATCATTTTTTTATTTATAGATATTATTTTTTTCATTCATTTTTATCTCTTTAATAACCGCAGAGGTCCAAATAATGTTTTTTTGAAAAACTAAATTTATTTCTCTCTTTTGTCAAAAATACATTTTATTCCATACTCATGTTTTCAAAATTGGTTATCAAAAAAAATTATATTATTCTATGATTTTTGAATTAATTTTTAACCAATATTTAATTTTTACTTTTTTGATGTAATCATCGTGTAGTTTTATGAATGAGGTAATTTTCACTTTTTACGAAAAATGTGAAAGGAATCAATGTTTTAACATACATGAAATGAATTGAATATACCACCATCATGAATATTCAAATATTTAAAGCTTACTTTAAAAATTTCCAAGTTCATTTTTAAAGAAAGTTTTTACCTTAATAGTTTGTATTTTTTTAATTTTTAATAAGATATTTGAAAGTAAAAAAATGATATTTTCCTCATGAAACATTTCAATGATCTTTTAAAGACAATTTTCATCTATGATAACATAGTTTTATGTTAAATATTATTTACTATGGATATGATCCAATGATACCACCCAATTTAATTATTTGGATGGCTCATGAAGATGATGATTTATAGATGATTCTATAAAACTTGTTTATTTCCCATGTGTTAATTAAGTTATGATGAAACCTTTATGAAACCTATTTATTTTCCATGGTTTAGTTATTCTATGATAAAATGTTGAAATTTTTATTATGTTATTATAAATGTTTTATGATATTGTGGTAAACATATGTAATATTTTCATTATGTGAAAGGTATTCCTTGAATTATATATCCCTCAAATTAACTGGGTAAATATGGACATCTCAATATATAATAAGAATTATAATGGGGAGTGAATGAAATTCATTAAGGGACTCTATCCAATATTATAGTCTTGTGAGTGAACCTTGATTAATTATATTACTGAATGAGGAGTGACCTAATCCACTATGATATTCTTGGATGTAATCCTTGACTAAGGAAATTATTTTTTATGCTTATGCATGTGCCAAAAACTTATGTATTATGCCAATGTTATGCTCTCGTGGATTATTTTCTTTTATTTTTGTATGACTCATGTCTTATAAATTGAAAATATTTATTCTGTTACTCTAAATAATAATTTATGATATGTTGGACAAGGTTTTCAAATTTTAATCTTCTGTTATCATACCCTTATGTCTATGTTATGTTTAAGTGGTCACTATATCACCTTTGTTTAGCCATACTGAGCATCTATTTTTACCCTTTCCGATGTTTAATTTTCTCAGGTTATGAATAAATTTTTTATGTATAATATTTATAATAAGGGTGATAGTTATGAGGAACTTAGAGAGATATGATTTATATATATTTTGAACAAGTTTATTTATGTATCCATGTTTTTAAGTACACTAAACCTATATGATTATTGTGTAGATCTTAATGTTTTTCATTGAGTATTCATATAATAATGTTTAATAGTTATTTATTAAAAGTACGTGTTTCTATACTTAAACAACATAAATTTTATTCTCTTCTAGTTATATTTGTTGTTTACATGTTTATATTCCATTTCTTTTCTTATTGGATCAATAATCAACAAGTAAGTTACATATAAGGGACTTTCTTTTAAAAATATTTTTTTAATATTTTACTTCAAACTTATTTTCTTTGAAGTCTATATTTTCTTTAAAACATTTTCATTAATGTTTTTACGATTATACAAAGATCTATTAAATTCATTTTTACAAATTTTTTACTTTCTATAAAAAGGTTTAAAAGGAATATTATTGTTGTTTTCTAAATGAGGTAGCTTTTATTAAAAGTTTAAATAAACTATTTATTTTAACATACAATGCATGAATGGATTTTACCATCGTCATGAATACTCTTTAATTTGAATATTCCTTTTTATGTTTCCATAGTTATTTTCAAATAAAATTTTTTTCTACATTTTTAATTTTTATTTAAAATTGTATCCAAATAAAAGGGTATTATTTTCTTAAAGGAATGAAAATAATTTTGAAAATTGATTTATAACTCTATTCATACATGAAATTTAAAAGATTTTATTTTTATTAAAGATTCTATTATCTTTTCTAAATGATTTTTTTACTTCAAAACCTTCAATTATGATGAATAAATGGTCTTCTGTAATCCTTTAATGATAATGGACAATCCCTTATTTTTAGATCTCTGAATTTATTATGATCATGTTCTCTATGACTCTCCCTTATTCATTATACATTTTTTTCTCTATCATGTTTATATTTTTAATATTAAAAATAAATTAAAAATAATTTCTATTACTTTGATTATGGTTTTACCACATACCATTTATATATATGGTTACATTTTATAAAAACCTATTAATTAAATTATTTATTTTACTAGAGAAATATTGATGTTCTATATTCCAAATTAAATACATATAATTACATAATTTGAAATAGTTTTTAGAATAAATTTTATTGATCATTATAAATATAATTAATTAATAGTATGATAAAGTGATGGGTGGGTATCAGTTATAGATATCCCATCAATTCATCAATAGGTGTCGTGAGACAAAATAGTTGGCATTCTATATTAGATGTGTATCTAGTTTACACCTACCCATTTATTAATAATATTGTCTTGGTTGAGATTCTTTGATTGTATGATTCATGATATCCTAGTTGAGAGGACTTAATCATGAAAGTCTATAATTATTCATTTCATTTTTTAGGAATTTAGTTTCCCTTATTAATGTGATTTTAATATTGATATTATCCATGTATGTTCATTAAACGCAAGTAGTTTATTAAAACACATATGTTTTTATTATCCCCTCTTTCATATGGATTATGACTTATTTACTCTTGATAAATTCAATTATATATAACCCTTAATGAGAATATGGGATAACCCTTTATTTGTTTTAATTTCCCCAAGATAAAGAGAATGATATTATGAGTGATTTTAGGGATGAAAGAATTATTCTTATGCTATGTTTTTATATTTCCAATGCAATTAAGGAATTATAGATGTATCTACATTTCCAATACCACTAATGTAATCAATATAACATGGTAATATCCATTGTATCCAATACCAATGTAATAAATTAAACACTAGCACTAGGTTACTAGAGTCAGGGTGTTACACCAATTCCCCACATTACCTTAAAATGAAGGGGGTGATTAAGAAATTACTAGTCTTCCCCTACATCAAAAAACACCAAAGACATAGGCATAAAATAACCATGAATGACTCATTATAGTACCTAAGTGCTAGTCTATATGGTGGTGTGGAATGCTTAATTTTGGAGTGGTTGGATCCCAATAGGTATTGTTCAACCCTAAAGTCCACCACCATGAACGAGCCTATCTAATATGTGACATAGTTTCCTTCGATCTGAACACATTGAGGAATGGACCATGGGTTAAAACACAACCCACCCCCAGGGGAAAAACCAATTGACCTGCCTCATGGGGTCCTTATATAGAGTATCCCTTAGTCCAAATTATAGGGAATCATACATTTCATACATATACATTACATTTTATTAGATCAATATCCACTACAAAACATTAAGATCCATGCCATATTCATATAGGTAAAGTATATTTTGAAACATGGACACATAAATAAGTATTAATAAGTGTCTCCCCTCAAGTTCTTGATAAAAATCACCATTTTTTACATATCATAATTAAAATCTATATTAATAACCTAGATAAAGGTAATATAAGAAAGTTTGAGATCAAATGATTAGTAAATTTAAATAAAATAGATATCAGTGATCACCTAAGAATAACATGAGAATAAGGGTATAATAACATGAGATAAAAATTTGAAAACCATAACCTACAAATCATAAATCAAAATCATGATTCATGGAATTAATCATGGTATTTAATAAGACATGAATAATAAATTAATTGGATAACATGATCTATGAGATCATATCATTCGCATAAGACATAGAATTGTGCCGTAAACATAAGTATAGACAATAATTTATTTATTAGTCAAGGCTCACTTAAAATACTATAATAGTGGATTGGATTAACTCCCTAATCCATCATTGTAGTGAAGGTTCACTCCCATTACAATTATAGTAGATAAATTCCCTTATTTAACTGGGTTCACTCCCTATTCCAGTCTTATTTATCTCATGAGAGAGAAATATTTACCCAATAAGATGGAGGTCTATAAAATTCTTGGAAAACCCATAAAATAATGAAAATAATACATATGTGTGATAAAGTATCATAAAAAAATTCACTTATAAATAATACATATGTGTGATAAAGTATCATGTGGAAATGATATTAATGATCTTACAAGATATTTTAATATATAAGAGTATCACTTATAAATACTACCAAAAAATAATCAAGGTAATTTCAGAAGAATCTATTCATTAAATCCATGATGATATAGGGTGAATTAGTAAGACCAAATTTCACAACTTTAAATTTACTATCCATACCTTGAATGTAATGTTGGTTTGATTATATCCTCCTTATAGACCCACAATTAAAGATCTCTAGAGTAAAGGTAAATATTGGAAAATAATTGAGCTCCATGTAGTTGATAAAATAAGTCATCAATATGTGGTAGATGATACTTATTATTAATAGTTGTATTTTTAAGTTCTTGGTAATCAATGGAAAGTCACATTGATCCATCTTTCTTTTTAACATGAAGAACTAGTGGACCCCATGGTGATGCACTTGGTTGAATAAACAAATTTTCAAAATTCTATTGGAGTTTATTATTTTATCCATACAAATCAACCAGGTCTATTCTATATGGAGTCTTTGAAATAGGTGTGTCACAAGGTATGATTTAAATTAAAACCCTAACTTCTTTATTTGGTGGAATACTAGAAAAATCTCCTGAAAAGACATAAAAAACTCTCAAAAAATAGTCATATCTTAAATTTTTAGTTTCTCACTGACCATATGAGATAGTTTTACCTTTTTAATTGGAATAAAGACCCGAATAATTTATGAAATTTCAATTTAAAGTTCATACTTATCATAAAACTAATATAATATTTTTGGTTTGTTCAGAATATAAAACTTTACTTTCCTTCATCAGTAATTGATGTTGGATTTATATAAATAAATCCAATCCATTCCCAAAATAACACCAAATTAAAATATAATAAGAATAATAATATTTTCAGGAATAGAATTCTCACAAACTTCAATCTAAGAAGAATCATATACTAATAATTTGATCATTATAGAATTATAAGTTTATAATTCTAATTCAATATATAAAATTTTATTTGTTACTGTGATAACCTTATAAAATTATTTAGATATAAAATATTGTGTAGCTATATAATAAAATAAAACATTCATAGGTATAGAGTTGATGGTAATTGTAACTTCCACCACTTCATTATCATAATATATATTTCCAATAACGATCACACAAGATATACCTTTATCTATATGGTTAAAATGTTTCAGACATCTATTTTCATCAATAACCTTCGAGTTTAAGAACTGGTTAAAATTATTTCCATACTCCTTGTATTTGAAATAATGAAATGTGGTTAGTGGATTCTTTGATTATTTTTCATTATTCCTTTCATTAAATAGTCTCTTCACATAACTTTTACATTCAATTTTCAAATGGTCTTCCTTTACACACTTAAAACATTTACTAGGCCCCATGATACAATTTCCACCTTGTTTCTTTCCACACTTTGAGAATAAAGGAAATATAATTTTCTTCTATACATTTTTTTAGAATTTCATTTGAATTTTATATTTACTTTGTTATAAAAACTAATAGATAAATAAGTAACTACAATATCCATTTTCACATTGATATAAAATTTAATGATTTATTGATAGATACTGAAGTATATTTCAAATAAAAAACTTTGAATACAATATCCATTTCCACATGGATTTAGCCAACCAAATATTATATTAACCTTAATTTTATGCTCTATTATAATAAAATTCTCTTTCCTCACAAGTCTTGTAAAATATTTCTTATAGGCACTAAAAAATTCATCATTATTATACTTTATATCAAGTAATTACTTATCCATTTTCATATGAATACTATAATTAAAGTACTTATTGAATAATAAGATCTTAAACTCATCCCACTCCCTGGATTCAATTTCTTCCCTCTTCTTTATTTTCATGATAATATTCTACCATTTACCTACTTTTCCATCCAAGCGATAGACATCCAAAATAACTTTTTCATGTTCCAAACATTTGAGATTGGAAAATATATTTTCTATGTTATTGATCCATTACTTAGAAACTAGTGTATCATAATACCCACTAAATGACGGTGGTGGTTTCCCCCTGAATGACTCAACAAAATGTTTTCTGTTATTTTTCTCATTTATAATCTTAGAATGATTCATATATTGAGAATTTTATAAAAGAATAACAACATTAGTTTTTATTCCAACACCCATAAAATTTTGTTTCTCAGTAGAAAAATCATTACATTGCTAATCAAATATTTCATTAACATGATTACTTCGGGTTCTATAAAATGACTAAAACCAAAAATCACAGTGTGTGAAATAATATTCATAGTAGGAAACCACATAATCATGAAAAATAATTTATTATACTTCTAAATAAATGAAATTTGATTTTAATCTATGATACATTAGGTTTAACCTAGGTCATACATGATTATTACCTAAACTTTAGGAAATTATCCAATAATTTGACTTATCCCAATGTTTCTCACTAATGTTTTATTATACTAGTTTTCAAAGGTAACTAAAAAATTGTCAAATACCGACTATAACTACCCATACTTTTCATATATAGATATTAAATATTATTATATGAATATTCATTACATAAGATTATAATCCATTCTAGAATCGTATAGGTCTAGTATCTTTGGAAATTTGTACACATAAATAACATGTTCATAATTATCTCCCATTAAGTTATTTATAACTAAAACCCCACTTAGATATATCATACATGAAATCATTATTCATAACCTGGGTAAAGTAACCATAATAAAGGGTGAGCTTAAATTATCAGTAAGGGTAAACAAGGGAGATATCAATGATCACATAAGTATAACATGAACATAAGGTTATAATAACTCAATATAAACATTTTAAAATCATATCCTAAACATAATAGATCATAATATTGATTCATGGAATAGTCCATGATAGTTTATAGGACATGAATCATATTAGAATCCAAGAACATGAGCAATAAGAGAAAAATATTAACATAAGACATGGAAATGTGGAAAAATAATAATAATAAAAAATCATTTCATTTTTAGTCATGGATTACTATCAAAATAATCATAGTGGATTGGGTTCAGTCCCCAAAACATCATAGTAGTGAAGGTTCACAACCATGATTATCTTAGTGGATAGATTCACTTACAAAACATGGTTGACTCCCCTTTCAAGTATTTGTTATCTCATGTGATATATATATCTTCCCAATGAATTTAAGAGATATATAATTTTGGGTCCACCCATAACATAATGAAAAACATATATATTCATACTACAACTTTATAAAACATTAATCATATCATAACCCATGAAAGGAATATGGGTTGAATAAAATTTTTATCATTTAATCATTTTATAACCCGTGGAAAAGAAATGGGTCTCCTAATATAATTAACCCATAAAAAAGAGACATGTTTGAAAGAATAATTCTTATATAATCATCATAATATCTCATTAAAAGAAAAATAATGGACGATATAATTGGATTATATCCCCAGTAAATCATAAATACCATTAAAGATTATTTCATGGATGAAAAATGACTTTAAATAGTCATTGTAACATTTTTTAAGCAAAATAGTCTTTATAATTTAAAATAACATATTTAAAACATAAAAATTTCCCAAATATTAAGGAAAATTATTTTATAAGAAATTTGAAATCTTGAAAATAAGCTTCAAATTATTTATTAGTCATGATTGCAGTAAATCCCATTCATGCAATATATGGTAAAAGAAAACATTCTTTTCATACTTGTAAAAAATGGAAAATTTAACTCCTTAGGAAAATAAAAAGAACATTAATTTTATTAAGTATATAATGGGTAAAAATTGCATTATAAAATCATATGATATTATTGAAAACATTCCTGAAAACATTTTTAGAAAACATGGATATGGAAGAAAAAATATTTTTGATTGAAGAGAGAAATCAAGTTGGTTTTCCTTCAAAACACATTTTTAGTCTCTTGAGTACTTAAAATGAGGAAAATGAAAGGGAAAATGTATTCTCAAGAAATAAACATATTATAATAAAATTCACCTATTTATTGTGTATTATATCATAATATTTCATCATTGTAAACTTAATTATAAACAACCCCGATAAAAATAAGATTGTAATATAAAATACTTACCTCGAATTTGACTTGATTTAAAAGAAATATAGCCTCATGTATAATAAATTAAAATTTATTAAAATTCTACACCATTATTATTTAAATACTTATAATATCATATATTATTTATTTATAACATTTCAACACCCATTTAATAATAATTCCTTATAAAAAATTTTATTTTTAGGTGTGAACTATTTTGTTTTTTCATAAGAATTTAAATTCAGTAGTTCCAGTACTTGTACATTTATTATGGTTCCATAATATATATAATTTTAATTATTATATAAATTTCAAATATATATATATATATGTTTATATTCATCCCTAAAAGTTAGACATAGAAAAAAAATGAATTATACTGTTCATGGAGAAGGTAGACTGTATGTACGGATGAACACTATTTTTCCTTTTCGAAAGATGGAAAAAATAATGGTAAATAATAATTAACCTTTATATAATAATTATTATAAAATATATATATTATATATATTAATTAAATAAATTGTTAATAACATCCATGAAAAATGGAAATGAAAAACAAATCACATCATTTCGTGGAGGTGGTAGTCCACACGTACACGCAAGAAACGTTATCTTTTTCCAATGGTTTGGAAGGTAAGAAGATAGATATGATATCAAAATTATAGAATAATAATTAATTAATTAATATAATATATATAATTTACAAAAATCATAATAAATATCCATGAAATATTGTGATATAAAATAAATTTTATCGCTACCTAGAGATGGTAATCCATACGTACACACGAGTGATTCTTTCACTTTCCATTTGATGAAAAGAGGGTGAGTAAAGGAGTTTTAATAATAAAAATAACATTTAATTATATTTAGCATACATAATTTATTATTTTATTGATAATATAATAAATTTTGGGGAGGTAAAAGGACAATTAAAAAGAAAGTGATTGGTTTAGTTGATTACCTCTTCTTTGAAACAACTCCTTTAGATATCCTTTTAAGGGCCCTAGAGTTGGTATTTTGGGAAAACCATAACCTCTATAGTTTGAATAAGGGAGTTGGGAAGATAATATTTTAGGTATTGGTCAAGATATAAGGCTGAAAATGATGTAAAGAAGAGCAAAGAGATGTGACCTTTTATAAGTAAGTCGACGGGCACTCCTAGAATTTCATAAAAGATTAAAATACAATAAAATAATTATCTAGATCAAATGCCAATAAAATTCCATTTATTAAAATATAAGATAATATGGGGTTGAAATACCTTCAATATATAAAATTTTTACTAGTATATGTGGAGTTTTAAACGTTATCTTTTGTTCTAGCCCCTTAGTTAACTTATTTTAACATTAACCACAAATAACATCCTTTTCACTTATAAAGGATTACAAATTAACATATATAGTGTAAATTGGATAATAAAGGGAACATTTATGAAATTTTTTACTCTATTTTTTTATATTATCCTATTTAAATATTTTTTGATTTTTAAATAATTTAATAAAATATTATTTTGATGAAATATCATTACTATCAATTTTGATGTTAAAATTTAACACAAAAATAATATGTAATATTCACCAATAAAAACCATGAAACACTATAAATCATTTACATTATATTACTTCTAATATTTTTAAAATCATTTATTATATTTTTTTATTAATTGATGAAATACTATATCAGTATTTCACAAGCCTTTGAGGTAATTATATAATTACTAAAATTTATAATTAAATTTAATCAAGAAAATAATTTAATTATTATTAAAATATAATTTTTTATTCATTCATAACTTGATTTTTTCCCTATGTGGAAACATAATATATATTTAGAAGTAAGAGAGTGACTTTTTGTATTTTTCTTTACTTTAAATATTAAATAGGTCATTTTAATAGACAAGTGTCCCTTAAACAATTAAATTAAAATCATAAGTTGATATGGGTAGAATTATATTTATCCAGTAACAATTGATATGAAATATTATGACTTAACATTTAGTTTAAACCTAGTTTAACCTGATTTACCATTTATCGAGGTGATAATTTTTTTAGGGTTACAATTATTGTTGACCAAACAAATTGGGAACTATTTTCCCAATTTGAGCCTCCTGATTATAAATATGGATTACATTTTATCAAATTAAATTTATATAATTAGTTGAAATTAATTTTAAAATAATCATTAAAAATGTGACAAGAACCATTTTTTTAAAAAAATAAATTTTTATGCATGAAAAAAGATTTATTCTTATCCCATGCCTAGAAAAAATATTAGATGAATGTTAAAAACATTTATTGAATATATAATATATAAATTTCATTAAAATCATTAACATATAGTTATTAATTTAATTTATTATGATAAAAATACATTGTGTACATAAAAGCAATTTTTTGTAAAATACAACTCCTTTATTTTCAAATGATTTTTAATTTTAATTTTAATTTTTTAATAAGCACTTAATTGGTTTTATACATATTTAAACTATAAGGTTTTCATAATAAGTTATTACTATTCATACCCACTTATCTAATGGCTTTGTGATAACCATCACAAAATATTTTAATTGTATATCATGGTTCATTTAAACTCTCCCTTGTGTGTAACATAAGCTATCAAAGAAATCAAATTATTTAAAGAGAATGTTTTCTAAAATATCAAGGTGTTATATAAATTATTATGATTATCCATTAATAACCACTATTATATATCCCTTCACTAGTAAACCAATAAAACCTAATCTATGGGACACCATACTTTATCACCCTTTGTTACACCATAGTGCCCTGCCTGTAGTTGAATTTCAGTTGTCGAGCCACCCTAAACCTTCTTCAAAAATAATATGAGCACCCAAAACACCAACCAAACCTCACTCGTCATCAATAAATACCACCCAAATATGTTTCAATTATCAAATTATCTATTGAAATTCTAATACATGGAGTGACCCCTCTTGTGGGAAAATATCAAATTCCCTATGGAATTTACAACATGTAATGATATTATTCATTAAAAACTCCCACCACAATGATTATCTTTCTTGAGAAAACCTAATATGCCTCTATTAATAAATATATAACAACCATATTGGTCGTCTCAATTTTAACTAGTCATTTTCCATCTATTAATTCCGAAATGCGCTTTAACTATGCAACTCCTAACATCACAGCACAATATTCACTAAAATCCAAGCCACTTGCTCACCGCCATCTCCTACACTGAGATATTTCCTAACCACACCTGTTTATCCTAAAATAATTAAGATCCATTGATCAATTCATCCCATGGATTATAGTGGTATCTTCTATAATAGTCCACTCATAAGGACTAATTCAAAACTATGGCACTCCCCACTATAGTAATTTCCCACTAAAATGAACATCTAACGGTCCAACTACGTGATTATTGTAGTTTTCACCCCACAACATCAAAATAAACACTAAAACACTAGTTAACCCTCCTATAGTTGATTTCACCTGAAAATACTCACTCTCAACTACTGACACATCATTACACTACCTCACTCGATCAGCATGCCTTAACTTCTATATGCATCTTGAGATCATCCAAATTACCAAACCAAATTTCAAACCCAAAACTCAGTGTAATTCCACATCTATATCACCAAAAAAATACTCTAAATGTCATTCTATTACCTTGAGAACTGGCACATCCTTGATTTGACTCACTCTCAGACCTCCTCAACTCCATATAAAGCATAATGCCAACACATTGACTCTAACCAAAACTATATCTGAATCCCAATTACTTTTTATCAAAGAACTAAATCACATTGGATCCACCCAAACAATGAAATCCTTATTCTATCATGATTGTCAACCAACCAGTCTCACCACACCCAGGACCCATCCAACACATAGGCCATACACCTATGACCAATTTGACACACCCCACCAACGATTTATCCTTATCGTATCCTCACAAAAATAAAACACTAATATATTTAACATACACTCTATACAATATAGTATATAATGAATAGATGTGGGAGTCCCATTTATAGCTATGTGCTAAGAAAAAATGCCAATGCTGCTCATTCCAGGCTCACCAGGAATGTCATCACCAAAACACTCCTAAAACTCTTTTCAGTTATGATCAAAACCTCTAGTGTCCAATTGTTACCCCCCCCCCCCACTATATGTCTTCCATTACACCACTACTAAATCACTAACCCCTTTGGGTCCCAACATCACACATGTGTCACTCCCCCTAATCCATTATCCAAAAACCATCGAACCTTGACACCATCCATCCATGATGTCACCATAAATTTCAGGGGCAGCATATCCCATCCACATCAAAAACCATAGGCATCAATACTCAAATGAACCTCACTAAACACATTTATTTTTATCCCACATAAGAATAATAACCCATTCATGAACCAAACATGCACTATGTCTATCCATCATGCACCATCCATTACACACTAAGGATTTTCTCTAAAATCGAATCCAACCTCACTCTCATATTCCTTGGAAGAGTAAACCTTCAATAACCATCTATAAGTTTCTTACTTGTGATCATACTCATTCTTAACTACTCTCTATGATTATATGCTCTCATACTACCAGATCATAGAACCAGACTAACGCTCCCATGATTCATGTCCCATTAAACTAAGGCTCACTTTCCCTAAAAACTGAACATGCACCTTATGAAATTTAATTTCATACAACCACCTCATGAAGTATCAGTCATGTCAAGGCTAACCAAATATTCAACCACAACCTATGAACCAGGAAAAAACCATGTGTGTCTCCAAATTCTCTAATCACCATAGATCTAACCATCCAGAACCAAAATCTACTATCAAAATCTAATAATGATAAGTATCCAATCTATCATTTCATCTCACCCATCCCTAATACCAAGATAAACTCACACGGTCCTTCTCTCTAGCCTAAGGAATCTATATTTATTTATCCAAAACCACTTAGGATTTCCACTTCTACAAATATAATGTGCTATTTCAATATGCAGATCTTTATCAAGAAAACCACTAACACCCAGTTTGGTTAAGTAAAATACCATTAAGAAAATATTAGACAAGTCATCATATAGGTTGTTTCTGGGAAATGAAGTAACTGAAACTACCTCCTTAGACTATCCCTGAGGAATACCTACTATCATTGAGTCACCTCCAAAACATGAAATTTTAAAAAAAAAACAATCATGGGTTTCTTATACATCCCCTAAGGTATTATATGTACATATCTAGGACACACCTGCTATAGATTCACATGACCATCCCTAAAAAATTTATCATGTGTGAAAATCATGGACCAAATGGGTATATTTACACTAAAATTTTAAGTGGGAAAACCATATAATGTTTTCATCATTTTACATAGTTGACCATCCCATAAAAAAATTCAATCGCACACAGGCACACATATTTCATGTGGATCTCACATACCAACCATGATGCAGGTTCATCTCATATTTTCACTATGTACAAAGATATAAGAACAAAAAAATAATGAGATTAAAAAACACATAAAATATGAATAAATATCCTAACATAAATCTCAAAAACAATGAAAATACTATCGTCACCCTAGTAAATAGGTATTCCCACCAGAAAATCCTTTCAGGAAACATGAGTTTGAGGTCTATCACAAGCTCAGAAACATTCCTAGAACACATGTATGCCTTACAACCAAATCCTAAAACTAAAAAAATGATATTATAAAACTTTATAATTACCTAGTATATAGATCACTCTTTATTTTCTTGCTTTGGTCTGTTACTTGACCCCAAGCATGTTTCCACATACATAAGAGGCTTTTTACTAGAGGTGAGTACCTAATCTATACAATGGGGGAAATGAAGCTCTTGAATTTGAGTTCAAAAATAATGGAAAATAACTAAATGTTCATATAACAAAATAATTGTATACATAAACCAATAAACACAATTCAATAAAAAATTGAAATGGTTTTATACAATCATGCATCCCAATTGATTACCCTTTAATCTGATCAAGTGTACAAATCAAAAATAAAATAAAAAATCACAATGGCTATACTACCATACTTGGACCATAATAAATAAGTATCTAATACTCTTAGAGTTTTTAAATATTGATCTATTTCATAACCTATAATCTAACCTATATATAGACATAATTTTTCCATATGCACCAGGGTAGCTATGCAGGGAGGGAGCACATAACTCAATAGGGTATAACCAAGAACCCATAGTATATGATGTAATATAAGTGCATATTTATAAGGAAAATAAATAATTAATTAATCTTTCTCACTGGGATTACATGTGATAACTAGGATACCATGAATCTTAATGAGTTACAAATGCATACTAGTTCATTATGTGCTAATCAGGCCACCATGAAACCTGATCAAACCTGCTTTGATTCCATGTTGGAATCCCATTGTCACCTCAAGCTACCAAAATTGTATCCTAACTCATACCCAAATACTTAGTTAAGGGAATCCCAAAAAGCCTCAACTACTACATAAAGGTACAAGTTAGGGTACCTCATTTAATTCCTATATTCCCAGTCTTACTAAATGAGGTCATGCAAACACCCTCTCACTCAAGGTGAGGAATTACATATTTTGACTACTACTTTATTTTCCTAAGTAGGTTCTTCCATCAATGTCTCACATCACATGAAAATATGTTTGATACCTCTCACTCAAGAAGGTTTTAAATCACATACACCACCCTCTAACTCAAGTTGGGGTCATAACCCAAATTCTCCCATATCTGAGGGTAGAGATCACATGAACTAATACAACAATACCCTCTCACTTTGGGTGATCCCTACAAAAAACCCTCTTACTCTAGGAAATTCCATGCATCCTATCCACTTTACTCTCACTTAGGATATGGAACAATCTATAATCCCCTCCCATTCCACTTAGAGTTATAATCACAACACATATACATATTTAAAAAAACATAGCACACATTTCTCCCCAAAACATCATATCTCTCTATAGGGTTCTTTTCACTTCTAACCAATTATGAACACATAAAACACATCTCATTGACCATATAAAACATATAGATCTTTACAAAATTCTAACCTCACCTATTATGAATCCACTAGGGTCCCTCAGCCAGTACCTAACACTTACCACTGACACCCCAAGGTGATCTCATTGCCCATAGTATATTCTTAGCACTGGTATGGAGCCTAGTACAAACCTCATTAAGATCATGATTCATAACCCTCCATTTTTACCTAACTCTCATATCTTAAGGAATATCTCTCAACATTTCACCCAAAGAAATCCTTTCTACATGCAACATGTCTATTCCCTTAGGACCCATCTTCCCCTTTCACTCATTCTATGACTCTCCTCTGGCCATGGAAGGGAGCTCCATGTTACTCATGAGTCATATGACCTTCTCAAACATCATTAATCATCCCCAACGCACTCAAGACTACCTAATATCCCAATAAATCCCACATAGGATATCCCACATCTCATATTAGAATCATGTACATTTTGGACTCAATAATAATCCCAAGAACTTATGTTACCCCACTTGACAATTCTTACCCTTAAAGAAATATCCATAGGGTGATCCCATTTACAAAAAGTGAAAATAGCACTTATACATAGAATAGAAGGTTTAATAAGACCCTATCTATTTCTTTAGTGCACTCTCATTCCCAAACCAATAAACTTAAACCCCATACAGTACACTATCGTGCATGCTCATGCATAAACAAACAAATTCAATTGTATCATAGGGTCATCCTACCTAGATACTAGATTTATCCCCTCACCAATCCCTAATCATTCTTATATAAGCCTACTCATGCCTTATCCTATCTCAAATTACCACCCAATATCCTATATCATGACATAAAATCTAAATAATTTATTATAAAAATTTATAATTAATTATCCAAATTAGTTGATGGTTAAAAACTCTAAAAACACTTATTAGGTCATACCACTACAACAAAACTATGACTAACCACACTTAGAATTTCCATATAACATTTCCATTACTATCTTTAGAAAAAGAAATATCACTTTATCAATTAATAATTTTATCCAATTTAATAAATAACACTAAATAAATTTGGTTAGAGACATACCTCAATCAAAATGAAAAAATATGGAATGTGATGGCCTTTCATCATAGGTACGCATCATGGAATATCCCTAGTGTTGTTTCATGGGGATTATCCTCACAATACCACAATGGTTCATCCCTTCACCACTATGACATGGAATTTTTTATACCATTCCTCCAAACCATTAAACCCTTAACCACATCATGGTTTAATTACTAGAGTTTAATTTTAGCTACAAGGACACCCCAAAACTTCTCAAAAAATCACCAAATCAACCAAAAAACCAACTCATCCTCTTTCCATATCCAATAAAAATCCTACTGATATATTCTAATGCTCAAATTCCTATTCCAAAACTCAATTCATGGAACTACCCCATCTTTGGGAAAAAATTAAAATTAACTTTTTAATTCAAAAACTATAATGAATTGGGTCATTAAAATTACTCTCCCTCAGTATGAACTAAAATCCTCTATCCCATGAATTATACTTGATTTATCACTGAATTCTCCATCATCTTGTTACCAAACATACTGAATTTTCTCAAGAACTAGAGATCAATATCAAAATATGGATATCCTTTATAAATTAAAATATTATTTTTTATCCAAACTTGAAAAATCCATTTGTATTAAAATGATAATGAAAAATTTAAAGCCTCTTAGTATAGGTTTATTTGACTCTTCACACAAGATATTATCAAATATTCACCCATAACAATGGACATACTCTTGACTAATAAATAAAATGATCTCTAACTGTCGATGTTTCTTATTCCTCTTTCCTTGAAAACCAATAATACTGACCTTATATATAAATTAATCATTTTTAGTAACCACCGTACATGTTAAAACAAGAAAAAATCATTCAAAAATCCTTAATCTAGATTAATGGTTTTTTTAGTTCTTGCACTACCACTGCCCAAGTTAGAGATGATCTATCAAAAAAATTCTCAATTAACAATGAGAATTCCAAACACCAATCACACAACCAAAATCAAAGTGTTATTAAAAAACCAAAAAAATATTATATAAAAAAATTTATTCAATTCATACCACAAGAATTAGTGATTTCTAGTTCATATGATGGTACCCACATCACGGAAACTATGAAACTATGTTTCCTTTCCTAAAATACCATTATAGGTTCTTAATGATTATTCATCCATGGAAATTATTTGGTTATTTGTAATATAAATTTTATATATTACCAATCCTTATACAATGGAATCACTCTAAACAACAGTTTCATCTGAATCAAAGAGGTTTATAAATTGAATAATTAAAAAACCCATATAGTTCATTGGACCCGTGTAGTTTAACATCATGCAAGATGGACTTATACGAGTGCTATGGGACACCATGTATTTAAGCTCAAGTCCTGGAGGGATGTGCTACGTATCCTGAGTATAGAGAGAATCATAGTTTCTATAGTTTATTTTTGGGGGATTAAATATTTAGGTTACCCCTATCACTGTATAGACTCATGGTGTAGATGACATTATTATTGCAGTTCCCTAATCCCATGTGATCTATGCTTAGTGTGGGAAACAAGAGATGTAAGATGATCATTTTCATTAATCATGATATGGTACCTGTATAATAGGACTACCCTAAGATGATTTATTATAGAACTCGAGCATCAAGGATACATCCTATATATCTTGGTTTTGACATGAATAAAATTCATCATAGTTCATTTGATTTCTCAATCCGCTGATGGATAAGGTAGTGTGATCAGCTCATGGGAATAATTGGGTCCCGATGGATGAGATGTCAGAGTCATAAAAGGACTTACAATTAAAGGGGTGTTTATTTGATCTTGGGCCTTAGGAAGGCATCCTACATATCCTGGTTATTGTAAGAATCAGAGTTCTTGTACTTGAATTAATTAGTGCTTACAAACTAAGGTTTCCCTTACCTTTGTATAGGTTTATAGTGAAGATTATATGACCATTGAAATTATCTAATCCCATGTGATCCATTATCATTGTTAGAAATAAGGGATGTCAAGTAATAAATGTCATTACTTTAAAAGAGGTACTTGAATACATGGATTTTGCTGAATCATTAATACATGGATCAAACCTCAGGGAGAGGGGGCCTATGTATCCTGAATATTGTAGGAATTTGAGTTTTCATAGTTCCCTTTATTGGGGATTAAACAATAAGGTTTACCTATTGATCCTAGATTACACATTGAGGACATACAATGTTATCAAGTCCTAGGATACCCTAGTGACTTGGCCTTCTTGTCTAGAGTTTTTTTCATGACCCAATTGAAATTCCCATAGGACATATAAAGATGCAAGTGGTCTATCCTGAAAGTCATCGTGTGACCTGGCTGGCTTGTCTAGGGGTGTTGTGTGATCTAACTGACATGCCTTGGTGTCATTTGTGAGAGTTTTTTAGTAACATATGGATGGTGTTATGATAGTTATTATGACATGGATCAGAGGATGTCGCATGTATTGGATACATCCATGGAGGGAATATCAAGACATGGATGACACATCTTGAAGGTGTCGTGAGTCTCGGATGACTTTCCCAGAGGGTGTCACAAGAGTTTAGTTGACATGCCCAGATGCAACTATGATAATTGACTGACATTATCTAGTGCCATTATATCAGTCATGAAATGTATCAAAAGGGAGTTTCAAGGATTTTTGATAGGCCTATAGGGTTTCTCAAGACCAAATTGGTGTTCTCGAGGGAAAGGACCATGTGACTTAGTCTGAAAAGTCCGAATGATTTTTCATGTCTCAAATAGCATGTTGAAGGAGTATCGCAAGTTCTATGTGACATGTCCCGGTTCTTCTGTGTGTCTTAGATTACTCATGCACATCACATAAGAGCCAGTGATCATGTTTTCACTTATGTATTCTACTTTTAATCTTGGTTATATCCCTTGTATTTCAAATGCCTTATGTTTATTTAGTATCAGTTTATCTTGATTCCCGTGATCTAGAAGACTTGTTGTATGTTCTTCACACATATTTCCATAAGTCCTTTATCTGATCTATGAATGATCACTCAAAGTGGTTCATTTATTAAACATGATTTCTCCTACTCTTTGTCGATATATTACATGATGAGAGAATTTTTTATCATGAGATCAACCACATCAATAAGTCTTCAATAGCATTGGTACGTCTGAGTGTCAGAAAGCCTCTGCACTCGAGTGTCTAGAGTTCCATATTCTAATAGCATTTTCATGTTGGGGTAGGAAATTTAGAGGAACCACCACCCCGGGATTTCACTAGTTTTTATCACATATCTAGCATGAATCTATGCTGGAGTTGGCGAAGGGATCTGGTGCACGTATCTTCATGATTATTCCTTCATGGATCATTTTGAGGTCACTTCTTGATTTTTAGCGATCATGAGTCTCTCTGTTAACATTTAATTTATTGTATTATTGTAAATTAATGAATGCTCATTGAATCATGCAGGTATGCTGAAGGAATTTCATATTTTCATATTGACATGTCCAAGGGCCTTTGTGAGATCAGGGTACCTATTGAAAAGGCATCCCATGATCTTGGGTGACTTGTCCTGCAGTCTCGTGAGACTGAGCTACGGACTTATTATGCATGATGCAAGTATTCTACAAATGCAATAGCTCTTGCCTAATCCTCTTTTATTTCCTTTTTTAAATGAAAAAGGTTAGGAGTCAAGAAAGACTGCATGAGTAATGTAAATTAAAATTACTCTATTTTATATGATGCATCATGTGACCAACAACGGTCATATGGGGGTGTACAAGTGTTATGAAAAAAATCCTTTGGTTTTCCCTTAGGGATCAAAAAATGGAAGTACATAGTTTCCTGTACATGCCTAATGATTTCTATGTGATGAGGCTGACAAGATAAAGGGATTTCAGGAGATGAGGCAGGAAAATTGACAGGGTCTTGTGGTGTCTTACATATCACTAGGTGCGCGCCTCAGGTCTTACAGCGACCGTGAGTAGCTATCACCTCCTATTTTTTTATCTATTTTGTTTATTTTTTACAAAGGTTAAGGGTCATGAGAGATTACTTGGATTTTATCAAGAATAATTAACCTTTCCATTGGTGATGAGTCACATGGTATTTATTCTCATTAGAGGCCTCCACCTTTTGGATATTTTCTTCCCTATTTACGAAGGTGTTGTTCAGCATTCACCCAATGATTTTCTGTGAGCGCATTTCATCTTCAATATAGGATCTTGAGATGGAGTTCTTTCCTTTTCTTGGTCATTAATTCTATTCGACTATGGTGCATCACGTGATTAGTGAGGGATCTTGCAACAACATGTATATATTGTCAGTGATAGTTTCATTTCATGTATTTGATAAATCACATGTTCATTAATAGACCTCACAGTGGAATACAGACGATTTCAAGGAAAGTAAATTTTATCACATTGATATGTCACGTGTTCATGGTTGTATGATTCTACAATGTGAACAATTATGTTTTTATGTCAAGGATGGATTCCAAAGGGTGCATGGAAATTATTCCAAACCATTTCATGAATATCACGCAAACTAGGACACTTAAATGTGTCGATCGACCAAAGGATTGAATGAGGGTGTCACACGATGTACAACTCCTCATGCAATTGAGTAATGGAGAATAATTGATGGAGTTTCACAATGATTTTACCTGAATGTTCCTGAAATATATATTTTCTTCACATTGTGGTATCAAGATTCACATGGAGCTTCTTATCCACACGTGAATATTGAATGTGTACAGTGTGGACCTCCATTGGATTGAAAAGGTGCATTGAGTCTGGAATGTTATTTATTTTTTGTATTTTGCGATTCATCAAACAAATTATTTAGGACTTGATCATAGCCAAATGGTGAGTTGCTGTCCGAAATTCATCACATAATAAGGTATAAGTGAATTTGATCTTCTTTTTTCAAATGGAAGGCCAATGATATGAATAAGTATCATTGTTCATCGAGTTTATTCATGATACATGATTTATATGTTTACATTAGATTGAACCCTTTATACTATCACATCTAATTTCATGATGAGTCATGTAATCACACTACACATTGAATAAAAGATTTCATGGTGTCTTTTTTCTTTGAGTGAGTAAACACACAGTCTAATATAATGGATTATGCGGTTCTATGAACATCTGTATGAGGGGTTACACAGTACTACATTGCTTTGATGGAAGGGTTATATAGGCCTTAGATTTTTTTCATGAATGATCATTCGATTTTCTTTGGAATAAACCTCTTTATTTTACTCTTGCATGGTCTTGTGGTGCTCTGTTTTAAAGAAAAATGGAGCACTCCCTTTGGAATGGTAGTCTATCCCATCGACATGTGATCTCCCTTGGTTATTTATACAGGAATTATTGAATTTCCCTTGCTTAGCAAGGAAATGTGCAGTGCCCTATGAACATACTCTTCCTTTCATCAAACCAATGTACTCAATCTCATATTCACAAATAATGCCACATTAAGGGATATTTTCAAAATACTAGAAATCTTAGTTTCCTTTATGTACAATCATGTTTCCTCATAGAGGATTAACATGTTCATGTAACTTATTATGATGGATTCCATGTATGCATTGAAAAATTTATTCAAACACACGATATCCAAGAAATTACTTATTTTTAGTGAATCCCATTCTTAGTGGTGGAATCACATGATGTCTTAGATGAATTCCCTTTTTTATGATAATCGTATTTTCTTTCACTAGTTCGGTCATAGTCGCTTATCCATTATGACATTGGCCTCGATGTTCTTACACACACCCAGAAAAATGGGAACTACACTCCTCTACATCACACATTTTAGATCATTTATACACCATGCTAGGTGATCTTAGCACCCCACTACCTCACATGTGGTAGGATTACGCATGAGTAGGCTATCAAAGGACTATGTTCATTGCACTCTTATCCCTTCTACAAAACATCTTCACAATGTTTCATGTCTATATAGAGTTTTTTAATTATCCCACGATCAGTATACATTGATGTTCACATGTTATATTTAGTAGGATTCCAATGTTACCTATGATATCTCATACTACAATGACTTTTTTCTGCAGGAGCCTGATATTCAAGACATGTTCATTGTCATGTGTTGATATGAGAGAATAGTCCCACTATTCTTCACATGATCAAGTGTGGGGTCTTCATATGACATTGTATCATATGGATGTCTTTGCAGGACGTGATGTGGTGTGATGAAATGAATCTTCTCAAGGTCCTACTGGTGTGTGACATCGTACCTAGGTGCAACAAGCATACACTCAAGGATCTGATAATGTGCGTTATCAACTCAATGTGAAATAGGTGTGAGCTTGAGGATCCTCTGGTGTTAAATACCAATCCCAGGCACAACAAGAATATTGAAGCTTTGGTATCATGATGTCAAATAAGATGAAATGTGATATCATTTATTCATAATGTGATATGCATGACATGCTTCCTTCCATAACAAAGTATGTGATGAATGAATATGATCATAAATAAATTCCCCCCTAGAATTGGATTCGTTCAAAACGAAAAGAATCTTATTATTAGTTAAATATAAGAAACTATTATATATATATATATATATATGGATATGATGGATTATTCTATTCTCATGATATCAATGAATATATCTATTGAACTTTATATGTGTTGTCCATTTTTCTCTTCATCCATGATATGCATGAATTTTTCATTGTTTTGATATTATATAAATTTCCAATGATACCCATCCCTATCTTTATATTGAATAAACATGAATGTCTCACATTGAATGTTAAAATTAAAATAGATTCCCTTTTGATAGGTGCTTGTGAATTCCCACCAAGAAAAAAATCTATATTGGTAATCTGTTCCAGCTATCTTGATATCATTTGTCTTATAGGAGGATCGAATGGGTGGGACATATGTCTTAAAGGGGGAGTAATTTTTATTTATACGAAGAATATGATCTTAGAAAGAGAAACTCGGTCATACTAAGTCTGTGTAGTGGTCCTTATAGTCTTTTTTAGGATAAATAATTCCATGCGCTTTAGTTTTGGGTCTTTTTAGCTCAGAACAGATGTCACATTATTTTAGGTTCTTTTATCTCAGACCTAATATTGCTTTAGTTTAGGTTATTTTAGCTCTGACCTGATATCACTTTAGTTTATGTTTTCTAGCTCAGACATGACATTGCTTTAGTTTATGTTCTTTTTATCTCGGACGTAATAATTATTTATTTTAGGGTTTTCTTTCTTTGACATGATGTATCTTTAGTTTAGAGTCTTTTAGCTTGGACCTATTATTACTTCAGTTTAGGGTCTTTTAGCTCAGATATGATGTCACTTTAGGTTAGAGTCTTCTTTCTCAAACCTAATCTTAATTTAGCTTAGGGTCTTTTAGCTCAGACCTGATATCTCTTTATTTTAGGGTATTTTATCTCAGACCTGATATTTCTTTAGTTTAGGGTCTTTTAGCTCAGACATTATGTCTCTTTATTTTAGGTTCTTTTATTGATCTAGCTTTAGTTTAGGGTTCTTTAGATCAAACTTGATATCTCTTTATTTCGGGGTCTTTTAGCCTGGACCTAATATTGTTTTAGTTTAGGGTCATTTAGCTCAGACTTTATATCTTTTTAGTTTTAGGAAATTTTTCGTAGACCTAATATCGCTTTTGTTTATTTTATTTTAACTCGGACCTTCTATATGATCATGGGATATGATGTAGACATGACAGAAATGATCAAAAACACTATGAGGTGTTGTGTTCTACCATGGTGTTACTGAGGTTCACGAGGATCAAAAATCCCTTTTTTGTAGAGTGATGCATTTGGTTGAGGACCATAGGTGCCTATGAAGGAGTCATAGGCATGAATGTATAGTCAAGAAAAGGCTCCCTTGAAGTTGTGTATCTTTTGTAGGGGCTATAAAATATTTATGGAGGCAATATTAGTTGAGGGTGCAATACTAGGGATACTAAGTCCACCTAGACAGTTGTAGTATGGATTATGTAAACAATAACCCATAATATTGAGTTTGTGGATATGGGATGGAGAAAACATGTTGGGCATGTCCTATGAAATTATAATATGTTAGGTTCCCCCACGGTGTTTCTAGGGATCACAAGGATTAAATATCTATTTTGACAAGGGGGATATTCCCTTTGTTGTCAGGTCAAGGCCCTTATGCATCGGTATCATGGACAATAAAATCGGATCTCCTCTTTTTTTTAGGGATATGAAAGGTTTGTGAATAATCAATTTCCAAGATGATGAAGTGAAAGGGTTCAAATTCCAGGAAGGGTTCTGGAACCCTATGGCAGTTTATCTCTTAATGTAAAGATCTGGCTCTACACCATGTGGTTTCAAATCATGAGGCATGGTCCATTAAAAGTTCAATAATGGAGTGTAACATTCCAGCCTTTATAAAGGGTAAGAAACATGGTTACATAACATCTAGGATGTTGAATCTAATCAGATAGTTTGGTATGAGGATTGTAAATCATGTTCTAATGTGATTAAATCGGGAAGATGATATAGGAAAGTCATATTGGGAGTATTTTTAACAAAATGATGTGTTAAGTGTTGACGTGATGATTCTAGGGATCACAAGGATTGTAATTTCGTTTTTGTAGAGTGGCACATTTTATTTACATCCATAGATGCATATGTCAAAGCCATAGGCATGCATGCATAGTCAATCGATGGTCCCTTAAAGCCAGATATATTTTCATGGGACATGAAAGGTTTACAGTGATCTGAGGCACCCAAATCATGAAGTGTGATTTGTGTAATGGGTAATACCCATGAAGGTTTCGAACACCCTAAAGGTTCTTTCACCACCTAGAGAACATATTCTCATGGTGAGGTGATGTGAAAAATCATTTCTCTAACTTTTTTCTAGACTAGTGGGTCCAGTGAGCATATCTTGGATTTTTCTAGGGATACAAAGTACACCCTATGATCTTTATTCCTTATATTTTTACACCCAAATATTTTCATAAACTCTGAGTATAAATAGTTTAACAAGTGAAGACCTGACTTTTGATTAGGCTGCACTTTGTGGGTTTCCATCCTGACAAGTTTTGTGTCTCTTTCGTTAGCATTTTAAGGTATTTCGATTAAGGAAATTATAGTCTATAGTTTAAGGTTGTACAACCTTGAAAAAATCACATGTAGTTTAAGGTCATGAATCACATGGAACCAATATGGGAGATGTTACACAAGATCCTAATTAGGATACCCAATGTATATATCACTCTAACACCTTCCCAAGTAGGCGATGGTGGTGTTGTAAATCACATCGCTAGTTTCTTAGGTCATGATTAATGATGTGGGATATCCATAACAGTCAAAATGATCTAAAGGACTTATTTTTTATTTTATTATGGATAATCCCCCTTTTAAGGGTTGAAGGGGAACTCGTACTTGAGTTGTAGGCCCAAGGAACAAGGCCCGACTAACCCTCAATACATGACCCGAAGGCCCAGAGTCATACCATGACCATTACATGACCCATAGGCCCAATCCACTAGAACTTACCCTCCTCAGCTTATGTTTCATTGATCACTCAGCTCCCCTCCTTGAATTTCTAATCCACTATCATTTCCATGTACAAAGCTGCACAGTGCCTGGTCCCGAAGGTGGCTTCCATACCCTCTCATTCTTCCAATCTGGTTAGCTCTACTTCCGGTGGTTGCTACTCTTGTTGCTATGATCCTCTTCTACGGTGTGTTCTATGTGAACTTGGATACTCCATGGTCTCTATGGCCCAAAGTCTCTCCATCCCGAAGGCCTTTGATGACCCGAAGGCCATTGAGACCGTAGGCCCAAACTGGTGGCCCGAAGGCCCAAATGGGATATCTATACAAGGTGTATTTTAGACACACTGAGGTGTTGAGTTATGTCGCAATGGTTTCATGTATCATAAGGATTGGAATGTCCTTTTTTCAGAGTGATTCATTTAGTTGACCATCGTAGGATCATATGCAGGAGCCATAGGCATGCATGCATTGTCAAGAAAATGGTCCCCTGAAGCCGAATATTCTTTTTAAAGGTCGTATAATGTTGATGGAGACCGGGGACACTCAATACATGAAGTTTGGTATATGAATTGATGTGATTTTAATGGATGGAATAAGCACCATGTACTCTGGTTGGCCGGGGTAAGGCTCTTATGGTCCTTTGATAAGGGATGATGATGGGTGATGGGCAGGACAGATTATCATCATGTAGTGGGGAAATTTTTAGTGCAGTTTAACATCATGTGGTAAGGAAACTTTTCATGAAGTTTAGCCTCATGAGGTAAGTAAATTTTTTGGACAGTTTATCATCATACAGTAAGCACATTTTCTATGTAGTTTATCGTTATGCTGTAAGGATATATGAATTGATTTGAATTTATGAAAATTTTGTAGTTGAGTCTAAGGGTGAAATTTTTGGATTCACTATGTATCTCATGAAAATGAGAATAAAACCAAACATAGTTCTTTATAGTCGTGCAATTTAATGTAATTTAGTGAGGAAATTGATCCCCAACGTGAAATGGTGGAATCATGGTTGGTCCCATGAATAGAATTATGGGGGTCACAATATATTCCATGGAGATGGTAATCAATCCATACATAGTTGTAAACAATAAACACTCTCTTCTCTAGTCTAGGATATATGGAGAGGTGGGTATTTTTTTATTAATTGTTGTAGATGGCGTTATGATTAGAGGTTTAGGCATCACTACATATCTAGTAATGATAAGGAATCAATCCACATATAGTTCTTTAAGGAACCATGCATTTTAATTTCATGTGGAAAGGAAGATGACAGACTAATGTGAAAAGGTGTTAATGTTGTAGCTGGACCCAAGGATGGATATTTGGGCATAAATATGTATCTCATAATATATGAGAGTCAATCCATACATAGTTCTTAAAGAACTGTGCAATTTAATGTCATGTGGAAAGGACATGTTCCCATGTAATTTAACATCATGCTGCAATGACATGGGCTCCTTGACATGAATATGGATAGAGTGGCTGGAGGTGTGGTAGAATACCATCACCGACTTTAGTGGTCCTCTTGGGAGAGTTTCAGAATAGTGTGTAGTTTCATGTCATACATGGGACATTAACTGTGCAATTTAATGTCATGCAGTGAGGATTCATGGAATGCCTTTTACATTATTGTATTAAGAACACATATGGGCCTTTTGAAATATTTTACACATTTTTTTGTGGAATCCCTTACTGAGACTCCTAAGACTATGTGAGTTATGCTCTATGTGAGAAATAAAGAATGTCCAGGGTCCCTCCCACCATGTAGAGGCACTTAAGAGAGAGACAAGGGATTTTTGTATCATATGGTGGCTGGACCAAGATACATGATCTAGGAATCCCTACATATCTCATTATAAATTAGAATCAATCCATAAATAGTTCTAGGAAACCCATTTATTTTAACATCTTGTGGTAAGTACGTCCTTTCATGCAATTTATTGTCATACGGTAGAGACATGGGTGACTCAATATGAACGGAGAGTGCATATGTATAGTTTTACATCTGGAGGTAGGTACAATGGATCACTCGATGTGAAAGGAAATTAATCTTATGTATGGGACCAAGAATAGAGATTTGTAGATTTCTACATATATTGTATGATAGGAATCAATCTATACATAGTTCATAGAAAACCTTATAATTTAACGTCATGTGGTAAGGACACAGTTTCTTACAGTTTATTAACATGTGGTCAAGATGAATTTATAGAGTTTAACACCATGTACTTAGGAAAAATGATGAGGCTTAATCTGATGTGGATTCCCATGCAGATTACAGCTTATGAAAAATATTTCTTGATAAATCTTGTATAGTTGGTTGGTGTGACATGTTCCCCATCCATGGTGGCCAATGAATAGGATCCATTATGATAAACCTTATGTATTACATAAGTTCCTTCCCACTTAGGATCCAATTTTAGGGGATTATTTCCTGGAATCATTGGGGTTCTAAGAGCAAGCACTAATTCTCCTTAGAGGAAATAATAAAATAGAACCTTTTTATTAAATTCTGGTGTTCTCCAATTCTGATTTACCTTCAGGTTGTGTAATGTGTGCAGTATTTTCTAATCCATCCATTCAAATTTTTCCAACATATTTTTTGGTTTTTCATCATTTTAGAGATACCTACAAGTGGATATTTTGAGAAAAGGAATTTGGAATTTTATGGGTAGCATCGCCTCAATTTCATATACTAATGAGTATGGCATTACCTGTGTGGTAGTGCGCGTGGTGGTATGGTAGGCCCATAAAGCATGTAGGATATTGTCCGGCCAGAACATTATTCCCTTTTCACCGTCCTCTAGATTATATTTGACATAGTATTATTGAAGGACTCTATCTATCCATTTTCCATTGAGTGATAGCAAGATGAGTGATTGGACTCAATGTTGTATTCCTAGTATTTCTTCTTCAACTCCGTGAAATAGAAATTGGTGTCGTTTTCAATCAATATTTTGTGAGGGACTTTGAATCTAGTGATGATGTGGGAATTTATGAAGTTGATGATATTCTTCATCCTTAATTCCTTGAGGGGTATTTCCTCATCCCATTTGGAAAAGAATTCGATAGTAGTAAAGATGAACTTGAACTGCTTGGTTTTGGCTGAGTGATATGGCCCCATGACATCCATACCCCAAATGAAAAATGACTAGGAATATTTAGCTATATATAGAAATTACGGGGGTTGATGGATAAATTTTTTATGAATCTATCACACATGACATTTCTTGGTGAATTCCACCTAGTCATGTATCATGGTTTTCCAGTAATACCCCAACCAATGGATTTTATTGGAGAGTATGGTTTAAAATTGATGGGCGTCACTGGAGCATGTATGGGCTTCTTCCATGATGGTGGAAATATATCTTTCTACTATGAATTTGAAAAGGATTTCGTCAAATCCACATTTTTAGAGGACTTTTTTCTCATTTTTTACCATCCTGTAGAGTGAGGTTTGCTACCCGGTGATGAATCAGTTACCTTCTAGAACGATCTATTCATATAATCCCATTTTAGAGATAACTAGTTATGGGATCCATACATCCATGAGTGTTCATTGGTTCATCACACTCTGGGGAGGTTTTTAATTAATTTTTTTCTTCTATATCACTTATGATGATTAATGCGACCATTATTAGAAGTTTGATATGGAATATTGATTCTTCCTAATCAAGGTCAGCTAGGACAATGGCTAGATTTTCTAGTGCATTATTGTGAGCATTCTATGATTGGGGAACATGATGCAATGTGGGATCAAAAGGTAATTTTTCCATCAATCCCCTAACATATCCAGTGATATGGACCATTTATTGCTTTTTAATGGAATATTTACTGTTAATATGCTTTATCACCAATTCTAAGTCCGCTTTGATATTCATGTAGGCTATGTACAGTTATAGGTCCACTTCCAATCCAATGATGAGGGCTATGTACTCTTCCTCATTATTTGTGCATCCTTCAAATAGTGATAAAGAGAAGGAAAAAACTTCATTGTCTAGAGAGAGAAATAGAATCCCTAGACCAAACCAATTTAATATTGGGTTTTCCATACTTGTACTGATAGGACTCTGGGAGGCACCATAAAAGTACATCTCTCGTGTATGGGGAGTGTCATGGGCATAAAAGACCACTTCATATGAGAACTCGGTGTCTTATTGTGTATTTTCTAGGGTAGGATGTGTTGTGAAAAAATTAGCCAGTGCTTTACCTTTCACTGACTTCTGTGATATGAATTGAATGTCATGTTGATGTAGAATGTCTTCCCATCAGTCTAGGCACCCAATTTACATTGGATGACCAAGAATGTACTTGAGAATATCAATATGATAAACTAGATATACTTCATGGGGATATAATAAATGCCTCATATTTTTCACCATGAAGACGAGTGAAAGGTTTTTTTATAAATATCATAGTATCGAGTCTTAGTACCTAGCATGGTCTGGAAGAGGTAGTAGAGACTATTCTCTGTCCTCGCATTATTTTTTTTGTGCGAGGAGGGCACCCAGTGAGAATTCCAGTGAGGCCACAAATATGATGATTATCCTCCCTTAAATGGTGGAATCAAAACCATTTGGTGTAGTAGGTACTACTTGATAATTTCAAAGGCTTTTTAAAGGTTATCATCCCATTGGTAGGTGATTCCCTTCTTCATTATCCTAGTGAAGGGGAGTGATTTTCCAACTAGGTTAGATATGAATCACTGAATGTAGGCAAGGTTTCATTAGATCCCCCTTGTCTATTTGAGATTTATGAGGGTGATATTGCTTAAATATCACAATTATTCTCCAGATCAACCTCAATTCCAAGGTGGAATACCATAAATCCAAGGATATTTCCTGATGTTACCCCGAAAGAACACTTCAGTAGATTCATCTTTAAACTGTGGTATTACAGCTTGTCAAAGATTGTTCGGATATTTGGGAAGTGATATCATTACTATTGGAATCCAACAACTAGGTATTTTATATAACACTCAACCATCCTTCCCTGTAATGGATTAAATATGTGATACATGGAGCACTGATATGTGGAACCAAAATTCATTAATCCAATGAGCCTGAACTGGTAGAAAAAGATCCCTCAAGGTGCTTTGAAGGCTGTGGATTATTCATCTTCAAGTACCATCTTTATTCAATTGTACCTTGAGAACTCATCCATGAAGGAGAGGGATTGGAAGCCAGAAGTAGCATTAATGAAGGGTTCTATGATCGGAAATGGGAAATGGTCCTTTGGGAAATGAGGATTAAGTTCTTTGAAATCAATGAAAACCCTGATTTGCCTATTATTTTTCATGACATGGATGATGTTGGAAAGCCATATTGGGTATTTCACATATTGTAAAAAAGTTGGATTTGATAAAATTCTAAACTTCTACCTCTACCTTGGTGGCATGAGAGGGTTCCAATCTCTTGGATACCTATTTGAAGCCTCAATTTTCATTAGGTTATCTGAGATGGTGCATATACACATCTGGATTCTATTAGGGAATTTATGTATAGTTCTAAGAAAATAAATATCATTTCTTCTTTAGGACTACAATGTACATGTATTTCTATTTAGGGGGCATGGATTCAATAATCATAATAGGATTCGAGTATTCTTATAATCCTAGATTTATTTTCCTGAGCTCATCAGTGGTGACAGGGACACCTTCATTGAATGTTAGAGAGGTGTTCCTAAGGTCATCATCATATTATTTCATTCTTGAGTCTATAGAGGCATTTTCAGGTGAAGATGGAAATATGGAGGCTTCTCTTTCACTATCAAGGAGAGGGAGGCTATTAGAAGAGACATAATCATCCCTTTCTATCTGAATTACTGCAGAGAGATGCCAGAGCTAATTTTATTTTACACTATCACTAAGGGAAGGATGGGATTAGACCTCTGGGATTATATTTTTTACTTCATCCATATTTATGGGTAGCACATAGTCACCGTCAATCATACTCAAGGTATTTATAGGGGCGGTCCCCAAGACTGTGGGAGATAAAACTTGTACATCATCATCCACCATTGGTTTATTGCCTCCCTTATTCTATAAATCTGCTTTAGCATATGTGGAAGCATAATTTTTGAAGGGAACATTGTCTCCATGTAATATATTGACCCTTCAATTGATGGTGTACTTCAGATGATGATGAAATGTTGATGGTACTGCCACGTGGTTAGGGAGATAATGACTCCATAACAAGACATTATATGTGGTTTCTTGTTAGATAACCATGAAATCATCATCAGATGTGAGATCCTTTAACCAAGATTTGAGTTTGATTTTCCTAAGAGGCCTTTTCTCACATTTATCATACCCTTGAATGGTCATCTTTTTCGGAGATAAGTCCCCCCAAGATATCCCAAACATATGAGGGTTAGAACTAGGATGACATTGATCCCAAATCCATTATCAATTAGAACCCTTTGGACATTGACATTATTGAGTCCTTCCCAAAAGATATAGGGTCTTGATGTTCACTTAGATGGACTCTTACAAATCTTGATTAATGAATGAGATGACGGAATGAAACTCTAAGGGAATAGTCTTCACTTGATAGACCTTGACAATAGAAAATTCTATCTCTAACTTGTATGGGCTCCAGAGGGATTCAAAAAATGACTCCTTGGGTTCTTTTGAATGATGGAGTGCATCAGGGCTTGTAATCTTGGTCGGGATAACATCTAGCTATTACAAAATGTCTTAATTTTGTGCCAAAAGTCAGTGCTTCTAGATATGAGGTTAATCTTTGGCATGCGGTTCAGGAGCCTAGGAATTTTAGGTGGATGAGATTGGTTCTTGTATAGTAGTTGAGGGAGTGTCTACTTCCAGTGATGTAGGTCATGATGGTATTCCACGTTGTCAAGGTTGATCAAATAATTGAACCCCTGCTAGGCATTCATGAAGGAGAATTGGGTCTAGATGACTGGTGGAGGGACCTGGGGATCCTCCCTACCTCTTTTAGGTCTACTAGGGCTCTTTCCCATGGATATATTCTGCATATATGTTCTTCGTGGGGACATGAACAGAATATTTGTAACGCCCCGACCCCAGGTACCCAGAGTCGGTGCATTACTTCGTAACATTGGCATGATCACAAGAAAGATCAAATCCCGAAAGACCGATTGGTTTAGTAGACTTGGAAACACTAGATATAATCATAAAGTTTTACATTACATTTCAAAGTGAAAAACTACTACAACAACAAAGTCTTCATATCCACACTATTAACCCCCCATAATATCCCTGCAAGTCATTCATAAATTACTTCTTCACTACCTGGGAAAAATAAAACATAGAAAAGGGGTGAGCTCAAATGCCCAGTAAGGATAACAATATAGCGGAACATTCAAAATAAGCATAAACATTTAAGGCAATTAATTACTAAAACAAAAGCCTTTTAAAATTGAACTTCAACATAGTATGGCAAAAGTAAAATGAAATAATGCCATTTACTTGTTCACATGGATATTCTACTAATCGAATAATCACATGCAATATCAATAACCACTTTCATAATGTTGGAATGCATAATGATAAACGTTAATTTCTTTGTCTAGGCCTCATCCCAAGACCTAGGGGTTACTTCTAACCGGAACCCAACCCGGAGTGCCTCTAATAACCGGACACCAACCCGGAGTGCCTCTAATAACCGGACACCAACCCGGAGTGCCTCTAATAACCGGACACCAACCCGGAGGGCATAATTTTACCAGTCCCTAACCTGGAGGGCTTACTTTAACCAGTCCCCAACCTGGAGGGCTTACTTTTACCAGTCCCCAACCTGGAGGGCTTACTTTTACCAGTCCCCAACCTGGAGGGCTTACTTTTACCGGTCCCCAACCCGGAACATACTTGTTTAGCACATTCACAGTCAAACATATCACAAAACCTTCAATACAATATAGAAGTTTTGTATTATAATAAATCAACTTCAAATAAGCGTAAAATCCATTAAAGGATGTTGACATAGATGAAATCAAAACACTTTTTAGAGAAATATCTCTTTCTATTTTTGAAATCATTTAAGAGCCATATAAAATAAAACATTTTCTTGAAAATATTCTTGTAAGCTTGTAAGGAAAGCTTTGATGATTTTATAACGGCGGAAAATAACCGCACCCGCCGTATAAGTAAAAAAACATTCTTATCTTAATTCTGTCGAAAAGGTCAAAAAGGACCTTGTTTTGAAAACGACGGAAATATTCCTTTATAAACCTCTTACAAAAAGTCAAACAAGGGTATAAATGAATTTAACCCATATTCTTGTAAATAATAAATATGTTTTTAAATACATTTCGAAGAAATATGGATGTGGATGATAAAGAAATCCCAGTAGATTATTACGTATAAACAACCTCGGATAATGAAGAGATTGTGAAATAACCCTTACCTTGTACTTTTCCTTGGTTGGGGTAGGTTAACCTCCTGTATAATGGTGAAATAATTGTTATTAAATTATACAAGAATCATATATATTAATATGATATCATATATGATCTTTTAACATTGATTTGTTAATAATATCTTAGAATTATCGTCGTTTCGGGTGTTAACTTACTCATTTTCTTTTATATGTTTTGTTACATAAGTTATGTTTGTTGTATCTTATTCATATCCAGAATGATATCAAGTCCTTAAACATCATTTTTAAATCATTAAATGATAATTATACTTGAATGGATACGATGGAGAATGAATCTCATCGCGTTCGTGGAGACGGTAGTCCGTACGTACGCACGAACGCTACTTCTATTTAATTTTTATTTTAAAAGAATCGAATCCAAATGATACATAGGTATATTACTATTCCAGTATAATATAATATTTTATATATGTTACTTATGTTCATTAACACCATCCTTTATACGTTCCATGTGTGGTATGAACGAGTCATATCATTTTAAGGGGGCGGTAGTCCGCACTTCCTCAAATGAAATTATCGTATGTATATACAACATGAAACGAATAATGGTATGAAATAAAATGGAACTACATAAGATTATATATAAAATATATATCATTAATATCATATTTAATTACAGTGCCATCATAATGGCCACCATGAGAGGTGGTAAGATGTATTTGAACAATCATCGTTTCGTGAGGCGTTAGTTTGCCATCCACAGAAACATTATGTTCATCATCCATTAGATGGAGTTGTGTGTATGTGTAGTTTGAATCCTTCTTATAACAACATCCTAGTATATTTAGTATACTGGTGTTGTTACAAAAGAAAGGAAATAAAAAGATTTTGGGGGTTGGAGAAGCAAAATAAATGAAAATACTTTAAGAGAAATTGTTACCTTTAATTTAGGTAACTCACTTTGGTTGGAACCAAAGGACTTCTTGAAATGATTTATGCCTAAGGGGAAGCTTCAAGTAGGAGGAGAGGGATGTGGGGAGCTTAGTTGGGCAGAGTTTGGACGAGCCAGGTGGCTTGAGAGGTGTGAGGAAAAGAGAAGGAGGAGTGCCCTTTTATAAGAGGGGTGAGGGGCACTTTTGGAAAAGCTAGAAATATTAATTTATAATAAATTCATATTCGGTTTCCAAAGGCTCCAAAGTTGACTATTCAAAGGATGAGGTGGGGATAGGTCGAAAACAACTCATCCAATAGAATTTAGACAGGTTTGGGTACTTATATTAACCTTATCTTTAAGTATTAACTCTAAGTTAATTAGTTTCACTTTTACAATGTCTCTTTGTATTTTTATATAATATGGTTAATAAACTTACCATATACATACAAGCGACCCCCAAGTGGTCCATTAATGATTAACCTATCATGATATAAGTCTGTTGGCCGAACCTTAGATTTTTAGGAATTTAATATCAATTAATAATATAATATTTGTTTTAAGAACTCTTTTATGTCAATTTTGACACTATTCAATAGTTGATTTTTGTGAAACTCATAACAGATTGATTACTTCGAACAAAGTCAATTAAATCAATCCTAATATATCATATTATCCTAGAAAATTAGTTTAATTCATTAAAAGTTTCATATTATATTTATTTGGGTATTTATAATATCAATTATTTTAATTTTTCACTATTATAGTAATTACTGCATCATCATTGTGTCATAAATAAAATAAATTATTTAATGTCTAAAAATTATAAATAAAATATCATTATGTAGGAAATCTTTTTAGCTTTCTAATGAATATTTATAATCGAAAATAAAACATGTATAACCCTATGTAAAAATTGTTCTTCTAAAAGATGTAAGCTTATGCCATTTTTATTTTTATTTTAGCTTTATTAATATAATGTGTCATTATCACTTACAAGTGGATCCATGGGGTCCCAAAACAGACCCAAAGATGCCCATGGTCGACCATGTATCAACCAATAGGGTTAAGACACGTTTTAGGGTAATTTAGTATTATTATAATATTATTTTTTAACCCTTATTTACCGGATTTACCCTTAACCATGGTAAATAAAATATTTACCGCAGTAATTATTCAAAATGTCTAAAAATAAAAGTTATCTATTTACACAATTTGAACATCCTGATTCCAAATATGGAATCCATTTTTCTAAATTCAAAACACAGAAGTGGAAGAAATTAATTTAAAATTAATTCCCGCTGTCAAAACAAAAAGCGTGTTTTTAAGAGATAATAACTACCAAAAGATTGACACTTGTTTATGTTCTGTTTAATTGTAAAATTATGTCTAATGACCAACATTATATTAAATTGTAAAAATATATTCTAAATATACTTTAAAACCACTGAAATTCATAATTTATCACTATTAATTATTTTGATTAAAAAAGTTGTTTTTAATTAAAATTTAGTAATTTTCACTATTCATCAAAATATGAAAGTTATCCGAAAAGTACCAAAATTTCACCTTAGGCTAAATTCGATATTCCGAATCCAAAAATGAAGTCCATTTTGAAATATAAAATATATATATTTTCAAAAAGTAGGTATTACTATTTATAACGGCTAGTTTGATTGGTTATGGTGTGTTAGAACTCGGTGTTGCGTACAACACACGCTATCACATTATTCAAAGGGAAACGTACCGTGGAAGCTTGGGGTGTTTCATTTTAAATTTTTGATGTCCCAATTTAGTCAAAAATTTTAAAATATTGTATTTAAAAAGGTTTCACTATTAGAAGTTGATAAAAGTGAAATACTGAAAATGAATCTGTTCTTGCATTATGACTAAGAAACTCATAATAGGGATTCTAAAATTATAAGGATTATATAAAGTTCAAAATGTAGTTAATACTATTCATGACCTCTTTTAATGGTGTGATTGAACTCGGTGTTGCGTGTAGTGCAAGTTATTGAATTATTTTTAAGAAATAACACACTCTGAAATCCTGGGGTGTTACATTCTCCCCTCCTTTAATAAATTGCGTCCTCGCAATTTGAAATTGTTCTTCGAAAATAAAAGGTTGAAAGTAGAAAATATATTTGTGGGAAAACCCACATTGGAAATTGGGTTACTAAAATTTAGTCTTAATATGAGGAAAAGAGAAATCAAAGGGTCACCACCAAATTATGATCTCGATTAGGAGAACATTGGTGGAAATTAGAGACATATAATCGGAGGAAAAACGTAAATATTTATAGGTAGGGATTGAGGTCATCAATCACAAACAAGTGTATAATTGAGGTCCTTAAATTCATCAATCTATGATGATTTGAAATACCATCGGTTCAACAAAACATAGGGTATTAGGATAACACATTTTTTTTACGTTTCAAAATATCTTAGTTGAAATCCCACATCGAAAAATGAATTAATGAGGCCTCTATTTAAAATAAAGAGTGGAAAGTATGAAGATTACCGAAAATAACACATACTAGGGTTCCATGTAAGAAAATATGGATATGGAAGAAAAATATAGCCATCAATTATCTGATGGAGAGTGGTAGAGAACATGGCTATGAAAAGGCCAACAATCCCAAAGCCATAAATTAGTGATGATTTAAGGTACCATCTAGGACAACATATTTGTTCTAAGTTCCTTTTATTAATGATGAGGAATTTATTTATGAGATTGGCTAAGATCATAAGGAGATATACTTAGTTTATATTTAGAGTTTTATCCATTAATAAATTTCTACCACAAACTCATCTTTCACTCTAAAAGATAATAGAATGTAAAAAAAATTCTATTTACACTATTCGTATAGGGTTCCAAAATAAACGAATTTATAATTCATCTACAAGATCTTTTAATAAAAACTACATTATTTAATCCAGGACATCTCATGGGCCAGTGGTAGGTGATACACCCTTGTCGCCCTTCGGTTGCGGGTTCAAGTCTCGCAGCCTTGCCGGACGCGACAGGTTGCCGCCCGACCTCTGGGTTGCCCTCTTATGGCAATCCAAAATAATCCAAACTAGAACTATCCAAAATAATTCTGTCCAAACTCACAGTCCAACATTTATAAGGAAGGTAAACATTATGTAGATCCTTTTTACCCCGTAATAGCTTATGAATACCTTCATCATGTATTCTTTTAATACACTGAAACATCCTGAATTACCATAATCTTTATTGATTACATTCATGCTCCCTTATTCCATATAGAATGCTGGATATACTTCATCAATCCAAAAATGTTTTAAACCCCATCAATGATGGAATATACAAATCATTAATCAGTTCGAAGGTAGTCAAGAATATCCAATATAATTTATCCAAAACAATCATGTATTATTCCAAAATCTCTACTTCGGTATCAGAACTATATTATGGTTTATCATTCTCTCAACCATATATTTTCCAAAAATCTATCCTGCTAATGAGTCACTTTTCTTTGTTCCACACAATCACAAGTCCTTAATGAAATAGTACTGCAATACAATCCTTATATACTCCATAATTATTATAACAAGTACATTGTTGATACAACACTCAATTGACATAATCAACATAAGAACTCTAATCATCCCTCTTCATCTGTGGTAGTATCATAACTTGATTATTATCCAATAGCATCATTTGCGGCATAGTCTGATGACTGGGACATAGGTTCGCGTAGTGTCCAAACTCCTTGCAAATGAAGCATTGTACATTTGAAACCATTTTTTTACCCTTGCAGTCATGTACTTTATGCCCTTTTCCTCCACACTTATAACAAACTCTCATTCCTTTCAGGCAAGTTCCAGGGTGTTTCTTTCCACAGTTACCACATATGGGAAAATTCTTCTTTTCCCTCTTCCCTTTATCCATCTTTCTCTCTTCCATCCTTTTCTTCTCTTGCTTCCCTTCAAAGCCATAAGACTCAGTAAACTCTTTACTTATCTTATCAACACATGATATTATTTCTTCATATGATGATAATACATGGGAGACTATTTCTCTTATAAATTCTAGCTTAAGACCATGAGAGATATGATCCTTCCTTCTCTTTGAATCATGTGCATTTCTGGAGTTATCATTCCTTCTACTGGGCGCCATTTCTAAACAATGGCATAAACTAGATTAGTTTATGAGTCAAAATACATAATCCCATACTTATAAAACACTTAACATAAATTGAACTATTTATGGATATAATCCATAATCATAAAAATGTTTTCTTTGAGGAAGTATATACTCATAAACCCTTCATAATGATTTGTAAAGAAAATGAGAGTTATCCTAAGCATATCCCCCGGGAGTGTCGTAACCAAGAGTGCAGCAAGGCCCGTTGTCGTGCACCAGTTCCCGTTCGAGTCTAGCTCAAAGCGGTGTTTTCGGGTTTTACCCCTAGGTACATCTGTGCCAGATCCGCCTCTACCTGCTCGTATCCAGACAGGGATGTATTGCTCGGAAAACTCATAAAATCTCTACAATACCAAAATTCTAGGAAGTTCTTCTATACTAATCCTCAAAGTTCATCTTAGGTCTACGTGCTTTAATCAGAGTTTATCTAAATCTAGCTTCCAAGGTTTGTACTAAACTTCCTCTGATACCAACTGTAACGCCCCGACCCCAGGTACCCAGAGTCGGTGCATTACTTCGTAACATTGGCATGATCACAAGAAAGATCAAATCCCGAAAGACCGATTGGTTTAGTAGCCTTGGAAACACTAGATATAATCATAAAGTTTTACATTACATTTCAAAGTGAAAAACTACTACAACAACAAAGTCTTCATATCCACACTATTAACCCCCCATAATATCCCTGCAAGTCATTCATAAATTACTTCTTCACTACCTGGGAAAAATAAAACATAGAAAAGGGGTGAGCTCAAATGCCCAGTAAGGATAACAATATAGCGGAACATTCAAAATAAGCATAAACATTTAAGGCAATTAATTACTAAAACAAAAGCCTTTTAAAATTGAACTTCAACATAGTATGGCAAAAGTAAAATGAAATAATGCCATTTACTTGTTCACATGGATATTCTACTAATCGAATAATCACATGCAATATCAATAACCACTTTCATAATGTTGGAATGCATAATGATAAACGTTAATTTCTTTGTCTAGGCCTCATCCCAAGACCTAGGGGTTACTTCTAACCGGAACCCAACCCGGAGTGCCTCTAATAACCGGACACCAACCCGGAGTGCCTCTAATAACCGGACACCAACCCGGAGTGCCTCTAATAACCGGACACCAACCCGGAGGGCATAATTTTACCAGTCCCTAACCTGGAGGGCTTACTTTAACCAGTCCCCAACCTGGAGGGCTTACTTTTACCAGTCCCCAACCTGGAGGGCTTACTTTTACCAGTCCCCAACCTGGAGGGCTTACTTTTACCGGTCCCCAACCCGGAACATACTTGTTTAGCACATTCACAGTCAAACATATCACAAAACCTTCAATACAATATAGAAGTTTTGTATTATAATAAATCAACTTCAAATAAGCGTAAAATCCATTAAAGGATGTTGACATAGATGAAATCAAAACACTTTTTAGAGAAATATCTCTTTCTATTTTTGAAATCATTTAAGAGCCATATAAAATAAAACATTTTCTTGAAAATATTCTTGTAAGCTTGTAAGGAAAGCTTTGATGATTTTATAACGGCGGAAAATAACCGCACCCGCCGTATAAGTAAAAAAAACATTCTTATCTTAATTCTGTCGAAAAGGTCAAAAAGGACCTTGTTTTGAAAACGACGGAAATATTCCTTTATAAACCTCTTAAAAAAAGTCAAACAAGGGTATAAATGAATTTAACCCATATTCTTGTAAATAATAAATATGTTTTTAAATACATTTCGAAGAAACATGGATGTGGATGATAAAGAAATCCCAGTAGATTATTACGTATAAACAACCTCGGATAATGAAGAGATTGTAAAATAACCCTTACCTTGTACTTTTCCTTGGTTGGGGTAGGTTAACCTCCTGTATAATGGTGAAATAATTGTTATTAAATTATACAAGAATCATATATATTAATATGATATCATATATGATCTTTTAACATTGATTTGTTAATAATATCTTAGAATTATCGTCGTTTCGGGTGTTAACTTACTCATTTTCTTTTATATGTTTTGTTACATAAGTTATGTTTGTTGTATCTTATTCATATCCAGAATGATATCAAGTCCTTAAACATCATTTTTAAATCATTAAATGATAATTATACTTGAATGGATACGATGGAGAATGAATCTCATCGCGTTCGTGGAGACGGTAGTCCGTACGTACGCACGAACGCTACTTCTATTTAATTTTTATTTTAAAAGAATCGAATCCAAATGATACATAGGTATATTAATATTCCAGTATAATATAATATTTTATATATGTTACTTATGTTCATTAACACCATCCTTTATACGTTCCATGTGTGGTATGAACGAGTCATATCATTTTAAGGGGGCGGTAGTCCGCACTTCCTCAAATGAAATTATCGTATGTATATACAACATGAAACGAATAATGGTATGAAATAAAATGGAACTACATAAGCTTATATATAAAATATATATCATTAATATCATATTTAATTACAGTGCCATCATAATGTCCACCATGAGAGGTGGTAAGATGTATTTGAACAATCATCGTTTCGTGAGGCGTTAGTTTGCCATCCACAGAAACATTATGTTCATCATCCATTAGATGGAGTTGTGTGTATGTGTAGTTTGAATCCTTCTTATAACAACATCCCAGTATATTTAGTATACTGGTGTTGTTACAAAAGAAAGGAAATAAAAAGATTTTGGGGGTTGGAGAAGCAAAATAAATGAAAATACTTTAAGAGAAATTGTTACCTTTAATTTAGGTAACTCACTTTGGTTGGAACCAAAGGACTTCTTGAAATGCTTTATGCCTAAGGGGAAGCTTCAAGGAGGAGGAGAGGGATGTGGGGAGCTTATTTGGGCAGAGTTTGGACGAGCCAGGTGGCTTGAGAGGTGTGAGGAAAAGAGAAGGAGGAGTGCCCTTTTATAAGAGGGGTGAGGGGCACTTTTTGAAAAGCTAGAAATATTAATTTATAATAAATTCATATTCGGTTTCCAAAGGCTCCAAAGTTGACTATTCAAAGGATGAGGTGGGGATAGGTCGAAAACAACTCATCCAATAGAATTTAGACAGGTTTGGGTACTTATATTAACCTTATCTTTAAGTATTAACTCTAAGTTAATTAGTTTCACTTTTACAATGTCTCTTTGTATTTTTATATAATATGGTTAAGAAACTTACCATATACATACAAGCGACCCCCATGTGGTCCATTAATGATTAACCTATCATGATATAAGTCTGTTGGCCGAACCTTAGATTTTTAGGAATTTAATATCAATTAATAATATAATATTTGTTTTAAGAACTCTTTTATGTCAATTTTGACACTATTCAATAGTTGATTTTTGTGAAACTCATAACAGATTGATTACTTCGAACAAAGTCAATTAAATCAATCCTAATATATCATATTATCCTAGAAAATTAGTTTAATTCATTAAAAGTTTCATATTATATTTATTTGGGTATTTATAATATCAATTATTTTAATTTTTCACTATTATAGTAATTACTTCATCATCATTGTGTCATAAATAAAATAAATTATATAATGTCTAAAAATTATAAATAAAATATCATTATGTAGGAAATCTTTTTAGCTTTCTAATGAATATTTATAATCGAAAATCAAACATGTATAACCCTATGTAAAAATTGTTCTTCTAAAAGATGTAAGCTTATGCCATTTTTATTTTTATTTTAGCTTTATTAATATAATGTGTCATTATCACTTACAAGTGGATCCATGGGGTCCCAAAACAGACCCAAAGATGCCAATGGTCGACCATGTATCAACCAATAGGGTTAAGACACGTTTTAGGGTAATTTAGTATTATTATAATATTATTTTTTAACCCTTATTTACCGGATTTACCCTTAACCATGGTAAATAAAATATTTACCGTAGTAATTATTCAAAATGTCTAAAAATAAAAGTTATCTATTTACACAATTTGAACATCCTGATTCCAAATATGGAATCCATTTTTCTAAATTCAAAACACAGAAGTGGCAGAAATTAATTTAAAATTAATTCCCGCTGTCAAAACAAAAAGCGTGTTTTTAAGAGATAATAACTACCAAAAGATTGACACTTGTTTATGTTCTGTTTAATTGTAAAATTATGTCTAATGACCAACATTATATTAAATTGTAAAAATATATTCTAAATATACTTTAAAACCACTGAAATTCATAATTTATCACTATTAATTATTTTGATTAAAAAAGTTGTTTTTAATTAAAATTTAGTAATTTTCACTATTCATCAAAATATGAAAGTTATCCGAAAAGTACCAAAATTTCACCTTAGGCTAAATTCGATATTCCGAATCCAAAAATGAAGTCCATTTTGAAATATAAAATATATATATTTTCAAAAAGTAGGTATTACTATTTATAACGGCTAGTTTGATTGGTTATGGTGTGTTAGAACTCGGTGTTGCGTACAACACACGCTATCACATTATTCAAAGGGAAACGTACCGTGGAAGCTTGGGGTGTTTCATTTTAAATTTTTGATGTCCCAATTTAGTCAAAAATTTTAAAATATTGTATTTAAAAAGGTTTCACTATTAGAAGTTGATAAAAGTGAAATACTGAAAATGAATCTGTTCTTGCATTATGACTAAGAAACTCATAATAGGGATTCTAAAATTATAAGGATTATATAAAGTTCAAAATGTAGTTAATACTATTCATGACCTCTTTTAATGGTGTGATTGAACTCGGTGTTGCGTGTAGTGCAAGTTATTGAATTATTTTTAAGAAATAACACACTCTGAAATCCTGGGGTGTTACAATATTGGGTCTGACCACATCCATGATATCCCCTGTATTCTCAGTTTTAGCGTATGAGGCCTCACATTCCCTTATTATGTGTGGGAAATTAATATTATCTGAAATATTCATCATCAAATAATGGGTAAGAAAATTGTATCACATTGAAAGAACCAAAAATGAGATCTTATTTAAATGAGGATTCCATTTGGTGGGGTGGTTCACATGCCACAGATGTTACAGGGAAGAAATTTACTATAGTTAGGAATTGTTTTAGAGTAGAGTACGACTCATCCACTTTTATTTCTTCCATATTTTGGTGGTCACTCTCGCATTTGGTAGGCATATTTAATCTTTCCTATTTCAGTGGAGAAGCTATTGTGGGTCTACGCAGTTGTTCTCTTAGGGTGGCATGATCTTGATCAACTGTTTTCTAAGTCATCCAGTTGTAGAACTTTTTTACACACCTATCCAGAACATTCTTATAATCACCTTATTCATCTCATTAAAAAATAGTTATGCAGTTGACCTTCTCTGAGGAGTTATCTTACACCCCATGTATAGAATCAATCATGCCTTGAAGGATGTCTTTAAAGATGAAGTAGTTTTAGATATTATGACCCATTATTCTGTGAATATGGTAGTAATTAGGATGGTTGGTGAGGTCGACCTCATCAATATTACTAGGTTTTTTATGTTTAGGAAGGTTATTTTCCATGGCTACCAAAAAATAATCGTGTACTTGTTCATTTTGGAAGAAGTATTATTTGTTCATACATTCCTCAAATCTCATGTCACTCTGATTTCTCTATACTTCTGCTCGAGAGCGATTATATAGTTTTCACCACTCGATAAGAGGTTCTGGGTAGTTTGGAGCCCACCCAAGTGCTTGGATGGGCAATGTTTCCAGCTTGAGGGTGAAATTTGTAGCTTCTTCTCTACCTAATTTTTTCCCCTGTACTATAAGAATGAATGGAGACATGGATCATGTTCACTAAATATCATCCTCAAGATGTTGTTCCATTTCAACAAACTCCCAGAACCCTCCTAGATATTTCATAGGGATAAGAGGCATTTGAAAATCATCCTTTATTTTTTTACCATAGAGTTCCAACATTTTCTCTAGTGAGAGAGGGATGCTGAGCGAATAGGTTAAACCTTTCCACCTTGCTATGAAATTAAAAAAACCCTCTCATTCCCGCTTTGTTTTCATTTCATTGGGTTGATGATCATATTTTATTATGTGTTGGGCTCAACTGATAATGTAATGGGCGACAAAGGTATTCCCATCCTACAATGGATCCTATTGGTAGGCTTCTATACCAAAAAAAGGATAGCCCTGTTAGGATCTTCACATAACACCTCATCTTTTTTGCCTCTTGTTGATCTCAAGGGCCCATCATCGGCCCACAATAGGATACAAATTGTGTGAGATTTTGTTTAGGGTCTCCTTCACCATCAAAGGTAGAAACTTTAGGATTTTTTAAGTTGGTTATAGGTGGAGTATCATCCACCCATTCAAGATATGGCTTCCTCTCAGGCAGTAGAAATGTGTGTCGACCTTCCATGGATTCCATTTGAGTAGTTAGGTACTTGATGATGTTAAGTAACATTAAGGTCACTATTATATTAACCACCTCCCATCCACAGGGAGAGGTTGGGGATATTAAGGTGGTCTCACCTTCATTTCTGGTTTATTCTCAATTATTACTATGACTGAATGATTTCCGTAATAAGGTAGAGGTTTTCACCATAATTGAGGAAAGTTTTGATCTTTTTTGACATACTCATTTATGTGGACTAACTGTCTAGATTTGAAACCAATATGATGATCAGATACTACTCTAAATAGAGGATTATATATGGGATGAATAATATTCATCTCTGGGTGAAGATGACACTCTTCGGTAATGTTTCCCCTAAGTAGCTCCTCATTGAGTTTCTGAAGATCTTGTATTTCACTCTCATAATGTGACAACTGTTCCCTTGGGGAAGGAAATTTAGTTTTGATGGGAAATAATAAGAATGACGTTGTACCTTTTCCTTTTTATTTTGAAGAATTATAATAATTAGGTGGAAAATAATTATTCTATAGTTCCAAATTTTGAATCCTTCTTTGGTTTTGCGTGCACACAAACTCATTCGGTGCATCCAGATCTCCCTCCACCTGGGTACATTTTCCATGTGCGACCCTATTCGTCTGTGTCATTGTCAATGTTTTTATGGTTATAGAGATGAAATTCATAGAGGAATAATTTTAAATGGGGGTTTTTCCATAACTTTCGATGTAGAAATTTGATTTTTCACAACTTTTATTAGGTTCATTATTCGAACCCTTGGCCATATTAGGCCATTTTGGCTTGCAGCCCCAGAGGGGTAAGATCTCCTTTGTTGTATACTCATACTATATCGACCTACGAACAATGAAGCTGAGGGAGTTTCTAGAAATGATTTTCAAGTGTTACCTAAACAATAGAGTTTTTTCTTGTAGTGGGAGGAATATGTGGGATATCGACCATTGATTTTTCACTTCTAACCAAGAGAATACTGATTCTCTCTATGGTGATGATGATGATGAAACTTTCCTCAACCCTATATGGTGGGATTCATTTGGGTATACAATTAGAACTGATTACTCCTATTATTGAGGATCCAATAACTCTATTTAGGGGCTTGATAATTCTTGACACAGACATACAGATTTAAATTCCCCCAGCCTAGTGGTCTTGGGTTCATTTGAATCTACCAAGGATATATCCTGAATCCTCTCAGGAATTGATTATCTGATGGGTATAGGTGGTGGTATTTATTCTTCTAGCGTGGAGGGCCAATCCTTTTCTTGGAGGGCTACTGTGGTATCTACTATAGTGTCCCGTTTGATGTTTCACAACTATGCTCGTGTGGGAGATGGGTGCGGTGGCAACCCATGATGAGAACCGTTCTTTATAATAAGTTTTCCAAATGATCGCAACTTAATTCTATGATTCCAAAATGTGTTATTATTTCTTCCAAGGGACCAGTATGATATTTTTTAGCTATACAATTCCCCCATTCATGATGTCTTGTCATCATTGAAGCGGGGTAATTATATTTTAGTGACCAATTGGCTAGAGCGTTACCCAGTCTCTTGATTTTGTTGGAGGCTATAACATCACATGATGCCGAATCTAAGGGGTTATGTTTTTCCAGGGGAGCAGAAAAGTGTAATGCTCCATATTATCCCCATATATGAATACGAATGCATGAAGTGGATTCATAGATTAGCTGTTTAATCATCATGATGAAATGGAGGAAGGCGTGTTGCAAATTTTTGTTGTGCTTTTCCGATTTTGGATCCCAGGGCAATAAGATAGAATCTAGGTTGAGCTAAAAACATATTATCTTGATTAACTGAATGTGAAACTCATATCCTAGATAAGAGAGATATCGATTCTTTAGTTGCTCGAGATTAGACCACATAGTTTGTTGTAGATAAGAAATGTACTCCTTTTCTAGCACATTTGGAATCTCATAGCTAGAAGTAGCGAGGGTCCAAAACATGATGTTGAGATTTTTTCCATCTAACTCTCTCTATATGTCAATGTAGGACTCATCTTAATTAGACTTACATGCCTCTATCTAGTTAGACCCTAGAAGATGGATCTAATGGTCACCTGCTTTATGGGAGTGAAGTATTTATCAATGTTGATGGGGAACCATATGCAGCTAACCCCAATTTTTTGAGCACCTCTCTATAAAAAGGTGTTAGAGTTTTGAACACCCCCTATAAAATTGTGTCTAAGAAAGGGGAGTATTTAAGCATCTCTGGGAGGTATCCCTTTGGGGAGGTTGACTATAGTGGATGTCAGGAGTAGAGTCCATGGGATCCATCTCCACACTAACATGAGGATGACTATCAGGGTAATGAACATCTTCTAATTTCTCTTTTATAGAAGAGTTTATGGGCCCTCTTGGTGTTGACAATGTGTATCAAACAACCTTAAGGACACTAGAATTGAGTAGATTAAGAATATGGGCCATGTTCAATGTCATGGTTAGAATATGTTGACCTGCCTTTTTGCATTGTACAGGGATATGATCCTATTGTGTAATGGTTTCCAAAATTTGTATATAATTATAACACCCCAACCCCAATTACTTAGAGTCGGTGCATTATTTTAATACATTGGAATGATTACTAGAAATCAAGTCACGAATGACCGATCAGTTTAGTATTATTGGAAACAAGATACATACATAAGTTCAACATCACAACTTGAAAAGAAATACAACACTAATTTATTCCCTTAGAAACTTCCAAGCCTCCAAGATTATGCCTTCATGTCACTCATAACTAACATCTTTATATCCTAGGAAAATGAAACATAAGAAAGGGGTGAGCTCAAACGCTCAATAAGAGTAAGCAATACAGCAGAAAATAAAATAAAAACTATGCATGGTGAATAATTGAAAATACATGCCTTTACAAATAATAAACATGATCAATTTATGGATGTAATATGAGCTGAGTAAATAATTCCATAATAAAACATAATCATGGGTATTATACTAGTCGAATAACTACATGAACCATCAATATTATTTTCATAACGAGGGAATGTATAATGCGGGACATTCTGAAACATTTTATCAAGGCCTCAGCCAAGACAACTAAAAATGATTAAGGTCTCAGACAATTCCAAGTCTAATTGTCCCATGAGACCTACTGATGCATAAGGGAGCTATAGCGGGCTCCACCTATCACTTACTAAGTCCAATACATTCCTCATATTAAAAGGTTGAAACATAACATAAATATCCGTATTAAAACTAGCATACAAAATTTCATTACTTTAACCATAAACCATGAATGGTATAAAAATAACACATCCACAGTCAAACATATCAAAAAATCTTAAATACAATATGGAAGATCTTTATCATAATAAATAAATTTCAAACAAGTGTAAAATTCATCAAAGGATGTTGACATAGATGAAATAAAAACTATTTGAGAGAAATATTTCTTTCTATTTTGAAATTATTTAAGAGTAAAATAATTATAAAAAACATTTATTTTGAAAATATTCTTATAAGCTTGTAAGGGAAGCTTCGAAAGTGTTATAACAGCGTAAAACAGCCGCACCCTCTATATAAGTGAAAAACCATTATTATCTTAATTTGTCGAAAAGGTAATAAAGTACCTTGTTTGGAAGACAACAGAAAAATACCTTTCAACCCCTTTTATAAAAAGTCAAAAATGGTATAAATGAATTTAACCCATATTTTAGTAAATAGTAAAAATGTATTGAACTACATTTTTAAGAAACACGGATTTGGATGATAAAGAGGTCCCAGTAGATACTCACATAAAAACAACCATGGATAATAAAGAGATTGTGAAATTAACCCTTACCTTGCAATTTCCTTGGTTGAGGGTACATTACCCTCTTGTATAATAGTTAAATAATTTTTATTAAATTCTACAAGAACCACATACACAAATATGATGTCATATATGATCTTCTAATATTTCATTGTTAATGATATTTCAGTAGTATCATCGACTCGGGTGTTAACTGATTCATTTTCCTTATATTATTTGTAATGTAAGTCATGTTTGTTATGGATAGGATGTATTTGATTCATATACATAATGATATTGAGTTATTAAACATTATTTTTAATCAAAAAATGAAAATTATTCTTGAATGGTTACGATGGGGAATGAATCTCATCGCGTTTGTGGATACGGTAATCTGTACGTACGCATGAGCAACAATACCATTATTTTGATATTAAAATCATATATAAATGGATGGTATATCATATATACAGAATAATTGACGTGTTATATGTCTTATATACATCAATTATACTCATTATTATACCCATCCAACTAGTGAAGTGTTGAATAACAAACCACACCACGACGTGGAGACAGTAAGTTGTACGTACGCATGTATTGTGAAGTTTTCATTTATATGATAGATAGAATAATAAATATGGTTATAAAATATTTATAATAATATTACAGTATGTAGAAGGTACTGGAGTTATTATTTTGGTATGGAAAAAAGAGGAAGTGGAAGAAGAAAACAACTTAGAAAGAGGTGATGAAATTATTACCTCTTCTTCGAGTGCTTCCTTTTGATTGTATCAAAAGGGATCCTTAGGTTATCATAACAATAAAAGGAAGTCTTATAGAATAATTTTAGGCTAGTTGGGAGGATATTTGGGCAGGTTTTGACTGATCCCAATGGATTTGGATGTGTAAATTTGAGAGAAGGGGGAAGTTCCCTTTTATAAGAGAGGTGAGGGGCACCTTTGGGAAAGCTTGAAATATTATTTTATTATAAAATCATATTAAGTTTATAATGGATCCAAAATGATTTATTTAGAGGCTAAGGTGGGGATGGGTCGAAAACCTCTCAACCAATAGCTTTTAGAAAGGTTTGGGTTACCATATTAACCTTATCTTTTAGATTTATCTCTTAGCCCAAGTAGTTCATTATTAATAGATATAACCTTATCTAAGTCCTTTGTCAGAACCTTATATTTTTAGGAATATTATATCATTTCATAATATAGTATTTGGTTTAAAAACTCTTTTATGTCAATTTTGACACTATTTGGTATTTTTTTGTTAAACTCATAACATCATTATTACTTCAAATAAATTCACTGAATCAACCCTAAAACGTCATATTAACCAAAAAAATTAGTGTAATTCATCAAAAGTCCCAAATTACATTTATTTGGATATTTATAATATCAATTATTTTAATCATTCATTAATAATGTAATTACTGCATCATAATCGTGTCATAAATAAATTTAATTATTTAATGTCTAAAAATTATAAATAAAAAACCATTATGTGTGAAACTTTTTTATCTTTATAATGAATATTTATAGTCAAATTTATCATATGTATAACCCTATATTAAAAATGGTTTAGTTATTGAACTTTGAATTTTACACTTTTAACTCTTCTTTAAATAAAATAATAATAAATGTCCTAATTTAATACAAGTGGATAAAAGGGATCATATTTAATTCCTAAGGTTGTTTTTGGCCAAAAAACACTTATCTAATATAATTTGGACATGTGTTAGGGTAATTATAATATCATTTTTACCTTTAATTACACTATTTAATTTTAAACGTGGTAAATAAAATCCAAAAGTTATTATTCACCAAAAAATACTTTCATCTTATTGAACCAAATTTTACTTACTAATGTCAACTGTGTCTCTTATATTTTTTAAATTCAATTCAGAAAAGCAGTAAAATTACATTTTATGTAAATTTGCAAATTTCCCTAGAAGGTGTGTAAAAGACGTTAAAAGGTTAAATAAAATTTTATCAATCTAGTTTTTTTATAAAATGACTCTAATGAATTACATTTAACTTATATAGGTATTATATATCTATTTTTACTTAGAATAAATTTAAATAAAATAAATAATTATTTAAAAAAAATTGGTTTTAAACAATAACGCAGTGTTTTTCACTATTCATCAAAAATTGAAAGTTCTCACAAAATACCAAAAAATAACCCTAAGATAATTTTGATATTCTGAATTCAAAAATGAATTCTATTTTAAAAATTCAAAACATGGAAGTTTCATTAATTAATTTAAAATTAATTCCCATTGTCAAAACCAAAAAGTGGGTTTTTAAAAAGTAAAAACTATCAAAAGATTGATGTGTGTTTATGTCAAATTTAAATGTAAAATTGCATATAATGACCTAAATTGTATTAAATTATTAAAACATAACTTAATTATACTTCCAATCTATTAAAATGAATATTTTATCACTATAAATTATTTTTATTAAAAAATTGTTTTCAATTAATAATTAGTGTTTTTCACTATTCATCAAAATATGAAAGTTATCAGAAAAGTACCAAAAAATTATCCAAACCAAATTTTTTATGTCCCACTTCTAAAGAATAATTTAATTTCATTAAATTTAATATAAAAAAGTGTCAAATATTATTTTTAAACAGGGTTTTCTATTAGAAGGTGGTAAAATTGCATTTTTTTGAATAATACTTCTTTTATCTGAAAATATGAATTTGTTCTTATATTATATCTAAGAAACAAATAATATGTGTTCTAAAATTATATGGAGTATATAAAATTCAAAATTCAGTTAATACTATTCATAATCACTTTTTGAACCGCTAGTTTGTTAAGTCGTCGTGTGTTTTAACTTGGTATTGCGTGTAGCGCAAGTTATTGAATTACTTTGAAAAGATAACTTACTATGAAATATTGGGGTGTCACATTCTCCCCTCTTTCAATAAATTGTGTCCTCAAAATTTGAAATTGTTCTTATAAAATAAAAGGTTAAAAATAGAAAAATACCGTTGTGGAAAACCCACATCGAAAATTGGGTTAATAAAATTTAGTCTTAATAAGAGGGAAAGGGAAATAAAAAAGTCATCACCAAATTATTATATTTATTAGGTGAATATTGGTGGAAATTAGAGACACATAATTGGAGGAAAAACAAAAATATTCATAGGGTGTGATTGAGGTCATCAATCACAAACAAATGTAAAATTAATGGACTCAAAGTCATCAATCTATGATAATTTTAAATATCAAAGGTTCAACAAAACATATGGTATTAGGATAACACATTTTTTGTTTTAAGATCTCTTCCCTAAATTTAAATAATTAATTTATTCATATAATAAGAGGATAAAATATACTTAACATGTATAGTTTCATCCTTTAACTAATTCCTACCACCAACTTATCTTTCACTCCAAAAGATAATAGAATTCAAAAATATTCTATTTATCCTAATAATATAAGGTTCCAAAAAAAATTAATTTATAATTCATTTGTTAGACTACTTAAAAAAATACATTATACAAACTGGGAAATCATGTAGGCCAGTGGTAGGTGATGCACCCTTGTCACCCATCGGTTGCAGGTTTAAGTCTCGCGGCCTTACCGGAAGTGACGGGTTGTCGTCTGACCTTTGGGTTGTCCTTTCTATAACAATCCAAAAATTATCTTAAGAAATGATTTAACCTTAAAAATAGTATCCAATGTCAAACTAAATCCATTCCAACCTTTAGAAGTATCCATAATAATTCTGTCCAAACTCATAGTCCAAAATTTATAAGGAAGGTAAACATAATGAAGATTCTTATTGCCACGTAATAACATGTGAATACCTTCATCATGTATTCTTTTAAAACACAGTAACACCCTGAATTACCATAAAACCTTATTGATTACATTCATGCTCCCATATTCCTTATAGAATATGGGATATACTCTTTATATCCAAAATTTTTGCAAACTCTAACAATAACGTAATAAAAAAACAATTAATTAGTTTCAAATTAGTCAAGAATATCGAATATAATTTATCCAAATCAATCATATCTTATTCTAAAATCACAACCTCAGTATCAGAACCATATTAAGGTTTATCTTTCCTTAAACCATTTATTCTCCAAAATGTTTAACTTGCTACTGAGTAACTTTTCTTAGAACCACATAATCTCAAATCCTCAATGAAATAGTACTACAGTACAATACTTATTTATTTCCATAATTCATATAATCAGTACATCATTGACGCAACACTCAAATGAAATAATTCTTTAATAAAAACATAAGAACACTAGTCATTCATCTTCATCTATAGCAGTATCATAACTTTATTATTATCCAATAGCATCATTTGGGGCATACTCTAATGATTTGTGTAAGAACCAAGATCATCTTTTCAGGTATGTTTTTCCTTTTTTTGTGTTTTTGAGGAAAAAAAGGAGTTTATAGAAATTTACTAAGTACACGCTATGTACAATATAATTACACACCATGTACTCACCGTGGGTAGCAGTGTGCTTTCCATGTAGCAGTCGTGCACACGACCGTCTATGGTGACTTGGAGACCGCCTAAAGCAGAGTACGGAAAAGTCAAGTACATGTTGTGTACTTATAAAGTACACTTCATGTATTTTCTTTTTTTATTAAATGCACCGAGGTTGAGTTTGATGGATAGAACATCCTTATTCTAGGTCTGGATCATCTAAGAGCTCCCATACGGCCGCAATCTTTCCCCGAGCCCCCGATCCTCCATCCATTCTGCGAATCAACCAACGTCGATTGCATTGGGATCACCTCGGTAAGGTCTTACCTCTGGTTGAGCTTTGTTTCCTGATTCCTCTTCCTTCTAAAGTTATCCTCAGTTTAATGTTTTAGGAATTTTTGTAGATCTATGATGTTCTTGGGATATTTAAGGCTTGAGGTTCATGTAAAGCGATCTCCCAACACCGAGGTACGTGGTTTGTACCTTTCCATTGAAAGTATTCGAGTTATATGTGCAAAATTTCCCAATACCATTGAACAGGTTATTGCGTGTTTATGGTTTTAACCTTGTTAATTGTTTTCTATACTTGTATTCTTGACTAGAGGTAATTTGATGTGAATAGGGTAAATTGATATGCCTTGGAGGTTTTTCCCATGTAGTTTATTAATGACTGTTTGGTCATATTCAGCCTGTTAGGCAGCTGTTTGTTTTCCATTCCTAGTATTGTAGGATGGAGTGTTTATTTTATCTGACATGCTGATATGCTTTAGATTGATAGCCAAGTAGTCATAGGGGTTTACTTTTTCTACTGTTCATCGTTTGTGCTTGATTTCTTTACACGGGGCTGCGGGAACCTATTATAGTGGGACCATAGGGAAAATTGACATTGAGGGCTATCCCAGAGTGTCCATTATAATTATAATAATATGATGCCACAGGGTGGATTGACGTTGAATGCTCCCTTAGAGGTTCTATAGTTACATTACGAGGCCACAGGAGGAATTGATGTTGAGTGCTTCCTTAGAGTGCCTGTAGTTACCACTGAAAGACTATAGGGGGAAATGACAGTGAGTGCCTCCTCAGAGAGACTTGGGAATATCTAACCATGTTGTGGTTGAACTAGAGGGGTTAGGCTAAGAGTACTACCCAAAGGTTTGCCTGATTGTTTATTTTCATACTTGATAAATGTAATTTAATGAAATTGAACTATGGAATCATTTACTACTAAGTATTTTCTTGTTTACTGCATTCCCTTATTTATTGCCTGTCATATATTCACTGATTGTTAGGCACAGATCTTTTGATGGTTGCCTACTGGGATTTAGTCTCACATCCTATTTGGGTCATTCTTTTGGACCCAAACAGATTATATTTTTGTGGGGATAGATAAGGGCAAGCGCCCTTCTACCTCAGGTACTCGATTTTCTATGGAGAGAGAGAGAATAAGACCAAGCTGAGGCTTCTGATGCTGAGGAGTTGTTTATCTATTTTCTTTTGTACTTTGGTTTAGTACTATTTTTTATTCTATAATTTTTATTTGTTTGGCAGATTTCCTAGACATATGTATCATGCATCATTTATATATGTGCTCTAGTTTATTATTTCTTGTCTTCCACTATTTACTTTTGTATGAATTATTACTGCTTCCGCTATTTATATTTGTTTTCTTCCATTGTGTTACTCTGCCAATGAGGTCATAGTTTCCCCACTATCACACCCAAGTCTCTCGTAGCTAGTCATCATCCTCTGTCATTCGGGGAAATGCGATTGAGTCCATATGACCAATAGGGTACGGGGTGTCTTTGGGCGGCTTCCGGAACCAGGATGTTACAAAGTGGTATTAGGGGGAGGTTCTTTTCTTATTGACTTACTTTTTGGATCCTATAGTCAGGGATAGGAAGTAATAGGTACTTTTTAATAAGTTGTGTTGGGGAGTAGCTAACCCATGTACATGGAAAATCCAATTTACCTCATTAATGCAAATTTTTTTGGTTTTTCAATTTTAAAGTTGATTTGATTTTCATCGTTGGGTGACTCACATGCATTGGGCTATTATTGTTGATGTAATTGAGGTTTTATTTCTGTCGCAACTTAGTAAGATGAGGGTATGTCATCTCATGCATCATATAGGCACTTAATAGAAATCACATGTCATGATTTCTTGCCATGCCATTTATGGTGCATTAGTGATTGCATGTTGTTATGATAGATGTTGTGTAGAATATGCATGTTGTTGTGATAGATGCCTCGATATAATACCTGCTGATTGATAGGGTATTGTTTATGTACGTTTTATTGAATGAATTCCAAACATTGGTTTTTTAGGTGTTATGGGACCTCATGGACAAGAATTTGGTGGATCATTGATTTGTTTACCTTTTTTATAACATGTATAAGATGTCAAACTTTGATTCGCAGGGAGTATGGGCCCTCACGGATCGGAATTTGGAACATTGAGGTTTGTTCTAGTGTTTTTATGGGTTCTAGAGTAGTTTCTAAGGCTTATTGTCTGAAAAAAAAACCAGAGTACAAGGTGTGTAATGTTAAATACATGCCATGTGTTCTTCTTTTTAGGAAGAAACTATTTTTCTTAAGTACACGCCGTGAACCGTATGTACATGCCCTGTAGTATATAACTGTGTCTCAGACTGTGTGGGTGGGGACACGAGGTTTAGAATCTTTGGTAAGACATTCTATGTATAGGATGTACACGCCGTGTTGTAGAACTTTGTAACCGGCCATGTCACTAACAACAAAGGTCAGTTGAGTATTTTCTAATATACGACGTGTCCATCAGGAACACGACGTGTAGTGTAACTCAAGTACCTGGCTATGTAAATAACAACAAAGCTTGGAAAAATCTTCTTAGTACATGTTGTGTCCATCTGGAACACACCGTGTAGTGTAATTCGTGTATCCGACCATGTCACTAACAACACTAGTTGGTAAATCTCTCATAGTACATGCCATGTTGTCATGAACACACCATGCGGTATTCTTCTAAAAAGAACCATGTGGCTTATCCGTGTAGAAGGACTTGGGTAGGGGAAGAGGATTCAAGTACACGTCATGTGTGAGAACAACACACTGTGTGTTTAGGGTGTTACCCGACCTGGGTTGGCAGAAGTACATGTCCATGTAAATGGATTAAGTGAACATGTCGTGCAGGGATTATACATGTCGTGTATTCATGTTTTGAAAAACTTTAATTCTTTCATTCTATTGTTCCCTTCTTGCACTTCTATTCTTCCCTTAATGATAATCTTGATCTAAGGAGTGTGCTTGACCTTCCAGAGTCATGCTGCCGAGACGTCCTCCAATTGTTCACCAGTTGCAAGGTAGTGATCATACACTGAATATGACTGATCAGGGACTACCAGCAGATCCTCCAGTTGTGCCAGTCTTGGAACCTGTAGTTATACCAAACACAAGTGTCGATGCACAGTTCAGGGAGGGCTTCATGAGAATGATGTAGACCTTTCAGGGAGCACCGCCTCCTGCCCCGTCGATGGAAGAATTGACATGGCTCTTTCAGTAGTAGAATCCTCCCATTTTCTCAAGGGATGGAGGACCACAGGCTGCAGAGTCATAGCTAGAAGCCATGCTGACGATCTTTGAGAATCTGGAGATACATCCAGAGATGAGGTTGAATCTCACTATGTATATGCTACGAGATTCCGCCAAGAGATGGGGGGATGTGATATCACAGGTCGGACGCCAGCAGGATATGACTTGGAATGAGTTCCAATGCATCTTATACAATTACTTCTACCTGGATACCTTAAAGGCCTATTGAGCCCGATAGTTCATGAGTTTGGAGTAGGGTACTCTTTCTTTTATGAATTATTCCTCTCGCTTCACTGGTCTGCAGCACTTTACACCCATTATAGGGTGAGATGGGTTGTTCCTAGTAAGGAAGTATGAGGATGGTCTCAGGCAGGACATTCAATATTAGATGAACATCTTCAGGCTAACTTTGATATATTCTATAGTCAATTAGGTGTTGTTCACTGAACGTAATCTGAGGGATTCTGGGACTGTGAGTCAGGGTGGTTCAACATCCAGAGTTAGTGCTTCACCGGCTGATAGAAGGAAGCGTCATAGGGAGACTACACATGGCGATCTGAGTAGGTGGGATGCACCTTCAGGTAGCTAGGTAGTATTCTACTAGTGTGGGAAGGCCAGGCATAAAAGACCAAATTTACCAAGAGACCTAGTGGAGTGCAGATATTGCGGAAAGATGGGTCATATTTAGTGATTTTTTAGATATTTTCCCCAGTAGCTAGTGACAAGGGTTCTTATATGACTCCTCGTTCTGAAGTAGCACCACCAGTTTCTCTTCAGTCAGGTAACTTGAGTTCTTCCGGTCATTCAGGGCGAGGTGGAGGTCATGGCCATGGTAGTCTGTCGACAATCATTCAGCGACAGTAGGGTGGATCAGCTCAGAGTGGTCAGGTAGGGTCATAGGGCCACGGTATAGGTCAGACATTTTCAGTGGAGGAGACCCAGCAGGAGAAGGATCCCAGACCCTCTACCGTTTAAGGTACGATCTTAGTAGTCTTAGTTTCATCTTCTGCTCTTTTTGATACATGGTCTTTCCATAGCTTTATATCTATTTCTATTGTGGACAGACTTGGGCTCTGCATCCTTTCTTCTGTTGAGATCTTGATGCTAGACACTCTGTTGGGGACTAGAATGGCTAGTGTACGTCAGTGCAAGGAGTTCCTTCTAGAGGATGGTGGGTGTCACTTCTTCTAGGATCTCTATGTCCTAAAGATGACAGGCTGTGATTTCATTCTCAAAATGGACTGGTTAGTTCCTTTCTAAAAATTCGTCAATTTCTATTGTTTTAGGGTGAGTTTCACATCACTAGAAGGTGGATTGTTTCTTCATAATGGAAAATGGGATGTATAGGTGAGTAGAGCGGGACCCGGTCATCATGTATTAGGAGGAGTTACAGCCAAGATTGGTAGTCTATATCTGGATGACTAGGGGGATTCACAGTTAGACTTTCCTCTAGTGGTAGATCATTTCAGATATGTCTTTCCATAAGACTTTTGGGGTTTGTCTCCAGAGATAGAGGTGGACTTTTCTTTTGATATTGTTCCATGTGTGGAACTGGTGTCCATTCCTCCTTATTGGATGGATACTATAGAGTTGCAGGAACTCAAGAAGCAATTGGAGAAATAGTAGGAAAAGGGTTTCATCTAACCTTGTTCTTCTCCTTAGGGTTTTCTTATCCTGTTTGCAAAGAAAGCAGACGGTACCCTCAGACTTTGTGTGGATTATTGAAATTTGAACCAGTTGAAGGTTAAGAACCGATATCCCTTACCGAGGATTAATGATCTATTTGATCAGCTTTGAGGAGCTCGGGTGTTCTTGAATATTGACTTGAGGTTCGGTTCCCATCAGTTATGTATCAAACCCTCTGATATACCTCTTACAGCCTTCTAGAGAAGGTATGGTCTATTCGAGTATATGGTTATGTTGTTCGGTCTCACGAACGCGCTGATAGTCTTCATTTCACTGATGAAACGAGTGTTCCATCCATACTAGTATTCTTTCATGGTGGTTTTCAAGGATGATATCTTGGTGTACTCTCACACTCTACACTACCATGACACACATCTTGAGATCGTTTTGAGTACACTGAGAGAGCATCAGTTAGATGTTAAGATCTCAAAATGCCACTTTTGGATGAACCAGATTCACTTCTTGGGTCATGTTATCTCCGGGATATGAGTTTCATTAGACCCAGATAAAGTGAGAGCAATAGTTTTATGGGAGAAACCTAAGAATGTCTTTAAGGTACAAAGTTTTATAGGGTTGTATGAATACTATAGACGTTTCATATAGGAATTTTCATGCTTAACAGCACCACTAACGGGTCTGACGAAGATAGGATCAAAGTTCATCTGGTCAAATTCTTGTGAGACAGCCTTTCAGGAGTTGAAGGAGAGGTTGACTTTAGCATCGATACTAGTATTTCTAGAACTGGTCTAGCATTATATTGTTTACTGTGATGCATCAGGTATCATACCAGAAGATGTGCTTATTCAGGGAGAAGGACTTTTTGTGTATGGGTCTCGGCAGTTGAGACCACATGAAAAGTATTACCTAACACACAATCTCGAGTTGGCGGTAGTGGTTCATGTCGTACCTTTTTGGAGACATTATCTTCTGGGAGATCATTTTGTGGTTTTCGCCGACCAAAAAATTCTCAAGTACATCTTCACTCAATTTGACCTGAATTTGAGATAGTGAAGGTGGGTTGAGTACCTTTAGTGTTTTGACTTTGAGCTTTCCAAAACAGCTGGGAAAGGCAATGCAGTGGCCGATGCGCTAAGCAGGAGGACTCAGATATATGCAGTTTAGGAGGCCAGTAGTGAGGGGAAGCTTATGGCTCTGTTCTCTAAGATGCATTAAGAGGTGTCCAACAGACAGGGGTAGACATTTCTTTGTTATGTATCTATTACCTCTACTCTTCTTGATCTAGTGCGGATGAGGGAGCTATCAGATTCAGAAAGCCAAGTCCTATGGTAAAGATTCAAGAGAGAACCCTATTTCTGGATGGACAGTAGGAGAGGATGATATCTTACATTTCCAGGGGAGTGTAAGGGTGTCAACATACATACGCGAGGATCTGATGTGGGACTTTCATTCCTCAGTTTGGGCAGTTCATCTGGTGTCACAAAGATGTATCGTGATCCACACTATCAGTATTGGTGGCTAGGTATGATGAGGGATGTTTCTGGTGTTTTCATGAGGTGTTCCACTTTTTAGCTGGTGAAGGCAGAGAATCAATCACCAGTAGGGATTTTACAGCAGCTACCCATTCCTGAGTTGATGTGGAATGATGTTTCAATGGATTTCGTGACCAGTTTGTCGAGGTCACCATGAGAAAATGTTGTAGTTTCAGTTTCCATTGTCAGAATCACAAAGGTTTCTCACTTCTTGTCGATCAAGTATACCTTAAATGATGATGATCTTGAAAGGTTGTACATCCAATAGATTTTACGTCTACATGGGGTTCCACACTCCATTGTTTCAGAAAGGGATGCACATTTTACTTCTTGGGTCTAGTAGGGGCTACAGAAGGCTTTGGGTATACAGGTACTTTTGAGTACAACATACCATCCCCAGACTTATGTTCAGTCCGAGCATATGATTCAGGTGCTTGGGAACATGCTCTGAGAATGCATCCTGGATTTTAGAGGTTCTTGGGAGAAGCATATACCTCTTGTGCAGTTTGCATACAATAATATTGTTCAAGAAACTATTCAGATGGAACCTTATGAGGCTTTGTGCGGTAGGCCATGCCGATCACCCTTATATTGGCTGGAGGTAGGAGAGGTTGCTATGTTGGGGCCTTGTTTTGTTCAAGAGACCACAGAGCAGATAGATTTGATTCGAAAGAGGATAGATACTGCACAGTCTCGATAGAAGTCTTATACTGATTAGCGGAGACGACCTCTAGAGTTTGAGGTCAAGGATTAGGTTTTCCTGTGTGTTGCACCGAGGTGGGGACATAAGAGTATTAGGAGATAGGGTAAGCTTTCACAGAGGTACGTCTGGCCATTTGAGGTGTTTGAGAGAGTTGGAACAGTTGCATATCGGTTGTAGTTGCCTCCGAGGTACCAAGATATACACGACGTTTTCCATGTTTCTCAGCTTTGAAATTACTTCTCAGACCCATCTCATGTTTTCCAACCCAAGGAGGTTGAGTTGGAATTGGATGCATCATTCAAGGAGCATCCTATCCAGATCATTGATCAAAGTATGAAGGTTCTCTATGACTGGTCAGTTCCTCTAGAACGAGTGCTAAGGCAGCACAGGCGAGTATAGGATGAGACTTCAGATAGAGAGGTCGATGTATGATCACAGTGGCCAGAATTGTTTGGGGTTTCTCCTTCTACACCGCCATACTAGGGACATTCAGGGACAAATTTCTTTAAGGGGAGAACTTTGTAAGAACCAAAATATTCTTCTTTAGGTATGTTTTCCCTTTTTTCTGTGTTTTTTAGGAAAAAGAGGACTTTTTGGATATTTCATAAGTACACTCCGTGTACTTTATAAGTATACATCATGTACTCTACTACCACATGTAGCTGTGTGCTGGCCTTGTAGCAGTCGTGCACACGGCCATGTGTGGTGACTTGGAGACCACCTAAAGTGTAGTAAGAAAAAGGAAAGTACACATCGTGTACTTATAAATTACACTTTGTGAATTTTCTATTTTTTATTAAATTCATCGGGGTAGCGTCTGACGGACAGAACCTTCTTCTTCTAGGTCTAGTTCGTCCAACAGCTCTCGTACATCCGCGATCTTTCCCCTAGCCCTCGATCCTCCATCCGTTCTCCGAATTGACCTTCGTCGACTGTGTTGGAATCACCATGGTAATATTTTCCCTCTACTTGATCATTGTTTCATGATTCCTATTCCTTCTCAAGTTATCCTCAGTTAAACATTTTAGGAATTTTTGTAGATCTACAGTGTTCTTGGGAGATTCAAGGGTTGATGTTCACATATAGAAATCTCTCAACACTGAGGTAGGTGGTTTGTGCCTTTCTGTTTAAATTCTTTGAGTTATATATGAAAAATTTCCCAATACCCTTGAACGTGGTATTGCATATTTATAGTTTTAACCTAGTTAATTGTCTGATATACTTGTATTCTTAGTTAGAGGTAATTTGATGTGAATAGGGTAAATTACTATGCTTAGAGGTTTTTTCCATGTTGTTTTTTTATGACTGTTTGGTTCTTTTTAGTCTGTTAGGCTGCTGTTTGTTTTCCATGCCTAGTATTGTAGGATGGCGTGTTTATTTTATCTGACATGCTTATATGTTGTAGATTGATATCCAAGTAGTCCTATGGTTTCACTTTGGCTACTGCTCATTGTTTGTGCATGATTACTTTACATGGGGCTTTAGGAACCTATTGTAGTGGGACCATAGGGTAAATTGACGTTGAGGACTTTCCTAGAGTGTATGTTATTATTATCACGATGTGAGACCATAGGGGGGATTGACATTGATTGCCCCCTCAAGGAGTTTGTAGTTAACTTATGAAGACACTAGAGGAATTGACATTGAGTGCTTCCTCAGAGCGCCTGTAGTTACCGCTAAAAGACTATAGGGGGAATTGACAGGGTGTGCTTCCTCAGAGAGTCTTTAAATCACACATGACTATAGGGGGAATTGACAGTGAGTGCTTCCTCAAATAGTCTTGAGAATATCTATCCATGTTTTGGATGAACCAAAGGGGTTAGGCTGAGAGTACTACCTAGAGGGTTACGTGCTTGTTTAGCTGCTTAATTGATATATGGGATTGAATGGATTTAAACTATGGAATCGTTTACTACTGAGTACTTCCTTGTTTACTACTATCCCTTAATTACTGCCTGCCATATATTCACTGACTATTAGGCACAAATATTTTTGTGGTTTCCTACTGGGATTTAGTCTCACACCCTATTGGGGTCAAGATTTGGGACCCAAACAAATTATATTGTTGCTGGGATAGATAAGGGAAAGATCCCTTCTACATTAGGTACTTTATTTCCTATAGAGCTAGAGAGCATGGGACCAAGCTGAGGCTTGTGATACTGAGGACATGTTTATCTATTTTCTTTTTTTTACTTTGGTTTAGTATTGTTTTGTATTCCAACATTGTGATTTGTTTGGATGATTTCCTAGACATGTGTATCATGCATCATTTATATATGTGCTCCTGTTTATTATTTCCAGTCTTCTGTTGTTTAATTTTCTATAGATTATTACTTCTTCTGATATTGCTATTTGTTTTCTTCCACTATGTTACTCTGTCAATGAGGGCATAGTTTCTCCACTATCACACCCAAGGCCCTCGCTGCTAGTCAGTAGCCTCTGGTGTTCGGGTAAATATGCTTGAGGACATGTGACCAACCGGGTACAGGGTGCCTCCGGTGGCTTCCAGAACTAGGACGTCAGAATTGGGGCATTGATTTTCATAGTGTACCAACTCCTTACAGATGAATAATTGTACATTTGAATACTTTTTCTTACCCTTTCAATCACATACTTAGTATCCTTTTTCTCCACACTTATAACAAACTCAAATTCCCTTTAAACATTTACCAATGTGATTCTTTCTATAGTTATCACATATGGGAAAATCCTTCTTTACCATCTTCTCTTTATCCATCTTTATCTCTACCATCCTTTTCTTCTCTTGATTCCCTTCAAAGCCATAGGACTAAAATAATTCTTTACATTTCTTATTAATACATGATATTATTTCTTCATATGAAGAGAATAGGTGGGAGACTATTTCCCTTCTAAATGTTGGATTAAGACCATGAAAGACATGATCCTTCTTACTCTTTATATCATGTGTATGGCTGGAGTTCTCATTCCTTTTATTGGGTTTCATTTCTAAAAAATGGAATACCCTAGGTTAGTTTATGAATCTCAATGCATAATTCCAAACTTGTAAACTACCTAACATAAATTGAAAAGATTATGCATATAATCTATAATCATAAAAAAATTTCTTTGAGGAATTATTTACTCTTAAATCCTTCATAATATCTTGTAATGAAAATATGAATTATACTAAGCATATCCCCTAGGAGTGTCGTAACCAAGAGTGCAACAAGGCCCATTTTCATGTACCAGTATACCCTAGGACAAGCCTGAAACTCATTGTCGAAGTTTTCAATCCTAGGTACATCTATGTGAGAGTCGCCTCTACATTCTTGTATCTAGACAGGGATGTATTTCTTGGAAAATACACAAAATCTCTACATTACCAAAATTCTATAAGTTCTTCTACACTAATCCTCAAAGTCTATCTTAGGGTAATGTTCTCTAATCAGAGTTTTTCTAAATCTAGTTTCCAAGGTATGTACTAAACTTCCACTGATACCAACTGTAATGCTCTGACCCCAATTACCCAGAGTTGGTGCATTATTTTAATACATTGGCATGATTACAAGGAATCAAGCCCTGAAGGACCGGTCAGTTTAGTATTATTGGAAACAAGATACATACATACGTTCAACATCACAACATGAAAAGAAATACAACACTAATTTATTCCATTAGAAACATACAAGACTCCTAGATTATACCTTCAAGTCACTAATAACTAACTTCTTCATATCCTGGGAAAAATAATCATAAGAAAGGGGTGAGCTCAAATTCTTAGTAAGAGTAACCAATACAGCGGAAGATAACATAAATATTAGGTATGATGAATAATTGAAAACACATTCCTTTACAAATAATAAATATGAACACTTTATGGTAGTAATATGAGCTGAGTAAATAATTTCATAATAAAACATAATCATGGGTATTATAATAGTTGAAAAACCACATGAACAATAAATATTATTTTCATAACAAGGGAATATATAATATAAGACATTCTGAAACATTTTTCAAGGCCTCAACAAAGATGTATAAAAATGAATAAGGCATCATTAAAAACCATATATAAAATTGGGAAAGTCCTTGGCCAATTCCACATCTAATTGTCTCATGAGACCTACTTATGCATCGAGGGGAAATAGCGGGCTCCACCCATCACTTACTAAGTCCAATGCATTCCTCATATGAAAAGGTTGAAACATAACTTAAACATTCGTATTAAAACTAGAATACAAAATGTCAATACTTTTACTACAAACCATGAATGGTACATAAATCACACATCCACATTCAAACATATCACAAAACCTTAAATACAATATAGAAGATTTTTATCATAATAAATCAACTTCAAACAAGTGTAAAATTCATCAAAGGATGTTGACATAGATGAAATCAAAACTATTTGAGAGAAATATCTATTTCTATTTGGAAATCATTTAAGAGTCAAATAATTATAAAAGAAAACATTTATTTTAAAAATATTCTTATAATCTTGTAAGGGATTCTTCGAAAGTGTTATAATGGCAAAAATAGCTACACCCGTCGTATAAGTTAAAAAACATTCTTATCTTAATTTGTCGAAAATCTCATAAAGTACCTTGTTTGGAAAATGACATAAAAATTACTTTCAACCCATTTTATAAAAATTAAAAAAGGGTATAAATGAATTTAACCCATAGTCTAGTAAATAGTATAAATGTTTTGAAATACATTTTTAAGAAACACAGATGTGGATGATAAATAGGTCCTAGTAGATACTCACGTAAAAACAACCTCAGATAACCATTACCTTGTACTTTTCCTTGGTCAAGGGTATGTTAAACTTTTGTATAATAGTTAAATAATTGTTATTAAATTATACAAGAACCACATATACAAATATGATGTCATATATGATCTTCTAAAATTTCTTTGTTAATGATATTTCAGTAGTATCATCGTCTTGGGTGTTCACTGATTCATTTTCCTTTATATGTTTTGTTGAATAAGTCATGTTTTTTTTGGATAGGATTTATTTTATTCATATCCAAAATTATATTAAGTTCTTAAACATTATTTTTAATCATAAAATGAAAATTATTCTTGAATGGTTATGATGGGGAATGAATCCTATCGCGTTTGTTGAGACGGTAATGCGTACGTACGCACGAGCAACAATATCATTTTTTTATATTAAAATAGAATGTAAATGCATGGTATATCATATATAAAGAATAATTAACATGTTATATTAGGTATTTACATCCATTATACTCATTATTATACCCATCTAACTAATGAAGTGTTGAATAACAAACTACACCACGACGTGGAGACGGTAAGTCGTACGTACGCACGTATGGTGACTTTGTCATTCAAAGGATGGATAGTATAATGAATATGTTTGTACCATATTTATAATGAAATTACATTATGTAGAAGGTACTGGAGTTATTAATTTGTTATATAAATAAAAAAAGATGTATTGGAAGAAGAAAAGAACTTAGATAGAGGTGATGAAATTATTACCTCTTCGCCGGGTGCTTCCTTTTGATTTGATCAAAAGAGATACTTAAGTTGAATTTATGATCGAAGGAAAGCCTCTATGATGAAGTGAGTATAGTTGGGAGGATATATGGGTAGGGTTTTGCTGAGTCAAATAGCTTTGGAGGTGTGAATTTGAGTGAAGGGGAAGTGTCCTTTTATAAGAGATGTGAGGGCACCTTATGGAAAGATTGAAATATTATTTTATTATATAATCATATTCCATTTATAATGGCTTAAAAATTATTTATTTCTAGGATAATGTGGGTATGGGTCAAAATACTCTCAACCAATAGGTTTTAGACAAGTTTGGGTCACCATATTAACCTTATCTTTTAGATTTAACTCTTAGTTAAATAGTTTAACTTTTACCATGTGTTCTTGTATTATTATAATAATTTGTTAATAAACTTACTATAAAAAGCCAAACTAACCCAAAGTGGTTAATTATAGATATATATAACCTTATCTAAGTCCTTTGGAAGAACGTTATATTTTTATTAATATTATATCATTTAATAATATAGTTTTTCTTTTAAAAACTCTTTTATGTCAATTTTGACACTATGTTGTGTTTTGTTTTTGTTAAAGTCATGACATCATTATTACTTAAAAAATCATTGAATCAACCCTAACATGTAATATTAACCTATAAAATTAGTGGAATTAATAAAAATTCTCCAATTACATTTATTTGGGTATTTAAAATATCAATTATTTTAATCTTTCATTAATAAGGTAATTACTGCATCATAATTGTGTCAGAAATAAATTTAATTATATAATGTCTAAAAATTATAAATAAAATACCTTTATGTAGAAAATATTTTTATATTTCTAATAAATAGTTATAGTCGAATTTATCTTATGTATTACCCTATATTGAAAATGGTTTAGTTATTAAACATTGATTTTTTGACTTTTAACTCTTCTTTAAATAAAATAATAATAACTCTCCAAATCTAATACAAGTGGATAAAAAAGGAAATATTTTATTCTTAAGAATGTTTTTGGTCGCAAAACACTTATCCAATAGAATTAGGACATGTGTTAGGGTAATTATAATATCATTTTTAACTTTAATTATCCTATTTACTTTTAATCGTTTTAAATAAAATTCAAAAGTTACTATTCACCAAAAATTATTTTCATTCTATGGAACCACATTTTACGTACTCATTTAAACCTTGTCTCTTGGATTTTTGAAATTTAATTCACAGAATCAGTAAAATTACATTTTATAAAAATTTGCAAATGTGCATAGAAGGTGGGTAGAAGACATTAAAAGGTTTAATACAATTTTATAAATCTAATTTTTTTATAAAATGAATCCAATGAATTAAATTGAACTTATATAATTATTATATATCTATTTTTACTTAAAATAAATTTAAATAAAATAAATAATTATTTAAATAAAAAGTCAATTTTAAACAATAACGTAGTGTTTTCACTATTCATAAAAAGTTGAATGTTTTCACAAAAATACCCTAAATTCACCCTAAGATAATTTTGATATTAAAAATTAAAAAATGAATTCTATTTTACCAAATTGAAAACATAGAAATTTCATTTATTAATTAAAAATTAATTCCCGTTGTCAAAACAAAAAAAGTAGGTTTTTAAAAAGTAAAAACTATCTAAAGATTGACATGTGTTTATGTCAAATTTAAATATAAAATTACTTATAATGACATATGATGTATTAAATGATAAAAAACATAATCTACTTATACTTCCAAAACATTCAAATTCATATTTTAACACTATAAATTATTTCTATTAAAAATTTTGTTTTCAATTAAAATTTAGTATTTTTCACTATTCATCAAAATATGAAAGTTATCAGAAAAGTACCAAAGAATTATACAAACTAATTTGTTATGTCCCACTTCTAAAGAATAATTTTATTTTATTCAAATTAATATATAAAAGTGTCAAATATTAGTTTTAAAAAGGGTTCACCATTAGAAGGTGCTAAAATTGCATTTTTTGAAAAATACTTCTTTTATCTAAAAAAATGAATTTATTCTTATATTGTATCTAAGAAAAACATAATATGGATTATAAAATTATATGTAGTATATAAAATTCTAAATTTAGTTAATTCTATTCATAACCACTTTTTGAACGGCTAGTTTGGTAAGTCGTTGTGCGCTCGAACTCAGTGTTGCGTGTAGACAAAGTTATTGAATTAATTTGAAGAGATAATGCACTATGAAATCTTGGGGTGTTAAAATAACTGTCTAATACTAAAGGAGTTGATTCTGCTATTGAGAAGCTATTGGAATATTCCAATAAGGTGACTTATTATTGACAGGAATATCAGCCTATCATAAGGTAGATTGCATTCTCACTTTCTGATTCTCAGTCAAGATGAGTGTTTCAGCCCGATCTTGAGACTTTGTGATATGTTACTGGTCTTTATTGGTAGGAGTATGATCATGCCCTAAGAAATGTGTTTCTCTCACATGGTGATACTCGGTAGGAATAATAATATGAGCCTGGTCTGATTATTAAACCCCCACTAGAATATTCTTACGGACCTCCAAAATGGGAGAAGGAATATGAGGATCTTCATGTATTTCTTAGGAATGATATTAGCGTAGTCTTTCATCAGCAAAAGTAGGAATATTTTCCTTGCTTTTGTGATCTACTGGAATATGCCATCCAGATTCACTAATAGGAATATGATCCTTTCTTGATTCTTATTCCATTATCACTTGTCTAGTGCCAGTCATAATGAGGATATATTCATGATCCTAGGCCTTTAGGGTATTCCACTTTACTTCTTCGATAGGTATATAATCCTTCACTGAGGATTGTACCCCTCTCATGTGGTGAGCCCCAACCAGAATGGTTATATGAACCTAATCATGATACTTTGGAATATGCTACTAGAGTTTTTCGAAAGGCATGTTCCCCTATCTCGAGGCATGTGTCACTCTCACCTTATGATCCCCATTTGGAATGAGAGTATGAGCCTGATCTGATGCATCTTCCTTTATCAGTATATGATGATAATCCTCATGAATGGGAGAAAGAGTGTGTTCTTACGTTGGTACAACCACTTGTTCACAATATTTAGGGGGTTGAGTTACCCTAGCTATAGAGATAAAAGTATTTACCTATCCATTTATCTACAACAATGTCAGAATATGTTGACAGAGCTCTTTATCTATTGATAAAATATACTGGTATTTTATCAATGTATGTGCAGGGATATAAGCCTTCACATTTTCCGTCCCCATTATACATTAACATATGTCTCCATTTGAATTTGTAATATGTTCCCACTTCTATCCTCCCTATGCCATCAGAATATGATGATGGGCTTTAGGCATGGGGTAGGTATATTTTCGCCCCCATGCCTACTGTGGGAATATTCCTACAAACTTGTTCTGAGCGAGAAGGGATATGAGCATGCTCGATGGTCCCTGCCGAATTATGATGGTAGGAATATTCAGAAGGAGTGGGGATATGAGACATATCCACGATATCAAGCACCTTCCTCCCCTGATGATCCTTCCCTATTGCTTGTGTATGGGTGTTAGAGGCGACATCATGTCATTTGGTACCCTCAACAGACAATTGGTACTTACTGATAGGATGATGTTGGTGGCAATGGATGATCAATTCCCACCTTGGCGGCACTTGAATCGAAAGGGATCTATATTTTTCTTCCTTTTCCACCTTCATCAAATATGAAAGGTGGAAGTGGTCCCACTCTGGGGAGAATATCTCAAAGCAGTTGGTTGTAATGACGAGGTCTACTGGATTAGCATCAGCCTTCTCTAGGTGATGTAGACTCACTAGCTGTTGTACTTTGAGATCATCACAGGTAGCTTCCATGGTGGGTATTATACCATGTTGGTGGTAATCCCAGACTATTTCATTTTTCACCTGATTTTGGAGAAGTCAAGAAGGTGAGATCACTTTTCGACCAATGGGGGTTGAAACTGTAGAAGATTTACCATAGTGAACGCTAGAAGATGAAGATATTATATTGAATCAGGTTGTTGTCAATATCTTCATTCATGCAAAAAATAAGGAACATGGTCACCAATTAGTGAAATGTCTTAGTCATAATGTGATCAATCGGGTATGCATGGTTAACACGTCTGGATATTCTTGATTCAACAGTTACACTAGTTTGGACATTTCAAAACAAGGATTGACTTATGAGAACCCTGGTTAAAAAAGGTCATATATATGATCATGCCGGTCTTACTACATTATTTGGATACAGTATTCAAAACAAAGTTTCCTAATAGATTCATGTTGGTATTATCATTTTTGTTTTCATATGGGGTGCAAACAAAATGGATCAACACATTATAACACAATTGTTTTTCATTAAAGAGATTCACATCAAGTTCACCTTTTTTGTTCTGTCGGGATCCAAGGATGTGTGTGTGGTCCACTAGATGGGTCTGATTGTGGGGGATTTTTTTATTCATAATCATATAAATTGTACTACCATTTTTTCTCTTTTTAGGATCTCCCAGTGGTTCCCTCATCCATAACTGGGTAAATAAATGATTTCTAAAGTAAGGTGGTCACTTAGGTTTTCATGCCTAACGACTCTTGGGGACTTGTATTGGTCGAGAGGAAAGGAGTTCCTACTCATTGAATCCTTTTGGGGGGAAAATTTTACTACTCTAGGAATATCTCATAGATTAAAGATATGTTCATGAATCTCTTCCTAATCCTGATATGGGAGCAATTATAGTAACAAATAGACTATAGGTTAATTCTCCTTCTTTTGAAAAAGATTAGGATCTATTTAGTGAATCCATCTATATGTATCCAAGGTTATCCACCATTTTATGGAAATGGGCGAATACTTATATGCTAAATATGTATAACCAAGTGATTCAGAATGTTCTACCATGAAAGGAGGAAGTTAATATTCCATAGATGGGATTGATTCATTATGAGGCATCCTACATATCCATGTTATTACAATAATAAAACCCCACATGGTTCTTTAGACAAATATAGTTTAAAATCATTTGTAAAGGATTTATATAGGTTCTCTCAGACACCATGTATTCAAGGTCGAGTTCTGGAGGGACGTCATATGTATCCTCGGTATAACAAGAATTAGAGTTTCCATATTTAATTTGTTTTGGGATTATATCTTGAGGACACCCCTGTCATTATAGAGACTTATGGGGAAGATAAAATGATTATTGAAGTTCCCTAAGCCCATGTCATCTATGCTCGGTGTGGGAAACATGTGATGAAAAATGATCATTTTCATTTCTCATGATATGGGACCAGTATATTGGGACTAACCTAAGATGATTATTATGGAACTTGGGCCTCATAGAGATGACATACATATCTTGTTTATGGTAGGAATATGATTCATTATAGTTCAGTTGATTTCTCCATCCGCTGATGGATGATGTAGGGTGATCAACTTGTTGGAATAATTAGGTTCCAATGTATGAGATGTCAGAGTCATAAAATGACTTACACTGAAAGCGGTGTTTATTTGAGATCGGGCCTGAGGAAGGTATCCTACATATCTTGGTTATTTTAGGAATCATAGTTCTCATAGTTCAATTTATCGGTGATGAAATGTTGAGGTTTCCCTTACCATTTTAGAGGTTTATAGTGAAGATGTTATGACCATTACAATTCCCTAAGCCTATGTGAGCCATGATCAATGTGAGAAACAAGGATAGAATGTAATCAATTTAATTACTTTGAATAAGGGAATTAAATAGTGGGATTTCCTTGAATGATAAATAAGGAGCATGAACCTCATGGAGAGGTGTCCTATGTATCCTGAATATAAAAGGAATCATAGTGGTCATAGTTCCCTTTATCAAGGCTTACACACTGAGTCATACATATTATGTATGGATTACATTCCATGGATGGAAAATGTTATCATGTCTTGGGATTACCTAGTGACTCTTCATACTCATCTAGAGGGTTTCACATGACCCAAATGACATTTCCAAAGGATATTGCAAGATCTAAATGGTCTATTATAAAATCCATCACATGACCTAGCTAGCTCTTCCAGGGGGTGTCATGTGATCTAACTGATATGAACTAGTTTCATTCATGAGAGTTTTATTGACACGTATTGAGGGTTTCATGAGGGTTAATATGACATGGATTATAGGATGTCCCATGTCTTGGATAAAAACCCTATAGGGCATCGTGAGACTTGGCCAACATATCTAGAAGGTTTCGCGAGTCTCTAATGACTTTCCCATATGGTGTCATGAGATCTTAGTTGACATGCCCAAATAAAACTAGGAGACTTGACTAACATGATCTAGTGCAATTATATGAGCTAGGAAATGTATCTTAAAGATATATCAAGGATTAAGTGATAAGCCAAGAGGGTTTCATGAGACTAATGTTGTCTTCCCTGGGGGACCATGTTACTTTCTTTGACATGTCCTGATTATTTTTCATGTCCTAAATAGCATGCTAAAGGAGCATTGTAAGTTCTAGATGACATTTCCTGGTGTTTTTGTGTGTCTTGGATGACTCACGCAAAGAGCATGAGGGCTAGTGATATTGTTTTTCACTTAATTATTCAACTTTTAATCTTGATTGTAGACCTTGTATTACAAATTCCTTAGGTGTATTCAATATTTGGTTATCTCCAGTCTCTTGTGACCTAGAAGATATGGGGTATGTTCTTCAAAGGTATCTCTAGAATTCATTCTAATGTTCAATGAATGATCCTATGAAATGATTCATTTATGGTGCATGATTGTTCCAGATGTTCACCGGTATGTTACACTAAAGTAGACTTGTATGTCCCAAGATCAACCACTTTGGGAATTATACTCTAATATTGGTGCATCTAAGTGTACAAAAGCCTTTGTGCCTTATATTTTAGAGATACAGAGACCAACCTTTTTTTATGTTGGAGTGGGGAATTTATTGGAATCACCATCCTAGTTGTTCACTGGTTTTTGTAGTATGTCTAACGTGAATCTAAGCTGGATTCGGTGAAGGGATCCGGTGAACACGTCTTTATGATTCTTCTATTGTGGATTGTTTTGAGGGAACTACCTGATTTTTAGGGACCGAAGGTCTCTCCATAAACATGTCCTTTATTGGATTATATCCATTTAACGAGGGCTTGTTGAATCATCCAGGTATGATGATGGACTTTAATATTGTAAAATTAACATGTACAAGGGCCTTCACGAGATCAGGGTGCCTATTAAAAGGGCTTCACATGATCTCGAGTGCCTTTTCCAGGAGTCTTGTGAGGCTAAGATGTAGACATCCTATGTGTTTCACAAGTGTTTTACTTTCATAAGAGCTCCCCCTCCTCTCCTTTTATTTTCATTGTTTGACATGAAAAAGTTTGGGAGTCATGCAATATTTATTGAGTAATGTGAAGGAATAATACTCTATTTTTTGATGATGTGTCACGTAACCAACAAGGGTCACATGGGGGTGAACAATCATTATGAAAAATCCATATGTTTTCCCTTAGGGATCAAAAAAGGGAAGAAAATAGTTTCCTGGACATACTTGAGGATTTTTGTGTGATGATACTGACAAGAAAAAGGGTTTTTGTGGGGTGAGGTGGGCATGTTACTAGGGACTCATGGTGTCTTGTGGATTTCTAGGGGTGCACCACATGTCTTTCAGAAACCATGAGTAGATCCCCCTATTTATCTTCTTTGATTATTTTCATCAAAGTTTAAGGGTTATATGAGATTTATTGGATGTTGTAAGTCATAATTACCCTTACCATTGGTGATGATTTTCATGATCTTTACGCTTTCCAAATGGCCCCACCTTTTAGATATTTTCCCCTATTTTCCAAGAAGTTTTGAGGTCTTCATCCATTAATTTTTCATTAGTGAATCACATGATAAATATGGGATCTTGCAATGGATTTCATGCCTTGTCTGGGAGAGTTGTTATGTTTGTATATGGTGCATCCCATGATCAATGTTGGATCTTGTGATAGTATGAATATGTTGTTAAGGATAGTTTCTTTTCTTGAATTTGATGCATCACATGTTCATTGATATATCTCATAGTAGCATTCATACATTTTCAAGGTAAATCACATTGATTTATTTTGATATGACACATGTTCATGGTTGTATGATTCCACGATGTGACAAATTATGTTTTCATGTCAAGTCCAGGTTACAAAGGGTTTACGGAAAGTGTTTCAAATCATCACAAAAATGTCACATAACTCAGGCCACTTTAATGTGTCGAGTGGATAAAGGCTCGCATGGGAGTGTCGCATGATGTCCAAATCCTCATTAGTTTGAGTAATGGAGTCAAAGAAATGGAGTATCATGAAGATTTTACTCAGACATGCGTAAAAGGTTTATTTTCTTCACATGGAGGTATCAATAATTTCATGGAGTTTCTTATTCACACATGAATATTGAAAGTGTGTGGTATGTACCTCTATCAAATCGACATGGTGGATCAAGAATTAAATGTTATTTCATGCTCATATTTTGTGATGAATCGAACAAATTCTTTAGGACTTGATCACAACAAGATGCCAAGTTTGTGTCCACAAATCATCACATAACAAGGTATGTGGTAATTTGATCTCATTTTTCATGATAGAAGTCCAATGATATGAAAAATAATCAGTGTTCTCTGAGTTTATTCAAGAGACATCAGTTATATATTTGAATTATCTTGATCCCTTTCTAATATCACATCCTATCGCATGATGGGCTATATGGTTCCACTTACCATTGCATCAAGGATTGAATGGTGGATTATATTTTAAAGAAATTTAAAACACAGTCTCACATGATTGATTACACAGTGACACAACCTTTCGTATGAGGTGTTACGTGGTGTTGTAGAACTTCGCAGGAATGGTTATGAGGGTCTTAGGTTTTTCACATGAATTATCATGCGATTTACTTTGGTATACACCACTTTATGTAACTCTAACATAGTCTCATGGTGATTTCTTTTAAATAAAACATGAGCACTCCCTCTGGAACAATATTCGCTCCCCTCAACGTGTGATCTCCCTAGGGTATTTATAGAGTAATTATTGAATTTCCTTTGCTCATATGAGAAAGGTGGCATGCCCTGTGAACATTATCTTCCATTCATCTCATCTAAGTACTTAGTATTAGATCCAAAAATGTTGTCTCATTAGTGGATATTTTTAAAATTCCATAAATCTCAGTATTATTTATGTGTGATTGTGTATCCTCATAGATGATTCATGTGGTCATGTAACCTATTTTAATGGATTGCATGTATGAAATGTATAATTTCTTCATGCACAATATATCTATGAAGTTACTTATTTTTAGTGTCTTCCACTCCTTGTGGTGGACTCACATGAGGTATTAGATGCATTCCATTTTTTTGATTGTCATCATATTTTGTTTCACTAGTTAGGTTATAGTCTTTTATCCATAATGAAATTAGCCCCAATGTTCTTCCATGAACCTATAAAAATGGTCCCTCTACTCTTATACATCACATATTGTAGACCATATATTCCACAGGCTCGGTGATCTTGGAACCCCTCTGCCTCACATGAGGTAGGCTTACATGTGAGTAGGCAATCTAAGGACTATGTTTGTTGCACTCTGATACTATCTACAAACCATATTCAGAGTGTAATATGTCCATATAGATTCATTTCATGATCCCACAATCTAAAAGCACTAATTTTCATTCAATCAACATTTCATGCTTCCTACATTACCTATGATACACATACCATAATAACTGTTTTCCGCATGAACCCGATATCCATTCCACTGTCCATGTCATGTGATGATATGATATAATGGTCCCACTATTCTTCACATGATCGAGAATGGGTTCTTAATATGACATTTTATCATATGGATATCTTCTAAAAAGGTTATGTGGTGTGAGTAAGTTCATCTTCTCAATGTCCATCTAGTGCATGACATCAAACCCAGACACAACAGGTGTACGGTCTACAATTTTTAGGTGCACGGTATCAACCCTAGGTAAAACATGTGTGTGATCGAGGATACTATAGTGTTAAATATTGATATTTGGCAAAATAGGTGTGATTAAACTCTAGTATCATGAAGTTTAAGAAGATTAAATGTGATGTAATTTATTCATCATGTGATATGCATGACATGCATCCTTCCTCAATAATGTGCATGATTGGAGAATATGATCATCAATAAAGGGTAAGAGGTAAATGATGTATAATATTTATAGAATATTAATTATTTCATACATATAATATATTTTCATTATTTTCATCTTTATAACCATCCAAGGAAAGTGGTTATGAAAATTTAATTACAACGCAATGTTGAGATAGTGGGCTGGACATATACAAGATAGATGTTTTTATTTTACATTGGATGGATAAGTAGATAAAAATGGGTTATAAGATAAACATAATAACATTTAATTATATCATAGATGATAATTTTATTATATCAAAATAGTTATTTGTAGTTTTAAGTATGTAAAATAAGAAATAAAAAAGAAAACACCAAGTTAAGAACTATTCCTCTTCTTCAGTCATCCTTCTAATTTTTATACCAAAATCTTTCTTTGGATGGTATTATGATCAAAACATGACCTCTATAAAATGGTTATGTATGTTAGGAAAGTATTTTTTAGGTATTTTCCATGATAATAGGCTCTTTAATTTTTTAGAATAGAGGAAATGTGTTTTCCTTTTATAATTGGGGGAGAGGACACACTTGGATATTTTCAAAATATTAAAATATATTAAGGTATTAATCATAAAAAATATCTCCAAAATGACTCATATTAAAATATAATATTATATAGTTATATAATATGATCATAAATGTATTTAGACTAGTTTTTATGTCATTTTAATTTCAATAATATTAGTTTTAATTCGTTTTAACTCTTACCGTGTTAACTGACTTTTTTACAAAAGTTTCAATTCATAAGGACAAAATATGAGAGTGGAAAATTTTAAAAATTTAGTAATGATGAATAAAGATATGGATACTATTTTATCAAATTTAATTTATATAAGTTTTATAAATTAATTTAAAAACAAACCCTCAAAATATGATGGAAAATAGTTTTCTAGAAAAATGAATTTTAATTCTAAAAATTATTACACTATAAAATAACGTATAATGTTGATTTCAATGAAATTAAATGGATTATTTTGAAACAAAATATTATAATTAGTATTTAAAACTAGAAAAACATAAAGTGAACTTATAAATAACTTAATTCTTAAAAAAAGTTTTCTAGAAAAATGAATTTTAATTCTAAAAATTATTACACAATAAAATAATGTATAATGTTGATTCCAATGAAATTAATTGAATTATTTTGAAAAAATAGAATTATTTTTATTTAAAACCAGAAAAAACTTAAATTAAACTTATAAATAATTTATTAATATATAATAACTTAAAACAAATTTGATTTGAAGAAAAACATTAATTTGAATTCCAAAATATTAAGCATATATTTCAAAGGTCAAAATTATATTTTTATATGAATTATATTATTATTAAATATATATTTGGTCTATAAAAAATTCTTATAATATCTAAAATTATTCTTATATTATTATAATTTCTTAAACTTTGATGTTTTTTTAAAAACAGTATTTTTACTATTCACAGGAAAATAAACTATTTTTGAAAAATATAAAAAATTCACCCAAAGATAATTTTGACATGATGAATTCCAAAAATAAATTAATTTAATCAAATTAAATAGATAAAAATTTATAATTTATTTTTTAATCACATTATTGAATAAAGTTTTGTGCATTATGATATTATTTCTCTCTAAATAGAACATTACTATAATTGAATCTCAAGTGTTACATTCTTCCCTCAAAACAAATTCCCTCAAAATTTCCAGAATGTCACCTTATGAAAAAATATTGGTATTTATTTATCATAACTTCTTCATTTTACCACATTTCCTCTTATATCTTATTATTTCTCTAAAATACCTTTACTAGTCAAGTCATCTGATTCCTCAACATGTATTCTCTAATGTAAAGAATTTGGATAGGGACTTTATAGTAATATAAATATGGTTCTTGTTGTATTTACTTATAGGTGAGCACATGTTTTTTTGGAATGTACTTCCTTAATAAAGATATATGGAACACATCATGAACTTTATAAAGGATGGATGAAAATTTAAAATGGTAATCCATAACATCAAATATTTTGTGAGTTTGAAAAGGATTTATTTACCTAGGAATTAGTTTTCCTTTCTTACTAAACCTTATAAAACCCTTAAATAGAGATACATTCAAGAAAACATGACCCCCTCTAGAAATTACAAATATTTTGTTCTATTATCATTGTATCTATTCGATCAACTCTGTGCTATACTAATATGATTATGAATAGTCATTACTTTAGAATTTGTCTCCTCAATGAGTTCAGGGACTATAATTTTTCTTTAACCAACTTTATCCCAACAAGATAGAGTAATAAATATCCTGCCATAAAATGATTCATATGGTTAAATTTTAATTATTGAATGGAAGATAATATTTTATGAAAGTTAAACCAAATCCAAATATTGATCCCGCATACCAAAAAAGTCAAGTGATCATAAACTCAACAAGTCTTATAATGTTATAGTATCCCTCTATGATTGTCCATATTCAAGAGGATTATAATAAGTGATCAAATGTATCTTGGTGTTGAGATATTTTAGAATAAATTCCAAGAATTTTGATGTAAAGCGTGGTTTATGATCAGATACTTTCAAAATAGTTTCACCATGAAGTCTTTTATCTTTATTAATGAAGATTCATGTGAGGTGCCCAGGAGGTAGATATTCCCTTATATAATTAAAATGTATGGACTTGGTAAGGATATCAACAATAATCCATATATAATTATTCTTTTTAGATGATTTTTGAAATCTAGTTAGAAAGTACAAATTAATATCATTTCATTTCCACAAATTAATAGGTATAGGTTTCTTGAATCCTTTTTGATATTGTATCTAATCCATTAATTTTTAAAAAATAAATATTCTTGAGACATATTCTTCAATCTCCCATTTTATATTATCCCACCAAAAATGTTCCTTCAAATCCTGATACATTTTGTTACAAATAGTATGCATAGATAAATTGGATCTGTGAGATTTATATAATAATTCCCTTTTTATCTCAATAAAAATGGAATGCATAGTGTCTTCCTAAATTTAAATATTCCATATTTATAGATAATGATACCAACTTCCCATCATTTGAAATTTTGATTTTATTTTGAATATTCTTATTAACAAGCTTGGAACTTTATATTTTCTCTAATTAGGATGGTTTGAAATCATATGAAATATATGTGGTGTTTCCCCTTCTTTAATGATTCCCATATAAAAATTTTATAAATTCATTAATATAAGATCTCTATAAATCATTATTTTAGTCAAAAATCCATGATCATTCCTACCCGATCATCACCCACCTTATTATACTAACCATGTTGGTATTTTATTGAGAAATCATAATCCTAGAGTAATTATAGACATCGATTTTACCTATGTATGATCTATTTCTGTGAGAAGATGTATTTAAAACTTTTTTGATCTGTATATATTTCTCATATTTCACTATAAAGGTAATACCTCCTTATTTTTAATATAAATATTAAGGATTTAAACTTGGGGTTATGGGTTGAATAATTCTATTCCTGTATCTTTAATGTCCATGATACATAGGAAACGACTCGATCATTCTATATAATGACACATCCAAGTACATTCTTTTATGAATATCTTTCTGTCACAAATTCATCCCTTTCCAATGGTAAAGTTAATATTGATACATTGATCAATATAAAATTTAATTATTCAAAGAAAACTTTAAATTCGTCTAACAATTTTAACTTAACCCATTTACATGTAAACATAGTTAACAGGTTATCTAATCAAGAAATTTTTTTGAACTCATAGTCAATATTAACCTACTAATCCAAGGAAACTAGATACCTAAGTTATATTCATTGGTGTTGGCCATTAAATCACTACCTTTTTCTTTTAAGGATCAACTAATATCATATCCTTAGAAACAATATGTCCAACAAAAGAAAATTCTCAAAGTATCAAATATTTGTTTCTAAATTTTTAATATAACTCATTTTCTCTAATAGTATTAAGAATGATTCATATATCACTCTTATTCTTGTCATATATTTTATATTATATGAAGATATCATCAATAAATACCACAAATAAATTATCAATATAATCATTTAATACTCTATTTATCATATCCATAAAAATATAGGTTCATTAGTCAATCCAAAATGTAATTACTACATATTTTTGATGTCCATTTCTTGTTTGAAATTCCATATTTGGAATATATTCCTTCTTTACACACAACTGATTATACCCATACTGAAGATCAGACTTTGAAAAATATTTATAATCTTGAAGTTGATAAAACAAGACATCAATTTAGGGAAGAGGATACATGTTATTTATGGTAATGGCATTAATTTCCCTATAATCGATACCCAACCTCATACACTTATCTTTCTTGTTAACAAAAAAACAAGGTCTCCACATGGTGAGACACTAAGGAATATAAATCTCTTATCACACAACTCTTGTATTTTTTTTTCTTTAGTTTTACTAATTTCACGATGGTTATCTTGAATAGATTCTTAGATATAGGTTTTTCATTAAGTATGTGCTCAATTGAAAAATTAATTTCATGCTCAGGTGTATTTTTAAGTAGTTATTCAAGAAATGCATAAGTATACTCTCATACAGTTGGTATATCTTCTATTATAAGGATAACTTTACCTTTTAAAGGTTATTTCTACTCTTCTTATCTAAGATATTCATTAATAAGAGCTACTAGTGGTAGATCTATAAATTATTCTAATGATTTATTCTTCCCTCTAATGATAAGGTATTGCACATGTCCATCTCAAATCATATTCTCATTCTATTAAAAAAAATTCATTGTAATTTTAAATCCAAATTAAACCAAGTATTATATAAATTAAACTATAGGAATAATGATCAATTTTGAAAAAAGGTATATGTCTATCTGTTATAATTCAAACTGACTGACACATCCTTTTGAAAATAATATTTCCACTATGAGTCTTTATTGAAAACAACCATATTAAGATTATAGAGAAATACCTAATTTTATTAGAAAACATGGAACATATAAAAGAGTGAAAATATCTAGAATAAAATAAATCTTTAGATAATTTTTTTATTATGATCAAAGTACATGTCACCACTTCTTTGGAAAACTAAACCACAGTTATAGTAATTTCACAAGTTCAGTATTCTCTCTTTGGCCTTTTCTATAGGATGGTCCCTTGAATCTTGGGAAATTAGTTTCAATACTACCTCATATCATTACATGTTAAGAACTATATAGTATTTGATTATTTATTTTCATTTTATTCAAGAGCTATATAACTCCTTTCTCTACAATTAAAAGATAATCATATTCCCATTAAAAAGTACTTTATTGTCTCTTTCCACAATTATAACATGTTATAAATTTAATCCTTCATTTATTATTCTTTGACACATTTATTTTTTCATGATTTTCATCTGACCTATTGTTTCATTAATTTAAATTAATGATATAATACCTAGAAAATTCATTCTCTATATTGATGGAAATTAATTCTATAACAGCATATAATGAGAATTTCTGAGAAACTAGTGCCCCTAGAAAAATCTACTTAATAACATCAATAAAATATTTGCTTTTGCTTTCCTTATTTCATTTGTAGTCTATAGCATGCCTGACTAATCTTGTAAAGTTATCATCATGATCTCTAATACTTTCTTCTTACATCTACTTTAAAATTAGAAAATTATCTCCACTTCATCTTATTTTTATATAAGAAAGTATTTATCAAAGAATATAACATTAAATGTTATCCATTCCATATTTTTATTTCATCAACCTCTTAAATTTTATATGGTAATAACCACCACTGGTCAACATATCCCTTCAGAAAGTAAACTACCAAAATAACATTTTACCTTTCATTAAATACAAAATCCAAGAATATATTTTCAAGATACTAAATACATTATATAGAAACCAATGGATTAGTATTTCCATTAAAAGATATAGGATTCTGTCACATGATGCAATCAAAAATAGGTTAATCACATTGTAGAAAAATAGGCTGATCTATAATGAAATGTTTATTTATCATAACCTGAGTCTGATACCCTAATATTTCCATGATCAGCTAAATTAAAACACCATCTATATTGGCTTACTCAACAGGTAAATCCATACCTTGACTACATGTGTTGATTCACTTTCTTTGTATAGGTTTCATCCCTAAACAATGGTACTCAATGAGTTAGATCATAATCATCATGAAAATTGATCCTTAAAATTAAAATAACCATAATTGTAAAATTTCGCAATTACCCTAAGAGATTATCATAATTTTCATGGGGGCTATGTTTATTTAAAATATAGTTCTTATTAAACTTCCTTTCATACGAATGGTAACACCCTGACTCCATCAAACTAGATTCTGTGTTTACATTATTAAATTTTTAAAAGATACAAGGGAACTCACCACATAGGATCGATCAGTTTATAATCCCTAGAAAGTGAGATACATATATGATTATAATATTACATTGTAAATATAAAAACATAGAATAAGAAATATGATTTCAACTTTTAAATCATTCATAATATCTTTATTAATATCCAAAGGAAAGGAAAACAAATAAAGGGTGAGCTCAAATTCTTAGTAAGCGTTATATATTGATGAGGCTATGATGAGTAAATAAGTCATAATCAATATGGAATAGTGGATAATAAAAACATATTCAATTGAGTCAATAAATTGAGTTCAATGAGCATTTAGGGATAATATTAACCTAGAAATCAAATGGATAATGTAAATTAAGTTATTAATAAAGAAAATATATAATTATAGATTTTCATGATCAAGGAAACTCAACTAAGATATGATGAATCTTACCATCAATACCTACCAAGAAAAAAACCATTCTTTATAAATGAATTGGTGTAAATGAGATACCCTTATAATATGGAATTCTTGTTTTTTGTTTCATGAGACCTATTAATTTATCCAGGGGCTATCTATAAGTGATCCCCACCTATCAATTTCATATCTGATGAATTACTCTTATTTTTACTAATCAAAACAATTCATTATTAACATTTATTATAAGAAAACATTTATCCTTATGCAATTTAGAATAAGAAACATCAATATTTCTCTAGTAAATTAAATAACTTACTTAATGGGATTCCTTCAATTGATACTACATAAGGAAATATTAAACAATTAAAACATAATTATAGTAATAAAAATGATTCTGAATTCATCCATGATATTAAAAATATTGACATAAAAGAGAAAAACTATGTCCAATGAAAAATATATAGTGATAGAGAACATGATCAAAAAAAATGAATGATCTCAAAATAAGCTATGATCCATTATCCGTAAATGATGATATAATAACATAAGCTCATTAAAAATGATTGGTTTTTTGTGAAACCAACCCTTTAGAAAATAAAATAAAAGAAATATTAAAAAAAGTTCCACATAACTTCATGTAAGACCAAAATTATAGATCAGTTTTCAAAATTATGTTCATTAATTTAAGAAAATAATACCCTTTTCTACTAATATCATTTTATACCAAAATATTGAGAAAAATATTATCTTTTAAAATAACCATTGAAATATTTAAAGTAATATTCAAAGTAAATAGAATTCATGATAATGGGAAAATTTATTAGTGCATTGTATATTGAAATAAAGATTATGTTCATGCATTTGGTAAAATGTGCATCATTTTAAAAATGACAAGAATATTCCTTTTAATAAATTTTATAAAAATTAAAACATGGTTAAAAATTAATTTAATAAATATCTTTATAATATAAAAACCATTCATCAAAAAAATTTAAAAAAAATATGGACTTGGAAGAAAAAGAGTTGGAATGAAAACTTCAAAACAATATTTTTAAAAGAAAGTCTCTTACATGTGACTTAATTATTGATTATTCATCCAAAAAGTGAATAAATGGAATATAAACATGAAAGCCTCAAAAATAAATATATGATAACAAAATATATGGGATTTAACATATTAGGATCATATAAAATTTTGAAATTAAATATAAATATAAACAATCCCAAAATAAAATTCTATTGTAACAAAAATCCATTACCTCAAGTTATAATTTACTCATAAGTGATTTCCACCTCATGTATTATAAATTTAAATTTATTATAATTATATATCGAAACCATATAAATACTTATAATATCATATATTATCCACCTATAAAATTTCAACACCTATTCATTAATAATTCTTTATTAAAATCATTTTTCCAAGTCTCAGTTGTTCCATTTTTCATGTAGATTTCGATTTAGTTGTTTAGGTCCATGAATATTTATCATGGTTCCATAATATACATATTAATACTAATTTTATAAATATAACATCTATTCATTATATATATATATAATCATTCTTGATAGAAAAATATAAAATATGAATCACATCCCTTCATGGAGGTGGTAGTCCACATGTATGCACAAGTGAGGTTGTAATTTTTTAAATTTTGTAAGGGTTATAAGGTAAATATATTTATTCATTAATTCTATATTTATAACCATCCAAGTAAATTGGTTATGAAAAATTAATTACATCTCTATGTGAAGACGGTAGGTTATAGGTTCACACGACCAAAGTTTTTATTTTTCATTGGTTGGATAAGTAGATTGAAAATGGTTATACAATAAAAATAATAAGATTTAATCATATGGTATATATTGAATCTATTATATCAAAAAATTTTATGATGGGACTTCAGGAGTTAAAATAAGAAATAAAAAATAAAACACTCGGTTAATAACTATACATCTTCTTCAAACAACCTCTTAAGTTTTATACCTAAATCTATCATAGGACGATATTCAGATCAATATAAGAACTATATAACATGTGTAGGGATGTTAGGAAAGTATTAGGTTAGGTACTGGTAGATATAAAGGGCTCGTTAATTATTAATAATAAAGGATAGGTGGTGTCCTTTTATAAGTGAGAGAGAGGACACACATGAAATTTTTCAAAAGATTAAAATATATTAACGTCTTACCAATGTAAAATAGTACCAAAATGACACATTTTGAATAATATATGATATAGGGTATAAATATGACCATAAAATGGGATTTTGATACATTTTTAGGTCATTTTAACCACTATCATTTTAGGTTTAACCCTTTTATCATGTTTTAATTTTTACTGTAGAAACTAACATTTTTTACAAAAGTTAATTTTCATAATGACCAAAAATGAAGGTGGAATCATTAAAATATCCTGTAATTATAACTAAAAATATTTATTCCATTTTATCAAATTTAATTTCTATATGTGCTATAAATTAATTTAAAAACAAACCCATAAAACATGGGGAAAAACTGTTATCCATAAAAATGGATTCTTAAGTATAAAAATGATATTATGGAAAAATAAAGTATAATTGTGATTCAAATGAAATTAATTGGATAATTTAAAATAAAAAGAAACTTATTTGTACATAAAACAAAACCAAAACTAAAATTAACCTAATAAATACTTGATTAAAATAGAAGAAATAAAAATTTTAATTATTTTAACAAAGACATTATATAGATTTTCAAAATGTTAAGAATATATTTCTAAGGGAAACATTATATTTTTATCAGAATTAAATTACTTATTAAATATATATTTTCTCTAGAAATTTTTTTTATAATTTTTAAATTTATTCTTATATCATTATAATGTCTTAAAAGTTACAGTTTGTAAAATCAGTATTTTCCACTATTCACCAAAAAAACTATTTCTGAAAAATATCAAAACAAATCACCCTAAGATAATTTTGACTTAATGAATTTAAAAATGAAATTAATTTTCTCAAATTAAATTTATAAAAATTGATCATTTATATTTTAATCACATTCTTGAATTATGCTTTGTGCTTTGTGTTATTATTTCTCTAGAATGAAAAACTTAATATAATTGAAGCTCAGGTTTTACAATTAGGTAGGGGAAAATTAGCTATATATCTCCCAATATATACACCCATTATATGTCCTATTTGTAGGGGTGGATTCATAGTGTGACTTTCCATAGTAATATATATATGATCATCTATATCTCCCTATGTTCTTGGTTCCTATTAATTGGACACTAATTTAATTTCAATTTTAGATAGATTTTTGATATTGATTCCCTCAAAACATGGTGGGATAGGGTGAGGAAGATGGGGATTTAATGTTTAGTGGTGAAAAGAGATATTGTAAGGATGATTACACATCATCTTTCATCAATTTGATTAAGTTGCATCATTTAACTAATTTATTTAGGGTTTGTTATTAAATCGAATGAAATTAGTGATTGACCATGTTCTAGGTTATAATAATGTTTCTCAATATAGTGTCAGGGATGTTCCATGGACCTTTTAGGTGACATTTTTCACAATTTCGATGCATCTGAATGACTTGGTGACTGTTTTGGCAGTTATGCCTCACTGATATAATTTGGACAATTAATTGAAAATGTTTATAATTAATTATTTAGATTTCATTGCATGGGATCAGAGTATGTTTGTTTGTTTTTGAATATGTCTGTTTGTTATTGAGAATGAATTCATTCATACTTCATGGGGTTATGGATAGACGGTTAGGGACTGAGAGTTCACTAGATAACTAGATAGTGTGGTGTGGGGATTCATATTTCTTGAATAATATCTATTAATACTATGTAAATGGGATCTCCTAGAGACTATGTCACCAAGGTGAATAAGAACTGAAAGGTTATGTGATGAGTTTTGAGTTTATGATGAGATATGTAACGACCCAAAGTTTCATTAATGGAAAATCCCTCTTGATCCAGTTAAATGTTTCTTTATGAAAAATGTTTTATAAGATGTCAACTTCTTTAGTTTTACGTTAAGATTTGTGACCGTTACTTTTTAGCCGTTGAGCAGTGATCATCTGAGTAGTATAAATATAAGGCTTTAACGAACCAATTTCTACTCAGACAAAGGAAGCGATGGCCTCATCCAGTAGAATTGCCCCTTACGAAGCCCATTTGTCAGATCTCGAAAAATAGGTGGCGTCTTTGGGCTTTTCCCTTGACCAAGCCCAAGCTGAGCTTCATCAAGTCAAGCTCGAACGTGATTGTCTACAAGAAAAGTGGAAGTTGATTGAAATTACCACTCGAGCGATGTTATCCGAGCCGCCCCAAGAGTCTGTCACCATCGCGCACCTTACCCTTAAAACTTATGCGGCTATTTTAAGGGGTTATGTAACAAATAAGTAGTACCATGTTCATGTACATTATTTTTGAATATAATAATGAATATAATTTCTAGTCATTTTTGATACATTGTAATTAGTTTTTAAAGTACAAATGGTGTTTTTAGTTATTATTTAATTAAGAATTATATTTTATTAAATTAAAGGATTTTTGATTTAAATAATATTTTAATAAAATATTATTATTAATATTAAATTAATTTTTTATTAAGTATAAATGATCTTATAATTTTATGAATGCAATTAAAATTTTTATTAAGGTTTGAAAGCCATTTCTGTCAAAACCCGTGAATTTTATTTTAAATGTCGGTTTTTATTTTAAAAGTGAAAATTCACATATTTAGAAAATTATTTAGATAAAATAAATATTATTTTTGGAATCAGGACATCGAAATTATCCAATGGTGAATTTTTTATAATTTTTTGAGACAGTCAAATTTTTGGGTAAAAATTAAATACCATTTAAATATATAATGTGTTTTATGACATCATAATGACCCAATGGTGATGTAATAAAATACCATAATCCTTATGTTCGGCCAATATGTGTTTTATCATTAATATAATGAGGTTTTGGGTTTGTTTGACTTACTTTTCAAAGCATAAATGGATCCCTCAAGACTTATTCAACACTTTGCCTTTTTAAATTAATTTCCATGGGAGTGTGACTCACCTCCACATAAGCAACCCTAATTTTTTAATAAGTTCGGACCTTGGCCTTGTAAAATATTTTTTTCCTCTTTCCTTTTCCAGAAACCATGGGCAAATACCATGGGATGGTTTGTGGTTTGGATTATTTTAATATAAGGGGTCCCAAACCTAAATAATAAAGAATTCTCTCACCTTTCCTATATAAACCCACCCAAGCTCCCACTTCCTCCTCACTCAAAGCACTTGAAGTTCCTCCAACCTCTGGCCTACTCTCTCTAGAATCCTCCCAAGGTGCCCCAAGCTCCCAATAAGCCTCCCACAAGCCTCTCTCTAGCCTTTGGAAGCACATTTCCTAGTAAGGGTTTTTTCTTCCTTTCTCATTTTTGTCAATTTTCATTAAGTTGTATTGCCATTTTTATTTCAATTATGAATGTTGGGGTATGGTTTCACAACTCTCCCATACTTCCCTCTTATTGTTTGAATGATGGGAGACCCCTTTCTCTCTCATTAAATGCCTCCCATGTACACCCGTTACTATGCCGAAATTCCGAAAGGAACCTTTCTCTCCCCTTCTATATTCAAGAAATACTTTTGTATCATGAATCTAAATTCCTTTTAAATTGTTGGTACATGTTTATATATTACCTCCTTACTATCCATTACATGTAAATATGATTAGGAACCCCTTTCTCTCTAATCAACCTTTTTTATGAGTTCTTATGTCACGTCGTTACGCTGCCGAAATCACACCGATTTTCTAAGCCAATGTCATTGTGTAGTGAATACCATGCACATTTCTCCATCAAGGGTATTCACCTTCATGAACATTTACTTATTGATTGTAAAGTTTCATGTATGAATTCCACATTTCTTTATCGTGGAATAAATTATTATGTTTTATGAATCCATGTTTTATGATCCATGTGGCACACTTATGCATGAAATGAAATGTTTAAGAAGGGTGTGCCCTGATAGCGCTCCAATGCATTGGCTAAATTATAGTATCATGATACGTCATGTGCAATGACTGTTGACTCATGCTAATTTAAGTGCAACGAGGGTTTACTCGTGCTTAAAGTGCAATGAGGGTTTACTCATGCTCCATGTGCAATGAGCCTTGGCTCATGCTAATTCTATGTTAAGTGTTGTTGCCACATTTCCATGTTATGATTGTCATGCTCTATCATGCCTTTATGTTCATGTTTCTATTATACTCTATTGATATGCCTATTGCCTAACATGTATTTTACTCCTCATGTTATTCATTGTGTACTCCCTTACTGGGCTTTATAGCTCACCCTTTTCTTATGCATGTCCTCAGGTTATCCCATGCAATGCTAAGTACGAAGGAATGTAGTGGTCATGTAAAGGAAGTTTTCAATAGAGATGTTGTATTTCAAGTTTAAAGTTTTTATGTAATGATCCTAAGCCCCAAAGACACTAAACCTCTCGATCTTATTTGTTGTATCAAGTGAATTTTATGTAATAAATCATGTTTAAGTTGTAATAAAAGCATGGTTGTCATAGTTGGTATCAGAGGATAGGTTTAGTTATTTTTATGATTAGGAAACCCTAGTAAAGCCTTAGATACAAGACTACGCATAATAAAAACATACCTAAGTTTTGGTAAATACTAAGTAAGTGGTTTATCAAACAAATACATCCATGTCTGGATACGAGCAGGTAGAGGCGGCTCTGGCACAGATGTATCCTAGGGGTAAAACCCGAAAACACCGCTTTGAGCTAGACTCGAACGGGAACTGGTGCACGACAACGGGCCTTGCTGCACTCTTGGTTACGACACTCCCAGGGGATATGTTTTGATAAATTCACAATCTTAGTATGAACCCTTATTAAGGGAAAAAATGCCCCTTAGAATATATGTTAGAAGGAAGATCATGAAAATCCTGGATTGAATCCTATAGACTCATTAGTTAAAGAGATTAAAGTTTATTTATAAGTCATCAAAGTTTTGTCTTTGGATTAACCTTTATGTGTTACCCCTAACTTTTCTTTTATTCCAGCCAATGGCCGGGAATAGGAGAACTCGGGCTAACAACCGTTGTGAAGATCAGTGTGATGATTGTACTTATGAGATGCCCAATCCAATGGGAGCGGGAATTACGAACTTTGTCACGCTTCTCTCTCAGCTAACTCAAGTTTTTAATAGAAACACTGGTCAAGAGGAACGTTCAACCCCCCCCCCCCCAAGAAAGAACAAGTCACTATTGAAAGCTTCATGAGACAAAGGCCTCTTACTTTTAGTGGATCATCGGATCCCACGATCGCTGAACAATGGATCAACTCCATTGAAAAGATATTCTCCATCCTCCAATGATCTAAAAAAGAGAAGGTTCTCCTGGCGGCTTATCGTATGGAGGGTGAAGCTGATCAATGGTGGACGTTGATCAAAAATACGAAGCCTGAGGAGGAGATCGAGGCTTTGGAATGGAAGGAATTCCGGAAGATGTTTTTCGATAAATATTTTCTGCGTACCCTTCGTCTTAAGATGGAAAGGGACTTCCTTTCCCTCAAGCAGAAAGATGAAGAATTTGTGGGATCGTACGAGGCAAACTTCACAAGGCTTGCACGATACACTTCCGGCTTTTTCGTTACCCCCGAATGCAAGTTTGACCTCTTCTTTGGTGGGATGAAGCCTAGCTTGCGGAAAGCATTAGCGATCCGTGACTTCGACAGCTTTGAGGAAATTGTCCGATGTGCCCTCAAGGTTGAAATGGAGATCGGAGAATCACAGGGGTATCATGGGGACAAGAAGCGTAAGGTGTACTTCAATGCTGGTGGTCCGATGGATAAATCCAATGGCGCTAATAAATTCCAGCACCCCACTTACCAAAAGTGTGGAAAGAAGCACCCTGGAAATTGCCTTAGGGGGACAAGAAAATGCTTCAAGTGTGGAAGAGAAGGGCACCCAGCTGTTAACTGTCAGCAAGAAGGACCCGCGGCTGCGACAGAGGAGAGGAATGCTCCATTCGAACCTCAACGCGTTGTTCAATGCTTCAAATGCAAAGAACCGGGTCATTTTGCGAATCAGTGCCCTAATCTAAGGGTTATCGGAGGCAATCAACAACCTCCAAGACAGCAAGGAAGAGCTTTTTCCATCACTTCTGCCGAAGTGAACCCCAACAACGAAGTGGTGATAGGTACGCTAGTTATTCATTCAAGAATAGCAAACGTACTTTTTGATTCAGGTTCTACGCATTCTTTTATATCTCAAAAGTTTAGTAGAACAATCCCTGCACCACCACAAATCATGGAAGTAAAGATGTCGGTGAGTACGGAAAATGGGGCTATCATTGCATCCCATGAGTATAAGTCCTCCCCTGTTATATTCTGTGGATTGAATTTCCCGGCGAACCTCGTCATACTCCCTTTGGTGGGATTTGATGCAATTCTTGGCATGGATTGGCTTTCCTTATATAGAGCCAACATAAATTGTCGGGAGAGGGAAATCACACTCCATATGGAGAATCGACCCCCGATTCTTTACAAGTGTCAGGAGGAAGATGAATCTCCTTTAGCCCCATCATCTCAAGCATGGATATTACTGCCTTATGAGCATGCATATCTGGCTCAGATGATTGAGTCCAAGGAAGAAACCACTCTTGAAGAAATGCCTATTGTCAGAGAATTTGCTGAAGTATTTCCCGAGGAACTTCCTGGTCTTCCTCCAAGAAGAGATGTTGAGTTCTCAATTGAACTTATACCTGGGGCACTACCAATATCCAAGACTCCATATAGAATGGTTGTTGTTGAGACAAGCAATGGGATATTTTTGGACCCCTCCAAAACAGATGCAATTGAGGGATGGCCGAGGCCAACATCGGTAACTGATATCCGTAGCTTCTTGGGGTTAGCTGGATATTATCGACGATTTGTGAGAAATTTATCACGGTTGTCCAACCCTCTTACCAAGCTAACTCGAAAGGGAGTAAAGTTTTATTGGAGTGATGAATGCGAAAAAAGATTCAAGGAGTTGAAAAGGAGGCTTATCACTGCACCCGTGCTCACTTTACCCACAAGTGGGGAGCTTTTTGTGGTATTCAGTGATGCTTCGAAGAAGGGCATAGGATGTGTGCTGATGCAGAATGATAAAGTGATATAATATGCCTCAAGGCAGTTGAAAATCTATGAGCGAAACTATCCAACGCATGATCTGGAGTTGGCGGCGGTGATCTTTGCCTTGAAAATCTGGTCGCATTATCTCTATGGAGAGAAATGTGAGATATATACTGACCACAAGAGTCTTAAAAATATATTCACACAGAAAGAGCTTAATATGCGCCAGAGAAGATGGATAGAGCTCATCAAGGATTATGACTGTTCAATACATTACCACCCTGGGAAGGAAAACAAGGTGGTGGATGCCCTAAGTAGAAAGGATCCAGCGATTCTATCAATGATGAGAATTGAGAAGGATCCAATCTTCTTAGACTTGATGAAGATGGACGTGGGAATCATAAAGAAGGGAACATCATCAATCCTTTCACAAATTATTGCTCAACCATCTCTTTTGGAAAGGTTAAAGGATGCTCAAAAGGATGATGCGAGAATCCAAGAAAAAGTGGAAGCTATCAAAAAGGGAAAATCCTAAGAGTTTAATGTTAATGAAGAAGGAATTGTGCAGTTTGGGAAAAGACTATGTGTTCCATCAAGTTTGGAGCTGAAGAAGGAACTTTTGGATGATGCACATAGTTCAAATTTCTCTATTCACCCAGGGAGCACAAAGATGTATCTAGATCTCCGAGAAAACTTTTGGTGGGATAATATGAAGAAATAGATCGCTGAATATACATCAAAGTGCCTGGTGTGTCAGCAAGTGAAGGCAGAGAGGCAGAAGTCTAAGGGGATGATGCAACCATTGCCCATACCAGAATGGAAATGGGAGAACATCACCATGGACTTCGTCACTGGACTTCCAAGGACATCCAAAAGCAATAATGCAATCTGGGTTATTGTGGATCGTCTTACAAAGACTGCACACTTAATTGCTATTCGAGAGGATTTTTCTTTGGATCAACTGGCACGGATATATATCAGATAAGTGGTACGGTTGCATGGAGTGCCACTATCTATCGTGTCTGACCGAGATCCAAGATTTACCTCTAAGTTTTGGAAGAGTCTTCAACATGCTCTGAATATTGAACTGAACTTCAGTACGGCCTATCATCCTCAAACTGATGGCCAATCCGAGCGGACTATCCAAACACTTGAGGATATGTTGAGAGCGTGCTCAGTGGACTTTAAAGGAGGATGGGATCAACATCTTCCTCTAGTTGAGTTCTCTTATAATAATAGTTTCCAATCAAGCATCCAAATGGCACCATATGAAGCCCTGTATGGGAAAAGGTGTAGAACACCAGCATGTTGGGATGAGGTCGGTGAACGTAAGCTGCTTGTACCAGAAATGGTCGATGAAATAGTGGAGAAGGTGAAAACCATTCAGCAGCATATCAAGGCATCCCAAAGTTGATAGAAGAGTTATGCAGATAATCATCGACGAGACCTTGACTTTAAAGTCGAAGACATGGTGTTTTTATGCATATCTCCGTGGAAGATGGTCATGAGGTTTGGAAAGAAAGGGAAGTTAAGTCCAAGGTACATCGGCCCCTTCGAGATTCTTGATCGTGTTGGGGTTGTGGCCTATCGACTAGCACTTCCACCTACTATGGACAAGGTGCATGATGTCTTCCATGTATCCCTCTTAAAGAAGTACATACCAGACCCTTCACATGTACTCTCTTCCGAGGTGGTACAATTAGAAGACGATCTTTCTTATGAGGAGCAACCAGTGAAGATATTAGATCATAGAGAAAAAGTTCTACTAAATAAGACAATGCCCCTCGTCAAGGTGTTGTGGAGAAACCACAAGTTTGAAGAAGCAACTTGGGAGTCAGAGGATGTGATGAAGCTAAGTTACCCACATTTGTTTTAGTGTGGGAAAAGGAAAAATTTTGAGGGCGAAATTTCTTAAGGGGGGAATGTTGTAACGACCCAAAGCTTCATTAATGGAAAATCCTTCTTGATCCAGTTAAATGTTTCTTTATGAAATTTTTTTTTATAAGATGTCAACTTCTTTAGTTTTAAGTTAAGATTTGTGACCGTTACTTTTTAGCCGTTGAGCAGTGATCATCTGAGTAGTATAAATATAAGGCTTTAACGAACCCATTTCAACTCAGACAAAGGAAGTGATGGCCTCATCCAGTAGAATTGCCCCTTACAAAGCCCATTTGTCAGAGCTTGGAAAAGAGGTGGCGTCTTTGGGCTTTTCCCTTGACCAAGCCCAAGATGAGCTTCATCAAGTCAAGCTCGAACGTGATCGTCTACGGGAAAAGTGGAAGTTGATTGAAATTACCACTCGAGCAATGTTATCTGAGCCGCCCCAAGAGTCTGTCACCATCGCGCACCTTACCCTTAGGAATTATGCGGCTATTTTAAGTGGTTATGTAACAAATAAGTAGTATCATGTTCATGTACATTATTTTTGTATATAATAATGAATATAATTTCTAGTCATTTTTTGATACATTGTAATTAGTTTTTAAAGTACAAATGGTGTTTTTAGTTATTATTTAATTAAGAATTATATTTTATTAAATTAAAGGATTTTTGAATTAAATAATATTTTAATAAAATATTATTATTAATATTAAATTAATTTTTTATTAAGTATAAATGATCTTATAATTTTATGAATGCAATTAAAAATTTTATTAAGGTTTGAAAGCCATTTCTGTCAAAACCTGTGAATTTTATTTTAAATGTCGGTTTTTATTTTAAAAGTGAAAATTCACATATTTATAAAATTATTTAGATAAAATAAATATTATTTTTGGAATCAGGACGTTGAAATTATCCAACGGTGAATTTTTCATAATTTTTTGAGACAGTCAAATTTTTGGGTAAAAATTAAATACCATTTAAATATATAATGTGTTTTATGACATCATAATGACCCAATGGTGATGTAATAAAATACCATAATCCTTATTTTCGGCCAATATGTGTTTTATCATTAATATAATGAGGTTTTGGGTTTGTTTGACTTACTTTTCAAAGCATAAATGGAGCCCTCAAGACTTATTCAACACTTTGCCTTTTTAAATTAATTTCCATGGGAGTGTGACTCACCTCCACTTAATCAACCCTAATTTTTTAATAAGTTCGGACCTTGGCCTTGTAAAATATTTTTTTCCTCTTTCCTTTTCCAGAAAACATGGTCAAATACCATGGTATGGTTTGTGGTTTGGATTATTTTAATATAAGGGGTCCCAAACCTAAATAATAAAGAATTCTCTCACCTTTCCTATATAAACCCACCCAAGCTCCCACTTCCTCCTCACTCAAAGCCCTTGAAGTTAGTCCAACCTCTACCATACTCTCTCTAGAATCCTCCCAAGGTGCCCCAAGCTCCCAAGAAGCCTCTCACAAGCCTCTCTCTAGCCTTTGGAAGCACACTTCCAAGTAAGGGTTTTTTCTTCCTTTCTCATTTTTGTCAATTTTCTTTAAGTTGTATTGCCCTTTTTATTTCAATTATGAATGTTGGGGTATGGTTTCAAACCTCTCCCATACTTCCCTCTTATTTTTTGAATGATTGGAGACCCCTTTCTCTCTCATTAAATGCCTCCCATGTACACCCGTTACTATGTCGAAATTCTGAAAGGAACCTTTCTCTCCCCTTCTATATTCAAGAAATACTTTTGTATCGTGAATCTAAATTCCTTTTAAATTGTTGGTACATGTTTATATATGACCTACTTACTTTCCATTACATGTAAATATGATGAGGAACCCCTTTCTCTCTAATCAACCTTTTTTATGAGTTCTTATGTCACGCTGTTACGCTGCCGAAATCGCACCGATTTTCTAAGCCAATGTCATTGTGTAGTGAATACCATGCTCATTTCTCCATCAAGGGTATTCACCTTCATGCACATTTACTTATTGATTTTAAAGTTTCATGTATGAATTCCACATTCCTTTATCGTGGAATAAATGATTATGTTTTATGAATCCATGTTTTATGATCCATGTGGCACACTTATGCATGAAATGAAATGTTTAAGAAGGGTGTGCCCTGATAGCGCTCCAATGCATTGGGTAAAGTATAGTATCATGATACGTCATGTGAAATGAGTGTTGACTCATGATAATTCAAGTGCAACGAGGGTTTACTCGTGCTTCAAGTGCAATGAGGGTTTACTCATGCTCCATGTGCAATGAGCCTTGGCTCATGCTAATTCAATGTTAAGTGTTGTTGCCACATTTCCATGTTATGATTATCATGCTCTATGATGCCTTTATGTTCATGTTTCTCTTATTCTCTATTGATATGCCTATTGCCTAACATGTATTTTACTCCTCATGTTATTCATTGTGTACTCCCTTACTGGGCTTTATAGCTCACCCTTTTCTTATGCATGTCCTCAGGTTATCCCATGCAATGCTAAGTATGAAGGAATGTAGTGGTCATGTAAAGGAAGTTTTCAATAAAGAGGTTGTATTTCTAGTTTAAAGTTTTTATGTAATTATCCTAAGCCCCAAAGACACTAAACCTCTCGATCTTCTTTGTTGTATCAAGTGAAGTTTATGTAATAAATCATGTTTAAGTTGTAATAAAAGCATGGTTGTCATAAGATATGAGATAGAATATTTTGGGTTCCTTGAGATAGTGGATAGGAATGAGATCATTAGGGCCAAGTAAATATGGTGTGATGGTCATACATCTCACAAGTTACCTAGAGATCACTCATGTGGTTAGAGGAGATTCTTGGAGTGTGTCTGTGTGTGTAATATGGGATGAGCCCTTAGGAAAAAGATGTGTGTGTTGAAGAGGGGTTTCTTATTGGTGACAGTTTGAGAGAATTACTTTAGTATATATGAGTTGGGAACCAATTGACAGTCATGAATGGGTATCTTAATAATGTTTGAAATAGTATTAAGGATAGGGGAAAGATGGGATTGTGGGTTGTGAGGACACCATGGGGTGACATATATGGCTTGGAGTTAGTGAACTAAGATCGGGATGTGTCTAAGTGATCCTAATAGATTCCTCGATGGGTGATGTGAGAATTGTTTAAGGACTAACATGTTTTATAAATATTATGATATGTGTCTTAAGTGGGGGGGAGGGGAAGGTCCTGAGTTACTAGAACCTTGTGGAGAGCTGTGAGCATATGAGGTGAGTTGTGTTCCCTATTATTGTTGCATGGGTGCATGGGTCAGGATCATCACCCTATGTGAGATTGGAGGAGAGTATGGATTGGGTTTTACCCTAATAGAGAGGGTTGTGGCCATGATTTATGTTCTTTCATTGAGTGAGATGGTATTAGAAGGAATTATCCAGTGTGATAGGGTATTATCCCACTGGTGTATGTGAGACCCACCCTAGGAGAAGGGAGTGGTTAGGTTGTAACCTTATCCTAAGTAAGATGTTGGTGGACAAGATGTGTGACCACCCTAATTAAGAGGGATCAATCAAGGTGTGATGTGATCCATGATAGGTATGAAAGACCCTAACTAAATAGATAAGGTTATAGTCAGAATATGGATAGCCTAACCTTGAGTGAGAGGGTATTGGAAGGACTTCCTTGAGTGAAATGTGATTCCAAGAATTAGATATGGGACCCTAAATTAAACCTTCATGTAGTGTTGGAGGCTTAATGAGACACCTTACCTTGAGTTTTCAGGTACAGGATAGGATATGGTATCAATATCATGAGGCAATATGGGGTTCTTTCATGTCACTAAAGTAGGTTTGGTCGGGTTCCATAGTGGATTGGTTAGCACACAATCACACAACATGCATGTGAAACTCATCAAGAGTTGTAGTGGCTAGTTTGGCACATGAAATCCTAGAAATAATGTTTATTTATATATTTTCTTTCTTCATTCATACACACACATATACTACCATATAATAGGGGTTCTTAGTGAGACATTACTGAGTTATATGCTCACACCCTACCTGATAATCCTAACACACATGTAGACCTTATATGAATTTTCATGTTATATCATAGGTTATATAGTGGATTAGGTTTTATCAAATCAATCCATATTAGAGATGAGGTTATAGAGGCCTGGGTATAGAATTAGTTCCTCTCTATATTCCATTATTTTGTCTATTTGTATTTATGATCATCCTAGAGTGAGATAAATTGTCATGTATATCTATATAAAATAATTTATATTTCTTTATAACATTGTTTTTAATGTATTTATGTATACCATAATTATTTGTTGTTGATATTTATTTATTTCCACTATTATTGCACGCTAATTCAAGGGTATAGTATCCACATTGTATGAATTAGTCTCTCACTATTGGTTGGTGGACATTAGAATATGGGAAGGTGTGATTAACGTAAACTAATATGTTGTGATGGGACACTTTTGATTAGTTCATGGACTAGGGAATTAATGTAATAGTAAGAAAACTGAATGAGGTTTCATATATCAGGTAGTGTTTATAAGAATAATATTAAATTAGGTTGTGTGTGATCTAGGTATTCACTTGTGTAGCTTCAAGTGAATGGTAGTTAGGTTCAGAACAACGATGTCAGCTATTTTTAGTTTGAAATTGATAATAAAGTTTTTACAAACATCTCTATGTTCAGAACATCACTATTATGTAATGGGATCTATTAGTCTCACCATGCATAGTCAATATATTAAATAGTAGGAAACTCATATAGTAGACTATTGGTTAATAGTTTTCATCTGTATTCACCCATGATGAAATGGTATTATAATCAGAAGTGTCATTTAGAAAATGAGTGAGTTGTTTAAAATATACTCAATGATAGATATTAAGGATTAGAATCAATATAAAGTTTGGTTTGTAATGATTAACTCATTTATGTGAAAATATATTTAAAAGAGGATTTGTGTTTTATTAGAACTATATCTAGGAGATTTTTGAATTTGGATATTTAAATTTAATTTTTAATGATTAAGTATTTATTTTTAGATGATGTTATTAGATTTTATAGTTATAGAATGAATTTTAGGAAAAATAAATTTATTATAAATGATAATGTAGTGTAGAATAATCTTACTAGGTACATGATGGGATCCTACTAGGTACCTGGCAGAAATAGTATATCATAATTTGAACCCCATTAAAGTGTTCTCAATACCTAGTTTGAGTAGTGATATGGCCAATAAATGTTGCAAATACCGCTGTGTATATTGTGAAATTGTTTAGGGTGTGGGATGCCCCATAATGTCTATTAGATAGTTGGTGTCCATACATTATGTTCTGGGTGGAATTTATAAATTTTTTTATAAATTTTTAGTAATATAAATAAAATTATAAATTCCTTACATAACACCCCTTCCCAATAGTCACACTAATGGGATTCTTGACATCCACTTCACCCTTTCTAACCTTTCTCTGTCAAGATCTCGACTCTATAATTATTTAATGGATGATATATATATATATATATATATATGAAAATGGTATTTTAATGGTAATATTATCCTCATACACCATTATTGTTTCTTTTTCATCGATTTTCATCATCTCTCTCCCACAAATTCTGAATTTTCATATTTTCATCAGATTCAAGGATTTTAAGTGAACTAGGGTAAATAAAAAATTGATTGTGGATGAGATAAATTTTATAAACATGTGATAGATGGTACCTAAAATTTTCTCATGTTTTATGTGTGTCTCCTTGAGTTTTATAATTTTCATCTTGGGTAAGTATGTTTAAAAAGATAGAACTTTGTTCTATAGGGAATGAGTGTTCTTGAGAGAGTTAATAAGCCTCACTGGATACATGATAGATTTATCACATGTGGTGTAACTTCATATTACTATAATAAATTTATTATGTAATTAAGAAATAATTTCCCATAATTGAAAAGATAACCCCTGGTGGGTGTCCAAATTTGAGTTGTTTCTTTAATCATATTTTGAGGTCCATTGGATTGGTCTTTGAAGTTCCATAAAAAGTGAGCAACCATCCCTGGGTGATTATCTTGGTTTGATTACATGTATTTTATTTGAGAGATTTTTTTGAGAATAGTGACTCAGGTAGTTGAGTGAGATTCCTCTGAGATGTATCCAGTGATCTCATAATTCTATCGGAGGTATTATACCAAATGGTGAAATGTTTTAGTAGTAACTCAATGATGAATTTTTTTAGGGAATTTACTATAGGAATATTAAAAATGTTATGCATGGGTCATGCCACCATTGGAAAAGTGAATTATGATTTGGTCTATAACTAATTTCCAATAAAAAGAGAGGTATTAAGTGATTATAAGTGATAAATTTTCAAGGTTCATAGGCTATAACATTGGTCAATCATAAGATATATCATGATCTTGGGGTGTAATTTTGAAGGGATGTTTCATAGAGTATTAATTATTATGTAAAATGTTAATTTATGGGTATTATATGATTCTATTATATTAGTTCATGTATTTTGGGGGTTCATTGTATAACACAAATGTGGTGGTATGGGTTTTAGCTAAGATATACGGTTAGGTAGAGTTATTTCTTTGATTGTTTATACTACCCTAATTATTCTTTCATGATGTGTTATAACATTGACTCAAGGAACCGTTGGGATGAGTTTGGGACTAATTTTTAGGATATTATAAATTATTGACACAAGTATGTTATATTTAACCCCAAAAAAATACTTCTAGGATTGGGCATGTTTCATTTCTATAATTTGTGTATGTGTGTTTGTTACTTTTGCGATGAGGAATATTACTTCTCTGCAATTAATATTCCCCTTCCATGGTAGAGTGTGTTTCCTATATGTGATTGATATACTACATCCAAAAAATGTCCTTTTTTCTTCCTACACTTGGTATAAACCTTCTAGGATAATTAATGTTTTCAATCACTAATTTATATACTACTTCTAGGATGGGGCATGTCTCTAAACTACGCTTGATATACACCTTCCATAACTGATATTGTCCCCTGTTTATGATTGATATACTACTTCCATGATTTGGAATGTTTTCTACATTTGATTAAAATACTAATTTCAATATGGATAATGTTTATTTCCTCTACTTATTAAGATAAAATATTCTTTATTGGGTTTAGTTTTATCCCAAGGATGTTATTTCTTCCACATTCATGACATCAAGGCTATTTTTATAATCATATTATTTTTTTGTGGGAGAGTGTGTTACTATTCTATATCCTCTCTAGTATGCCTTAGAATAGAAGAAAACTTACCAAATCAATATCAGTTAGACCCATAGATTCTATCTTTTATGTGGTATTTTCACTGTTACTCATGTGATTAGACCTCAAGAAACTCTTTCTCAAAAAAATTCATTGGTTGAAGTAAGTATGGATTCTCATATGGGTGTCTAGTTTAATACTAAATGATGTTATATTTTGTCTCTTTATATATTATATTATGCAGTAAATAGTATATATAATGGGATATTTTAGGGAAACCACTCAAAGTTTCCTATTAAGTACTCACACTCTGCAGATGCACCTCGATGGACATAAAAACCATATCTTAACATGTAGGTTAGGTTGATGACCCAAGTATAGGTGGATGATCTAGAGCTGCTCGGTAGGTATTGTAAGATAATACCAAGGTGATTTTGAGGTATTAAAGAGAATTGTATCCTTTTTTATTTTAATGTGTTCTTTTATGATCATCTAGTTTGGTAACATCTCCTTTGATGGATAATTGTATTAAATTATGGATTCATTTGTTATAGAATAGTGATTAATTATTTTTTATGGTATGTATTCTACTATAATTACTTATCATTATATAGTATTTATATCTTTATTATAGCTTCTCATTATTTATTTTTTATTTTCTTCCATGATACTAAGAGTATAGTCTCCCTATAAGATATCATCTGACCCTTGAAACTAGTCATGAGCCTCTGGAATACTAGGTGTCATGCTTGAGGAATGTAATTATCTAGTTTAGGATATATGGGTGGGTTATAGGTTGAGGATATTATATAACTATATTAGATCATTGATTTATTTTATTTACTTTTTAGGATCATGTGTAAGATGAGAGAATTAGTTGGAACTTGAAATGGGCATTGACCTTATGACTAACTACACATATACCATAAAATTCCAAGAAATTGGGGTACGGGGATTTTAATTATTGATTTTGAGTATTACATTTTTATAATTTCATGAAGTATAATGTTATGATATACATTTTTTATTTCATTATTGTCCTAGGGTGGCAATATTCATGCATGTATGCATCATAAATCTCATGTATTCCCACATGATATGTGCAAGACTGCTTATAACTAGTAAAAATTATATATATATTTTTTAATAAAAATGTTTTCCAAAGGGTTTTATAAGGATTTGTTTTTAAAATGGGTTTTAATTACTTAAAATGTAATTAATAAAATATTCTATTTTTTAATAACTTGTTAATGGTGTATTAATTAATTAAAATTGACCATGATGGTTTATACGATACCCATCACTATAAAGTGATATTCTTATTATAAGTTCATAAATGTGAAAATGAAAACCCTATAGTGGTTGATATAGGTATGTGGATACCTTGAAATGAGTTAGAGGGATATGATGGGTGTGTTGGTTTAAGATACTACTTAGGGTGGTGTGAATTAAGTGTTATATTATTCTAGCAGGGAAATTAACTATTTATTCATATATAGATTAAAATTCCTAGAATGGTGGAAATAGAATGATGTTTATGAATTAGGCATATCCTTAGAGGGTTAGTCTTGGAATTTATATTTACTTGAGTGTATATGCACTAAAATAAAGTATAGTTCTCATGAGAATTGGTTGGTATGAAGAGATAAATAATTTGGATTTCTAACCATCTTTATTAGGAAAATAATCCAAGTAACAATGTGTTATATCTCATACTAACTTGATTTGAGTTAGTAGAAATGTATTATGGTCATGTATTCTTGGTCAAGTATTAGATTTGATAAACTTTTAGAATAAGAATATTAGATCTATATGCTTAAAAAAGATATAAATACCTTGTATAATTGTTTGTATGAAATGATTACCTTGCATTTTGTTAACGAGTGATGTTTTAAACATTAAACATTAAATAAAAGATATATTAATGAATGGATAATATGAAAATTTCATCAGATGGGTGATCATTTATTATATTATAGTGGTTGGGTATCATTCATTTATGAAGCATGGACTAGATATAATAGATATATCTCCAAGGTTTAGTTTCTTGGTAGATGTACCATTTATAATGAGTATGTTTTTTTTGTTCTAGGATTCTAAGAATGTATTAATGAATGGAGAAGTGATGATGGACAGGTCTATCCAAGAATTCAAATATTTGACATACCAAACCTTTATAGAAGAGTTGGATCCCAAGTGACAAAAAATTGATTGATAATATCCAATTAACTTTTAAATGGTTTTTATATAGATAGAGTATCATGTGGACTTTGAAGTTTCTAAACTATATAGTGAGTTATATGAATGGTGTAATTTCTTGTAACTCGGAATGGATAATAGAAGACAATACTATATTGAATCTAATTTCTCTTCTATTAGAGATTCTATTCTGATATGGTACACCTTGGGATGATTCAAGAGTTCATGAACCACAAATATCATGGGAAAATAGTTAATGGGTATGACACAAAATATAAATTATATTTTTCTTTGTATTATCCTTATACTTAAATGAGTTTATAAAGACTCTTAATTTTGAAAAGGGACTTGAATTATAATTTTGAATTCATTTTATATCTTTTTTTATTAACACCTAATCTAAGTTAGTAAATAACATATTAACAATAGGGGTAGAGGTCCCCATACCTCTTGATATCATGGAGAGAAATATGATTTATGGAAAAAAGTGGAAATGGGATAATGAGCTTCAATAATTTAGTGGAGGTGTTAGCGAGTGAAGTGGTTACAAACCACTTTGTCTAAGATATAAGTTTCATTTGAAGTTCTTCCAATGTGGTAAGATAGTACATGTATGACCTCTATGACACTAAAAAAATAATTATCATGGTTTTTGATATATGGGGCACCTACAGAGTTTTTTAAGAAATAGATAATATATTTTAAATAGCTTTGATGTGGAAACTATTACAACAACGAGAGATATATTATATTTAAGGTGTGATTTAACCTCTTTATTTAAAATAAAAATTTATTATTTTTGAATAACAATTTGGTTTTAACTATGTGAGTGGTGTTTTCAATTCTCATTGGAACTCTTGAATTATAGAAATAGGCCATATCTAACTTAACAAATGGTAAAATTAATTCCATAAAACTCTATAACCTCGAGCGAGGCTTATGGGATGGGTTAATCTAGAAGTGATGTGAAAGGAAATGACTAATGACTATTAATTAAAGTATGTGATAGTGCATACTGATTTTGGGGGAAATTCATATTTTTAAAACCCTATTATGGGGAGAGAATCATTGATTATTCAAGAGTATAAACATTTACATTGGTTAAGTGAATCGCCATAGGCCCGAACTCTCAGATTCGGTGCTAAAAAAATATTTTTTACGCAATAGCTTTGATACCAACCAATACATCCCAAACTTATCCATCCATAATTACAAGATATATAAAAAATATTTCATAACATTCATACACAATAAATTTAGGTTTAGAGTATTAGAGATTTAGAAAAACCCTTACATAATAAAACCCATGAAAAAATAGTCATTTCTACCATTTAAAAAACACATCAAGTGATAATCTTACTTAATTCATGAATAAAAAATCATATAAGGAACTTGAATTTTCTTTTAAATTATTTAATATAATTCTAAAAACATGATACCCTTCTAGATACATCATATATAATACCCTTCTTCATTACTTGGGGAATAAAAACATAAGGCTGAGCTAAAATAATCAGTAATGGTAAACATAAGTGGTACAATTAAATATAATAAGAGAGTTGAAGATTATTATGTGAATATGAGAGAATAATCAGGGTACATGAACATGAAATAATGAAATCATACCCAATAAAACATAGATCATAAAACATCAATCGTGATGAAGGGCTTTGGAATAATGTAAGATAAAATTAATAAGAGTTTGGAAACCTAATTCAATAATCATGAGCCATGAAAACATGATAGAGGTACATTTCATAACATAATAATGTATCATAAGAGTCTCGAAATTACATAATCATCTAAATCATAACATGTATCAAGTCTAAATACTAATAAATTCTCATCATAATGTACTAAGCTAACAACCTTACCATAACATAGTGGACATGGGATAACCTCTCATATCCTACAATATTTTGTACATGGTCTAACCATCAATTTTTAATCATGATATCATGAGTTATTAATCTTTACCAAATTTATTTAATCGATATAAAAAATCTTATATCACATAATTATAAACTAGACATATGTGTTTTATAATAACGTGAAAGAAATCATATTCACATCATATCTTAACCAACTCATGGGAACGAAATGAAATTCATGAAAACCACTACAAGACATTATAATAATCCATAAAAAGAAAAATTTTGGATGGTATCATTAGATAATACCCATATATATGTATAAAAATATTAAATTATGTTTAAAAAGATGTAAAACACTTTATCAAAGTATTATAATGTTGATTAAAAAAGTATCCCTTAAATTTTTAGAACATTTATGTAAAATTAAGTATTTTTTAAAAATATTAGGAATAATAATAACTTTTGGAAAAACATGAAAAACATGGAAAGTAATTTTATTTAATAAAAAAATTTATAACAATAAGAAAATTCATTTATGTAGAAAGAATTAAAATTGAATATTATTTTCACACTTTTGTAATAAATGTAACATAAATAGAAAATGACTCATGCATAAAATGTTAAAAAGATTTCTATAAATATTTTGTAAAGAAATTAAAATACATTATAAAATTACCTTAAAAAATTATTGAGGTATAAATTATAAAATTCTTGAAAGAGTAATAATAATATGAACATTTAGAATAATGATTCTAGACCGAAAAGAAGTGATAAAATTGGTTCCATTAATAAGAATATTTTTGGTTAAATTGTTAACAAAATGGAAGATAAAGGATAATAAGAGATATAAAACCCATATATAACTATAGGATAAGAAAATATATGTTTTTTTATAGATATTGAACATATAATTCCTCCAAATAGTAATTTAGACATTAACAATTTTGAATTCAAAGTCATCTTGGAAAAGAAACTCTTACAGCTTTGGTATCTTTTGATTCAAAATCCATTTAAGGATTGAAATTGAAGTGGAACATTAAATATCATTAATAAATTTATAATCATGATAAAATATATCAAATAGTTATTATATAAACTATATAAATTAAAATAGGTTCATAATATTGAACATGTATCAAAAAAGGGAGTTTGAGATGAAAACCCCTTACAAACAAGTAAGGTATGAACTATAAATCCATATAGAAGTAAAGGATACCATAAATTAGTCATAAATGAAATTAAAACTGTATTTTAATTTTATATTGACATTAATTTGAGACATATAAGGTAAAATATATATTATAAGAATAATAAATGAAAATAATGGAGACTTGGAAAAACCCTTGCCCTAGACTTCTGCTTAATTAGATGCATTCTAAACCCATGTATAATAAATTTAGTTTTATTATTAATCTATATAATAATCATTTTTTTTTTACTTTGTTCCATTTGTTTATAATTTTTCATTACTTATTCATTAATAATTATTTGTTCAAATTAATATAAAGGTGCCAACTTTTCTGAATTCTATGCATGCTTCGGTTCGGTAATTATGATCCATGCTACTTGGTCATGGTTTCATAACTAAAATAATGTTATTTATGATTTAATATATGTTTTTGAAAAGTTATGTATTCCCTTTTTTCTTTCATGAAACTTATGGGGAAAGTTTCCATGAAATACTTAAAAATAACATCTTTGATGATTATTGGATTAAAAAGAGTATAATTAATTGGTGGATATAATTAAGAATATTTATATTATATAATTATGATAAAAATTTAAATTAGTCATTTTTACATAATATTACTTGTATTTAAGATTCCTTATTCATTCATGATTCAAATGTTATACCATCGTTCATGTAGGTGGTAAAATCAATCCAAATAAGAATACATTATAATGACTAAATGAGTATGAACCTGTTAATATATAGTAATAATACAGATTTTATAGAATATGAATGATTTTTAATACTAGTGATTAATGTGATAAATTTGATTTAATAATATGTAGATAATGAAGGTATATTAAAAATAACTATAATAAGCCCCTACTTATAAATAACAAATCATATTTCCTCTTGGAATCCTTATTAGTTTTGAAGGATTTAGGGCATCCTCTTGAGACCAAGAGAAAAAATGTGTGAGAGGATTATTAAGAAAGGAAATATGGGAGATTATAAAAAGTAATTATAAATTAATTGTTTATATGAATGGGTGGTATAGAGGTCCTTTTATAAGTGATAAAGTGTTTCATTTTTATAAATATTAATTTATTAATATAAAAGGAATGTCAAATTCAAGTAAAGTGGATCAAAAAGGGAAAAGTATAGATGTTAAAATAATGGGTGGCCAAGAAATACAATATCTGTATATTCATAGGTAATCTTTTATGATATTTTATGTTTTTATCCCTTAATTAAACCCTTTTATATCATTCTTTCCCTTATCGTGGTGGCCAACTTTTACTTAAGTAAATTATTATTATACCTAAAATGAAATTTCAGATTTTATAAAATTTGAACATGATGATTTAAAATATAAAAACAAATCTACTCGATTCAATTTATAAGTGTTTTAAAAATTAATTTTAATAGAAGTATGCATAACAAATAAAAATAATTTTTATAAAAATGTGCTTTTAATCATAAAAATGAATTTTTAGTTATTACATAAAAATGTAAATTAATATATGATTAGTAATTTATCTTAATATATATAATTCATTTCATTAAACTCCATATTTTAAATTTTATAAATTTATCTTTTAAATCAAAACATATAATATATAACAAAAATAACGTTTTGAAATAGAATATTTTGGTTTATCCGTCAATAATTAAATTTCTATTCCCTATTGCTACATAATTACTCCTAAAATATTAGAAATTTATTTTACTAATCATTCCTTTAATTTTATTAATTAAAAATATTTCATAAAAATAGTTTCTTTAGAATTAATATTGTTTTACCAAGTGAATTAGTATCATTTAATTCTTTTACAAAAAAGTTTTATTTTTCAAATAATGTATAATTTAACTATATTATAATTTATTTCATTTATTTATGTAATATTATACCACAAAAAATCATTAATATCTTTATTTTTGTGTTATTTGTTACATAATATATCGATCACACGTGATTTATAAAAAGGGAAATACATACTAAAATCATGTGGTGTTATATTATGTGTAATGAATGTCATGTGTGACTTTACCAATGAACTCATTTTATGATTGTTAGGGTTTTATATTATTTTTTGGATAAAAATGGGCATATCATGTTTGTATAATAGAGAACATTCCCATTTCATGAAGGATATATAGATTTGGATATCGATCTACAATTGTTGAGAAAATTTAATATGTTAGGTAACTCACAGGAAGAGAATTTAGTTATCAATCGAGAGTCATGATAATGTTTTAGAATGTTGATGTATTCTAAGGGAGAGTAATGATGGGAATTCAGATTAAGGTTTCATAGTGTGGGTAGTGTTTCTATAGAATATTATAAAATTTGAATGTATGTGATCATGGGATACTCAAGTGTATCTTTGAGTGGGAAATGGTTTTCCTAGGATCTATATCCCTAAACATTATGAGTTTAACATCATTCATTGGTAGTTAACTAATTTCACCATATTTAGGACATCATGGTTAGAGAATGTGTTTTATTGGCATCACAATTCATGGCCCAACATGAAAATTAGAGTGAAGTTGTATAGGGGTACTCATTAGTGATTTTTATGTCTGGCCATCCATGATGAAAAATGTTCATGATTTCAAGAGTCATTCAAGATATGAATAGTGTTTTGAAAGATACTCAAAGATGCATCATGTGGAAGAGAAGTGTTATTGTGAGCAGTTTATTATGACCCTGAACTTTTTATATCAGTGGAAGTAGAGGATGTGATTGGTTTTAGTGAAACTATATATAATGGTTCTAAATTTAGTGGATTTTATTTAATTTATGATGATTTATTATTTATTTATAAATGATTTATTTTTATTTTAGTGGTTTTAGAGGATTTTGAGCATAGGATTCGTTGGTGTATGTTCTATTATAGTGTGGTAGAATCCAATTGGGTACCTAGTGGGATCATAATTGATACCTAGTGGGATATTCATGACCAACTTAGTAAAAATTGGATGCCTACTAGGTATAGGGTGGGAGATATTGTGCTACTAATATATATAGTAGTTGTGACTAGGTTCTTGGTGTAAGTGTATTGGGTAACTAGTGAGCTTTCTATAGGGGAGGGTAATTCACTATAATAAATATTGATTAGTTTTTTTCCATCTATAGAGTACTTATTGGCTTCAAAAAATGATATTTTTTATATTTTGATAAAATTTACTTTTTTATAAAACCATTATAGAACACCCATTCCCATCATTTTTCTCAAGAAGTATTCTCATACAGTTACTCCCCCTTCTCCCCCTTTCTTTGTTAAGCCCTTGACTATCTTGTTCTTTGTTAATGAATGATTCATTTGATATAGTGATATGCTATCAGTATGGCTAACATCATGCACCCCTCTTTTCATTGTTTATTTAATTTCTCATCACTACTTTTCCATAAATCCCTATTTTGGGGATTTCTATATTATTCTTCAATTTTAGGTTAATTAGAATAAATCAAGAATTTATTAAAAAAAATATAATTTCTATGAACATGTGTTAGGTGTTTGTTATAATATTACCTCATTTTATATGATTTTTATTGTGTTTTATAATCATGAATCTAGGTAAGTGGGTATAACAGGATATATTTTAAGCTGATAGGGCTTGATTGTTTATCATAGATAGTAAGGCTCTCCAAAACCATGATATATGTACCTCACATTGTGATCCTTGATTTTAATGACACCAATATATTACGTCAATGTGTGGGAATTAGTCATAATTAAAAATAGAACCCATAGAGGGTCACTGACTTTCCGTTAAGCCTTTAATAATATTGCAAAGTCTAGTGAAGTAAAATTTTATGTTTCATTAAGATAAATAAACCATATAAGGTTGATAATATTGGTTGGATTAGGTTTACTTTATTAGAGTGTGTTCAATAAAAGTAATGACTTGTATACTTAATTTAGATACTTTTGAGAGGTCTCAAGTGACTTCATACATCCTTTATTAAGATTATTTCAAATAATTCAATGGATTGGTAGTCATTTAATGAGGTATTTCTCAACGGGTCCTTAGTATGACGAATTTAAAAATTATCTTTAAGGTCTATATCAACATTGGAAGGTTTACTTGTAAATTGTTATAAATTTTTTTCCCTAGACCAAGAGTGGTATTGAGTGATTTTGAGTGATAACCTAATAATGGTTGTAGGATTGAATATCAATCAAATGTTATATCTATTAGGATCTTGGGGAAAAATTTTATTCAGTTTTGGATTAGGAAATTATTAATTATTTTAAATAACAATTTATGGATATGAACTTACACCATAATGGTAAAGCTGTAATTATAGAGTTTAATATACCATACACACATTATTCAATGTATTTTATCCAAGTGATGGTGTTGGTAAAGGTGAACCCCTTAATAGTATATATTAACCTAATGGTTATTCCATGATTTATTATACCCTATAACCTAAGGGACTGTTTTAGTGAGTTTGGCCTATCTATTTAGAACCTTATATGGGATTTATATGAGAATTCCATCTATAATTATGATAGATTTACTTATAGTAAATGGAACATTTCCTATCGATGATATATATATATATTAATTCTATAAATGGGGTGTATTATTACCTAAGATTTACATACAACTTCTAAGATAGTGAGTATTTCATGATTATGATTGATATACTATATCTAGTATGGGGTGTGTTTCTTACCTATTCTTTGTATAAAAGTTCCATGAGAGAGTTATTTTTTATCTATGATTAATATACTACCTCTAGGATGGGGCATGTTTCATACATGTGCCTAATATACAAAATTCCAAGTAGAGAGCATTTTCTATATGTGATGGATATACTTGTTATAAATTGACAGGATGACTTTGTGATATACTCAATACTAAGAGTGGTGAATCATTGTAAGTTCCATTTTCACCAATTATTAATTTAATCACATTTACCACTTAGACTTGTCAGGATATTGATTCTCTTATTATATTTTCCTTATCCTTTACAAGTATATGAAAGTGGAAAAAAATGGAATGAAATATTTTTACAAGGTTCACTACTCAATAAGAGTATATAGTCATTTTCATGGTTTGGAAATAATATAATACCAAAAAACACTAGAAAATAATGATTTACTCCTTGTTATAGTAACAATGGAATAATCATTCCCTTGTGTTTCAAAATATTCAAATGATAGTACTCGTTTTACAAATCATGATTGGTTATTTATAATTTCTCTAAAGATAGTCTTAACCTTCTATATAAGGTACTTTCTAATACTAATAAATTCTTATACTATATGAAACTTTCTTTGTATGGCACTATGCTTCTTTGTTTTTCAAATTACTTCTTCTTCACTTTGTTACTTGCACAACAATAAGCGAGAAACTCTTCTTCTTTTATTCACAGTAAAAAACTTATATATTACTTATTATTTCTTCTTCTTACTTTAGTCACTATAATATGAATATTTATTTGATTTAATATCTTAAAATTATTCTTTGAACCAAATGATAATAAAAAGATATCAATTTAGTCACAAACTGTTCTTCTCTTTTTCTTTCTAGAATAAAAAATGTCATTATGATTATTAAAACAATAAAATTTTAGCTCAGAATCATCAAAATTACTTCTTATATTTTTTTTATTTGAAAAAAATATTTTATATTGAATTATAGTTTAAAAATATCAATATTCGATATAAAATATAGATAATTTGAATTGAATTTGATTGATTCCCCTAGGCTCGATTCATAACATGAAATATAATACGTTTATCTTCTATTTTATGTATGTATGTTATCTTTAACTAAATTAAATATTTCCATGGTTACAATATGTTATTCATTTATTCATAATTGTTTATATACCCCCACTACTTATTTTCAAAGGAAACTACCTAATTGGTATGAAATTCCAATTTTTTAATATTAATTTTAATTTGTGGGTATTGTTTGTATTAATCTAGATTCTATTTATTTTTTTAACATATCATTCTATATACTAATCCATATAATTTTATTCATGGTTTATAGAGTTCCTAATTAAAATTAATAAAAAATATTTAATATGATAATTGGTTAATTAAGATATTTGAAGGTATATATGAAGTATTAAAGAAGTCCCACTGAATCTATTGAGAAAATTAGACTAGTCATGAAGATTGAATTTTTGGGATCAATAAAAAGAAAATTTCTTATGAAACTCCCTAATATGATTGAGTATATCCAAAAATATATTAGATAAGAATATAAAGACCCAAATCAATAACTAAGTTCCCAAATGATGTATGAAAGTCCCACCTACAATTCTTTCCGAGATTTGAGAACTACCAACAATTCCTAACATTTCTCCTAATACACTACCCAAATTGTGATGAAATTTTGTGGGTATAAATAAAATATTATATGCGTAAATTTTTAGAAGAAACTGTTTTAATTTGAAGGAATATTCCTATCCTAAAACCCATTCAAATTTAAGACATGAAAAAATATCGGGATAAAAACTGAAAACTGTGCATGGTTCAGTAAAAATACCTTATAATTGGATCTAAAAGTAAAATGGTCACCAAATTTTGAGGGTGAAATTTCCACATCAATATCTATAACTTTTAATCCTAATATTTCTCAATATTCATCTTTATAAATGATCAAATCGTCATTCCATCTTAAAGGGATGTTTTGGAAGGAAAACAGTCCACCACCTTGGGTTATAAATACATTCCCCTCTTCTCCTTACAAGGTAATGGAAGATTAACACTTATTAGGATACATTTTATTGATAAAATACTTTCTAAATTCATTATAGGATCTTCAAAACTCAATTTTCCACTTGAGAGACCTTTACTGCACTTTTTCATGTTATTTTCCACTTTCTTTCATTTGTAATATTTTAAGTGTTTATATTGAAATTTTATTTAAACATTAATGAAAGTATCTTTATAATATCTCATTATATGAAAAATTATTTATATTATTATTATTCTTAATTAAATTTAAATTTAGTTGAAAACCCTGTCCTCCTTCACTTTCTCATTTAATCCAAAGTGTGTGGTTAAATCTCTTCACTAGTCATGAGTGTGTTCAGTGCAAAACTATTTTCTTATCCCATTATATTTATTATATTTTAAATTTATCACTATAAAAATAATAAACCAGATTACTAAACATATCAATGGATGAGTAAATAAACCATTGGGGTGAGTCATAATTTGTGAATTTTAATTGATTGAGATCTTTTTCTCATTTAATATTCTTTTGGTTGACATTGTGTATGTTAAACATAAAATCTAATAGATTAATGACATGTTTTGTTTAACATTTTTATTAAATTATTTATTTAAAAACTAAATAAAATTCCATAAATAAGTATTTATTGAGATCGATACCTTAATTTAGTCTTGCATTAAAGCCTAAAAATTTTGGAATTCCAATCAAAATCGTCTTGTGAAGTGGGAGTTAATTTAATGCGATATATTTCAAAAGTCGTAGATATAATAAAAATACATCCATAATAATGAACTCAAAACAATTTTTATTAAAAAAAATTAAGTTAAATTAATTAATCGATCATTTCACTTAATCTATACAAATAACACCCCATTCAAAAGACAAAACAATAAAATAATTGAATACAAAATATTGTACCATCATTGAGGATTCAACCTGAGTGCTTCTATACACATTATAGTAGAGTACTAGAAATTTTAACATTCAATAGGTTAAAATAATCCATACTTTAAATTATTTCATTTACAAGGATGGTTAAATTATTATTCATTTGTTTTTTATATTTACAAAAAAAAACAAAAAACAAAAAACCCCAAAACACAAAACCAAAAAAATATGATGAAAACATGGAGAAAAAATCTCATCCCTTATATTCACCACCTTTCACCTCAAAAGAAAAAATTAAGTGACTCTAAATTCCTTTTTCCTCCCAAACAATACCTCAAATTTGTTTGACTCTGAAATCAAGCAAACACATCATCAAATTGAGAGGAACAATTGGTATAATAAAAACATTTCCCATAAAATTGATATAGATATGGCCAATCCTAGGGAAGAAACACTCATAGAACTCGTTGCCCCTAATACTAATTTCCAACCACTTGGTGTTAAATATCCAAACATCAAGGCTAATTTTGAACTCAAATCGTATTTATTCATTTTTTGTCTCATTTTCATCACTACTAAGAAACCCGCCTATAATAGCACTGACATTTATCAGCACTCAAAAATTCAAAGATAAATTTCATCTTTATTAGTGGTAAAATAAGAGATGATAAAGGAATTCCTTTATCGGTACTAAAAAATGCGTTGATAAAATGCACTATTTATCAGTGCTTCTTTTTTAGCATTGATAAAGGAAACCTGTATCGATGCTTTATTTATATTAATGATAAAAGTTTTCATTCATCAATTATTTTTTAGTGCTGATAAAGATCCATACTAAAATGAATAATTAAAAAATTGGTAAATTTATAAAAATATCAAAAAAATTATTAATTAAATAATTATTGATAAAAATGAATACATTTAATGCACATATATAGAGATTATAAATATTCATAAATAGTATATATTAAATATAGAATATAAAATGAATAAGTATAATATATATAAAATTTTAATTAAAAACATATTAATATCTTATTCATTTTCAATTTTGTTTGAATTTTCAATTTATCTTATATTATACATCATGTGATGCATTTATTTCTTGTCTATATATATATATATATATTAATGCATTTTTATACACAAACAAACACACAAATATATATATGCAATATATAAAAACACATACACCTAATATTTATGTAATTTATTCAAATTTTAGTATATTTTAGAATTTCATTATAGCATGATACATTTAATATATATTATGTTTTTAATCAGTCAAGTTTTTTTATTTGTTTTGAATACTACAATTAGGGTATTCATTTTTAATGTTTTTTATATTTTATTTTATTTTTTAATTTGATTATTTTTTCTTATTTATTTTTATTTATTTATTTATTATTTTTTATTATTTTCAATATGTATTCATCCACTTCAATATATATATCCATATTTTTTTAATAATTTATACTTAATTAATAAAACTTTTCCAATTTTTCAAAAAAATTAAAGTGTACTCATTTTGAATTATTCAATTTCACTCATTTTTAAAATGCATGTATTTAAGATTATATTTACATTAATACTATTAAAAATTTATTGTTAAATAAATAATTGAAATAAATAATAAATATATATTTACTATATTAATAATTATTATAAATAAATAATTACTATAAATAGTAATTATTATTTTTTAAATAAGTATTTATAAAATTATAAATAAATAATTATATATATATTTAAATAATTATAGATTTATAATAAATTATTTTAAAAAATTATAATTACAAAACTTTTAACAAAACTTTTATAACATTGATAAAGATCAATCTTTATCAGTGCTAATTAAGAACTATTATAAGGTATATTTATCAGTACTAAAACTTTAGTGTTGATAAATATGTGTTTAATTAGATGTTTTTTTCCCTAATAAAGATCAAGATTTATCAGCGCTAAAAAGTGCCGATAAAAGACATATTTATCAGCACTTATAAATTTAGTGCTGATAAAAGGGATCTTTTTAAGTACACTTTTGATAGCTCTGTTAAAAGTGTCCCTAAACTATTTTAAAAAACTCTAACAATGACTCAATCACTCACGATTCCCAAGATCTTTTGGAACTTCTCTCCTTCTGGTGTGACTCCTCTATGTTCCCTAGGATTAATCAAGTCTATAATCCAATTCATGTTATTTTCTACTCTCTCTATCATTGTTTGATGTTTTGGGTTCTGATTTTTGTGTTTTTGTGCTGTTCTTAAACATGAAAAACCCTAAATCTCTTCTTTTCACTACTGAAATACAACAACTACAGTTGTAATTCATCATTTTTCTCCTTTCATATGTATTTTACTATGCAACCCATTTGTCCCTAGAGACACACATAGATGGTTTACTCTCCTGTCGACATTAACTAGGAGACCTCTCATCCCCCCTCAGTTTTCTCTTCATTATAATAATATAGGGTTCCAAAATCTAAGTAGTTTATCAAATTAAATTCATCTTATATACTATATTATAGATTCTAAAGGCTTAATTATGAGGGTTTTAAAGGATTATAGGATACCATGTTGTGGCCCTCATTTATGGGTGATGAACATATATGGACCAAGGTAAGTGTAAAATAAGTTAAACATGTTTTTTGGATTTTGGTTATTCATATAAATTGTTAAACCATGAAATGGTTTATTTATATTTATGATTTTGATGAATAGTTTTTTGTTGAATTCAAAAAAAATATAGAATTAATTAAACATGTTCCAAAAACTATTTCCATGATGCATGTTATGAGATATTTGTTTTTTTAATTAATTAAAGATTATTAGTAAACTTTAACCATGGGATACAATGAATGATGGGTAATTTCTTTGGTGAGAAAAATATTTTCAACAAATTTTTAAAAAAATTCCTTGATTGGGTAAAGTTGAGAAATCATTGGTTAAATGGACATAGAAATACATAACAACATATAAAGAGTGTATTTCCCAAAATTAAGTGAGTTATCTATGGTTGGATAGTTGATCGAGAAAACTATGAGATGTTATTTATTAATAGATTTTATATTCAAAATAGAGATATAATTAATTTATAGGATAAAAATAATTTTAAAAGCCATCTAACATGGTGAATAACCATAGAGAGAACAAAAAAATGATTAAAATATACTTTTGATGGTTTGGATCTTTAGGTCCTATAAGTCATGATAATTGTTTATCCATGACCAAAATGAGAAAATAGAGATACGATCCCCCTATTGTAATTAACCCTTTATTTCATTCCATATAAAAACCTCTCTTCTTCTTTGATTACTTTTTATCACTAGGTTAAGGTTCTAGCACTCCTTTAGTGATCAAGGGACCTCAAGAATATTTATGTGATTGAAGGCTAGTGTAATCTCTACAAAGTCAAGAATAATTTCTTTGATGATTGATTTTTATAAATCAAACATATTCCATTGAAGCTTAAAGATGGATTCCAGTAACACTATATTACAAGTTTTTCATAGGTTTATTTTTATTTGTTTCCATTCACTTTTATCCTTGAAATAAATTGGCCCTTTTTAGGGTTTTTATCCCTCTAATGATCATAGGATGATATCCTAAATCTTATAAGTGGTATCAAATATTGTTCTTCAGTGAAAAATGTATTAATTTATTTGTTTTTCAAATAAATTAATGTCATATTGTATTATGTCAATATCATATAATATTATATGAAGTATTTCTTTGTCCATCCATGGAATATGACTATTATATATCAATTTATGGGAATTTTTGAGTGATTCCATTAGTTTTGGTTCATAAGACACTTTAATTATTAGATACATGATTATATTGCATCTCTTGATAATGAATTTGACTCCCTCTTTCAAACTATACTTTCCCCCATCATCAAGTTATGGAAGGAAATCAAGCATCTGAGTAAGGATTAAATAAAGGTAGTTAAGGTTATTTATACTACATTATTGATGTATTATATCTTTGTACAAGATTTCATGCAAGATGCATGTAATTGTAGACTTTTATGCATGGAGTGTATTGAATTATTTTTATTCAATACAAATTAAATTTTTGACTACTCATGTAGACAATGGCTTATGAACATGATGATGTTTCCAATACCGAGGAAAAAGTTCTATTGATGATGAAAATATAGAATTATTATAATATCAATAACATTTTGATGAAAAAAATGAAAAAAATACAACAAGGACACAACATAATAGTTTTGAATAAAATTATCATGGAAAAAGTTAAGGTATAAAATTTTAGGTTGGTTGTAATCAAAATGACCAACCTATTTTCCCTAATAACCCAACCTTCATTAGTTATCTTAGAGTTACAATGGGGATGAATGTGATAATTTATATTGACTCATGGTGCCACATCTAATCTGTAATGAAGGAAGTCCTTTGGAAATATTTAATGGTAATGTTACAATATAATTTCTCTATTTTAATGAATAATTATATAACAAAACATTGATTTAGTTTTCATTATTCCTTATAGACTTAGTTTATTTTATAATATTTCCATAATAAATTTTTCTTCATGGATACTAGAAAATCCCATAGAGGCTTACGGAATCTTTTAAAGAAGTTACATCTTAGGGATGCTGAGGAGAAAATAAAGCCCCACCCACCACTTTGTTATTTACACATTATAATGTAAGAAAGATGGACTGATTTTTGAAATCATCGCAATGAGAAATCATTTCAGGTTCATTGTGGTTGATAGTATATTATTTGACATTATTTATTTTATACAACTTGATTCAAAAATTTTAATTTATGAAATAGCAAAAGAGATCTGAAAATAAAGAATGTACATAAAAACCAGTGCACCCCTATCGCTAAAAAGGGATAGGGTATGCTTTATTAGAAAAGAGATTGGTATGTATTTTTAATAAAATAAGTTTAATTATGTGATATTAAACCACATATTTTAATTTGTTTATATACAGATTGATGAATCAAAAAATGATTCCACATTCATCTCACATCATGTGCTATAGAAGGAGGCTCATATAAATAAGGATGGTATATTAGTTCATGAAAACAAAAAAGCAAAATGGGAATCATGTGTAAGTATGACATAATTTTAATTCATTATGATAGATAACAATATTACATAAAATAAATATATTCATATTTTTTATATGGTTTAGACACCAGAATCGACAATAGTCGTATTAGAAGAAAATAGGATTTCAGTAGCTTTGAAGAGGCTTGAACAATATGGTAGAATTAGAGAATTATGTTTTATAGTCTCTCCTAGAACATATTTAGAGAAGATAAAACCTCATTAAGATATATATAAAATGATAAGAAGAATGTAGACACAAATAGACTCACTACAAGATTCTATTTTACAGTATGGTTTGGAAGACCAATGTATAAGAAAAGATCAAAGAGAATCGGCAATGGAGAAAATAGTTTTACATGATCCAAATGATCCCAATAGTTTTGAGGTTATTCATTCACCCAAATCCTTGCCCAGGGTAATCAATTTTTTCATTACTCTTTCTCCTAAATTTGAATCAGACAACTTCTGATAACTTTATATTACTAAGATTTTATAGGGTGTAATTGTATGCAATTATTTTTCTATCAACATCATTGTACCACCATGTTGTGATAGGAAAAATTTATAATATCCTGGGATATCGTCTACACAATCAATCCCTCCAAAAATATCACATGAGAGTTGGTATTGATGTAGCTTATGAGCTGACTGTTGAGTTGGCTTATCCACTTGATGATCCAGATATTACAACGGTTGAAGCTACTATTGGAGCTTTCATAGCATGGATATATAAACTTATAAAGATATATGAGGTACATATTTTAATAAATCATCTTAAAAACATGTAACAATTGATGATAAATGGTCTAAAGTGAGGTATGATATTATAGATGGATAAAGCGGTGGACAAACAAAATGTCGAATCAAGAAATTCTAGTGAATCAACCAAGAAAAAAAATCTGATTCTACCATGTAAAAACCTAATTATTTATAAATAAATTCATGAAACACTGAGTCTCCACAAAACACGACTTTGTTATAACCTATCCAGTAAACCAAAATTTTCCCACCGTTGTGATTTGAAATTCTAAAAACTAACAGACACTGTTGCATTTAGTAAGATATTTAGAGTCTGATAAGACAAACTTAATTTTTTGTGAATAGTAACATACCCTTACGAATAGTAATATGACCATTATGAAAAGTTAATGATATTATTGTTTTATTTTCATAAAGTTATAAGATAATTAGATATTGATTAATTTTTTAATGTGATATAAAATGAATTATAGTTTCAAAATTGTTATTTTTTGAATAAATTATGATTTTATTTAAAAATTAAATTAGTAATATTTTGAAAATTATTTTCAATAATAGAGTTAATTTTTTAATTATTCACATCAAAAAATTGTAATGGTTATTTTTGGGATTTTTTATGAAATACACAAATTTGTATGAACAGTGAACTATGGTAATTTACCTTATAAATAAATTACAAATAAAATTCACTATTACTAGGATCATGTCTGATTTAACCACACATGATTCAAACTCACAGGAACTTATTACTATTATGGGTCACATGAATCAACCCTACTAGTTTTATAAAGGGAAATAATAAAATAATGTATAAGATATTCATAAATCACCCCTCTTCTCCACTATAAAAACCCCCCTCACTCCCTCAACTCTTCACTCCTCTCAAGCCTGGTACCTTGTAAAAATTCTGATCAAATATCTACCTAAGATCCTCCCCCACATCCTATATCCCATGGTATCATAAAAAGACCAAAACCTCTCCCCTAAAGAGGCTCTCAAGGATGATTACTTCAAGAGGTAAATTCCTATTTTCATTTCTTTTATTTCACGTTCATTTCTTTTATTTTTCTTTCCTCACCTCCTTTCATAAAAATTCTATGATGAAACCAATACCTTAAATATAATATAATTTTTTATGATAAATGAATAATTATTTATCATCTCTCATTCCCCCTTCTTTTATACTATAAATGAAAACATTATCTGATATGTGTTGATTTATCAAATTCAAGTACGATGGGTTTTCAATTTCTATTACAATATTCAATTTTGGTGTTTAAACCATTTTAATGGTTTAAATAGACTATAATATATATATATTATAACTTATTTAAGGTTATTTAATCATTTTTTACATATGATATTAAGTTAAAAATCAAAATGAGTTCATTTTGATCAAGAACCGCCAAATAACCGAAATAATTGCCATCAATGTTTTATATAACTATTCATCTCCACTCCCAATAACCAAAAAACATTATAACCATGTAATATTTTTTTGGATCACTAATAACGTACAACTTCTATTTTGGACAACCATTCTCATTCTACATGTTTATCCATTCAGGAATATAAGTAAAATAGTCATGAAAACCAAGGAAGAAAACACTCCCAAACAATGAAATTGAATCTCTTAACCCATAAAAGGCTATGAATTCACATAATAAGGTTTTCATAAATCAATTAAATGTATAGGATGTTCTGGAATCATTAATTTATGAATCTAAATTTTATTATTTTGGTAATTAAGATCAATTGAGGAACACCTTCGGACTTAAGTTAAAGGTTTTCTACAAGAACCAGCATTTTCATTTGGGTTACTATTATTCTCTACTTAACTCAATTAAATTATTATTTATTCATATGTACTCCTCATATATTTTGTTGAAAATTTTAATATATGTGTACCAACTAAAATAGTACTTTAATTTTTGGGTAGTTGTATGTTTTAAAAGGAGAATTCAAAAATTATTCCCGAAATACAAACCTGATTCAAGGTAATTTCTCAAATTATTTCTTATTTTCAAGGGAAATTTATAAGATTTTTTTAGACATTATCTCTCTAAAATCACTAATTTTATTATGAAAATACAATATTACTTCAATTCTAGTTTTATACAAATATTTTTCCAAAATAACACTTATTTTCAAAGTGAAAGAGTATTTATCTCAAGAATTACTCGATAATTATATAAGGATATCTTCATCTATTTCCACACTCTTGTTGATTCTTATGTATTATTGAGATTAATATTTTATGATATCATCTTCCATATTTAATTTAATGGTTTATTTTTAGTTTGAATATAGATTTTTTATCATAAAACTAGTCACCAATTTACTCATAATGGTTAGTGTTAATGCTTAATGTTCGAGGAATGTTATTGGCATTTCATATGTTAGTTTCAATATGAATGTATATGTTGTTTATTATTATCCCCGTTCATATGAGGAATTCATTGGAATTAGTAAGTTATGGGTGGGTCCTACTATATCCCCTTGATGCATCAGTAGGTATCATGAGACAAACTATGGTCTTGGCACAAGGCCTTGAAAAATGATTATTTATGGTCTTGGCACGAGGAATTGATGGTATGGTTATGATGTCTGACATTATGAATTCCCACATTATGGAACTAGTAATTGAAAATTCATGAGTTTTTTTCCTAGTATAATACCCATGATTATGCTTTATTATGGAATTATTTATTCATCACTTATTCCTTCCAAAATGTTTTCAAGTTCATTTTTAAAGGCATGTGTTTTTAGTTATTAATCATGCCTAATGTTTATGTTTATGATATCTTTGGTTGTATTTATTAACCATACTGAGCATTTGATATTATTCCTTTCTTATGATTGATTTTCCTAGGACATGAAGAGGTATATTATGAATGACATGCAAAAATAACCTTGGAGTTATGGATGTTTTCAAAGGGGTTTCTAAAATTATTTTCCTCTCAAGTTATAATGGTGAACTTATATATGTATCTTATTTCTAAAGTAAAAAAACTAATCAGTCATTCAAGATGTATATTCTTTGTTTATATACCAATGTAATAAAATAAGGCACCGGATTTGGGAAACTGGGGTCGAGTCTTTACATACCTCTCTCTGTCAGTTCCAAGGCAACATTTATTAACATTACAAATTTATGCAGTGACCACATTTAAAGATAAATCTATTTCTTTCATTCACTATGAAGAAGAAATACTGGGAGCTTCTATTACAGATGTAATTGGTCTCAAGTCTCTAAATGAGATTCGCAAGCATGAAATCTTGGGTGTCTTAATTGTGAATATATAGATAAGGTACATTTTCATAATGATTCTATCTAATTATTGAGCTGAATATGTTTATTAAAGTTAATAACTATTCATATTTTGTATAGGAATTTATATTACAACTATATAAAGGGGATATCGTGCGAAGAAAGATTTATATTCATTAATCCCAATATCCTTTCTACAATAGAAATTAATTTGGAAAACAAAGAAATAGAGAAGAAAAAAATTATTTACTGGAAGAATTTAATAAAAAATCATCAGAATATATACTCTTTTTTATTCCTATAATACAAGGGTAAAACTCTATGATCTAATCACATAAAATATATTTTTAATTTTTTTTCATTACTTAATTGTTTTTGTTTTTTTACGAAGCACTTGATACTGATAGTAGTCAACATAGACACTTATAATATTTATTTTTTGGATTGAATGCATGGATTTCCAACCAACTAACCACACATGAAGTGTATTGTGAATATATAATACACTAAAATCAACATTTTATAGATAAACTTCAAAATATATTTTCATTCTGTGTTTTAACAAGAATTTGGTTATGATAGGGTAGTTTCTAAATATATGTTAATCATGGAATGAGGTCGGTGTATGAAAAGCTAAATCCCCTGGATTACTAAAAATGGAAAAAATAAGATATATATAGAAATATTTAACTATCACAACATTCCAAAACAATTTAATTATTTGGTCAATGTTTTTTGTAGTGACTGAAAAAAGATAATGCAATAAATTTTGGATATTATGTTTACAAATTTATGAGAGAAATCATATAGCATGAAAAGACAAGAATCCCCCAAAAGGTAATTTATAAAGGTAATTACAAATTATTTAAATATATTTCATAATCATTTGTTTGTTGAAATTTTCTCAGTACTATCATGATTTCTGACAAAATAGTTACTCAAAAAAAGAAATCAATTTGTTTATAGATGAGTGGGTAGCATACGTTTTTTCAGAATGTATGCTGATAACAAATTTAGGTGATTAAATGATATTTTTGTGATCTATTGTGATTTATAATCTTTGAAAGATATTTGGGGTGTCAATTATTAGTGTCATAATGGTTATATATTATTTTTCATCTCTTTATCAAGGTGAATATTAATAGAGGAAATCAATTTGTTTAGAATCACTGACCTATAAACAATAAAATTTTTGGTTAAACAAAAAGGTGAAGGTGGATTCAGAGGTGAAGGTAGAGGTGGAGGTAATGGCCGAGTCAGAGTCGAAGACCAGCTTAGAGGAAGAGGCAGAGGTTAAGACTGAGGTTAATATCAAGGAGAAGGAGGATAATAAGTGGTTACTTGAAAACAATAAAATTTCTGGGAAATAAAGTAGAATAATGATAATACCATTATTGTGTTTGAAACCAATTGTTTAAAAGTGAACATAACACTTTTCACCTAAGATAAGATCTACTTTTTCCAGTTTAAAATGTAATTTTAGTAAAAAAACACATGTGGCGTTCTCAAAATTGAGAAAGAACATTTAGATAATTTTGGTACTTTAGTAACCTAATCTATATGTAATTTTTGACATTTAAGGATTATCCACATCACAATCCAATGCTGGGTGTGACTGGTATTACTCTAAATGCGTCTTTTTTATTCAAAAGTGATAATGATTTTAGAAAAAAATGAAACACTCAAAACTAAGAAAACACATTCTGATTGTTTTGTTACTTTATAAAAAAGATATATATATAATTTTTAATATATATGGATTATACAGACCTCAATATGATATATGATGTTACTGTAATGTCTTAATGTGCATCTTTTTATTCAAAACTGACATTAATTTTTATCAAAAAAACCACTCACATACTCAAAACTGAGAAAACACATTCCAATTGTTTTGATACTTTATGAAAATGATCCATGAGTCATTTGGGACATGTATCATTCAGTCGTGCCTCAATACGATGCACAATGGGACTCCAAGTGTGTATTCTTTATTCAAAATTGACATTAATTTTAGTAAAAAAAACTGATATACTCAAAATTGATAAAATGAATTAGGATTGTTTTGGTACTTTTTAAAAACAATACATAGGTCATTTTCAATGTTTAGGGATCATACACACCTCTATTATATGCACAGTGTGACCGGTATGACTCCAAGTGTATCTTTTTTATTCAAATGTGACATCAATATTAATTAAAAAACAACTGACATATAAAAACTGATAAAACACCTTATGAATATTTTAATACTTTATGAAAATGGTCCATGAGTCATTTTATATGTGTATCATTTATTTCCGCCTAAATATGAAATATGGTGTGACTAGTGTGACTCCAAGTGTGTCTTTCGTATTCAAAATTGACATTATTTTTAGTAAAAAAGCAACTAACATACTCAAAACCCAAAAAACGCATTCCGATTGTTTTAGTAAATTATTAAAATGAAACATACATAACTTTTTTCTGTGTAGAAATCATACACACCTCAATATGACTCATGGTGTAATCGGTATGACTCAAAGTGTGTATTTTTATTCAAAACTAATATTAATTTTAATCAAAAAAAAACTGACATAATCAAAACTGATAAAACACATTCTGATTGTTTTCATACTTTAGTAAAATGACCCATGAATCATTTTGTACTTGTATAATTTATCCACCCCTTAATACGATGCACAATATATCAGGTAGGACTCCAAGTGTTTCGTTTTATTCAAAACTGACATTAATTTTCATAAAAAAACTAACATACTCAAAACTGATCAAACATATTTATATTGTATTTATACTTTAGTAAAATGATCTATGAGTCATTTGGGACATGTATAATTTATTTTAACCTCAATCTGATGCACAATGTGACCAGTATAACTCCAATTGCAACTTTTTAATTCAAAATGTTTCATTTATTTTAGTAAAAGAATTCACATACTCAAAACTGAGAAAACACATTTAGATTATTTTGTAACTTTAGTAAAACAATCCTTAAATCATTTGGGATGTGTAGGGATCCTAATCACCTCTATTAGACATGTGGTGTAACTATTATGACTCAAATTGTGTCTAATTTCTTTAAAAAATGACATTAATTTTAATAAAAAAAACAAGTAACAAACTCTATAATAGTGTTTCCGTTTTCTTATATTTGGGTTAAAATTTTTATTTCACTTAAATTTAGTATTTTTATCTTATTTTGGTAATTTTGTTTTCTATTTCTGCTAATATAGTTTGTTTTTTCAACACACTGCACCTGCTTCTGGTGATTCAGTGTGCTGCAGCATCACACTATAGTTTTCACCATTATCAGTGCCACTAAATGCATTGATACATTTTTTCCTTTATCAATGCTTCTAAAAGCACTAATAAACAGCTCCTTTATAGGTTCATATATAGTCACTGATAAAGTCTATCTATATTAGGTCATTAAAAATATCTGATAAATCATACTTTTATCAATACAAATAAAAACGCTGATAAATCATACTTTTATTAGTGATTTTAAAAGCGCTGATAAATGGGGTCTTTTATCAGAACTTTTAAAAATAACTGATAAAAGTATGATTTATCAACTCTTTTTTATTAATGGTAAAAGAGATGGACTTTTAACCCCACTAAGGTTATCAGAACTTTTCTAGCACGGATAACGGACAATTCTAGCACTATTAAAAGTGTGTTTTGTAGTAGTTATGGGCGATCAAGTGGGGATCATCATCTTCACCGAAAACAGTTCCAAGTTGTATTCCAAACAATTAAGCCTCAAGGGGTTCTTGAAGAATAAATCCAAATTTGATAATTCCTTTTCTTTCGAGCTAACTCTTCCAAATAACAGCCCTACTACCTCCCTCCCATTACATAAACTCATGTAATGACATGAATTGTGTATTTTTTTTAAAATCATTTCCCACTTCTCAAACTGCTTCTATCTGAAATGAAATTAGTGTTATCCATTAATTCCATAATTAATCACTCCATGAATACTATGAGAGGTTAAAATATAATTTGGAACTTTCCCACAACACCAAATCCCTAACCAAATGTTGATCCAATGCTTCTCTGATGGGTTATTGGATATTTATAGAACATTCATCGATGTCACAAGTGAAGGTGATCTTGTTGATAAAACTCCTTCACATACATGAGATACCATAACCAATATGGTTGTAAACATGCAACAATTACATACTCAAGGATATTATCATGTCAATAAAGTCCAATAAAATCAACCCATAGAGCCCCACATGATGACCAAGTTATTGTGTGAGCTAACTAGTCTTGTGAGATATCTAGTTGTGGCTGCCAAATCCCCAGCCTCATATTCTCTATAATCCCAATTCCTTGGACCTACAAAAACTATAGAATCCGTAACTCACCAGCTCGTCCAAATTAAAAATCTCTATAACTAAAATATGATTCCTCGAATTATTCTAGTCCAATGGATCTCAATGCAGTATTTTCTTAGAGGAACACCAACCCTAAATAGCCAGGTTTGTTTATTAGAAACTCTAACCAACCCCACTATTATCCCTTCTCTTCAAACTATAACCCAGGATGGAAGGAATATCTAGGCATGAAGTATGGAAATTCCATCTACCAAACCCCTTAAATCCCTCCTCAAAATATAAATAAATTCCAATATGGTTAAAATGGGAGTAACTTCCAAAAACCATATCCTTTTGTTCCCCAACCTCAAAGGAGCAATCCTCCTTCTCTTGGTTTTCACTATCCTAGTGAGACTTCACAATTCCAAAATAAATGAAATAGATTTCTAAAGAACCAAAATCAAGGTAATCCCAAATAAGGACATTTCACTTATTAAAAGAAACCATGGTATAGTTTTGGGGAAGATCTTTCCTCATTCACCCATTCTTTCCTAAAAAATATTGAAAATAAAATTGGGAAACTTCTATCCCACATAATCTGTTAGGAACAATCTAATTCTTCCTAACTCTCAGATAAAACTTTTCCCAATCCCATGGGTAATTTAAGTGAAACTACACTTCTATAGAGAACAAAAATTTCTAGAACTCATAATGAATCCTCTAAATCCCCTAAAAATGTTGGTCTGCAAAAATAAAGGAAAAAAGGGTGAGTAAAAGAACCTAAACCCAATCCCTCACCTCAATCCTTCCCTCCAAGGAACCCAATTAGTTTTTCTCAAGACATCTCTAATCCAAATAAGACCTTTAAACTTAATTTTGAAATGATAAATATGTTGAGATGTATTGAAGTTAACATTACCCTCTTTGATTCTATCAAAACAATTACTAAGTATAAAAGGTTTTATAAGGAATTTTTCACCCATAAGAGATATATTAGGACTATTTAAAATGATTCAACCCAAAAAACCATTACCATGAAGTACACAGATCTAGGTACCTTCATGGTTTTATGCCAAAAAGGGAGTTCAAAATTTGATGATGCACTACTAGACCTAGGAGACTCAACAAATTTCATTAACAAATACATATTTTACAATCATTTTCTAGGTCCCATTCACTCATCTATTGTTTTCATTCAGTTATCTAATTGAATCACTTCTAACCCTGATGGAATAATCAAGTATTTACTTTTATGGGTTAATGATCATATATTCCAAAATTATTTATAGGTCCATGACATGGATGGTGAGAGTTCTTATTCTTGATCTATCTTGGTTCTAGGAAGACCTTTCCTCATGAAAACTAGAACCAAAATCAATATCAATGCTAGAATTTTATCCATGGAATTCGGTGACCAACTATTAAAGATCAATATTTTTTAAACCATGTGATACCCATTAGAGGATCAATCTACATTCTCTATCCATGCTATTGAGAACACTTCTAAGAGTGGATTGAACCTTGATCCATCATTTTCATCCTATGTTAATGATAAAGGAGTTTGTTATTTTTTATCCACATTAACTAAGTCATAATTGGAGAAGATGATGCTGACTTTTAATATGTGAACTCCATTGAGAAAAATGATCTTGAAAATGATATTCATTTCCACGGCACCTCAGATATCTACTCCAAAAAGTGAAAATTACTGAAGAAAATGAACTTAACAGGTCTAATTTCCCTTTCTATGATCCAATATATATTTTACCACTCTCTTTATATATTTACCATTATTTTGAAAATTCTCTCAGGGTGGGCCCTAAACCAATGTTCTTATCTCATGCCAATGGTAGTGAATTTTGTGAGATTTTTCCAAAATTAATAAATTGATCACTAGTGAGGTTTAAATTGGAAATTATTTGGAAAATTTATTATTAATTATATTGAAAAATCAATTTAGTCTTATCTTCCCTTTGATACTCATTATTAAACATTTGAAATTGATGAAAAAAATGAGTGAAAAACAATTAGTACCTCATACACTGATTTCATGTTTTCTAAACCACACATAAATTAACCATTATAATTGAAACATATTTATGAAGTTTAGGAATATAAAACAAACACATGATGCACTACATCATTCTTCAAGTTTATTTCCAAAGGGAGGATACCCATATTCTCCTTCCAACCTCATTGAATTACAAGTACATCAATAACTAAGGGAATAAATTATCAAATGAATAATGGGGCCTCCCAAAGGATAATTTTTTATGGAAGAACACTATAGTTAAGAGAATATGGTGTCCATAATTATTCCATGGGTATTCCAATGAAATAGTACAGATGTTGGAAAAATAAACTCAGTTCTTCTTGGTAGGAAACCCATGTTTTCTTTTACTTTTTTAATCTATAATTTCTATTAATTTTTCATTAAATGAATAATTATTTTTATTTTTTATTTTCTTAGAGGCAATGAAAATTTTATAAATCATCACCATGAGAGGAATCCAGCCCTATTAACCACATCAAATTACACTGGGTCCCCAACTACTAGAGTAAACCCACCATTTTATAGAGATAGAGACCCAAAAAATCCAAACCAGGGGGAACCACTTCCCCTTTAACTCTCTCTTCCTTCTTATTATCTCTATTTATAACACTTTATATCTATTTATTATTTTTCCTCTCTCATTTATACCTTCTATCTCATTTTTTATCACTTTCTTCCTTTGTAATTTCATTTTTTTCTTTTCGACTTGTGTGTGTATATTTCAAAAAACAAAAAAAAAGTTTCATACTTACTCACCATTAAATTTTGAAATTTTGTTCAACTATTTTGGGGATTTAATGGAATATTTTCATCTCAAACATATTGTATTTTCATTATAAACACAGATAATTTTTTTTCAAGGACAGTATGTTTTGAATTACCAATCTTTATTGTTAAATGGTTATTCCCATATCATGAGGAAAAATGTTAGATTTTATTCCAAGGATACCTTCAATCATACTTTTATATTGTTTACTTTCTACCCCTAATTATGAGTCTTTATTTTGTGGACCTTCAAGGTGAATTTCCTATATTCATGTGGATTAATATGATAGAGGCATTTTCTGAACCACATGATAATAAAAATATCGAAATATCCTCCAATTAACCTTACATTGATCCTCAATTTGATATCCCCTTCAAGACTTTGAAAACCATTTTTATAGATACATTACAATATAATGATAATTTTCCACCAAAAATTTATAGGGATTTTCATTGTATGATTTATTGAAATTTAAGTATGGGGGGAATGTAATTCATTTTGGCTATACTTTCATCAATTTTCAATGTTTTATCTTATTATTGAGTGTAAGAATCCATTTAAGCATGGGGATAGTTTTTTTTAAGTGAGGTTTTGTAATGTATATATTTTTATGTCATTTTGTATAAATGTTATTCATAAGTTTTCAAAAAAAAGAAAAAAACAAAAAAAACAAGAATAAAAAGAATAAAAAATGGGTTCTGCCTTAGGAAGGTCAAAAACCACTCTCCATCAACCTTTGATATTATTATAAATATAATAATTAGAGTCATGAGGAGATCAAAAAATGTTTGGGTGATGAGTTTGATATTTTTCCACATGAAACTTGTTAAAAAATAAAAAAGAAGAAAAATTAAAAATTAAAAATTGCACCATGCTTTCATGTGTCGTTGGGAGACGTTCTGTGTTTTACAAATATTTAATATTTTCATCATCTTCTAATTTTCTCTCCCTATTTTATTTAATGAAACATTCTCACCATTGTAAATATGTGTTCCCATTTCCTTCTATATATCATTTAAAAATGCATTACTTTTTCCAAGTTGTCATTTCTCCCTCTTTCTCTCTCTTTTGGAAATTATTTTCCTACCATACTATAGCCACTAAACTCCCCTTAAAAATACCTATTTGTTATTTTTCACGTTATGATATGTAATGGATGATTATATCTCTTAAAAACTTTATAATTTTCAATTTTGGTTGGTGAATGAGTGAGCATCCTTGAAATCATTTATATCATCTTGAGAAGAGTGAGTCTTGAGTGACGCCATTTTCTAATTCATGCTTCGAACATGAAATGTGAATTATTTTGTCACATATTGATAGTATCAAATTGAGGCATAATTCTTTATGGATGAGTGAACTAGTATATAGCTCCTTTGATTGGTGAAAATAAATAAATATTTTTTGGTGAGTGAAATGATTTTTCTATGTCTTTTTATTTGTTGTAAAAAAGGCATGAACAAGAATAAGTGAGGGATATTTAATGTTATAAACTTATTCATATTTTTTTATCTACTCCCTTTATAGATTTTATAGAAAATTTTCATAATTGGCTTTTAATATTAAATATATTATTTTAGAATTGTTTCAATTAATCCAGATTCAGGATAGTTTACTATTTGGATCATATATTTCAATATACTAGTCCATATTATTTTATTACTGTTTTATAGTGTTCCTGATTCAAGTTACTAACAATAATTCAACCTAAAAATCGGTTAATTGTTCTATTTAAAAATCCATATGGATCACAAACAAGGCCCACTAAATATGTAGATAAAACTGGACCAACCATGAAGATTGAATTTTTGGGATTGATCAAGAAGCCCAAATTTTATGAAAATCCATAATATGTTTATGATTATCCAAAAAATCATCAATAAAAAATGTAATTCCCAAATCAACTAATAACTGGCCTAATTAATGCATGAATGTTTAGACCACAATTCTACCAGAGATTTGAAAACAACCCTCAATTATTAACTTTTATCCCAATCAAATAGACCAATTGAGGTGAAATTTTGTGGGAAGAAATTAAAGAGTTAGTTTCAAAAAAATAGAATAAATTTATCTATGATTAAGGATATTCCTATTCTAAAACAGATTCAAACTAAATCCATGAAAAACTTTAGGATTAAACTAAACAATTGCACATTGTTTATTAAAATAGACATAGATTTGGGTTTAAAATTTCAATGGACAAACAATTTATAGGTAAAACTGTATACATCGATATATAAAAATTTAAAGAATAATATTTCCCAAGAATCATCAGTATAATTTTTCAAATGATCGAGTGAAAATGAAGGGCAGTTTTGGAAGGTAAAAAGTCCATGACCTTGGGATATAAATACATACCCCTCTTCTAATTGTAAGGTTTTGAAACTTAAGCACTTAGGAGGATACATTGGAATTAAAAAATACATTCCAAAGGCCTAGTAGGACCTTCCAAACTCATTTTTTCCACTTGAGAGACCTTTCCTACACTATTTTTTCATGTTCTTTTTCATTCTCTTTCATTTTTAATATTATAATTATTTTAATTGTAATTTTATTTAAATACCAATTCAAGCCTCTTCATCATATCTTCTTCTCATGCAAATTATTTATTGTATTATTATTTTTCTTAATAAAATTTAAATTAATTTGAAAAAAATTTCCTCTTCCAGTTTTTATATTCAATCCAAATTGTGTGTTTAACTCTCTTCATTATTCATGTGTGTGTTCAGTGCATAAATTTTATATTATCTTATTATTTTTATTCTATTTTTAACTTATAACTATAAAAATAAAAAAAATTACTAAATATCTCAATGGATGAGTAAATCATCCATTGGGATGAGTTGTAATTTGGGTATTTTAAGTGATTGAGATCTTTTCCTCATTTAATATTCTTCATGTTAACATTTTGTTTTTCAAACTTAAAATGTCATGGATTAGTGAAATGTTTCATTTAACATATAGATTCCATAAATTATTGTAACCTTAATTAAACTTACATAAACAATTATTGATTGATATCATTACCCTAGTTTAGTCTTGTATTAAATCCTCAACATTTTGGAGTTTTTATCAAAAATATCTTGTGAAGTGGGTGTTAATTTAATGAAATATATTGAAAAACTCGTGAATATCAGAATAATACATCCCTAATAATTAAATCACCCCAATATTTATTAAATTAAAAAATTAAATTCATCAAAAAATAATTTCACTTAATCTCTATAAATACCCCCCCCCCTTTCAAAACAAAAAACAAATAAAAAATTGACTATAAAATATCATACCATCACTAAGGATTGGACCTGAGTGGTGATATACACATTATTAAAGATCACCAGAACTTTGAACAGTTGTTAGATGACTATATATCATGCTTCATTACTATGAATGGGTTTCTTTATGTAACATGTTGAATTTCATCCTTTTAACGAACTTTTTCTTTTACTTAAAAATGTATTTTTTTTATTTTACAATATTTTGTTTTATTTATATAGTTCATAATGTGAAACTATATGTATTTAGAACATAATTTATGTTTCATGAACCAATTAACCCTTTATTCTTCTTTTATTCTTTTCATAAGAAAGATATTATTCACAGGTTCCCCCCATTTTTTCAAACAACTACAAGTGCACAGTTCAGGACTTCACCTTTGCAGAAGTTTATGTTTTAAAAAACATTAATATAATATGGATTCATTTATATAAACTGAATAAATAGTTATCTTATCTACACAACTAAATGTGAAAAATTATGACTCTATCATGAAATATTGGTAAGCCTTTCAGAGCTATCGTTCAGGAAACCCATGACTGTTCTTTGAACAAACAAGGGTATACATAACTTCTTTGTAGAACCAATAAGGTTATTAGAAATTTAGTCTCAATTTTTCTTGTATAACACTTGGAGTGATTACTCAAGAACTGGATCATGGCCCTTCATCTTTCTATATATGAGTGTGTAACACCCCTCTTCACCTAGCAGAGAGGATCATGAAACCTTCTTCCTTGCATAAACAAAATCTCAAAGAATGCTATGTTTTTTAGAAAACAAGATCCCTCAAGAAAATTTTCAAGTGGTAGAGGATATCCATGGAATGTTGAATCAATATTTATAAGTGATTTTATACCACCTTAGATGTTGTGTTTAAATACCTACAAATATAACATGTTGAGGAAATTATAAAAACACAGAAGATCTGATAATTTTATTCTTCAAACATGGATTATGTGACACTAATAAATGTGTCTTATTTTATTATATGGTGATGGTTTATCTATTCATGAGAAACTCCTCGCATGCATCTAATACAAATCATATTATTTAACTTGAAGACATTTGAATTTGAACACATCATTGTATTTATGTATCATCTTTGGTAGTATGATTTATCTTCAAATAAAACCATACATGGAAGACATAAATTACATGCATGATGTCAATATTATATTATAGGTATCATTATTTTATCATGATCCCTGGATATGATCTTTATCGTGGTTTTTGGTGATCTTTAGTTGTATGAGTCATTTTCAGATCCCTTTTATTACTGATGGTTTAAGATGAAGCATTGAGAATGATTAGATATATAATATTCAATTTATCAGGGTATCCCAGCTTATATGTGTAGATTTTAGATGGTAAAGAGTACATACAACGACTCTCCTTCCCACATCAAACTTGAGAATATTTGAGGAGAGTTTAATAAGTGATTTTATTTCATCACTACTTTGAGCCATGGAAACAATGTAGGAACCTAGATATATTTCACACACCATACCCACATGGGCCATGCAACCCCATTTCACTATCCATGAAAACCCTACATCCTTGTTGTGTGAACTCTCTATAGTTTATCTAGAATCTCATCACCTTTTTCATCAATGTTGGCTGGTTTAGTTGGATCCAATGCATGGTTGATCCTTTCTCCAACAAGTACATGATTGAGGTGGACTTTTTTTCCAAATATACATAGAAAATATCTATATTAATATGCCATTATAAAAGAATTTAAAACAATCAAATATCAATAAATATACTTCTAATTCCCTCTTTAAGAATTATTTATCATAAATGATATTCATTTTCATGTCCTTATATTTTTTTCAAGGTCTTCATCTAACTCCTTATGCAATAATATTTATATTTCTTGGACTTCTGCTTTATTAGGAAAAATATAATTTTTCATGATCTTTATTAAACTCTTCAACAATTCTCATGGTCCTTATGTAATAATGAAATATTAAATGCCCTTATTAAATTACCCTCCCTAAACTTTTTAAGCATAATACACTCAAGAAACACAATTGGATAGATCATATTCCTTCTTTATTTAAGTAGAAAATGTTCTTGTTCCACACATTATAATCACTTGTCTTTAATAAATATGAATGGTTCAAAAATATTCAGACTTATAAACTCAAAGTCATTAAAAGAACTTTCTTAAGATAATAATACTTAAGTATTATATTCTTCATCCATTTATTAAATAAGCTGATAATATAAAAATGGTCTCTAACTTTGGAATTTTAATGCAGGTTCTTCAAGATCATTGTTAAAAGTCCTCATAAAATACTTTTAACTTCATTTATTCAGTAACCAACATTAAAATCCCACTTTTAACTTTTGTTCCTAAAAACCTGATGTTAAAATCTCTCATATGATACTTTTAACATTGTTTTTTAAAATAATGTTAAAAGAGGACTTTTAGAATTGGTTTAAAGAATGTCAAAAATGTTCACTATATTTTAGTTCATTTACTAGGCCTTATTTTGACTAGTCATGTAGCTAAAATAGAATAACATATTAAAATTTATGGTTTCTAAAAGTTGGACTTATCTAACAGAAGTCTTAGAGAAGTCCAAATTTTGATAGTAATAACTTTTAATATGTACGTCTATTTTAGATACACAAGTAGGGAAAAATAAAATTGATAAATAAACTACATCCTCGTAAATATTTTTGAAAACATTTTTATAAAAAACGACATTAACACCACTTTTAACATGGTTATTTACTAAAAACCGATGTGAAAAGTCCTCATAGAATATTTTTGCTGTCGGTTTTTTGGAAAACGGACATGAAAAGTGGTTTTAACATTGTTTCTTCAAAAAAACAATGCCAAAAGTTTTTACAAAGATTTAGTTTGTTTTCAAAATTTCATTTTTACTAGTCGTGGTTCTATAATAGAATTAATTATTAAATTTTATGGTCATTATAAGTTGTACTTCCCTAAGATAAGTCTTAAGGAATTCAAAATTTCAACAGCCATAACATTAAATTTGTAAGTTTGTTTGAGCTTCATGGGTATTCAAAAAAAAAGCTTGTGAAATGAAATGCAACATGGTAAAAAAATTACATAGTTATTTAGTAAAAACTGATATTAAAACCACTTTTAACACCAGTTTTCACTAAAAACCAACATTAAATGTGTGTTTTCTACTTTTGATGTTAGTGTTTGGTAAAAACTAATGTAAAAATTAGTTTTTACATTTAACATAGTTTTCTCAGTTAAAAATAAGTGAAAAGTGATGATTTGACCTTTTAACATTATTTTTATAAAAAACCAAATTCAAAACTAAAATATGAGAAGGGTATTAAATTTTATTATTTATTTAGCTGATGATAAAAGTAAAATTTTAGATACACGGGTTCATAATTTCAATTTTTTTACAACACACATTTCAATTTTTAAAATACCCTCTAAATTTTAATACATCACCACGATAAATATATTCATTTAAAATATGTAAATAGTTATTTTATTTCTTTCAATATTTTCAACCGCTTCGATCCAATCATATTTTCAACACTTCTTTAATCAATGATCTTTACATTGTATTTATTCACATCATTTAATTTCTTTATTAATGTTTTACTTTATTGAAAAAATTATTGATAATTTTTCTTATGATGATGAATAATTATTCTGATCATGATAAGAAGATAAAACATCTACATGAGATTCACCAACCAAAGTGAAGAATTCCTTATCAATCACTTTTTCATTACCACGTGAGTTCTTACATAAAAAGATGTGAAGTAACGAAATACAACATATTGATTCGATGGTTCCGAAAAAAGAATTGAAATTAGGTTGAAGATTTAAGTTTATTATTTTTTTAATTGGTGTATATAATTGTTGGTTCATGTTTCTCATGTTTTATTTAAATCGAGTAGTATCTATCCAAAATTAGAGAGGTCTACCATCCAATGTCCATAACTTTGGATCTATAAGTCGAGTTTAGCTTCATGAATAGTAAAATTGATGCTTTGGAAAAAAAATATACTCTATTATTCCAAGTTTAAATGTTTTAACATTAATTTTTACTAAAAATAATGGAGAAAAAGTAATTCGAAATTGGTTTTTTTGTAAAACTGACATGAAAATATACTTGTTCACATCAGTTTTTATCAAAAACAGATGTTCAAAACCATATAGAATCAATATTTTGACATTATTTTTCAAAAAAATTGATGTCTAAAGGTAATATTTTACCTTTTTATGTTGGTTTATAAAAACCAGCATCAAAAGTCCCACTTTTAACATCAGTGGCAACAAGTTCTGTGAAAAACCAATGTTAAAATACAAAAAAACGACATGAAAACACATTTTTCTAGTAGTAAATATTCACTTTTAAATTAATCAGGGATATCTTAGATACTTTATTGGAAAATATAGATAATTATTACATTATAAATTATTCAACATATTAACATCAATAAAATATTTATATTTTATTGACCACTATTGACAACCAATAATAACCATTTACAACAAATATAAGTAATACAAAAAGTGGGCTCCCCAATCCACCCCTTTATATTTGATGGAAATACCTTTAAAGTTATTTTAAAATAAATGTTTTTATATTTTAATCTCTCCCATTTAATTTTTAAAAACAGCATTCTAATTTTTATCCCCCTTATTGACAAGAAATATAATATTCATGGGAAAAGTTTATTAATCCATACTGAAGAAATGTTTCATCCATCATTTTTCTCTAAGTCTGCATGATTCATCCTTAGTGTATAAAATAAGAGTATTTGATTTAGACAGTAAAATTTTCCTTTATCAACTGATCAAGATATAAAATTAAATGAGAAACCATATACTTGTCACTAAGGGTTATCTATTTTTATTGTAGTATTATGGAACTAAATGAGATATGAAGATTTTTTAAAAACAATCAACCAAAAACTCATATACTCACGTTAACAAACATATAAGAAAATTCAAGTGTAATATGTGGGATAATAAGCCTTAGAGAACTTACATACTTAAACTTTTCTATGTAATTGAATATTTAAATTACTCCATCTTTGTATTAAGTTTATTTTTTTTAACCAAGTATAAGAGATTAAGAAAAATGTAACTTGTCCAATGTCATGAGCTTCAGTGACATTATAGAATAATTTTATTTGATTAAAATTGAAATAATGATTGTCACAATAACTTCATCTTTATTTATTTGTCTCCCCCTCAAGGGAAACATTTCTAAATATCTTCATAGTTGTGGAGCTCCTTAATAAGAGATTTTAAGATGTTCACATATACAGAATACACAAATATGGATCTTCAATTTGAGACTATACAAATTTGAAAACCTTTATAACATCACGAATAATGATCTTCTTTAATAATTATTCTTGATGATACTGAATATAATATAAAAACAATATGGTATCATATTTATCATCATTATCCAGAATATGAAAGCACAATATTCAACTTCATCAAAGGTAATCCTCTATTATATTTTTATTTTAATACCAATTTAGAAATCATTCAAGGATGATGAATTATTTATCTTTTCTACCAATAATTAACATCACTCACTACATATCATTTTCTCTCCTTGGGAAACTGATTCACCTTTAATTATATTCATTATAATCACAAATAAAATACACAAAAATTAGGGGAATAAGTTGAATATTTATTTCTTCATTAATGTGGAAAATAAGGTTTAGATGATTTTTACAACCAAGTTTCTCAATTTAATTTATGATTCACACCTGTATATCTAATATTCAATTTGGATTAAGGTTTTGTGGACATTATAACTGTTTAATTTTTTTTATTTGAATCTTCCTTCATCAAGATATTTTAAATCACTTGTATCTCCTGGTGAAACTTTCTTCTTTTTAAAGAATTATTCAAATGTTATAATTCATACATAACAATTTTTAGGAGTATGTCCAGCCATGTTGCACCTCTCACAAAGAACTTAGTTAAAAAAAGATTTTTATTTTGTTAACAAGCACTCATGTATTTTATTTTTATCATTTGTAATATTTTCTTTTCCTTTTTTGTTGGCCTTATATTGTGCATCTTTTATTTTTTGTATTCACTCTAAATATTCTTTCCAAATTAATAACATATCATTTGGAATATTAGATATATTTTTTTGATTTTCCACATGACTTATTTTTAGTGCCATCCTTTTTATTAGTCATTTTGGATGATACAGTTTTTTCACCTTATTATATTTAGAATAAAATATCTTAAAATCTTTCCTACATTACATCTTATTAGGGATTTTTTTCTTTAAATCATTCTTCTTCTTACTACACATCGATGTTTCTTCTTTCTTAGACAATTTTTTTTTCTTTCTCATTAACTTTAGATAGATGTCAAGATGAGGATGTACAATTATTATTACCACTACCATTTCATGCATAATAGATATTTTCTTGTTTTCCAAATGAATTTAAAGTATAAATATTTGTCTTAAGCTATGCATGTGGATTCTTCATCTCTTGATTTCTCTCCCTTGACATGGTCTTCCTTTATTATTTATCATTTAATGGTTTATACTAACAATCTAATGAAAAATGTATGGATCTATTACAGCACCAACATTGACCCAAAAACCTTGATCTTATTATTTCTTCAATATGATGTTTTTGGGTCTCCTTTATAGATTTTTGGTCTCTTCATGGGGAACTATCGTCCATATTTTTTTTCTAATCCACCCTACCCATGGTGGTAGTATTCTCTTCACCTTTATACACAAATAATAGTATACATTTTTTCAACCTACATTATTTATCACAATATATTTAAAATAATGTTTACATGATTGTATGGATGGTATCATTTTTTCTCATCTATTAGATATAGATCATTGAATGAAGTAATGATTTTATTATCAATAATTGGTGATATTCTAACCTTATAGTTATCTAGAGATCATTTAGTAGTATAATATATTTTCTCCTTCAATTGTGAAGTCTCAATATGTGTCTTATCATGATTGGGTAACTAATCTTCCAATTATATACATTTTATATTGAGGGTTTTTTTCTAATGTTAAATCATAATCACCATCTCTTAACAGGACTTCTTCAAACCTTTAAATTCATATTCGTGCAGCTTACCTTTTTTGTATTAAATATTCAATTTCATAGATTCTCTTGGTTATTTTTTCTAATTGAAAATTATTTACATCATTGTTGTTTTTTAATTTTTATTCAAGAACATGGATCTTCTATTTTAAATAATGAGTGGATACATCCTTCTATTAGATATTTTTAATTCACTACACTTAAAACATTGATCATTTTTTATAAAGGCTCACATCTTTCTTAGTGAGATTTATACATTCTAAATGTTTTTCTTTAAAATCCTTCTCCATTACTTTTAACTTCTCCTCTGGTTTAGTGGTATATTCCACCATGATTTTAAATATCCCAAAAATAATTGACTAATTATTTGGGATATCCATGCATCATATCCTATAATACATCAATTAAAAAATCAACTAAAATGTTATTACTTCCACTTGTATATAGATAATATTCAAGATAGTTTTGAAAAGAAATATCACATACCTCTTTATCACTTTAGGTAGAGAGAATATTAATAACCTTAGGGGAAACTTAAGCCACCTACTCTTTACTTTCCAAGCCTGATATGTATTCATTGTTAGTTTGTTATAGAGATATTGATACTCCCTCATATATAGATAACAGGTAGCTCTTTTTTATATTTATTTTCCCTTTATTTATCATATTCATCATGGTCTTGGTAGAAATTGATTTATGCTTAGATATAACTGAATCTTAACCAAAATTATACTTCATTGTTAACATATGAAATAAAATAAAATCTTAAAAAGAGAATAGATTCAATATTGATAATCCAACAAAGGTTTACCTTTCCTCTTATACCAATTGAAATGAAAATATTTGGATAAACTCATCATTGAGAGGGGGTGAATTAGTTTTGGGATGTTTTTCACCAATATATTACTTTTATCTAATATTTTATGTATGTATGTTATCATCAGTTCATGAAAATATTTACATGGTCATCATACATGGATTCTTTTATACTACATATTCACATTCTTCCATCCTGAAACTATTTTCTTTTACTTACAAATGTATTGTGTTTATTTTCTAGTATTTTTTTGTATATATATTGTTCATAATGTGAAACTATTTGTTTTTAGAATATTAGTTGTGTTTCAAGAACCAGTATATGTGTTCTTATTATTTTATTATTTTTATAATAAGGATATGATTTTTGTGTTATCCTCCTTATTTGGATAACTAAAAGTGTCTGGTTTAGGTATTAAACTTAACAAAATCTTGTGTTTCATAAAACATCAATATAATTATTGCTTCATGTATATATAGTAAAGTAATTGATCTCTTATTTTCACAACTGAAGGTGAAAATTTATTATTATTCTATGAAATCTAGGTAAGTATTGTGTGACTATACTTTATGATACCATTGAGTGTTATTTGAATAGGTATGGGTACACAAATATTTTTTTGTAACCAAGAAGGTTTGTAGAGCATTAGTCATAATTTATTTGTATAGAATAGTGGGAGTGACTAACCCAATCACTAGCTCACATATCTTTTTCATACTATAGATCAGTGAATAACTCCACTATTAAAGTATCTAATAGGATCATAGAACTTCTTACCTTCAATAAATAAAATATCCAAGAATGCTTTATTTTTTAGAAAACTCAAAATCTCAAAGAAATATGTGTGTGACAACAACTCTCCTTGCTATAATGTTGTAGTATTTATAGGTGATTTTCCACCACATATGATGCTATGTTAAAATCCCTGAAAAAGGTTTCATGACAAGGAAATTACCAAAATCCTAAATATATTATCATTTTTATTCTACAAACATGAATTATGTGACATCGATAAACATCTCACCTTTTCTTATGCGATGAGGATCTATCCCTTTGCAATGAAATCCTCAATATATTGTGATAGAGATCACATTATTTAACTTTTATTAATTCAAATATGAATTCCTTAATTTATTTTCATATCATATTTGGTAGTATAATTTACCTTTGAATAAATGCATTCATCCAAGAAATCAATTTCATGCATGATTTCAAGACGATCTTACAGGTCACATTCTTTCAGAATGATCACTACAGATGATATGGATCATGTTTTCCAATGATCATTGATTGTATTGAGTTTATGAGAATATCCCTTCAATGGTCAAAAGTTAAATATTGTTATTTAATAGTTACAATAATTGTATCACTGATTGAAGGAGGGGTGGATTAGTTATAACTTTTTTATGTTTCCTTTCCAATGAAACAACCTTTGCCTCCTGTTAAATATTTCTTTCCCTATTTAAAAAAATCAAACACACATCCATAGGAACACAAGTATTTACAAGGTTCACTATTACATAAGAATAGATAAGTGCTAGGTATGGTTTCAAAATGATCCAATACCACAAAATCCACTATAAATAAATCCCTTTGTGTGGAATACAATGAGTAGGATATGCCCTTTCATTCATGTAGCACTATGTAAACAATTAAATAGTGAATGTTCTCATTATAGAAAAAATGATGTAATACATTGTTTTTGTAACAACACATGTTACGTGTTCTTATTTATCAAATTCAATAAATTTATTCTTCTGAAAAAAGTTCATCACTTTCTTAGAAAAAAAGTTGGTAAGAACTTCAAGGACTATTGATATAAAACTCTAATCCAATTGTTAGTCTGATTATCCCAATACAAATATCCTAGTCTTATTTCCCAATATAAAAAATGTGTCTCTTCCAAAATTTAAATGATACAATTCAGAACACTTCCTTCTCAGTCCATAAAACTAAATACAGAAATCCCAGTCTAACAATCCAGACCGATATGATGACGAGTCGAATACGATGATAAGAAGAATACAATACTCAGTTGAATATAATAATTATCTAAATTCGATGACAAGTATAATATGATACTTTGTTGAATATGATGATTAGTCTAATATAATGACAAGTAGAATATGATACTTAGTTGAATATGATGATCAACTAAATGCATTGTAATCTTGTATCTTCTCCTTTAAATTCTTTCTAGAAACACTTTTTCAAGAAATATTCAATCTGGAAACCCTTCTTCACTCTCTTGAATTTTGGAGCTTCTCTCTCTTCCCATTAATAGTACATCCATTGTTAGAGAATTATGATGTACTTCTCACCATTTATACTCTCCCCCATGGTGGTTTGGGAAGGAATCCTAAAAACTTTCCCACGTAAACAAATTATCCAAATTTTTATGTATCCTTGAATTATGGGTTCATTTATGACTTTGTTAACTCTTCTCAATTTTTCTAAATCCTTATCGAATATTCTAAACACTTCAACTCTTTTCAAACACAAATCCAATTCCAGTTCCCATACTGATTTTCTCAATCTGATTTTTTTCATTATGATGTTTCATACCAAATGAAAGACAATCTACCCATTTTGATTTTCTCATTACAATATTCTCCATTACAATGAATATTACAGATTATTTTAAAATTCTTCAATTTCTTCTACTAATTATTTTCTTTATGCATATGATTTAGTATCAACTCCAATATTATATCACTTGATCCAATTGATAAGAGAATTTGAAAACAAACAATAGTTCTTATTTCTCTTGTAAAGAACCAGAAATTCCATGTAAATTTTTATTTAATTAAATGGGAATTTTACGAGTCCAAAAAAATTGACGGTGCGTGATTCTGAGGCCCGGTGTGCCTAGAATAAATTTCGGAACTTTTTTTCGGGTACGTTCAGTAGACGTGTCGGTGGGTTTTTGTAACTTTTATACTGAATCTTGGAATTGAAATCTGAGGGCAACGTTGAACTCGCAGTGCTGGTATTCTCTTAAGGATACAATCACCTCGACCACAGTGGGTCAAGAGTGAAAGATAAAAAATTTTCTTTTCGTGAAATAATTAAATAAAATAAAAATGCCTAACATTTTTATTTTAGAAACCCCCTCAACATGGGTTGTGGTGGTGGGGACCACCTGAGCCTAAAACCACCCAATATTGAAATCCTAAAGGTGGGCCCACCCGAATAGTCATAATGGGAGAAACTCATAAACTCCTTATTAAATGTGGGGAACCCTATTGAACTTCCCCCGGTTTAATTATGCCACCCCATTTGATTAATTATACCAACTAATCAATTAATAAATTAAGCCAATTTGAAATTATACCAACAAACTAAATAGATAACATATTCTATTATGTTGGATATTTCATTTTTTGTGGGGATAGGGGCAAAGTATTTGGCAAAGGAGAAGGGGAGAGATTTTCGAAGGATTACACTTCTCCAAAAAAGAACTTCTTCCATGAAGAACGCTTCTCCAATGATGAACGCTGACATTCTCCAATATCTTCAACTTCTTACATGGGACATCCTCCAACATGGGACGTTTTCAATTGACGGTCGTCCTTCCCTCCTCATCGATTTCAACAAACAAACGAGGTAGGGGTGTATTTTAAATTGATCAATGTTAATTTTTCTCCTATCACATTGAATCATTACTATTGAGCTGCTTGATATCACCCTAACGTCGAGGGTACGGGCCAAACAAACATGGCTCGACCCCTCTACAAACCTTATGGTTCTTTTGTGTATTCTTTGCGATGGTGATGGAAACCGGTTTTGGAATTTGGTATTGGTGGAACTCGAGAATGGTGGTAGGCACCATGGCTAGCCGCGACGAATGCGAAAAATAGAGGTTGGTTGATCAAGCCGGTCGCCAGTGAAGGTACGGTGCTCGACCGCGCCGCAGAGCCCACCCTGGAGGACTGCTACCTCACGGCCCTCCACCATTTCGCGGCCTCACGACCCCCGCAACCATGACACCTCATGGACCCCCACGGCCCCCGCAGCCTCGCTGCCTTGCGACCCCCTCGGCCTTGCCACCCAATGGCCTTGCCTCCTCGTGGCCCTCCACGGCCACGCGGCCTCACCGCCTCACGGCACCCCGTAACCTCCGTCTCCCTACGGCCTCCGCCGCCCTGCGGCCACTGTGGCCCCCGCGGATCCTGCAGCCTTCATGCACCCTGCGGCCTCTACGCTGCCCCGTGCCACCCAGGCAAGGCTGCCAGGCTGGGCCACCCAACGTAGGTCGGGCCGAACCTAGCAGTTCGGGCCACCCAGCGAGCAGGGCCACACCATGAGTCGGGCCGGAGCCAGCGAATCGGGTCGGGTCGACCCACACCAGTTTGGCCCAGGCCTGGTCGAGCAGGGTCGATCTGACCGTGTCGGACTAGACCCGAACCCACTTCGACCCATTTACACTCTTTTGGCCATAACTTTGGCACCAGACATCCATTTGATGAACTGTGTATGGAGCTAGAAACCCTATAGAGAGATTTTCCCTTTTATATACACCCTTGATATTTGGACAAAGTTGGGATATGGGCAGGTTGGATCGAGCATGCATCCAACCGGGCCCTTGGGACTAAAAGGGTAATAATGTATAGACTGGGCATCTGATTGGCGCACTGTCGGTTGTGTTGGGACCCCTATGATGTGTCGGTCCTTTGGGTTACATATTCATGGGACTTCATGTTATTTTTTTTATTGACATGTGTCTTGAGGATTGGACCCTCCTATAGATGAGCAAGATCAGTGCAGAAACCCAGTAGCTGGCTGTGACATGAAGAATGAATAGCGATCCTGTGCGGGTCAGCACCGACCGATCCTGTGCGGGTCAGCACCGAGCAATCACGTGTCGGCCAGAACCTAGCGATCTTGTGTGGGTCAACACTGAGTGATCCTGTGTGGGTCAACACCTAGTGATCTTGTACGGGTCATCACCGAGTGATCCTATGTGGGTCAGCAGTAGAGCCTCTTAATAGAGTAAGATGATTCAGTAGGTACATCTAATCATCTCTACTACCGTACCTAAGAAATACCTGGTGTGAGCTGAGTCAATACCTAAGCAGTACTTTCCTTTATGGTAATACCTTGGTGGTATTATTTTGTGTGTCGTACCTAAGTGGAACTTACCATCGTGGTACTCCTTCCATTGTGGAACATTTGAGCTTTTGGCTTTTGAGTTGTTCTCTATGTTTCCTCATGATTGAGATGGGTATACTTGACAACTTATGTATATGTATGGGCATATACCTACGTAGGTTTTTTAGCTGATTTCATGCTTTTTGGTTTATCCATTATGGATTTTTGTGAGACCTTGTGGGTCTCGGGGTTCCTACTGGGTATCATTATACTCACCCCTTCACGGGTTGTGCCCGCACTTCGTTGTGTTAGGTGCAGACGACGGATAGTGCTGACTGAGGACGAGAGTACCAGGACTAGAGGTAGCTCAGAGGTGCACCTTAGATAAGGAATATCACAGAGACGGACGATCAAGAGCTGTACCTATCCTTCAGGTAGGATCCTTGCTGGGTGTTCACTGGAGTTGTTCTAGTTTACTTGTACTTTCAGTTTCTTATACTTTCCAGTTGGGATAGTATTCGAGCCCCTTTTACTTACTGCACTCACTCTGTTTACTATTCATTTTACTTGATTTCATATCTTGTTTTGTGCTTGGTTGCGTGTGCTTACAGGTTATAAAGGAAATGCCTTCCCAATTTTATAGAATACGCCTTCAGTACTAGTTTCCAGCCCCTAGCCTATGGAAGGCGGGCTTGGGGTAGTCACGACATGGGACCCGGGGGACGGGTCGTGACAAATTGGTATCAGAGTTCTACCATAGAACATATGACTCTGAAATTTATTTTTAATTGCAATAGTGTTATGTTTAGTGAGTGTGGTTATCAGTTTAGGGAATCCAGTGTTGGTGTGGTGGCTGACGTATCCATACACCCGGACCTTGACTTCTGATTTCTAACTCAGTGCGAGAAAACATTGATTGTGTGTGTGTTTTCAAAAGTTTTCTTTGTGATCTTTAGAGTCAGCTCACCAGGTATAACTTATTGACTGTGGCGCACCTATTTCTTTTTAGGATGCCTCCACTTAGACAGCCAGCTAGGATTCCAGATATATTACGCACTGATCGCCCACCAAGCGACGAGGCCTCGGTGCAGGGCCCTCTTCTAGTAGAGGCACCAGTGGTGGCACCAGCGGTACCATTACCCATTGAGCCACTGATGCCACTAGCCCTAGCAGCAGAGGGAGCATGCCACTTGAGCGTGTTGCACTAGTTCTAGCGCCAGACGCCACCCAAGTTTAGGGGAGAGACGGACCCACAGGCGGCTGAGGATTGGCTGGAGGCTGTGGTGAGAGTCTTCCGACTGGTGGGGACACCAGCTGATATCATAGTGATCCTTACCACCATCCTTCTATATGAAACATCAATCATATGGTGGATCTTGATTCTCCATGTTCACGACGAGGTGACGCTTCTCTGGGAAGACTTCGAGAGCCTATTCCGGGAAGATTTTGTTCTAGCGACTCTTCACATAGTGTTCATATAGGATCTACTTCATCTGCAGCAGGGCAGCATGATTGTGGCTCAGTACTTAGCAAGTTTCACTGAACTCTCACGCTACTCCACTGATATGGTGTGGGGCCCATTATTCAGGGCACGGACCTATGAGAAGATACTTAGATGGGAGATCAGGGATTCGATTATTTCTCTTAGCATCCCGACGCAGGCGAGGGTGTTAGAGAGATCCCTCTTAGTGGAGAGTTTTCTTGCTGACCAGTCACCAATAGTGAGACCCACCACCAGACGTCGTGTAGTAGAGTCTTCTACAGCTGGAAGTAGACAGATTTCGTAGAGGTCCAAGAGGACCAGACCTACAGGTGGACGACTGTATGATTTAGGGTCGGTTGTGCGGGGCACCTGAGGTAGAGCCAGTCATTCCAGGAGCAGGTAGTGTTACGCTTGTGGCGGGCAGGGTCACATGGTTTGTGACTGTCCGACCCACCATACAGATGATCAACGTATGGTCGAAGGATCGACCAGGCAGAGATAGAGGTTCGACCGAGAAGGTCCCCAGGGAGCAGGCAGGCATGGCAGAGGAGCTGGCCACGCAACTGGCGGTGGGCGACGATTTGAGATGTTACCGCCACCACCACTATATGGTCCACCCTGACCATAGGAAGCAGAAGGACAGGGGAGATCTAAGCTCTAGGAAGTTGAGACCTATGATCACGGTACTCCGGAGATGATATGAGGTATGATATATTTCTAATCCATCTTATATTTAGTACTTATAGACACAGGTTCCAGTAATTCTTTTATTGGTACTGCCCTCGTTCGGAGCTCGTAGATTCCCACAGAGCCATTGGATCAATCCTTAAAGCTAGATACCCCTACAAAAGTGTATTCGACGATTACACAATGGTGTCGGCAGTGCGAGCTTACTCTAGGAGGTGAGATCTTCGGCTGGGATCTCCTAGTAGCGGCGTCGAGGCCTTACGATGACATCTTGGGTATGGAATGGTTATCTACAGTCCATGATCAAATTGATAGTATTAGGCACAAAGTGTGGTGTGCTTGCATGGATGGGACCAGGTTTACCTTCACTGGCAAGAAGGGAGACCTTGCAGCACAGGATGGATTTACCCGAAGGAGAGTGCAGCCGATCACTCATCAGTTGGCTAGACTTACCCTCAGAGAAATTGATGTGGAGAGTCTGAGTTATCCTCTAGTGGTGGACCAGTATGCGGATTCCTTCCCTGATGTTGTTCTGGGTCTACCTCCTCGTAGGGAGGTGGACTTTTACATTGACTTGTACCCCAGGACGGAACCAATATCTACACCAATGTATCGGATGGCACCCATGGAGCTTCGTGAGTTGTGGGAACAGCTGGAGAACTTACAGGGGAAAGGGTTCATTTGGCCCAGTGCTCCTCCTTGGGCAGCCCCGATTTTGTTTTCCAAAAAGGTGGATGGGAGATTGAGACTTTGTGTTGACTATCAGCACCTTAACCAGGTGACCGTGAAGAACAAGTATTCACTTCCAAGGATTAATGACCTCTTTGATTAGTTTAAGGGAGCACAGTGGTTCTTGAAGATAGACCTCAAATCAGGCTATCACCAACTCAGATTATGAGATGAGGATGTGCAGAAGACGGCTTTAAGATGTTGGTATGACCATTATGAGTTCTTGGTTATTCCATTTGGTGTAACCAATGCTCCAGCAGTGTTTATGGGACTCATGAATAGGATATTTCATCCATACCATGATTGCTTTGTAGTAGTCTTCATCGATGACATTATGATCTACTTGGCTACTGAGGAGGAGCATGCCTATCATTTTCAGGTAGTACTGGACACACTTTGAGATCACTAGCTTTATGGTAAGCTCTCAAAGTTCTAGTTTTGGATCTGAGAGGTTCACCTTCTAGGACACGTCATCTTAGAGGCTAGAGTTTCAGTGTACCCAGCAAAGATTGAGGCAGTATTTTCATGGTATCCACCCAGGATTGTGATGGAGGTAAGAAGTTTCTTGTGTTTGCACGGATACTACCTAAGATTTGTGTCAGATTTCTCCAGAGTTACAGCACCACTATCAACTTTGACGAAGAAGGGGAAACCCTTCATTTGGTCGGAGAGATTCCATTGGAGTTCTCAAGAGCTAAGGAAGAGGTTTACTAGTGCACCCATCTTGAGGCTACTGGAGGAGGGTGTATGGTATGTACTCTACTGCGATGCATCCAGGACTGGACACGAATGTGTCCTGATGTAGGAGTGATCAGTGATCTCTTATGGTTCTCGACATCTAAGACAACATGAGAATAACTACACTACCCATGACCTGGAGTTAGAAGTAGTGGTCTTCTCCTTGAATATGTGGTGACATTACTTGATGGGTGAATGTTTTACATTCTACTCTGATCACAAGAATCTCAAGTATATCTTCTCTCAGAAGGTCATGAACCTGAGACAACAACGTTGGATTGAATTCCTTCCGGACTATGACTTGGAGATAGTCTATACTCCTAGGAAGGGGAAAGTTGTTGTAGATGCACTCAGTAGGAGGTCTAGTATACATCTGCTAGGCGAGGAGACGGAGTAGTTGTCTGCTTTGCAGATATAATTTTTTGATCGGGATGGAGATGTTTTTTCTTCAGTCTCATATAGTCACTACCCCGCTTCTTCAGTGAGTCAAGGAGGCACATCATGGGGATGCTTACTATAAGGCTTGACATTCTCAGATATCCACATGGTGGGAATCTTATGGATTTTTTGAAGGTGGGAAGCATGTCATACTCTTCATAGGACGTACCATGGTACCAGTATCACTTCAGGAGGAAGTTTTGAGGGAGTTCCACACATCCCCTCTAGAGTTACATGCAGGAGTGGTGAAGATGTACCAGGATCTCCAACGACAGCACTGGTGGCTGGGAATAAAGAAATCAGTAGCAGAGTTTGTCTCTCGATGCTTCACTTGTCAGCAAGTAAAAGCAGAGCATCAGGTACCAGTAGGCTTGGTTCATCCTTTAGAGGTCCTGGATTGTATGTGGGATGGGATATCCATGGACTTCGTGATATGACATCCATGTACATCCAGATGTCATGATTCTATCTGGGTGATCATCGAATGACTCACCAAGTCGGCCCACTTCCTATCGATCAGAGAGCAGGGTTCAGTAGAGAGCTTGGGATGCCTCTATGTACAAAAGATTGTGCGGATACATAAAGTACCCTCGATGATTGTCTCTGATTCTGATGCACATTTTACTTCCTAGCTATAAAAGGGGTTGTTGGAGGCTTTCGGGATGCAGTTTCATTTGAGCACCGCTTTCCATCTGCAAATGGATGTCTAGACTGAGTAAACTATTCCGAACCTCAAGGACATGCTGCAAGCTTGCGTCCTCGATTTTGGTCGCAGCTGGTAGGATCACTTGCCTTTGGTGGAGTTTACATATAATAACATCTATCACTCCACCATTGGGATGACGCCTTTTGAGGCATTGTATAGGTGACCTTACATATCACCTTTGTGCTAGACTAACCCAAGGGAGTCAGCACTAGTGGGACCAGAGATGGTATGGGCTACCACAGACAAAGTGAAGATCATCCAAGAGTAGATGAAGACGGGACAGAGCAGGCAAAAGTCTTATGCAGACAAGAGATGGACACCTCTGTAGTTCGAGGATGGCGACCACATCTTTTTATGGGTCTCACCCCGACTAGGTTTACAGATATTTGGACGAGGCGGCAAGTTATCTCTGAGGTTCATTGGACCTTTTCAGGTCCTCAGCAGAGTTAGAAAGGTGTCATACCATTTAGATATTCCACATCAGTTGCACCGGGAGCATGGCGTCTTCCACATATCCCAGCTGAGGAGATATGTGCATGAACCTTCTCACATCATCGACCACAGTGAGATGGATGTCGATGATGGGGAAACTTTTATTGAGGTTCCAGTGGAGATTGAGGATCAACAGAAGTGGGTCCATCATGGGAAGTTGATACCTTTAGTGTGTGTATGTTGGCAGTATGGGAACCTCCAGAAGAGCACATGGGAGTGGGATACTCAGATTCATGCTCAGTATCTCCACTTGTTCCCTTAGTTTGAGTTGTGGTTTATGGGGACGCAAATCCTTGAGGTGGGTAGAATGTAAAGACCCAAAAATTCCATGTAATGTTTTTTAATTAAATGGGAATTTTATGAGTCCATGAAAATTGACGGTGCGTGATTCCGAGTCCCGGTGTGACCAAAATAAATTTCTGAACTATTTTTTGGGTATGTTCAGTAGACGTGCCAGCGAGTTTTTGTATCTTTTAATCCGGTGCTCGGAATTGAAATCTGAGGGCACCATTGAACTCGCAGTGCCAATATTCATTTAGGGAGACCATCACCTCCAAAGCAGTGGGTCGAGAGTGAAAGAAAAAATTTTGTGTTTTTTGTGAAAGAATTAAATAAAATAAAATAAAAATGTCTAACATTTTTTTTGAAACCCCCTCAACATGGGTTATAGTGATGGGGACCACCTGAACCTAAAACCCCAGAATCTTGAATTCCTAATGGTGGGTCCACTTGAAACCTCATAATGGGAGAAACTCTTAAACTCCCTCTTAAATTTGTGGAAGCCTCTTGAACTTCCCCAACATTAATTGTGCCACCTCCTTTGATTAATTATAACAAATCATCAATTAATTAATTGAACCAATTTAAAATTACGTCAATAAACTAAATAGATAACATATTCTATTATGTTTTCTATTTCATTTTTAGTGGGGATTGGGGGAAAGTATTTGGCAAAGGAGAAGGGGAGAGCTTTTGGGAGGATTACACTTCTCCAACGAAGAACTACTTCCACGAAGAATGCTTCTCCAATGAAGAATACCGACATTATCCAACATCTTAGACTTCTTCCTCGGGACATACTCAAATGTGGGATGTTTTCAATTGACGACCGTCCTTCCCTCCTCATCGATGTCAACAAAAGAACGAGGTAGGGGTTTGTTTTAAACTGATCAATGTTAATTTTTTTCCTCCCACATTGAATCACTCCCCTTGAGTCGCATGATACTTCCCTAACGAAGAGGGTACGGGCCAAACAAACATGGACCGACCCCTCTTCAAACCTCATGGTTCTTTTGTATGTTCTTCTCGATGGTGATGGAAACTGGTGCCGGGGTTTTCCACCTGTGGAACTCGATAACCACAGTCGGCACCATGGCCGACCGCGATGAAGGAAACAAATAGAGGGAAGCCGGTCAATCCAGCCACTGGTGAAGGCATGACGTGCGACCGTGCCACACGGCCCACCAAGGAAGGCCGCCGCCTTACATCCCCCGTGGCCTCGCAGCCCTGCGGCCCTCAGCGGTCCCTGAAGACATCCTCTGCCACGCGGCCTCATCGTTGGGCGGCCCTGCGGCCTCCGTCGTCCCACAGCCTCATGGCCCCATCAGCCTCACCACTTCACAGCCCCCCACTACCCCCCATGGCCTCACCGCCTCATGGACCACCATAGCCTCTGCCACCTAGCTGCCTCCGCCTCCCCATGGTCGCCGCATCCCCAGTGGCTCCCACGTCCTTCGCAGCCCCCGGGCCATCTGCACCACCCCGAGCCGCCCTGGCCAGGCCGCCAGGCCGGGTCGCCCAGCGCGGGCAGGACCGCCTAGTGCGGGCCGGGCCAGGCTAGACCCAGAGAATCAGGCTGGGTTGACCCAAAATGGGTTGGCCTAGGCCGGGTTGGGCTGGTTCGGACCAGACCCGGACCCACTTCGACCCATTTACGCTCTTTTGACCATAACTTTAGCACCAAACATCTGTTTGACGAACCGTCTACAACGCCGGAAACCCTGGAGAGAGATGTAAACTTTGGTATAACCACCTTGAGATTTCGATAATGTTAGTATATCGTCATGTTGGATCGAGCGCAAATCTAACTAGGACCTCGGGACTAAAAGGCTAATAACTTACAGACCGGGTGTCTGATTGATGCACCTTCTGTTGCGTTGAGACCCCTAAGACGGGGCTGTCCTTTGGGTTACTTATTCATGGGACATCATGGTAGTTAGAGTATCGACCAGTGGCTTGAGGAGCAGACCCTCCCAAAGACGAGCAAGCTTATTACAGGAACCCAGTAGTTGGTTGTGACGTGAAGAATGAATAGCGATCTTGTGCGGGTCAGCACCGAGCGATCCTGTGCGGGTCAGCACCGTGTGATCCTGTGTCAGTCAGCACCGAGTGATCTTATGTGGGTCACCACCGAGCGATCCTGTGTGGATCAGTACCTTGCGATCCTATGTGGGTCAGCACCGAGTGATACCGTGTGGGTCAGCACCGAGCAATCCTGTGTGGGTCAGCACAGAGCGATCATGTTTGGGTCATCACCTAGTTATCCTCGGTGGGTTAGCACCAAACGATCTGGTGTGGGTCAGTATCAGAGCCGCTTAACAGAGTATGATGATTCAGTAGTTACATCTAATCATCTCTACTACTGTACCTAATAAATACCTAGTGTGAGCTGAGTCCATACCAAAGCGGTGCTTTCCTTTCTAGTAATACCTTGGTGGTATTATTTTATGTGGCGTACCTGAGTGGAAATTACCATCATGGTACTCCTTCCTTTGTGGAACAGTTGAGATTTGGGATTTTGATTTGGACTCTATGTTTTCTCATGATTGATATGGGTATACCTGATAACTTAGGTATATGTATGGGCATTTACCTAAGTAGGGTTGTTAGTTGATTTCATGCTTTTTGATTTATCCTTTGTGGATTTTGTGAGACCTTGAGGGTCTCAGGGTTCCTACTGAGTATCGTTATACTCACCGCTATACTATCTATGCCCGCACTTTGTTGTGTTTGGTGTAGATGACAGACAACATTGACTGAGGATGAGCGTACCAGGACTAGAGGTAACTCAGAGGTGGACCTTAGATGAGGCATACTGCAGAGACGACTAATCGAGAGTTGTACCTACCCTTCAGGTAGGATCCTTGGTGGGTGTTCACAGGAGTTGTTCCAGTTTACTTGTACTTTCATTTTCTTGTACTTTCCTGTTCTGCTTGTATTCTGGCCCCTTTTACTTACTGTACTCACTCTATTTACTATTCAGTTTACTTGAGTTCATATCTTTGTGTGTGCTTGGTTGTCTGTGCTTACAGGTTATAAAGGAAATGCCTTCCCAGTTTTAGGGAATACGCCTTCAGTGCTAGTCGCCAGCCCCTAGCTTATGGAAGGCGGGATTGGGGTAGTCACAGTATGGGCCTCGGGGATGGGTCGTGACATCTCTTCTAAATAAGATACCTATCAACTTCATTCTATGAAGATTTGTATCTTCCAGATTTTGGTCTGACTAAAAACCAGTACCTTCAGTTTCTCACATTTTCTACAAATCATTTCAACCTTCAAATAAACATGAATCTGGTAGACTCATTATGATGACCATGAGACCAGAAACCTTTAGCATCACCCACTTTCTTCTTCACTAAATACGATACCAAAAGTTTTTGTCTCTGTTGAATATGATGGTTTGCTGAATTCAATTGATTTGTATTTAGAAACTTTGACTTCAGAAAATTCCTTCATTCACAAACTTTTTCTTGTATCATGACTTCCATCATGACTTTGAATACATTGAATATTAGCTTTATCATCATCTCACTTACCAGGGAAAGTATTGTAACTTTCTTATCTTTCACCAATAGCTTTCTTTCCTTCTCAACCCAAATATGATTGACTTGATTATGACCAAAATGAATACAATTGGAATCATTTATTTCACTCTCACTTTCTTTTTTCAAGCTTGCATCATAAGTTTCAAAGAATAATTATGATTTATGAGAACTCTAGGATCAGAAAAGTGTCATCCTATTTAAATCATTTTCATACAGACTCTGATTCTCCACCATTATGATCAAACCTTTCATGTAGGACTCTGGTAAAGTCTTATGACCCTTTACTTCTAGTAAGATTATTCCAAAATATGATTTACCTTTTCAATTTTTATGACTCTATTCCCTTGAATGTGATGGTCTATTCGTTTTTCAAAAAATACAAACTGAGGTGATTTATTTTATTCTTAAACTTATTCGTGAACTTACTTTCCTTCTTAAACTCTGTTAACAACAAAATAAAATACCTAAATATGACCATCCTTATTATATTGGTCCTAACAATCTCTCCCTTTGGTTTTTTTGTCAACCAAGATTCAATAATCACTAAACTTTGTATCCTTAAGAAATGTACTACTTATCAACAATTCTAATCCTATGTAAGATAACTCATTATAGGAAACAAGAATCCTTTATAGTAAAACCATTCTATCCAAAAGTAGTGACCATGAAACCTCTTCAACTTTTATTCAGAAGCTTTCTTCCTTATATTTCTCCACTTCTTCATTTTCCCTAGAATACAAAAATTTTGTTTCCTAAAACCACTCCAACAAATAGTTAGAATACTTTACACACAAATACAATGTTAGATTCATATCTTACCCACAACTCCTCATTTTTACATGCTTCCATAAGGAAAGATTTATGAAATAACTATCCCCCTGATAACAATATCCAAAGGTAAGATGATATAGGGTAAAAAAAATAGCTTAACCATGATGATAAATAGGTTGGATGACCATGTTCAACCTCTATTTAGAAAAGTATTCTTTCAGTAAAGGTTTTGTCATAATGTCATCAACTTGTTCCGATGTAGGAACATACTCCAACATCAATTCATTATTCTCCACATGATCCTTAATAAAATGATATTTGATATCAATATATTTTGAATGATAATGTTGAACTAGATTCTTGGTGAGATTGATTGTACTTTTATTATCACAACCCTAGAGCAAGTGTAACATCACTTCAACAAGTAATTTTTCTAATTGATTATGAATCTACATAAGTTGGGTGGTATATCGAGTGGAATAAATATACTCAGCTTTGTTTGTACTAAGAATTGATGAATTATATTTCTTTTTATGCCATATAACACAACTCTTTACCAGAAATAATACTCCACCATATGTGGATCTTCTATCATCAGCATTTCCTCCCCAATCAACATTTGAATACCCAAACAAATCAATAATTTATGTTCTATCATACCTGATTCTGAATTTTTTTTGCCTCTAATGTATTTGAGAATTCCTTTTCTTGTAATTAAATGTGATTATTTTGGAGCACTCTAAAATATTTCACATAAGGAAACAACATAAACATTGTAAGGCCTTGAGGTAGTCAAATACATAAAAGTTCCAATCAGGTTTTGAAATTATTTCTGATCAACTTTTTTTCCTTCTAAATATTTAAACAACTTTGTTCCCACTGAAATTTGTGTGGAAACTGGTTTTGATTTTTCCATGCCAATTTTATTTTTAATTTCCTTGGCATACTTTTCTTTAGAAATAAATATGTGTTTCTTATTTTTCAAAATTTTGAACCCAAGAAATTATTTCATTTCCCAAAGCATGGACATCTCAAACAATATTTTCTTTTCCTTAGAAAATATCTCAAAAGTTTTTTCATCATTCCTAGAAAAAAAAATCATCAATATAAACAACTATTTTGAGGCAAGTCTCTTGACTTTATTTGATGTAAATATTTCTATCAATTCTTCCTTTATTAAAACACATATTTCTTAATAAAGTATATAATTTGTCATATCGTGCCCTCGGAGCTTGTTTCATCACATACAATGCCTTAATCAATTTTCATACATAACTTTTATATTTCCCAACAAAAAATACACAAGGTTGTTCAATATAAACTTCTTCATTAAGATTTTCATTCCTAAATTCAGATTTCACATTCATTTAAAATATTTTGGAACTTCGTTTTGAAACAATATTAATAAATATCATGATAGTTTCTAATCTTACTACCATAGTAAAGGTTTTATCAAAATAAATACATTCAATTTGTGAATAACCTTTTTAAACTAGTCTTTCCTTGTTTTTTATCACTTCTCCTTCTTCATTCAGCTTATTCTAGAAAACCCACTTTGTACCAATAATATTTTTATTATCTAGCTTGGGTATGAGTTTCCATGTATCATGCTTTTCAATAAAATTCAACTCTTCATTCATGGCCTGAACCTATTTTGGATACTCAAAAACTTTTCTCACATCATTTGGCTCAACTTTTGAGTGTAATGAAGTATGTGTAATATAATTTGTTGATCTTCTTGTTTTAACGTTCTAATGTGGATCAATAATAATATTCTAAGCTTCGAAAACTTTCATGTTGGTCTCCTGAACTCATTACATGTTCTTTTGCACTTTTACTCTGAAAACGACTATTACCGACTTTGGGTGATGGGTTCTTGGATCTTCGGAGGCTGTAATATGAAGGTCATGAAATGGACACCTAACTTCTGTGTCGACTTTGAACCACCTACTGTCCCCATTTGGTTGGGCTTCCCAGGACTCCCACTTCATTTTTTCAAGCAGAAAGCACTATTATATATTGCTAGTTTATTTGGTCACCCAATTAAACTTGATTTTTACACACATAACATGTCTCGACCATCAGTGGATCGAGTGTGTACTGAAGTTGACATCTCTCAATCGCTGCCTTCTAGATTTTGGTTGCAAAATGGCTCAAATGGTTTTGTCCAAGAAGTTGTTTTTGAAAATGTTCCTGTTTTTTGTAAAAAGTGCTCTAGAATCGGACATCATCATGCTGAGTGTGAGGAGAAAAACAGGATACCACCTCCCCTCCCCAAATTCAAATCAGTTTGGATAGAGAAGGATAAACCAAAAACCACCCAACCATTATCTATTGTTGGTAACAAAGGCACCCAGAATCCGTATGATGCCTCTATCTCCTTACTAGTAATGCAGAAGGATGAGGTCAAAACCTGTGCTGAAATTCCTACTGCAAAGACCAATATCAATGAACAAGGAGGAGATGAAGAGGTTCAATATGATTCAGATGAATCCATTCACGATGAACATGATAAATCTTGTCAGCTAGAGGAAGAGTTTTTGAAATCAAGGTCTAAAAAAGGAAAGAAACTGATGGTTGACTCAGATGGTTTTGTCACTCCTAACTATAGACAAGCAAAAAAGGTAAGGACCACTCCAAAACTAAAAGAACAATTATCACAAGATCCCTGGCTGCCCAGGTCAAGGATGAAAACTTCACCCCCCCACAGCCTGTGCCATCCAAAATGGTGTCTGAGTCTGAAGCAACAGATTCAGAATCCTCCTCCAGTGAGGATGATGATAATTACCCTGCTTTTAGAGATGCTTATGTAATGGAAGAAAATTTGGAATTCCCAAAAGATCTAGACTCATGGATAGACGAGAATGATAGAATTTATTTTAGAAAATACAAAGATGGTGACATGAGAACTGACACTTATCTGGAACTCCAGAAAAGAATGTTCATCTTTGTTGTTGAGGAATTCAAGAAGAACCCAAATTTAAACTTCAAAGGGATTCCATGGCAATGATCTATATTATGCTTTTGAAGACTAAGAATCTGCCCAGTTATTTTTTCTCTCTCTTGGATCTGGATTAGATCTGTTCAGTGTATTTCTATATGGGTTTTGCTTTTTTCGACTTTGATTGATAATGTATGTTTGAAGTATAGTTCGGGTTTCTACATTCAACCAATCGCTCTATTTAAATTGAGGTTTGGGGATCTCTTTTCCAAATGTGAATCTGTTTTAAGGTTGTCTTCTCTATGCTCTAAGACTACAACTGGATTGATCTAAATTTGGTTGTTTGGATTTTTATTACTATGATTTGAACCTCTACCTCTAGACTGGTTTAGAGGGGTTTTGATGGAATAAGAGGTTTTTTGTTTTAGCTTCACTCTGGTGATTTTGAAAGGTCATTTCATTCTGCTTCATTGAGGCATTTTTAGAAGCTTCAATCAGGCTGGTTATCTTTTATGCTTGATGTGAAGAATTTGGATGGATGGATCACTGCTTCTGTTGGATTCGGTTTGAATTGAATGATATATTCATCTTCATTTTTCCTATACTTTGGAAGTTAGGTTCTGATTATCCTGATTTTTGGCTTTGATTATATGTTTTAGTGGCATCTTGGGGCATGTTTGATCTGCTATAAACTTTTTATGAAGTCTAAGTTTTAAGTTCTCTATGGATTCTGGAAAAAAAATTCTTTTAGAGAGCATCATGATGTTTTTTTGTTAGAGAATCCTTCATTCTGTTTGGCTTTTCATTTTTGCTGAAGATTCTGAGGTTTTCATTCTAGCTGGATCTTCCTATTTATGCGCTTGATGTACAAAACATGGATGGTTGTATCTGGAATTTTTATGCACTCTTATGGAGGTTGGATACCACTACACTTTGAAGGATTTCATCTCGACAGATATGTATCTTTGTTTTTGGTTATTTTGCATGATTTCCAATGTACTCTCTTTAAATCCCCACTGGTGTAAACACATTACACTTCGTGCTTGTACTGCAACTTTTTGATTTTAATAAATTCCCTTAATAACATGAACTTGGAAACTGGTTCATGTCATCACATTTAAAAAAACTTTTATATAACTAGAATAAAAAATTCTTCCTACTTTTTTATTGAAATATCTATATCCTCTTCCTTTCAGAGCATAGCCATGTAAAATTCTATATTCACCTTTATGTTCAAGCTTTCCCAAGTTTCCACCTTTCTTCTTTATAATTAATGAGCTCCCAAAAACTCTTAAGTGTTTAAAATAATGAGTTTTTATATAAAATAATTCATATGGATTAATATGTGTTATTGTCCTATAGAAACATTGATTTTTAATATATATATATATATATAAGTACTCATGGATTTCCACCAATACTAATGAGAAAGACCATGTTCAAGTAACACAATTCTCTCCATTTCCACCAAAATTACATTATTTCTTTCAGTAACCCCATTTTTTTGGAGTGTATGGGGAAATATACTAATTCCCAATTCCATTATTTTCAAGATAATGTTCAAATTATTCATTTATATATTCACCACCATTGTCAGTTCTCAACTTTTTCACTAAATAATCATATTCTTTCTCAGTATTCCTCCTAAAACTTTTAAAAAATTTCAATGAATCTAATTTGTGTTTCATTTACATGACACAAGTAATACAATTTAAGTCATAACTAAAAGTAATGAAATACTTATCTATATTTTTTAGTTTTTTTCTCATTGGACTAAAGAAATCAGAATAGATAAGTTCCAGGGGTTATTTTGAATAGATATCAACTTTATTATGCATTTAGTTTGTAATATTTCCTTTTTGAAAAATAGTGGAATGCCAATATATTTTTTTTGGAAAATTAAGAACTTCTCAAACACTTTTTCTTTTAGATAACTTCGTTATGTTTCTCTAAAAAATTTGTCCCATCCTTTTTCCACAATTGAATTTCTTCCACCATACTCAAGTAACAATAGTTTTGTACCTCGCCATCTTGAGATAAGTTTCCATTTTTCTTTGGAATCTTGTAATAATTTTTCCATCCTTGTCACTTTTGAAAACCAATAAATATTTCCTGAAAGAAACTTTTTTACCTTCATAACATAATTTTAAATCACTTAGTAGGTTATGTTTTATCATATCAACATATTAGGAATTTTTCGATTTCAATTTTTCTTTTCCAATGATAGTTGATCCAATACCTTTGATTCTTAATGATTCATCACTATTGAATGTCACAGTTTCTTCTTTGAAATATTTCACAATATTCAACAATATCAAATCTCTAGTCATATGATAATATAAACCACTATAAAAAATCCAAGGTTGTTATCCCTTTTTAGCTTTCAAATCTGCTTCAACAATAAGTTCTTTTTATTATTCCTTTTCTTTCTTCATTTACAGCTTCTAAGAATTGTTAAGTTACTTTTGTTTTTCTAATAACAAAACAAGAAAACCCTTAGAAAGATGGCCTGGTTGTTTGCATCTTTCAAAAATAGTTTCCAATTACTAGAACCTATTTTCCACTTTCACACTATCTTTCTCAGGTATCTTTTGAACATTCTTTTTTGGATTTTTATTTTGAGGGAATTGACTCACCCTAAAACATTACCTTTCATAAGATGTGGAATGATTGTAATATTTTTGGTTGAAAAAAACACATATTTTCCATATGTTTGAATCCACTACAATACTAGTAGTATCCAAAAAAAATAATATTTTTCCTCTAGAGCTTACAAACTAACTATAATTGTAAACATGTTTTCCAGAAACCTTTTTGTCTTTCATATCTGAACCACCAACCTTTCTGTTATCAATTTGAAGCTTCATTACTTTTTGTACTTATCAAAATCAGAAGTAATAGAAACATTTTTTTATTCAGAATATTTAGAAACATTTTTAGACTCATTTTTTTTTAACTTATGAATTCCCAAATTTGTTAGTCTTGTCCACATACATAACTTTTCCAACATTTTTTTTCTAGAAATGATTCTATCTTTCTTCTAAAACTTAAAAGGTAACTTTTTTTATAATTCTTAGGCTTAACCTTTCTAGAACTTTAACCAACTAAAATAGAGTCTTCAAAACATTTATTCCTAAATTCATATTTGGAGAGTTTTGGTTGGACAAGTTCTAGATTTTCTTCTTTGTCCTTCATCTTTACTTCCAGAAGATCATTACGATTCATTTATTCCTCAAGAGATTTCATAAAATCATTAATTTACACTAGAATATTGTTCTTCTCTTATGAAAAAAATTATTGAGTTTTTCTGAAGAAAATTCATCTTCCAACTTCTTGTTTTGTTTTTCAAGCCTTCTGATCTTTCTCAGACATTCTTTTAACTATTCTTTCAAATGCATTTCATGTTGAGTTTCTTCTTCATCATAACTATTGATTCCGAATTCTTCATTATTCATTATTGTAATAAAATTATTGTCACTAACAAACTCGGTATATTTTTTTTATTAAGCTTAAATATCTCATTATTCTTCGTATTTAGATAATAAACTTATTCTTTTGGATTTTAGTATTTTTTTTATATTTACGTCAAGAAAAGGATTTATCTCTATAACCTTATTTCTTCCATGATCTTCTTAGCTTTCTTTATTATTTATTAGTATCTTCTTCTTTATTTCTTCATGTAAAATTGGCCGCAAAGTGACTAGAGGCTCCACATTCAAATCATTTCAAGTGAATTTTCCCTTTCTATTTACCTATTCCTCTTTTTAAATTTTTAGAAAATAGGGATAAAATGTTATCAAGATTTTTACATACCTCATTTTCAGAATCATAATCCCAAGCTTATTCTTCAATAAAAACCTTCTTTGAATTTTCATTCTTAATATAATTGAAATACATTTCTATATCAACTTTTATTTTCATTTTCATAGATTTTTCCATTATCATTTCATAATTGATTAGAGTGATATGTAAATCATTTAAAGATAATGTTTCAGGAAATCTATCTTCCAATGAATAAACATTATAATCAATCTTTTCTGGAAGTATTCTCATGATATTTTCAACAACTATATAATCCTATATCTTTTCACCAATAAATATAATATTACTAAAAATATCATTTACCATAGAAAATGAGTACCCAACAGATCCATGGTCACCCATTTTCAAATATTCATACTTCAACCTCTAGATTTGTAATTTTTTCTTCTTCACTTTTATATTTCCTTTGTATATGTTTTTAGCTTATACCATATACCTTGGGTTGTGGAAATACCTTTCACTCTTAGTAATTCACCTTCAAAAACTGATGATAATAAATAATTCTTGGCCCTTCCAGCATTCTCAAGATTCTTCTTATCAATAAATGTAAGAGAAACTTTCTCATCAATAGGAGGAAACTCATATGTTGCAGCTTCAAGAACATCGCATCCAATATAAATTAGATCAAGAAACATTCTATCTTTACAAATATGATAATTATTTCCATAAAAACTAAAAAATCCTTTATTATTCACACAATTGAGATTCTCCATCAACTTCTCTAAAAAACTTCAGCAAAGAATAAGCAAAGGGAACCTTAGAGTCTAATACCAATTGTTTTTCACAATTATAATAATTGTATCATTGAGAGGGGGAGGGTTTAATCGGTGATATCTTTTTCTTTTATGCTTCCTTTCTAATAAAACAACTTTTTCCTCATATTAATCATTTTTTCCCTGCTGAAAAAAAATCAAAAAAAACATCCCTAGTAAAATAAGTATTTTATAAGGTTCATTATTCAATGAGAATAGATACATCCTTGGTATGGTTTGGAAATGATAAAATACCACACAATCTACTAGAAAAAATCCATTTGTGTGGAATATAACCTATAGGATATAACCTTTAACTTCTGTAAAACTATGTAAACAATTAAATAGTGCATGTTTTCCTTATAGATAAATTAATATAATAAAAAGTTTTTGTAACAAATAATGTTACTTGTGCTTCTTTATCAACTTCCACAAATGTATTATTTTGAAATCACTTCTTCACTTTCTTACCCAGAAGCTGGTAAGAACTTTAAGGACTGTGGATATAAAACTCCAATATGATTGTCAGTCCAATTCTTCTAGTATGAATCTCCCAAACAGATTTCCTAATATGATAAATGTGTATCTTATAGAATACAACTGAGAAAAATCAGAACACTTACTTCTCATTCAGAAAAACTCAATATGGAAATTCCGGTCTAACTATCTAGCCCGATACGATGGCCAGCCGAATATGATGACAAGAAGAATATGATACTCAGCTGAATATGATGATCAACCGAATACATTGAAAAATAAAATAGGATACTAAGATGAATATTATTATCAGAAAAATACAATGACAATAATAATATGATACTCTGCTAAAAACAATGATCATTCGAATACGTTTCAATATTGTCCCTCCTCGTTCAACTTTTGTTCAGTGACAATTATTCAAGAAATACTCAATCGAGAAACCCTTATTCTATCTCTAGAATTTTGGATATTATCTCTCTTCTTATGGATAATACATCTATCATCAAAAAAGTATGATATACTTTTCTCCTTCTTACTCTCCCTAAAGGTGGTTTGTGCGGGAATCCTAAATACTTTCCCGCTCAACCAAATTAGCCAAATTTGGATATATAATTTAATTTCAAGTTAATTTTTGACTTATTTAACAATTATTGATTCTTATTGATCCTTCTTGAATCCTATAAAAACTTATTCACTTTTCGAACAAAAATTTGATTCCAATTCCAATACTGATTTTCTCAATCTGATTTCTTCATTACGATGCTCTATACCAAATGAAATACAATCTCCCCATTCCAATTTTTTCATTACAATATTCCCCATTATAATGAAGATAATAGATTAATTCAAACATATTCAATAACTTACACTTATTATTTTATTTAGGTTGATGATCTAGTATCAACTCCAATACTATAGATCTTGACACAATTGATAAAAGCATTTGAAAAAAAATCAGAGTTCTTCTTTCTCTTCGAAATACAATACCCATCCACTTAATTTTCCAAATATTTGTATCTTTTGGATTTTGGTCGGATTAAAAACTAGTACCTTAAGTTTCTCACATTTTCCAAAAATATTTAAAACCTTCAAACAAATATGAATCGAATAGACTCATTACTATTATCTTGAGACCAAAAACATTCATTTTCACCTGCATTATTACTCACGGAATATGATACCAAACAATTATTTCTCTGTTGAATATGATTACATGCCAAATATGATGGATCAGTATTCAGAAAATTCTACTTCAGCAACTTCCTTCATTCACTAACTCATTCTTGTATCATAACTTCCTTCATAACTTTGAATACATTGATGATCAGTTTTAGCATCATCTGACTTACCAATATAATTATTGTTGCTTCCCTATATTTCCCCAACATCTGTCTTTCCTTCTCATCCCGAATACAATTGACATGATTATGAACAGACTGAATACAATTGGAAACATCTCTTTCATTCCCCCTTTCTTTCATCAATCTTGCATCATACGTTTTATAGAACACTTATGATTTTTGATAACACAAATATCAGCAAATCATTGTAAAATTTAAATCGCAGTCATGTAGATTCTAATTATCCACTATTACAATCAAACCTTTCATACTAGACTTAGGGTATGTATGATGACCCTTTACTTCCTGCAAGATTCTTCCTCAATCTGATTGAACTTTTCATGTATTAAGAGTCCAATCCCTTAAATACGATGGTAAATCATATTTTCAACAAATACAAAGTGATGTGATTTATTTTCTTCCTAAACTTATTCTTGAACCTCCTTTTATTATTAAACTCCATTGAAAACAAAATAAAATAACTAAATATGACCATCCTTATCATTTTGGTCCTAAAAAATATAAATCATTATGGATTATTATATGGCACAGATTCATTAGATTTGGTATCCCAGATTATATACATAACTTTTAACAGACGAACAATACCCACATTATCTCTCTATCCTACATAGAACTCATGGTTGGTTTAGGAGCTCTTAATAAGTGGTTCTATTTCATCTTTTCATTGATTCATGAAACTGGGGTTGACATCTAGATACACTACATACAAAACACACACATAGGTTTTGCCACCCCATTTTGTGGTCCATGTGTTCCCTGTGCACACTATGTGAACTTCCGATGGGTGATCCAGAAGCCCATTCACCTATTTCTTCCTTAATGGATAGGTTAGCTGGCTCCCATGAATGGTTAATCCATGGTCGCACAAGTTCATGGTTGATATGTCCTAGAAAGTTGGCTTGACTGTCTAATTTTGTTCCCAAATACACTTAGAAAATATCTAGTGTAATATTCCATTATATAATAATTTCAAACACTCAAATACCAAGACATATACTACTAATTTCCTCTTCAATAATTCTTCATACTAAATGATATTCATTTTTATGTACCTATATTTTTTTTCAAGGTCTCCATATAACACCTTATACTATAATAATTAGATTTCATAGATTTTTTATTCATCATGAAAAATAGAATTTTGTATGATCACAATTAAACTCTTCAAAAAAATTCTTGCTCCTCGTGAAATAATGAAATATGACATGACCTTCATAAATTCCTCTCCCTTGAATTTCTTAATAATCATAATAAAGGAATACAATTGGATGTGTCATCTTCATTCATTATTTAAGTATATAACGTGCTTGATCAATACACCATTAGCACTTGTCTTTTATAATTATAAACAGTTCAACAATAATCATATATAGAAAATAAAATTATTCCAAAGAAATATATTAAGATAATAATAATTTAATACTATATTCTTTATCAAGTTTTCCAAGAAACATTCACTTTAACATCAAGCTTGAATATCTTGGATACTCCTTCAGAACATCCAAAATTTTCATTCATTCTAACTTGTTCAATATATTATCATAAATGAGATATTTCTATTTCATTGACCACCATTAACAACCAATAACAACCATATATAAAAAATAAAACTCACACAAAAGGTTGAATCTTCATAAATATGAACTAAGTTATCAAACATGATGTAGTGAGAGTTACCACAATGCTCTGATAGTCATCATACCATGGTTTATAGTGTATAAATGTTCTCGATACCATCTGATGGTACTTATTTCAAATGTTATAGTATATCATTAGACCAATAATTATATAATTATTATCATTATCATTGATCTTATTGAAACATCATGTGATTATGTAAAGATATATTATTTATTGTTAAAGAATTTTAACAATCAAATCATTAATGATGGACTATTGTAATGAGTTAAAATGGTGGATCCAAATATTTTTCCATTTAATAATTTATAAAATGTATTGATTTTAATAGGCTTTTTTATTCAATGAAGGAGTCATATAAATATATTTTATAGACCTCATTCGGGTAAACTTGTGATTATACAAAAAAGATGAATCGTTCTCTAATATCTTCTCTTAATTTCCCTTTGTAGAGGAGGTGTTAGCACGCCATTGAAGTATAAGGGGTCCTACCAAAACAATTAGTGATTCTAATTTTAGGTGGATACCATTAGAGGTAGGAATCAATCTACTTTTGGAGGGGGAATTTGATCATGTTCATATTTTGAAAACATTCACAATGGAAAGAGAGATATAATTTTTTTATGGTTTTTTATTTAATCTTGTTGGTTCTTATCCTATTTGATAAAATATGTATTTTTGTGTTTTATTTAATTTTTTATGGTCATTAAGATGCACCATAAAACCCTTAATTGGTATTAGAGACTGTGATGATGATGTTTAGAAAATTATAAAAATTTTAATGTTTGTTTAGAATAATAAATAAAGTCATAAATCCAAATAGCGGATAATTTTTTTTAAAAAAAATGGAATGGTTTATAAAATAAGTTTATAGTTTACAAAAACATTTAATAAAATGACATTTTTTTAGCAAAACATCACAGTTTTCTTATCATAAAATAGTACATAATTGTTTGACATTTTTACATTGTGGATTCCAAACCAAAATGATCATGTTTTATAGTAATGAGAATCACATTATAAAAAACAATGGCACAGATAATGTATACTTTAAGATTGATTAAAATTATTCTAATAGTAATCATTATATGAATATAATAGTTGCATGCTAAGTAAGATATAGATTATTTTTTCCCTTCAATCGTGATTATGATTTTTTATTTTAGTTATGAATTCAATGATAAGTGTTTCTTATGATTTATATATATTTGGTGGTAGAATTGTATTGTAATTGAGGTCGCACTTGAGTATTAATCCACGAATAGTAAGACTTTTGATCAGATTTCTCACTCATGAAGGGGATTAGGCTTTTTATAAGAAAATTATGGGTTGGAAACCCATCACACTATGCTTTATCTTATGAGTATTTTGTTTTCCCATTATTTTAAGGAATTATATAAAAAAAATTCATGCACCATATCCATGGGATGTATTTGGATATGTAAAAATATAATTAAATTTTATTATTGGATAAGTAACATAAATCATGAATTTTATAAAGTTTTGTATATTAATATGTTTACAACATATTTATTTGGTTTAAGTAATATGATTCTATACTAAATTAGTAGAAACAAGTATATATATAGTGTTAAAATGAAATGTAAAGATTTAATGTGACATAATATATATATATATAATAATCAAAGGATGCATATAGAAATGGTGACTCTAAGAAAACCCAAAAAAAATATTAATTTTGAGATTCATTTAAATGTGAATATAAGTTAAGACATTGATCATCCAAATAAGTAGGTTCATGTTAAAGCTAGATTCCAATGTATTATCTTGTGTATGGCATAGTGGATGTACCTTACCCTATGATTTAGGTAACCATGTCATGTTGTATGATTTGGGATATAATTAGTTGGGAAACCCAAAAATATAAGATACATTAATAATAGAGTTGTGTATATCTATATGATGGATTTGGGAAAAGGGTTATATACTCAACTCTCCAAGATTCATATGTGATATGGTTAGAATAACGACCTATATAAAGAGATAATATTTTATAGTAACACTAAAATGGACTCAAAATTCAGTGAAATATGGATATGGGCGCACTAAATAAATAGTGTATGGAGTAATAATTTTTAATATGAGTTATTTAAATAAATTACTAATTGAAATAATATAAAACATAATACTCACCTAAATATATATATTAATACATATAATTGAATTTATCATGAACATAATTTTAAAATCTATTATGGGATAAACTAATAGTTAATAGATTATATTTCTATGGTTGAAAAATGTTCTCAAGGAGAACCATTTTGAGAATGTAGATGTGAATGTTATAGATATGGATCATGTATTTTTATTGGTAACTATATACTCATAATTGGGAGATAATTGATGAAAGTATAAGCATATATATGTGTTAGAAATGAGGAAATAGTTTTCAGATTAGAAGTATGGACTTATGATTGAAGTCTACCTAGTAGATTAATTCAAGAATTAGAAAATTATTAATATGTTTTGGCCATAAATAGAAATTTTATTTCTATATATTATTTTGATAAGAAGGGTTTTCATTCATGATTAAGAACAAGATTCATTATATATAAAATAATTAAATGTTTTATTCCATTGGAAATATGGTGAATGGTTTATACATTCTTGATATGAATAATAATATCTATAATATTTAAGATAATAAAGTCATGGTGAATACTAATACCACTTATCTTTGTAATTTTCACCTTCTTTATATAAATTATAAATAAATCCAAATTCACCATAAACATAGATTTTTAGAATCATTTTATTATGAATGTTTTGATAAATGAAAATCTTATTTACTAGAAAAAATGGCCAAAGGACGTTTTAGGTGAAAATGTAAGAGAACTACATGATTATTCGACATAATACATAATGATGCGTGTGGAATAATGAGTAGATAAAAAAATTTGATTAAGGTACTTTATAACTTTTACTGATGAATTTAACTAATATGGTTATGTTTTTCTAATCAGACAGTAGTTTAAGACCTTGTTATTGTTCATGGTGAAAAAAACTGAAGTAAAAAAAATAGGAAAGACTATTAAGATTATTGGATTATATTAGGATGGTGAAAACATGATCTATGAATTTATTGGTCGACTAAGGGATTAAAAATCATTTCAAAAATCACTCTTCTGGGAACACCACAGTGGATAATGTGTTTAGGTTGAGGAATAATAAATTGTTAGACATGGTTTAATTGATGATGAGTATTTGAAGCATGTTATAGAAACTAATGAATTTATACTTAACCACATTTAATAAAAAGAATTCATAAAAACATCATATGAGATATTGAATTTTAGGAAGCCCAATTCATATTTTATAAGGATTTAGGGTCATGAAGAATACATTTATTGTCCAAATTTTTATAAACATGACTCTAAATTTAGACCAGTGTTTTTATATTTTCCTAAGGGAACTATGGGATATTATATCTCTAATTATAATTAATCTAATATTATTGTGTCTTGGTATGTTATATTACTAGATAAGTTTAAAATGAATGATAAGGTCATTGGGAGAAAAAATAAACTTGGAGAAGTTTAAAACTAATAAAAAGGAATGGTTCTTCAGATTGAATGTGAGTTAGCTCCATAAATAATTGTAGAAACATAACCAACTCATTTTAAAAAATAATATAGATGATGATATTGAGTGTGATAATGTGTTTTTTTTAGAATCCATGAGATCTAAAATGGAATATTTGTACACTAATAATGTTTGGATCATTCTAAATGTGCCTAAATAGGTAAGACCCATAAAGTTTAAATGGAGATTTTATAAAAAAAATAGCATATATGGTAAAGTGTCTACCAATAAATATCGCTTGGTGGAAAAGGGATATAAAAAATTCATGGTATTGATTATGAAGTGTTATAGCCATAAATTTTATAATGTTTTCTATTTAAATAATTTTACAGTCAATGGCATGTGGTATGTGAAATAATGAGTTTAAAATAAACTGAAAAATACTATTAAAATATTATAATTTAAATGTTTTCATTATAAGTCATTGGATTGTTAGGTTTAAATAGGGTTAATAGAATTGTGAAATATATGCAGAAATTTTTTACTTAATAAAAATATAATGATTATTTCCTAGGAAATAAGAGCTCAATTTAAAAAAACTACAATATTAATAGAGATATTTTTTAGAAAACATACTTATGTGTGTAATGAATTTTCATCAAAGTAAATTAAGTTAATCACCATATATGAGTGATTTTACAGAAATTTATAGACCATATATTTGATAAAATAAATTAATATTCATCTAATAATGTTTACTAGATAATTAATGAGTATAAATTCATTTTATACTTCAAAAATACCTTTTATTCAAAAATATTTTTTATTGCATTTTATGCAAGGATATTATAATTAATTTCTGCCAATTTTAGAAAAAAAATTTATAAAATGGATTTTTTTTTTGAAATCATCATTTCAATATTAGATTAAGGTAAATCTTTGGTATTTTTTATAAAAGGTGGATTTTTTGTTGAATAGTGAAAAATATTGATTTAACAAAAAATATCAATTCTTATATTTTAATCAAAGTAATTTAAATGATTCATTTTATTTCGTATTTTTTTTAAAGTCACAAAAGTTTAATTTTGTTAAAAAATCTAAATATTTCTTTTCGAATCAAAATTATAAATTTTTTTGTTATAAAATTATTTTTTTCTTAAAACATGCATTTTTCTAAAAACTATTTTTCATTACGTTTCATGCGGTTATATTAAAATTAATTTTTGAAATTTTTGAAAATTAAAAGTTATAAAATGGATTTCAGATTTGGAATTAGTATATTAAAATTGTGAAATGTAGTTAATTTCCTTTTTAGTCATAATGAATAGTAATCGTGATAAAGGTTCAATACCCTAGGAAAGGTTGAAATGGGGTTAAAACTATCAGATAAGGTCTAAAAATAGTTAAAAACTTTAATTTATTTCATTTTATGAGTTTATTTAAAATATAACAATCCTATATTCAGAAATATTATATTTTTGTGCCACTTTACTTTGATTACAACCATTGTATTATTTTAAGATTATAATAGTTAAAAAAATTACTGTCTTTCTTTAAATATAACTAATATGTTTACATAGAGATAAATAAAATTATTAATGGTTATAAATGGTTTTTTTAATATGGATAATTTTTTTATGATATTAATTCATTTTTAATTTGTATTGATGGAATAATTACCTTGATTGTTTATGAAACACTGACACGGGGCATGTGAAAGCAGTAGAAAAATCAAGTAATTTGTTTTGAAATCCTTAGAAATTATATTTTTTGGATGAATTATGGTGTTAAATGAATTTATTCAATAATGAAAATGTATAATTTATGTTCATATATTTTATATTTGAGTTTTATTGTTTTCTTGATGTATTTTAATTCAAATATTGTGAAGGGTTCCAAAAAAAGACTTCAAACAGTATTTAATGTTTAAAATTATTTTTATATCATTATTAAATCATAAAAATCATATTTTACCTCAAATTCATAGGAATTTTTTATCCAATCATGAATTTTTCATGTATATTCCACTTTAAACTTTTAAAATTACTTTCTTGACACTTAAAGATTGAAATATTTGTTATAACGGTTAAGGTTAAACAACATTAATGAGGAGATTAAAATAATATTAATATTTTAAATAATTATTAAACATATTTAATTTGATTAGTTGATTATATTTAGACCTTATCCTCATAACCATAAATGATATGGAACTTCTGATTCATTTTACATGAGTTAGACACATATTATATATTAATATTTAAAATATTTACAAGATTATCACCCACCTAATTTATAAAAGATAACCACCACTCTTCTCATTCTCACACTTAATAATAAATTTATCTCAATAAATAAATGCCCAAACCCTTTAACAAACATCATACCAACTTCTTAGAGGTTTTTTTATCACCAAAAGACCAACCTAGAAGGATTAAGGTGTAAGCCAAAGGAGATTTTCCAAATAAGAGGCATAACTCTTAACCAAGTGTTATCATGTTTATTTATTCCTCCCAAACCATTAAATATTCTCTAAACATGATTATATTATAACATAATTATATTTCATATACATAAATTTTATTATGATAATGAAACAACTCTTTTTCATCTCATTTTCCATTATATGGGAAATGAAAACATCGCTTCTGCATACGTGTGGACTACCACCTCCACGAAGCGGTGTGTTTCATTTTTCATCACTACCTAACAAGACTAATTATTATGATGGATTTAATAAATATATATTGTATTTATGAAAAAATTAATATTATTTAAAGATAATATATTACTTACCTTCTTACCCTTCTATCCGTTGGAAAATGATAATGTCACTCATGTGTCCATGTAGACTGCCACCTCCACGAAGCGGTGTAGTTTGTTTCTTATATTCCAATAATTATGGGTTATAAAATTGAATTTAATGAATAAAAATTATAATTATTTCATGATTAATATTCTGTAGATAATGGAACAATGAACCCATTGACCTTGGTCAACCTACTGAATTTATTTTGTGATTATAAACAGAACATCCTCAAAATGTCTGATATGAACTTAATTAATTTGGAAAATATGTAATACATGGTAATAAATGAAATAAAATGGATTATAATAAGTGAATAAATATTAAAAAAATTATTAATCAATTAAATAATTTATTTTATTTTATTAAATAGGAGATATATAATGTATGTAGTGAGTCATACTTGAGGTAAGCGATTTCTCGCCTCAATTTCATTTTGTTGAGACTCTTATAGTGACCCGGGATTAATATACATGGATATTAAATCATTTTAGATTAATATTCATCACATTACAAAAATAAATGCCTGGGGACCATGATAGTTTAGTTTCATTGGAAATATGGAAGCATAATCTTCTAACTTTGTGGATGATCTTCAACATCTCCCTTTAAAATATTCTCATTATAGTACTCCGACTTAAAACCTTTCCTCATAACCTGGGGATATGAAACACAAGAAATGGGTTACCTAAAATTATCATTAAGGGTAAATAAAGGAGATATATAATCATATAATGATCTTAGTGTAATGATACCATGATCATTACATTAGAAGATCATACCCTGCATATCAAAGATCAAAACCAAGTGTCCTGGAATAAACATTAGAAGTTTATAAAAAATGAATTATATGGGAATAAAGATCATAATACATGAAATAATAACATACACTACGGGAAAAATGGCTATTTGCGACGGGTTATTTGCGACGGGAATAAATCCTGTCGCAAATAGTCCCGTTAGAAACTTATTTGCGATGGGTTAGCTTACCCCGTCGCAAAAGGACTGGCGCAGTTTGCGTGCCAAATTGCGGGAAAGTTATTTGCGACGGGCGGTTACCGCCCGTCGTAAATAACCGGCGGCGGCAAAAGCTATTTGCGACGGGAATATACCCCCGTCGCAAATACCGGTGGTGGTAAAAACTATTTGCGACGGGGGTATATGTCGGTAGGTTATTATTTGCGATGGGACCCGTCGCAAATAACTATTTAACCGTTGACCGTAATAAATGATGGCTAAAGCATTTGCGACGGGTACCGTTGCAAATAATATTATTTGCGACGGGATACCCGTCGCAAATAATCTAACCTATAAATACCTCCATCCATTTTTTTCAATTCATTCTGAAACTCCATCTTCTCCTTCTCTCAAACTTCTATTTCTAGAGTTCAGCGTTTCTTAAGTTTAATTTTTTTCTCCGGAGTTGATATTGAAGTTTTCAAGAACGATCAGAGATCAACCTTAGATCAATTTTAAAGGTATTTATGTTCATTTTAGTTTAATATTTATTTTAAATTTTTTATTAGCTTCAATTATTCTTAATTAGTTGTAATTTAATTATGTTTACATTGTTTTGTTACTTAATAAATTTAAATTATTAGTATTGTTCATAGTTAATGGTAATTAGGAATAATTAGTAATAATTTTCAATAATTAAGAATAAATGCTAATAATTAGTAATAAATACCAATAATTAGAAATAATTACATTATTACATTATTAGTATATTTTATTATTAATATTAAAATAATATATTTTTTTATATTATATACAATTCTCCTTTCATCTGTGTGTTTTCTGTCTCCACATGTAATATTTGTATGTGGAGACAGAAAACACACAGATGAAAGGAGAATTGTATATAATATAGAAAATTATATTATTTTAATATTAATAATAAATTATACTAATAATGTTATTATTCCTAATTATTGGTAATTATTCCTAATTATTGGTAATTATATGAATAATTACCAATAATTAGCAATAATTAGCAATAATTAGTAATAATTAGTAATAATTACCAATAATTACTAATAATTACCAATAATTAATAATAATTACCATTAATTAGTAATAATTAGTAATAATTATCAATAATTATCAATAATTAGTAATATTTAGTAATAATTAGTAATAATTACTAATAATTACCACTAATTAGTAATAATTAGTACTAATTAGGAATAATTACCGATAATTAGTAATAATTAGTAATAATTAGTAATAATTATTAATAATTAGTAATAATTAGTAATAATTAGGAATAAATAGTAATAATTACCAATAATTAGTAATAATTACCAATAATTATCTATAATTACAGATAATTACCAATAATTTGGAATAATTACCAACAATTAGGAATAATTACCAATAATTAGGAATAATTACCAATAATTAGTAATAATTAGTAATAATTAGGAATAATTACCAATAATTAGTAATAATTAGTAATAATTACCAATAATTAGTAATAATTAGTAATAATTAGTAATAATTAGTAATAATTACCAATAATTCGTAATAATTAATAATAATTAGTAATAATTACCAATAATTAGTAATAATTAGTAATAATTAGTAATAATTACCAATAATTAGTAATAATTAGTAATAATTAGTAATAATTACCAATAATTAGTAATAATTAGCAATAATTAGTAATAATTACCAATAGTTAGTAATAATTAGTAATAATTAGGAATAATTACAAATAATTAGTAATAATTACAAATAATTAGTAATAATTACCAATAATTAGCAATAATTACCAATAATTACCAATAATTAGTAATAATTACCAATAATTAGTAATATTTACCAATAATTAGGAATAATTACCAATAATTACCCATAATTACCAATAATTACCGATAATTACCAATAATTAGGAATAATTACCAATAATTAGTAATAATTAGTAATAATTACCAATAATTACCAATAATTAACAATAATTACCGATAATTACCTATAATTAGGAATAATTACCAATAATTAGTAATAATTACCAATAATTACCAATAATTAGTAATAATTACCAATAATTACCAATAATTACCGATAATTATCAATAATTACCGATAATTAGTAATAATTACCGATAATTAGGAATAATTACGCATAATTAGTAATAATTACCAATAATTAGTAATAATTACCAATAATTAGTAATAATTACCAATAATTAGTAATAATTACCAATAATTACCAATAATTACCAATAATTACCAATAATTTCTGATAATTACCAATAATTAGGAATAATTACCAATAATTAGGAATAATTACCAATATTTACCAATAATTAGTAATAATTACCAATAATTAGTAATAATTACCAATAATTACCAATAATTACCGATAATTAGTAATAATTAGTAATAATTAGGAATAATTACCAATAATTAGTAATAATTACTAATAATTTGTAATAATTACCAATAATTAGGAATAATTATCAATAATTACCAATAATTAGGAATAATTACCAATAATTAGTAATAATTAGTAATAATTAGGAATAATTACCAATAATTAGTAATAATTAGAAATAATTACCAATAATTAATAATAATTAACAATAATTAGTAATAATTAACAATAATTAGTAATAATTAGTAATAATTACCGATAATTACCGATAATTACCAATAATTACCGATAATTACCAATAATTAGGAATAATTAGTAATAATTACCAATAATTACCAATAATTAACAATAATTACCGATAATTACCTATAATTAGGAATAATTACCAATAATTACAAATAATTACCAATAATTACCAATAATTACCAATAATTAGTAGTAATTACCGATAATTAAGAATAATTACCAATAATTACTAATAATTAGTAATAATTACTGATAATTAGGAATAATTACCCATAATTAGTAATAATTACCAATAATTAGTAATAATTACCAATAATTAGTAATAATTACCAATAATTAGTAATAATTACCAATAATTACCAATAATTACCAATAATTACCAATAATTACCAATAATTAGTAATAATTACCAATAATTACCAATAATTACCAATAATTACCAATAATTACCGATAATTAGTAATAATTACCAATAATTAGGAATAATTGCCAATAATTAGTAATAATTACCAATAATTAGTAATAATTACCAATAATTAGGAATAATTACCAATAATTAGGAATAATTACCAATAATTAGTAATAATTAGTAATAATTACCAATAATTAGTAATAATTACCAATAATTACCAATAATTACCGATAATTACCAATAATTAGGAATAACTATCAATAATTAGGAATAACTATCAATAATTTGGAATAATTACCAATAATTAGGAATAATTACCAATAGTATTAGTACTATGAAAATAATAAAAAATTTATATAATATTAAAATTATCAATATTTGTAACAGGTTTTGCTTTATTCTCAACATATTCAATTCTTAAAGGGTCAATTTTTAGGTCTATCTCAATAAAAAGTTTGCATTAGTCGTGTATGATGTAAACTCTATAATTATCCTTGCTTGAGTGTTTTTTCTAACAAATTATTCAAAACCAGTAATGCTTTTATATTTTATAGAAAAATATGGAACAACGAGGTCGTCAACAATCATTATTAGGTGACCGCATATGGATAAATCAATGTAGAAATCCAAACGGTTCTGGTTTAAATCCAGTATATGTAGAGGGTGTGGAGACTTTTTTATCTTTTGCGGCATCAAATCCAGAATTTGTTTCAGAAGGCAAAATAAAATGTCCTTGTAGAAAATGTGCATTGAGAACGTTTGACACGTTTGACAAAGTGGGGGGACATCTCTTGCATTTTGGTTTTCAACCAGATTATGTTTTTTGGTATCAACATGGTGAACGCAGTTCCAGAGCAGGTGATACCAACTTGATTCTGGATCCATCCCGGTTTCAAGATTTAGTACATGATGTTGCAGGTTCATCTGTTCAACATACAGAAACTCCGGCTAATATAGCTTCAAATCCTGAGTTGGCACCGTCTAAATTTTATGAGTTGTTGAGGTCTGTTGAGGATGCATTATATTCTGGATGCAACATGAGCAAATTAGAAGCAGTTGCAAAATTTATGGCTATCAAATCAGATAACGGAATGTCAAACACCTGTTTTGACCAGATATTTTCTTTGCTTAAAACAATGTTACCCAAAGGAAATTTTTTGCCTGCAAATTACTATGAGAGTAAGAGGTTGGTTCGAAATTTGGGACTTACTTGTCAGAAGATTCATGCATGTTCAAATGACTGCATTTTTTATTCTGGGGAAAATGAGTCATTGGATAGTTGTCCCACATGTGGGCAACTGAGATATAAAGAAGGACAACATGGGAAGTCTGGCTTGATTCCTGTAAAACAGTTGAGATATTTTCCACTTACATCCAGACTTCAGCGTTTATTCATGTCTAAGAATACAGCGACAATGATGTCATGGAATAAAGAGAATATTTCAACCGATAAAAGCTTGAATCATCCAGCCGATGGTGATTCATGGAAACATTTTGATAGAGTGCATCCATCCTTTGCTTTAGAAGCTAGAAATGTTCGATTGGGCCTTTCTACTGATGGTTTCTGTCCGTTCGGATCTTATGGTAGTCAATATTCATGTTGGCCTATTTTTTTAACTCCGTACAATTTACCTCCATGGATGTTGATGAAGGAGCCATATATCTTTTTGACTTTACTAATTCCAGGACATACAAAGAAAAATATTGATGTTTATTTGAAACCATTGATTGATGAATTAAGTTTATTGTGGAGTACTGGTGTCAGTACATATGATGTTGCAACGAAACAGAATTTCATACTGAGAGCAGCATTGATGTGGACAATTAGTGACTTCCCGGCTTATGGGATGTTATCTGGCTAGAGTACAAATGGTCAGAAATCATGTCCTTACTGTTTGGGAGAGAACAAAGCATGTATGCTCATTCATGGAAAGAAACCTTGTTATTTTGACTGTCATCACAGATTTCTTCCAGCTGATCATCCTTTTCGCAGAAACAGATCTCAGTTCAGAAAAGGAATAGTTGAAAGGGATGGACCTCCAAAAATGCTATCAGGTTCGGAGTTAAAATCAGTTTTATTTTCATTACCTCCCATCACTTTTGATCCCACAATAAACCAACAGAAAATTTCTGGTTTTGGGAAAGAACACAATTGGATTAAACGTAGCATATTTTGGGATTTGCCATATTGGTCTGATTTGTTGGTCCGACACATGTTAGATGTCATGCACATTGAGAAGAACTGTTTTGATAATTTGTTTCATACAGTTTTGGATACGCCGGGAAAGAGAAAAGACAATGTAAATGCACGTTTAGATCTTGCCCAAATTTGCAGGCATCCAGAACTGGAACTGTTTGAGAATATCAGAATAGAAAGGTTACTGAAACCAAAAGAAGCTTATACACTGTCTAAAGAAAACCGTTTATTATTTTGTCAGTGGATTGCAGATTTGAGGCTTCCATATGGCTGTGCTTCCAATTTGGGTAGATGTGTAAAGAATGGTCATATTACTGGATTAAAAAGTCATGATTGTCATGTTATAATGGAAAGAATTCTATCCATTGGATTAAGAGGTCTGTTGAATTCTGTGATTTGGGATTCCATAACAGACATGTCTCATTTTTTTTGGGAAATTTGTGCGGCTACAGCAGATTATGATGCTCTATGCAAACTTAAAGAAGATGTTGTTGTAATTATATGTAAACTGGAAAAAATATTTACTCCGTATTTCTTCGACTCAATGGAACATTTGATGTTACATTTTCCATATGAATCCAAATGTGGTGGTCCAGTACAGTTTCGATGGATGTACCCATTTGAAAGATGCATGCAAAAATTGAAAAGAAAAGTACGTAACAAAGCATCTGTTGAAGGATCTATTGCAGAAGCTTATTTGAAGATGAAATATCTTTTTTCTACTCCCATTATTTTGAATCTGAGTATCCTTCAAAACACAACCGAATGGGACGGAACGAGAGGAATATTGATGAAATTGACAATCAATTATCTGTTTTCAACTAGCCAAAGCTTGGTTTTGGTGGAGTTTATGAACGTTGGCTTTCAGATGATGAACATCACAGAGCTCATACGTATGTTCTGCTCAACTGTGAAGAGATGACATTAGTTGTACTGTAAGTGTTTATATCACTTATTCTATCATTTATGTTACAGTAAATAACTTTGGTTTTTTAGGTTGTATGATAATCATATAAAAAAACAAATTCCACAAATTACAGCAACTTCTCTCGAAGAACGCCGACTGAAAAATTTCTCTCAGTGGTTTCAAAAACTGGTAACATAAATTCTTTATCTTTTAGCAACTCATTCAATGTATAGTTTACTATATTGATAATTATTTCACAACTTTTCAGGTGTCTCGACATGCTGATAAAATTGACAAACGACTGTGTATATTGAGTAACCCACCTTCCAAATTTGTTAAAACTTATAATGCATATGTGGTGAATGGATTTCGATTTCACACACATGCATATGGGGAATCGAAAAAAACAATGAACAGTGGAGTTAGCTTGAGAGGATCTCATCATCGAGAAAATGATGTTGGCTTTTATGGAATACTTGATGAAATCATTGAACTCTGTTATCTTGGAAAACATTACATAACCATGTTCAAATGTCAATGGTTGGATACAGAGAGAGCTGTGCGTGTTCATCCGACTCATGTAATCATCGATATTAAATGTAAAAGTGTTCTCGTAGTAAATGAACCATTCTTATTGGCTCAACAGGCACATCAAGTTAATTATGCAAAGTACTATGCTACATCAAGAGACTTGACTGATTGGTGGAGTGTAATAAAAATCAAAATTCGAGACAATCAGTTTAGTCAAAGTGAATGTTCTTTCACTGATGTGAAAAGAATTGAAGTTTTTCAAGAGAGTCATGAAAATCAATCTTTTTTACAAAGAGACATGAGTATCGATGACGACACCCCACATTTAAGAGTCGGTGATGACGATGATGTTAATGATGTCACATATGAATTTGAAATGGTAAGAGATGAAGCAATTGGAACTCGAATGGATATCGATGATGTTGAGGAGGAATATGAAGATGACATTGACATATATGAAGATGATGATGAAGATGAACACTGATAGAATTCCATGGTAGTTATATACAATCATAATATATATATATATAATAGTAATTGTCAATTATTTGCTAACAACATTAACATTTTCTATTTCAGATGGACGACGAGACATTTCGTGAGTTGGCGGATGCTGACCTGCATTTCGATGCGGATGAGTTGCTGGCAGATGACCCTCAGCCTGCAGGCGCTCCAGGGAGTACGCAGAGGGGGCGCGGTCTTGTACGATTGATGATTCCTGACCCCATCCCCGAGCGACGTCCACGTCTTGGGTTTGATCCACGCACATGGAGGTGTGATAACCTGTGTGATAATCTGTGGATTTGACTAAGATTTCATTAATCTATTCACATAATAAATGTTTATTATTTTTACAGTTTTCCGCATATAGCAGTCAGACAGGGCAGCACTATTTTGCGCAACTATTTCTCTCAGCTGTGGACCACATGGGAGCAGATTCCCATTGATTTGCAGCAGGCCATGTTCAGCCATTGGTTGGTACGTACGTAAATAAATAATTTTTATTTTGAAAATTATTTCATTTCTAACTTGATATTTTGATTTATTTGTAGGGTTTATGGTATCCGATCGAGGATACCATGCGACGCCATCTACAAGGCATGGGAGGTGGCCATGTGTGATCGCTTGTGTCAATTTTTGCACAATTTAAGAAAAGATGCCATGAAGAAAGCAAGAGTGTCAGATTTTGACGAGTCATGTAGAGCACACCGACCAGAGTACATTTCATCCCATGTATGGGATGGATTATGTGCGCACTGGTTGAGTGGTGACTTTCAGAGGAGATCATCGGTGGGGAGGAAGAATCAGGGGAGACAGGAGGTGACTCATCGAGCTGGGAGTCGTTCTTTCAGTACTCATAGACAGCATCTGGTACGTACATTATTTATAAATATTTTATATAACTATAAATATTAATAGTTTATTTTTTATTCTTATAGGCTGTCGAGCACCCCGACATTACGGAGTACGACGTATATCAGAGGATGTATAGTGATCCTGCTTTTGGGGAGCTCAAAGGTGATCGTCAGCATCACATCGTGGTCAGTATTATTTGTTTTCAAGTTTAAAAATTAACTGTATATAATATATTCACAATTTTAATTTTAAATTGCAACTATAGGAGTCATATGAGGCCGCAGCGTCACAGACCCGGCCTGAGAGTCAGGCCGAGTCATCAGATCAGACCACTGGCTGTCAGTTTGATGAGACGTCATGGATGCAGGCCACCCAGTATGCCTTCGAGAAGGGCCGGGTAGTTGGTATTAGCTCTCGACTGACTCCCGGAGATTATTATGGCAGTGCTGCGATGTCGGCGTCCAGCTCGGGAGGAGCTCGTGCATCTTCTTCTACTACACAGTATGAGGATCAGTTGCGATCTCAGACTGCATTGATAGATAGTCTCCGATAGGAGCATGATTAGATGCATCAGTAGCAGCAGCAGCATGAGGAGGAGCGTCGACGCCAACAGTAGTTGTACGAGGAGCAGATGAGTCGGTGGCAGCAGCAGCACCAGGAGCAGATGGAGTACATGCGCCGACTCACGCATGCTTTAGGGATGGAGTTTCCTCCACCAGCATCTGCAGATCCCCCCCTCCCCCCCTCCCCCCCCTCCCCCCTCCTTCAGATTAGAGTTTGTTTTTATGTTATAAAGTTTGTTAAATCAAAATATGAACTTTTTTCTATTCGTAGTTTCCGTCTCATTATAAAATATTAATAATATTATATTTTGAAATAACAATATTAATATGAATAATAATATTATTTATATTTTATAATATTAAATTTTATATATATATTAAAATTTTATAATATTATAATTTAATTATATTTTTTTTGTAATATTTGAATTATTTTAATATTTTAATGTAAAATAATTCTATTATTTTTATATTAATTAAAATAACTTATTAATATTTTTTTTATTTATGAATTATAATTCTAATATTATTATATTAATTAAATCATTTATTAATATTCTATTATTTTTTATTTTTGAATTATAATTCTATTATGATTATATAAATTAAAATAATTTATTAATAATTTATTATTTTTATTTGTGAATTATAATTCTATTATTATATTAATTAAAATCATTTATTAATATTTTATTACTTTTTATTTTTGAATTATAATTGGATTATTATTATATTAATTAAAATAATTTGTTAATAATTTTTTTTTATTTTTTTATAGTATTTGCGATGGGATACTATGCTCATCGCAAATAGTATTATTATTATATCCATTAAAATAATTTAATAATAGTTTTTATTTTTTTTAAAAGCAATTATGACGGGGCCCGTCGCAAATAACTGTTGCGACGGGGACCGTAGCAATTACTTTTTTTAAAAGATTTTACAAATATACGGAGTATTATTTGTGACGGGAAGGATCCCTGTCGCAAAAAATAGCTTCAGTGACGGGCCCGTCGCAAATAATTGTTGTTGCGACGGCGTTTTTTGCAACGGGCGATTTGCGACAGGCCCCCGTCACAAAAGGCCATTTGCGACGGGATCCCGTCGCAAATGACCCGTCGCGAATACCCATTTTTTCCGTAGTGATAGGAATATGAAATATAATTTGTGTCATACACATAAGCATAGAAAATCCTATATCAATGCTACCTACTAAGACCATCATAACATGTTAGGCTGGGTATAATCACCCATGTACCTACTTCAGGATTGGTATTCCCTCTAGTATACCATATTATTTTGGTCTTGGAATTCCATCCCATGTATCCTATTATTTCAGGATTGTTCTGAACTCTTATGTACCCTCTTGATCCTTCTTGGGATGCCCTCCCATGTACCCTCTTATTTCGGTCTTGGGATACCCTCTCGTGTACCCACTTATTTTGGGCATGGGATGACCTCTCATATAACATCTTTTTTCTGGATTAGGATTCCCTCCTCTTTACCATTTTAGATCATAAAAATTTAATCATTACCCAATTCATGGGATTGAGATATAGGTCACACTCGTTACATAATGAAATCATGCATGCATGTTCCATAAGATAATAAAACATTTATCATATCACGACCCATAAAAGAGATGGGTTTAAAGACATCATATAATAAACTATGAAATTAAATGGGTATTATAAACATTTAATAATATACTAACTTTTAAAAAATGGACATGTTTCATAATCATTTCATTGTAGAATAACCTATGAATGGAAGTGGGTTTCTTAATTGTTTTATCATGGTATAACCAGTGGAAGAGAAACGGGTTTCAAAAACAACTTATCATATTAACATAAACAATTAAAATAAAGAATAATAATGGTGTCCATATATCATATACCTATTAAATAATAAACTATATCAAGGTATGTTCACATATATGTGGAGGTATTCTGAAATATCACTTGGAACATTTCTAAAGGAAAATAATATTTTTTATAAAATCACTTTTTAAAACATGAAACAAATTAGAAATCCAATTATTTTGAAGACACTTTAAAAAACATATAATTTAATATTTTTAAAACCTATAAATATTTTCTCAAGTAAAATATTCTTTCTTATTTAAAAAATTTCTTTTTAAAACATAAAACCTTTTGAAATTATTTTCTTTGAAAATAACCTTGAAAACTTATAAAGGATGCTTGAAAACATTTAGAAAACATTTTATTTGAAAATAAAATTGAAATTTTATAAATTAATCTTGAAAATGTTTTTAAAAGCATTTATTTTAAAATAAATTTGAAAAATTATAAATAAGATTTGATTTTTTTTAGAAAACATGGCTTTGGAAGAACACAGATTTCTGACCAAAAAGAGAAATAAAGTCAGATTTTCTAAAAAACATTTTCTTAATTATATTAAGAGCCAAAGAGTGTAAAAGTGGTACCATTACTTGAATACATTATTAATAACCATACTATAATAAAATTTATATTAATTATTGAGATATGGATCATAATATTTCATCAATAGATGCATAATCTTAAATAATCTCGATAAATAATGAGATTGTAGAAATAAAATGTTACCACTTAGGTATCATTGAATCCAAGTCCACATGAAGTGAAAACATGAAATTGAGATTAATATATCATTAAAATAATTATATTCATGTTAAAACATGTAAAAGGAATTTATATATACCACATAGAAAAATATAGGTGCATAACATGGCATATATCTCAAAGAATCCAAATTGAGTCAAAATTTATTTATCTATGTGGTAACTTTTTAAATATAAACCTCATAAAATAAAGATCAAAAAATGGATATTTAAATAATAATAAATTTAATTATAATAATAATATAATACATTCATGATAATTATATACACCTCACACAATAAATGAGTGGTGAATAAGGCATAAGTATCACAAAAATAAAAGTGAGATGAGAAAACCCTTACCTCAAGTCTTGATTTTCTTCATACCAGTCCAAACCTCATAAATAATAAATATAAGGTTATTATATATATAACATAGAACCATATTATTATATATCATATGATATAGGATTTTATTATGACTTTATATTACCCATTGATTAACAATTTCAGTTTAATCGTAAGTTTTAGGTAATATCTGCTTTATTTTTTATATATGTTTTGACTTTTTATTCTTGATCCTTTTACTTATATAATTATTTACTTATTTACAGAATGTAAAAAATTATTTAAATTTCATATATCTTCATTATATAAATATTTATACTAATTCATAAAATTTAGTAATATGAAATGGAATTCACCATTCATGGAGACGATAGGTTATATGTATACATGAACGATGTTTCTATTTTATTATCATATTGAAAGAAAAAAAGTAAATGAAATATATATATATATATATATTTACATATTAAAATTACAGTAGTATTATTATTTTATATATATCATATATGTTTACTAATCCCATCCCTAATATATTCCATGTAATGTTTGAACTAATCATATCGTTTTAAGGAGGCGGTAGTCCACATGTGCACAAACAAAGTTATCATATTTACACTAAATGGAAAGCATGAAGGTATTTTTTATATAAAATTTAAATAAGAATAAATACATAACAAATATCACATATATCATATAAAAATAGTACTTACATCATAATTCCCAACCATGAGAGGTTGTAAATGAAAAGCGAACGATATCATTTCGTGAGGTGATAGTCCGTTGTACAAATGAATGGTCAGTTCGATACTCATTTAATAGAAGTGTGTGTAGGTGTAGGTTGAACCATTAGAATAAAAATATATCATTATATTGATTATATAAATGGTATTTTATAATAATTTAATAATAATAACAGAAGGGGTTAAGAAAAAAATAAAACAAAAAATCACGTTGAAGAATGTTACCTCTTTTTCGGGTAACTCCTTTTGGTTTGCACCAAAGGGCTTCCTTGGTTGGATTTTTTCCCAAATAGAGGATTATAGGATGAGATTAGGGATTTTGGGAGCTTATTTTTTCAGTTTTTGGGTGATATAAAGGTTTTATAGGTGTTAATAATTCATGGGATGAGTTCACTTTTATAGTAGAGGAGGAGTGACATTCTTGTAAATATAAAAAGCTAAACACTATTGAGAGGTCTCCCTTATATCACGTGCCTCCAATAATTGTCCATTTTAGGTAAAATGGAGTACATGGTATAAATATATCCTGAAAATTTATTTTGGATATTTTTATAGGTTATTTGGAACCTTAAATTAATGTTTAACTACTAAGTAATCTTTTTTTTACCTTAATCACTATAATTAAGTTTAATTAATTTCCCTAATATTTTTGTTCAAAAACTAAGGTGACCGTATTATACATTATAAATTATTCGGATTCCAAATATTGAATTTATATTTAAAAATTATAATCATATAAGTGGATGAAATTAATTTAAAATTAATCTCACAAACAGGATGAAACAAAAGGTTTTTTTAAAGTGAAAATGTTCTAAAGATTGAATTTTTGTTTTGTCCAATTTCAATGTGAAATTGATTCCAATGAACTCAATTGTATTCATTGATCTAAAATATATCTAAATTTAATTTAAAATCAATTCAAAATATAATTTAACTACATAAATAAATTATATGAAAAAGAAGTTTTTAATTAAAATTCAGTGTTTTTACTATTCATCAAAAAATGAAACTTTTCAGAGAAATACAAAAAATTCAGAAAAAGTAAATTTTGATATTCCTATTTAAAAAATTAAGTTCATTTTTAAAAAAAATATCAAAGTTTCAAAAATTATATTTAAAATGGGTTTTCCATTAAAATGTGGTAAAATTAAATTTTTAAAAAATACATATTTTTATTCAAAAAATTGGATTTATTCTTATCTTATATATATCAAGTTTATTGGATAAGTGTCAAAAAAATTGACTGAATATATAATTTATAATTTTAAAAAAAATCATCAAAAGTGGTTTATTAATTTTATTGATATAAAATGGTGATTGTACATAAAAAAATAAGATTCTTAGAATAGTTATTACTTTCATTTCTAACTAATTGATAACCAAAGGATTAATTTTACATATATGTGTAAATCATAGTTACGAAATTTTGTTAATCTTATTTGTAACTTCCATTACAATGGCTAGGTAACTATAATTTTATTTTAAAAAAAATATCAATAATATATTGTAGTTTGATAAAAGTTGGCTTTATGTGTAACACAAGATATCAAAGGAACTCGACATTGTTTATAACACAATCAAAAAATGGTGTTTCATGTATTTCAAGCTAATATAAGTGTTTTGTGTAGTGAAATGTTAACTTGGTGTTACATGAAACAAAATCCAATATTACTACTTTCATATAACACAGGATATATTCAATGTTATGTGAAATGCAAAATATTGAAAAGATTAAGTTAATTCCAAAAAATCACAAAATCCTAGGGTGTTATATTATACCCCCTTAAAACAAATTTCTCCCTAAATATTATTCTTGGTTATCATAGTATTAAAACTTGAAAGTCCCTTTCAAACAATCCCACATCATATAAAAGAATACTAATACTTCCTTTAAAAAGGGAATGTTTGGACCATAATTATTACCCAAAGAAACTCATAAATAGTTTTCTATGTGGGAGAAAATAGGTTGGGGTAAATATTGGACATGGAATAAAAGAATAAATAATTATATATCATGATTGAGTTCATTGATTACAAGAATGTGAATGATAAATGTAAAGTTAATGGCCTCAAAATAATAAATCTATGAAAATTTATAAGACTGTTGGTTAAAAAAATGAAGGTATTAGGATAAATATTTTTTAATATACTTTTCCTATAGTAGAGGGATTAATTTACTCTCTAAGAACATAAGAAAATATACTTAATTGATTTCATTCATTTTTTCATATGATTAATTTCACCATTCAGTTACAACTTAATAAATTTACACTTTATCTCTTACTCCAAGAAATGAAGGTGAATTTGTTATCCCCAAAGCACTAATGGATCTTCAGACCCATAGAAGGACTGATAATTCATACCATCCATCTTCAGGTATCATAAAAACATAAGGTTAATACAAGTTTTCCAATATTCATCAATCCTCATATAGAGATATAATACCTTAAATATATAAAACTTCATCTTAAGAATAACTTAAACCATTCCATAAATAGTTAACCTTATAACCCTTCAAATATATAATTCACCATTTATTCCTTAAAAAATATCTTATCTTATAAATAAACATTTTTCTTGGATATTTGGGTTCATCCTTTCACTGATAGGATATTAAATGTGATTTTATTATTCCAAAATCCATGTAAAGGGATGTAATCACATGAAACTTCACTAAAGAATGAACAATTAGATTTTCATAGGGATTAATCATAAAAAAATCAAAAATGAAATTCCCAACTAAGTAGGGGAGGATATGTGTTCCCAATTTATCATGATTCACTCCATCCATTATGATTTCATAAGATTTCCCTTTTTTTCTAAAGGTTGGTGTGACTTATCATCTACATTAATCCTTGGATTGGGGAACCTGTCAGTATAATGGGAAACGCCATGAAATTGAAATAATGAAGTGTGGGAGGTGAATTTTGTGGGTATTTTTCATTGTTCAAATCATTAACTAACTTATTCTCATTATCTAAACATTAAAACACTCAATTATCATCCCTTATACACTTAAAACATTTATTAGTCCCCTTAATACAAATTTCATCCTTGTTTCATCACACACTTTTTACATAATGGAAGGATCATTTTCTTTTCTCCATGGTTGTTAGATTTTCCATTAAACTCTATATTCCTTTTCTTGTCAAAACCATGAGATTGATACACAAGTCTAACCTCCATTTACACCATGATATCACATTTAAAAGATTATTCATATTTTAAATAGTATCTTATATACAAGGCCTTTCAAAGATTAGGTTTTAGGACACCAAATAATTGAACAATTTTTCTTTCAGGTTGGATGATAATACCCAAATATTACCTTGCAGGCCTTGTAAAATTTTCTTCATAGGCAACAACCAATTTAACATCCTTCTACTGAAGCTCTAAGAATTATTTTTCTATATTCAAATTAATAATAAGAGGAAATTAATTAATGAAAAATAATTTCTCGAAATCATCCCAATTTATAGAGTCAATTTCATTTTATCACCCCGCATTCTTAATAATATTCCACTACTGATCTACATCACCTTCTAGATGGTAGACCACTAGAGTGAATTTTTCATGATCCAAACATTTTAGAATGGAAAATATCTTTTCGGTGGTACTGATACACTTCTCAACAACTAATTTCTTAATGTATCCACTAAAATAATATGTGGTTTTCCTAATGAAGTACTCAACATATCGTTGTTCCCCCATTTTCTTAGTTGGATTTTCATCATGATTTATAGCTTAAATTTTTTTTGTACGAATAGGAATGAGTTTTTTCATTCCATCTTCCATAACATTTGGTTGATCGGGAGTACAATCATTGAATTTTCCATATCATTCCTCATTAACATCGTTCATTTGGGCTCTATCTATTGAATAAAACTAAAAATCATAGAGTAAGAAACAATAATCATAGAGGGGAACTATGAAATCATGAAAAAACACTTATACAATATCTAAATCATAACTCCTTTCCTTTTTAATCAATGAAACCCTATGTTTATCCTAGTACATTTATATTCATCATCTATTTAAATCCTTCGTGATGGTTTATAAAGAGTTTGTTAATTCCCAAAGTAGATCCCCTAGGAGTGTCAAACTAGGTATGCAACAAAGATCGTTTTCAAGCCCCAGTTCTTGATTGAGTCAAGATCAATACTGTTTTTTTGCGTTTGTTACCCATATTACATATGTTTTAAAACCACATCCACTTTTAGTATCCATACATAGATGTATTTATGGGAAACCATTCACTTTATCCTTTAACAAAATTCTAGTAAATTTTCCTATAATTTAACTAATCCTTAGACTTATCCTTAGAGACATCACTATACATATCCTTATAAATATTCCTAGGGATATCACTAAATTTTTAACATACTAGTTTCCAAAGGTTTACTAAACCATTCCTTTGTTACCAACTATAGCGATTAAGGCTTAACATACATGTATATTATATCATTTTAGATGAACATTCAGGTTATTACAAAAATACATGATTGAGTACTATAATATTTTAGTTTCTTTGGAAACATGGAAACATAATCTTATAACTTGGTGAAATATCTTCAACATATCAGTTAAAGATCTTTCCATTTTAGTACTCTTAATTAAAACATTTCTACATTGCCTATAGAAAGGAAACATAATAAAGGGGTGATCTAAAATGATCAGTAAGGGTAAAAAAGGAGATATGTAAGTATAACATGATAATATGCGTATGAGAACATGATCATAACAGTAGATGATCTTACCCTTCATATCAAAGATTATAATCAATATTAATGGAATAATGATTATCAATTCATAAGACATGAATCATAAGTAAATCAAAATCATAATCCATGAGAGGATAATAGAGGAATAAGACATAGAATTTTTTTAATACATATAATTATAGAAAATTTTATTTCAAGTATAACTAGAAATAACATCATAAAATGTTATGCTTGTACTAATCACATGTGTATCTACTTCTATCTTGGGATGCCCTCCCATGTTCCCTCGTGTTTCAATATTGGGATTCCCTCCCATGTACACTCTTATTTCATTCTTGGGATTCCATCCCATGCAACCTCTAGTTTTAGGCTTGGGAATTCATCGCATGTACCCTCTTGTTTCAGTATTTGGATGCCCTATCATGCACCCTCTTGTTTCGGGGTTGGGATTCCCTCCCATGTACACTCTTGTTTTGGGATTCAGATTCCCTTTTGTGTACCCTCTTGTTTGGGGATTCTGATTACCACTCATGTACCCTTTGAGATCATAAAATATTTACTATTACCCAATGAATTAGAGGGAGATATAGGTACCACCCATCACATAATGAAATCATATATCCATGCACCACAAGATAAAAAAACATTATTCATATGATGAACCATAAAAAGAGATGGGTTTTATATACATTATATCATATCCCATGAAATGAAATGGGTATTATAAAAATTTAATCATATCATAAATTTTGAAAAATATAAAAGTTTAATAATCATTTCATCATAGAATGACACATTAAAGGAAGTGAGTTTCATTATATTTTTATCATGGTTTAACCTTTTGAAGTGAAATAGGTTTTATAAACAACTTATCATCTCAACATAAACAATTAAATAAAAGAATAATAATGGTTTCCTTGTATCATATACTCAAAAAATAATAAACTATATCAAATTATATAAATATATATGGGGAAGTAATTTGAAATATCACATGGAATATTTCTAAAGGAAAATAATCTTTCTTTGAAAATCACTTTTTAAAACATGAAACATTTTCAAAATCCATTTCTTTGAAAACAAATTTCAAAAACATATAATATAAGTTTTTTTAAAAACTATAAAACATTTATTGAGAAAAATATATTTTATTCTGTAATAAAAATTCATTTTAAGACATAAAACCTTTTGAAACCACATTCTTTGAAAATAATCCTGAAAATTTACCAATGAGTCTTGAAAATTTTTTGAAAACCTTTTATTATAAAATAACTTTGAAAAATTATAAAGTAATATTGAAAACGTTTTTAAAACCATTTATTTTAAAATAAACTTGAATACTTATATGTAAGGTTCGAAAACATTTTTGGGAAAATTTTTTTTATAAGAAGACATATTTTGTACTGAAAAGACAAATAAAGTCAAATATTCTAAAAAAACTTTTTAATTACCTGAAGTACCAAATAGTAAAAAAATAGTACCAATACTTGTATTCATAATTAATAAAAAATAAAAGAAAATTCATGATAATTCTTGAGATTTGGATCATAATATTTCATCAATGGAATCATATTTATAAATAATCCTGGTAAAAGATGAGATGGTAGTAATAAATTGTTACCACTTTTTTATATTTGAATCATAATCCTCATGAAAGAACAACATTACATGAATCTTATAATATCATGAAAATAATTATATTAAATATATAACATGTAAAATGGTATTATATACACCTCATAGAAAAATATAGGTGCATAATATGGCATATATCTCAAATAAGGAAAATTGAGACAAAATTTCATTCCCGATTTGGTAAATTTTAAACCATAAACCCCATTAAAGAAATATCATAAAATGGGTATGTAAATACCCATAAATTTAAGTATAATAATAATATAATACATTAATGTGTATTATATACAACACAAAAAATAAATTATTAGTTAATAAGATATAAGTCTCAAAGAAATAAAAGTGAGATGATAAAAGCCTTACATTAAGTCTTGACTTTCATTGTACCCATTAAAACCTCTTGTATAATAAATATAAGTTTATTAAAAATATAACAAATAACTATATTATTATATATAATACCATATATTATTTTATTATGACCTTATATTACCATTTTATTAAAAATTTCAGGTTAATGTCACGTTTTGGGTAATATCTGCTTTATTTTTCGTATAGATTTTGACTTGTTATTCTCGATCTCCTTACTTAGATCATTATATAATTATTTAAAGAATTTAAAATAATTATGTAAATATCATATATCTTCAGTATATAAATATTTATACAAATATATAAAATATTGAAATATGAAATGTAATACACCATTCATTGAGACGGTAGGTCATTCGTATGCATGAACGTCATTTCCGTTTTATTATCCTATTGAAATAAAGAAAGTAAATGAAATATATGTGTTTATATATATATATTTTTACAATAAATTATAATTATAATTTTTTATATATCATATAAATTTACTAAACCTATTTTTAATACATATCATGTAAAGTGTGAATGGATCACATCGCTTTGAGGAGGCGGTAGTCCACACGTCCACAAATAAAGTTATCATATTCACACAAAATGGAAAGCATGAAGATATATTATATATAATAATTAAATAAGAATAAATAAATAATATATATCATATATATCATATAAAAAAAGTATATCCATCATAATTCCCAACCTTGGTATGTGGTAAAGTAAAAACGAACGATGTCGTTTTGTGAGGCAGCAGTCCGCTGTACACACGAATAGTAAGTTCATTGCCCATTTGATTGAAGTGTGTGTAGGTTTAGGTTGAAAACATAGAATAAAAAATATTAGTAGATTTAGGAAACTTAATTTAATATAAAATCAAGTAATAAGAAGAAATAAATGTGTGAAAAAATAAATAAACCAAAATGCATGTTGAAGAACGTTACCTCTTTTTTGGGTAACTCATTTTGATTTGCACCAAATGGATTCCTTGGTTGGATTTATTACCAAAGTGTGGATTCTATGATGATTAGAGTTATGTTGGGAGATTATTTGATCTGGGTTTTAGTGATCAAAAGGGCTTTATAGGTGTGAATAAGTGAGGGGGTGAGTGCCCTTTTATAGTGGACGAGGAGTGACATTCTTGTAAATACAAAAAGGTAAGCATTATTGAGAGGTATCCCTTACATAATGAGCATACAATAATTATCCATTTCCAATTCTATGGATAATATGGTCTAAAAATTTCAATAAAATGTCGTTTTTACATGTTTCTAGGTTATTTAGCTCCTTAAATTAATGTTTAACTACTAAGTAATCTTGTTTTTACCTTAATCTCTCAAATTAATTTTAATTACTTTCACTAATATTTTTTTTCATAATTAAATTTTACCATTTTATAAATTATAAATTATTCTAATTATAAATATGAAATCCATTTATTAAAATTCTAATCACAAAAGTTTCATAAATTAATTTAAAATTAATCACTAAGATGTGATGAAACAATATGTTCTTAAAGTGAAATTTCAAAAGTTTGAATTGTTTTTATATACAATTTCAATATGAAATTTAATAAAATGACCTAAATTGGATTAATTGATGAAAATTTATCTAAATTAACCATAAAACCAATTAAAATTATAATTTAACTATATAAACAAATTAGATGAAAAAGTATATTTCAATTAAAATTCATTGTTTTTTACAATTCATTAAAAATGAAACTTCTTAGAAAAATAACCAAAACTCACCCAATTTTTTTTGATATTCATATTTAAAACATTTATTTTATTTTTTCAAATTAAAATTATAAAAGTGTAAAAATTATATTCAAAATGGGTTTTCCATGAAAAAGTGATAAAATTACCTTTTCAAAAAATACATATTTTTATTCATAAAATTGGATTTATTGTTGTCTCATACCTTTAAAATATATTTTATAGGTGTAAAAAAATGATTGAATATATAATATATAAATTTAATTAAAACCATCATCCAAATTAGATTGTTTAACTTATTATGATAAAATAGTGTTTGTGCGTAGAAATTTTTTTTTTCTTAGAATAGTTCTTACTTTCATTTCTTACTAATTGATTACCAAAGGATTCATTTTATATAAATTTTTAAATAATATTTTCAAAATTTAGTTAATATTATTCATAAATTTCATTACAATGACTTGGTTGTAACTATAATTATATTTCAATAATGATAATAATAGTATATTATAGTTTGGTAAAACTCGTTCTTACACGAAATGCAAGATATCAAAGGAACTCAACATTGTGTGTAACACAATACAAATATAGTGTTTCATGTACCACATGCTAATATTAGTGTTTTTTGTAGTGTAATATTAACTTTTTCTTGTGTGAAACTCAATACAAAATTAGTTCTTCTATATAAAACAAGCTATATTCAGTATTGCGTGAAATGCAAAATATTAAAAGGATTAAATTAATTTGAAAAACAATTTCATAGAATTTCAGGGTTTTACAACTCATGCCATGTTCACCAAATATTTTATTTTTTGTTCTATATATAATAACATATGGATGTATTTTATAATTAATTTACTAAAATTCAAGTGTTTTAAAAAACTATTACAAGTTTTCTCCTTCAATAATATTTTGATTCAAAGGTTTCCCAATTTGTAAAAGATTTTTCTTTAAAACCTTTTAATAAGTATTCCTTAAAAATATTTTTCCTCCATTTCCATGTGATTATAAATATTTTCAATAATATTTCTATTTATGATTAAAATATTTTTGAAGTTCTCTTTTAACTAATTTTTAATTTCATTACAAATTTTTTAAAAGGAATCTTATTAATTTTTTCTATACTGGTAACTATTGACACTTTTTACTAAAGTTTGAAAAGAATTTTTTATTTAATTTATACTGCATGATTCAATTTTCCACCTTCATCTCTTTTATTTTTTATTTAGCTTACTCTAAAAGTTTCCATGCTTTTTCAAAGAATATACTTCTCCTATTTTTCTTGGAATTTTTAGTTTTGAAATGTTTTCAAAAGGAAAGGGCATTTCTTCTCATTTTTATGAGACAACTAAAAATGGTTTTTTATTGGATAAAATTTCAATTTTATGGTTTTTATGATGAAATGTGTAAGTTATTAAATGTTTTATTTTAAAACATGATACTTAGACATTATTAATAAATTTCAAAATAGGGATTGAACCCAAACTGTTATGGGACTATATCCATTATGTGATTGGTGGGTCTGTTAAAGCTCTATAAATCATTGAGTAAAGTTATGTAGTTAAATTATGTATGTTTCCCCTAATAGAATATGGGTGGAGTTTATTACTCTATTTAATTGATGGATTTCATTGATTTAAGTTTCTTCACTGATAATGTGGAAGAAGGTAATTACTCATATAAAGTGGTGGAGTTAATTAATGTAAGTTACTCCTTATAGAATGTTTGAATTATCATGTTAGGTGATTCCATGATGAAAGTATGTTTCCCTAAGATTCTAATATGGTTTATACATTCTTTAAAATGGGTTTTAATTGAAATATTTTTATTTAAAAATGTAAATAATGTGTTTATGATTTAAAGTAATATTTATGAACTTCTAAATGTGAAAATATTATTTTTATGGTCAAGATTTCTTGAATTGTGTTTTTTTCATTTAGACTTTCTTAGTAAATGTTTTATGAAAACATTATATAAAGAATTTTATTACAATATTAAGTAATTATTTTGATCTCAAATATTATTATGATAAAATTAAAACATTCATATTGGTTTTCATGTTTTTAAAGCACCATTGGTTTTCTATTATTTATATATCCCTTACTGATCTTTGTTTCTCTCATCCTAAGTTTTTTTTAAATATCATGGGGCTTAAGGATGAGTATAAACTATATAAAGGGTTTTCTTCCTTCTATGGGGATCTATCTTAGAATAAGTGAATCTATTTTTAATTTAATAATAGTTTAAATTTATGAATCCTATTTTTTGTGTGTAAAAAATGGACACTGTGTAGAAGTGTCCAGTTTTTATTGTAAATGTTTTCCCTAATTATAGAAAACTATAAAACAAAAAAATACTAGAAATGTTAGATAGTAAAACCCATATTTTAAATCATGTAATTATGGGTAGTTTATATTATGGGTAATTATAGTTGGTATCAAAGGAAAGGTTTAGATAACATTAGAGGTTAATAATATTTATATTGAGATGTTTTAATAGGTTTAGATACCATCATGAGTTAAAAATTACATATTTCATCATAAATTTAAAATAATATATACCCCTATTTAGGTTTTATGTGATGGGAGTAATTTTAGACACATTTATTGAGTTTTCATAAATGTTTGAGGTATACATAACCCTTAAGTTTAACTTCTGTTTTATTGAAAATTTTATTTGATGAAAAAATGATTTTATGTATTTTAAACATAAGTTGAAATGTATTGATAACCTTTAGTGTTAATATGATCTTCAATGTTGAGTTATTTGGGATAAAATGGTGATTACTTTTTGTGAACATATGTTTCAGTGCATAGATAACCATGGGATTGAATGGTGATTTGGTGATTAAGTGATTAATTTATTTTAAATAAATTCACTATTTTTGTGAACATTAAACGATTAAGGTAACATGAATTTGAGGAATAAATATTAGTTTAATTTATGGAATCATTTATGATTTTATTATGGAAAATATTATCATATTTTAGATATTACATGATTACACTACGCTAAAATCACTATTTCGCGGCGGTTTTAAAAACCATTACTAAATGTTCCAGTTTAAATTTTATTAGTGGAAGTTTTTAAAATTCCACTAATCGAGGATAATTTTTTATAAGAACTTCCCTTATTTAGTGATTGTTATTTAGTGGTGGTTTAAACTACTACTAAATAATAAATTTTAATTTTATCTAATTGTTTTGGCTATTTAAAAAAATGATGTAGACTCCTAGGAAACTAATTTTTTAAATTTTTAATTTAATTTTATCAGTATTTTTTATAAATATAATGGATAAATATATTGAATTTTAATAAAAAAAACTTTACATAATAATAATAATAATTTGTTTTAAAATTATGTGTTAATATATGTTATAAATAATTAATAAAAACTAAAAATAACTAATATTTAATATTTTCTATAAATTAAATGTTTATTTTTATTATTAATTACTAATTAATAATTAATATAAATATATGTATATATATATTAATATGATGGTGAAAACAACCTCCATAACTAATGTTGTAAGAGAAGTTGAAAATTAGGTTTTAGTATAAAATAATTATAAAATTTGATTCAGGTGCTCGTTTATTCTCCATGACCTATAAAATAAAAGGTTATGAAAAGAACTACAAAAAAATTAGATAGTTGTCTTCTAATAGTTAATAGTAAAAAAATAATTACCATTATAATATAATATGAAAAGAAAATTTCAATATAAAATAGCCATAAATTTTGATCTGGGTTTGTATATGGGTTATGTGAGATAACAAATTGAATCCTGTAATGATATATACATCATTTAGACCTAAGGAACTTTATTAAATGTTCTTATTATTTAAAAAAGGAACCAAAGGCCTCTAAAAAATTTAGTTATGATAATCAACTATTTATCTATTTTGTTTCCCAATTCCCCTTAAATTTGTTTTTTGAAATAAAAATTTATGTTTTTGTCAGGATACTCTAATATTGGAACATTCAATGGAATTTCAGCTTCGTTTACGAGGGTCTTTTATGTGTAATGCCCCCCAAATTTCATGTTTTGTCACATGTTATGATTTTTTGCCTAAGAACTAATATGTAATTGGTTTTTAGTATTCACAGTTTTCAGGTAACATGAGGGTGGATCGGTAGCTAGAGAAGGGGGATGTAGTTTGAAGTAAGGAGTTGTTGTAGGTCCACTAGCCCACTAGTGGTTTTCCCTATAGCCCGAGCAATTTTCATTGACCCACCAGCTAGCTGATGGTGTCCAACGGCTAGTGATGGGGCTATTGGGAAAGTTTTTAATTAGTGTAAATTTTTTAATTACCCCAGGACCACTATTTTCCCTTCCAATCATCTCCCCAACCCTCACTCAAAATAGGTGATGATAGGGCTCCTGCCTAGAAGATTTTGGCTGTATCAATATCATACCTTGGTATTTTGATGTTTAATATGTTGAAATTTCTTCCTATTAGTCAATATAAGCCTGTTCTAGACTTAAATGATTTATTATTCTTATTTCCCCTCATTTGAGCCCTAATGTGAATTTTTTTGGTCGGTTTTGGGATTTGGCATGCCAGATTTGTTTTAGGTGGAGATGTAGCATGAATTGAATTTTTTAGGCATTAGGTTAGAGGCCCTTACCATTTTATTGTAATTTTATTATTTTTTATTCCTTGTTTTTATTATTTTTGTGTGTTTAGCCCCATAAGAACACTATTTTTATGTTAGATCCATATAGATAGGTTTTTATTGATGTAGTAATCTATATAGAGGGGGACTATGAGTTTCCTAACTCGAAACCAGAGAATGTGTTCCTTGTATAAGAATTATGTATAGGGATATCTTCTTGGGTTTTTGGTCTTTGAAAATGTTATTAGAGTCCAAGAAGGGATTGATTGAGGTGATAAGAAGATTTCATATTTTGGGATGGAATATTGGACATTATAATGTGGCATAGGTGGTTAGTTGTGGTAGTTCGTCACTTGGTTTTGTATATGAAATAGGGGTTGTCCGTTCAGTGGTTATGACATCATGAGAGATTATTGGGATATGTTAATGGTATTTAGACATTTTTTATGGTTAAATTGTTTAATAAATGGTTTGATCTAGTCGTGAGTGATATGGATGAGCTTAGCATGGTGATATGGTCTCTTCACAGGTGAGATTACTAAGCTTAGGATGAGATGTGGGCTAGTCATGGGTGAGATGACTATGTTTGAGATGAAATGTGGGTTGGTCGTGAGTGATATGGTTAATATTATAAGTGTTGTGGGATGGTCATTAGTGAGATTACTATGTCCAAGATGAGATTCAAGCATCTCATGAGTGATATTAGTGAACTTTGTGTCTGATGTGAGGAGTCCCATGAGTGATCTGGTCTGTAGTCATGTAAATAGATATCATGGAAGATATAGTTGTGTTGGGCCATGGTTGTATGGGTTTTCATGGATGATATGGGTGTGGATTTATATGTAAGTAAGTGTAATGGTATTGGTCTTCTCTCTGACATAGATTAGAAGAAGGTATGGTCAGGGTTTGTGGTAGCTTGGGTAGCACATGAAGACCCAACAGTTGTGTGTTTGTTTATTTATTTTTTCCCTGAAATAACAAACACATGTTTATATTGGATCTAAATATATTAAGGTATCTTTGGTGGTTTACTATTTGGTTTTATACTTACACCCTAAATGGGCATCTAAGTTCACATACATGCTATTATGGCCAGGATATCGGATAAGGGCAGTTGAAAAGGAGTATATTGGATGTGGTGATGCCGACACAGGCTCTAGGATTAATTGAGCAGATAGATCTTTGTTAATATTTTTGTGATTTATTATTTTTTATAGATATTCAATAAGTTGGAATATAATTTGACTTATTTATAGGGTATTTTATGGCATCTATTATAGCATTGGTAGATATTATTATTATTTATTATTTATTTATTTCTATTATTAACTATGATTACTATTTTTGTAATTGAATACTCTGATCTGGATATTTTTTATTGAGGGTACAATCTCCTATAGTGCTTCATAGACCCTCTCTACTAGTTTTTAATCTCTTTCATAATGGGAGGGGTGCATGAGGCCTTATGGAACATTGTCCTAAACTGGGTGATCTAGGTTGAGTAATTACAAAATGGTATCAAATGTGTCTTTTTATTTTGATTTACTATTTGGTCAAGTAAGGCAAGAGATAAGTAATTTTTAATACTGGGTATATTGACCCTTCATGGGAGTATCTCACACATATATAAGGTAAATATCATGTTTACAAGGATGATAATGTTGTTCATGCTTTTCATTTTTACAGTACGTTTATTTAACCTTGAGTGGTGCACATGATGTAGTTTTTATTATTTATAGGATTTTATCTTAGACTGATTAACATTATTTAGGGAGCTCATGTATCATGGATAGGCATGTAGGTTCACATGTCATGTGCTTGTTTCCTTTGGTTTATAAATGTTTAAATTAATTAAATCCCATAATAATATATTTAGTGTTTTCCTAAATACTTTATTAGAAATATATAATTATTTTAACATCATCGTGTTGTGATTTTTTTATGTATATGAAACTATGAATTACATGTTAGTGTTTATGAAATTGACTTTTTCCTTGAATAGTTGGCATGTATTTTATGTATTCCTCCCTTGTTTTTCATTGTAGTTTGAGCTTCAATAGTGTTTTAAAAAAATCACTTGGTATAAAAGTTTTTAAATGTTTTTCCATGGGTAAACTATTTATTAGGGTTCCCTAAATTCCAAGAGATGGGGTATGTTTTTTTATGTATAATTTTATATTAATTAGAATTTTTAAATGTAATTTATCCCCATCTGATCCGTAAATTGGGTGGAGTATCAGTTTTTCATGGAAATGTTCTAATTGGGGGAGAATGTTTGGTTTTTCTAAAATTGATAAAATAAAAGGGGAATGGTAATTAAATGGTTTAAATTTGTTTTTCAAAATTATTTTTTCAAACATGTTTTTTCACGTGAGATTTCAAAATGGGTGAATGGATCATTGTATAGATTCGGGATTTTGGTGAGGCCCATTTGGTAACTTTAAATTTGTCTTTTCTAATACACATGTGGGGCCTGATTTGATCCATTGTTTGTTTTGTTTGATGTGGATCATAGACTAAGGGGAATACCCTATATTTCTTATGATATAGGACATGTGTTTTTGTTTTTTTGGCTTTATATGTTGTCCCTTACTTAGAGAAGTTATGGTTGTGTGGTTCGTGAGATTAACACCCCTTTGTGGTTGGGCTCGGAGGTGTTGGACAGTTTAGCTTGGAGTTTGGTTTGTGATGATACCTTGAAAAAGGGTGGTTTAGAATGTGATGTTTTCTTGTGATGGTTGTGTGGATATCCCTAGAGTGATTATAGATAGGGGTTTGGAAAGAGGTGGATTTATGATCTGTTAGATTGCAGTGGACCCTCTAGTGGTTGGGCTAGTGGGGTGTCATTTGGGTTAGAGACTAATGAGATAGATGAGGTATTAGTGACACATTAAAATACCACTTATAGATTTATGTGGGTTTCTACCCCCACACTATTTAGATGTGGTTCAATTTTTTAGATTCGGTATAGTAGTAGTATAGGATAGATGGGTGTTCCTGACAGCTTTTAAATTAGTGAATATTATGGGATGGTCATGTTTTTTAGGCCTTGATGGGTATGAGAGTGGTTTTTTCTCTTTTCCATGAATAGATAGTGAGTGTGTCATTTTTTTAGGTGCATGGATGGAGGGTGAATTGGGTTATGGAGACCCTTGGTGGCGATGCTTAACAAGAAAGAAGCTAAACATCAAATTTCCTAGGGATATCATTGTTTTTGTGGGGCATGGAATCAATGAGATTTTCAATGCCTCAGTAGTAGCTCTGAGGAGAGTTTTATGGATTTGAATTTGCTAGAAACTAAAATTAAATTTTAGGTACGTGTTCACAATGTGACATGAGTATCTCACCAAGGATGGTTTTCACAAAAATTATAGGCCTATTAACTATAGGGGGTTTAGTTTGGAGATGAGGGATGGGCCTTAGATAAAGAAGAGGCATCCATCCTTGGAGTGGTATAAACCATGTGATACATGGTGGTCTTGAAGTGTAATAATAGGTCACATTTTTAGGTAATCATGTTGATATTCCTTTGAGGATTTGTATTTCAAGGTTCAATGTACATTGGGTTTTTTGAAGGGTTATTTGATAATTCCCTTATAGTGAGTAGTTAGTGTCGGTGTATGATGCTGAATGTTTGTGTTGTTAGAGAATTCTGTGAGTTTTGAAGTGTTCTCGATGGGGAGTTACTTATTGAAATACCATGGTAGAGGGAGTGTTTTGTATCTCTAACACCTTTCATGGTGTATTTTTATATAAGAGATAAGTAGCATGTCGTTTGGATCTGTAGAACATATTCAAGACCATAGTGGAGCATGGGGAATTCATGATAGTCATTCATAAGTCTATAGAAAAGTAGTCTAGCTCAATAAAAGGGTAGTGACTAGGGTGATATCCCATTAATGCGAAGTGTAACTCCTGTATAATGGAGTATCATCATTGAAAATGGGTTAAAAGGAATATCTATGATAAGGTGGGATAAAATGATAATGATTCATGATGGATCCTCTATAGTGGTGCATGGTTGAGTTTTTTGAGGCCTTAGAAAGTGTGGATTAGTGTTTGGGGGCCATTTTAATATTTAGGTTGGATCCATGGATGGATTTTGTGTTCCTTTAGAGCTGGTTTATGTTGTTGGAATTTTGAGACCCGAGATTGGATCCCTAGGTTAGAGTGGACATGCATGTTAGGAAAGTCCCTTGAGTGGTAAAACTTGTATAATTCCAGACCTAGTTATTTTTTTATTAGATTGGTAGTGTAGGTAGTTCCATGACTAGTGAAATTTTTATAAATGGAGATTCTTGTGTATGATGGGAAGAAATTTGCTTTGAGAATTATAATGATGAGGCTATCATAGAGGTAAGTTCTTATCATTTAGTCTCATAAAGTATTTCATGGGAGATGGTTTAATAGTGGTGGTATAAGTGATCGGTAAGTCTAATGATAAGTAGGTTTATGGTTGGTTTCATATCCTGTTTAAATGTCTCTAAGGTATAGGTTATTAATGTTAACTAATAAACTGAGGAATTTATGTATAAATGAGGCTTGATATAAGGCCTCTGTGAGGTGATCATCTCATCTAAGTAATGATCCATGACCCATCAAAGATCATATATTGTGGTAGTGGATGATGGGTTTTTAAAACCATCATGAGGTTGTTGGTCTAGTGGGAAATTTAAGAATATGAGTAATTTAATACCATGGTATGTGATATACCAGATAATATGGTGGTTGTTGGATGGATCAGATGGGTTTTGGGAGGTGGAGTTCTAGAGTCATTTGTCCTATAGATAAGATGTTTCACTTGAGTTAAATCTATTAGGGTTTAGTGATGTTTACATATTTAAGATTTATCGATGGTACTTGTGGGTTCCAGTGTTTAGTAGACACTGCGGTAGCTTTGTTCTTATGGATTGGGGTTAACAGAAGCTATTGGTGCATATCAAGAGTGATGTGTGTGTGAACCTCGTACATGAATAAGATAAAGTTGTAAAATTTTTGTGCAAGTATGAATTTAGGTTATATCAATGGATTAGGGATACCCACATGTAGGTATTGACCTGAGGAATCTAGTGGGATGAGGCACGTATTATTGGAATGATTTGTTTCAAGTTAATTACAATTAGTATAGTAAATCATTGAAATACAGCATGATTCACGACATGAATCATGTGGTGAACCAGGAGGTGACCTCAGGTGGAGATTTTGGTGTGGGGTTGGAGATTTTCTTTCAAGGGGAATCTAATGCATGTAGTTGATTTTAGAAATTGAGAATTCATTAGCATTTCTAGAAAGTGGTTTTAGAGTTTTATTTTGATATATGGGATAAATGTTCATAGATTTTAGAAGGATACCACTAGTTATTCTTCTTGATTAAGAGAATCCATTGGAGGGGTGTTGTAACACCCCTCAAATTTCAAGGTTTGTTATGAGTTAAAATTCTCATCCTAAACATGTTTATTTCATTGGTATATTGATTCTTGGGGTGTTAATTAGCTTAAAGGTGGATTGAGAGCTAGAATAGGATGATGAAATTTGCAAAAAATAGATATTATAGGTCCAGCAGCCAACTAATGAGGACTATTAGTTGACTGACGGTCATCCAAGTAGCCCAAGAATTCTTTCTAGACCCACCTGCTAGAAAATAGTCTCTATTTTCTAGTTGGTGGTATTTTTGGATGAGTGTTTTAATTGTAGTAAATATTATATTACATAGGGACCCCAATTTTCACTTCCCCTTATCTTGCCTGATGCTCACTCAAACCAAGTGCTGATGGGGATCCTTCTTTGGTGATTTTGGTTATATCAAGCTCATCCCTTTTTCTTTTGAAGTGTTGTTGGTTGTAGTTGATTCCTCAAAGTAATTATAAGCCTGTTCAAGAATTATATGCTTTGTTCTTATTATTTCTCTTATCTATAAACCTAATGTGATGAATTTAGGGATGGTTTTAGGGTTTTATTGTGTTGGATTTATTTTGGGTGGTGATTATTGGTGTATTGACTTCTCTACGCTTGAGGTGGGTGGCCGTTACCATTTTATAGAAATTGTATAGTTATGTGAGCCTTGGTTTCATTGTTCATGTATGGGTATCCCCAAGATACCTCTTCTTTTGATGTTAAATCTACCGATGGATATTCTTATTGATGTATTAGGATCTGTATAGGGGGGGTACCAATTTCACAGCTTGAAATCAGTGAATTTTCACCCTGTACTATTATGATGTATAGGGTCACCGACTTGGTTTTTTTGGGATTCAAAACTATCATTAGAGTTCAGGAAGGGATCAAGTGAGGTGTTATGAAGATGTCCAGGTTTGGTAAGGAAACTGATACATGCTTTTATGACATGGGTGGTTAGTTTTGGTAGCTCAGTACTTAGTTTTTCAGATGACGTAGGGGTTTTCCTCCCAGTAATTATGACATCATGGGAGTCGTTCAGGAATAGGTAAGGCTAGAATGACCTTGTTTGATGATATAAAGGTTGAAAATTGGTTTGGTCTAGTCATGAGTGGTATGTATAAGCTTTTCATGGTGATATAAGATAATAATTTTTGAGGTGATTATGCTTGGGATAAGCTGAGGGATAGTCATGAGTGAGATGATTATGCTTGGAATGAGATGCAAGAAAGTCATGAGTGAGATGGTCGAGCTTGAATGTTCAGTGGGATAGTCATGAGCGAGATGGATATGTCCAGAATGAGATGTGGGATGCTCATGAGTTATATGAGTGAGCTTGTTGTCTGATACAAGGATGACCATGACTGAGATGGTTGGGTCATGTAGTGATGCAGATAGATTCCATGAGTCAGATAATTCATTTAGACCATTTTTTGTGTGGGTTTTCATAGATGATATGGGCATGACTTTTTGTTCTAGTGTTGGTGTGGTATTGGTCTTCCATCCAATATCAAATTGAAGTAAGTATTTTCAAGGTCTGTGGAATCTTGGTTAGTGCACGATGAACCAGTGACTTTTTGTTCTAGCGTTGGGCGTTCCGGGACCTTCGGGATGTGGAGGTACTTTTTGAACACATCATGGATTTTTTAAGGGTTTATTTCATCATTATATTGTAATATGGACTGCCTATGAAGCTAAATGGTGGGCCATCATTTATGCGGTCATGTACGCAGTGCATCATAATTAGCATGATCTTTGGCTTAAATTGGATTCCAAAAATGTTGTCGCTCATCTTATTTTGAAAACGACGAATGTTCCATAGAAGCTCTTTCCTTATTGGGATGAATGTATGAAGCTTTTTTATCATCTCAATATTCATATCATGCATTAATATAGGGAGGCCAATCAAGTGGAAGATTCTTTGTCAAAGAGGGTGGTTTGGTAATCAGCCTCGATGTGGACTTTCAGAACCCCTGATCATTGTACTTATCTTTTTTATAATGACATGTGTGGGGTTTTCCACTCCTCGATGTGCAAGTTTCCTTGTATCTCCTGACTTTTTACTCACTTTTACTTTTTCTTCAATAAATTTCTAGGATCGGGCTTGCCCGATCCCTAGACCATTCCTTGGTAAAATTAAAATTTTATGGATTTTATGATGAAAATTAAAATTTATTCAATTTTTTATTTTAAAACATGACACTTAGGCATTATTTATGAATTTGGGAACATGGATTGAACCCAAATCCTTATGGGTATTTTTCCATTATGTGATTAGTGGTTCCATTAAATCCATCCAATACATTGGGTAAAGGGACAAGGTTAAATAATGAAATTTACTCCTAATAGAATATGGATTGATTTTATTACTCTTTTTAAGTTATATATTTAACCAATGCAAGTTAATCCTAAGATAATGTGGATAGATTTATTTACTACTATGAGGTGCTAGAGTTAACTATTGTAAGTTACCCCTAAGAGAATGTTATAATTATATTGTTAGGTGATTCCATGATGAAATTATGATTCCCTAAGTCCTTAACACGGTTTCATTATTATTTTTAATGAGTTTCATGGAAATAATTTTATTTCCAAGGTTAAATAATGAGTTTATGATTTAATGTAATTTTTATGATCTTTTAAAGGTGAAAATGTTGTTTTCATGTTAAAGTTTTCATGAATTAGGATTTTTTCCTTTAGGATTTCTTATAAAATGTTTTATAAAAATATTATTGGCAATGAATTTTATTTCATGAGTAAGTGATTTTTCAGATCTCAATGATTATTATGAGAAAATTAAAACATTCATATGGGTTTTCATGTTTTTGGAGGACTAATGGTTTTCCATTATTTTTATATCCATTCTTGAGCATTGTTGTTATCATCCTAATTTTTTTTCACAAGGCTTATGAATGAGTAGGAACTATATCAAGGTCTACCATTCTACTATGGAGATCCATATTAAAAAATTTGAATGTGTTTTGAATTAAACAACAGTTTAGATTTAAGAATATTATTTTTTATGGAGAAAATAGACATTGAGTGGAATTTTCCACTTTATATTTTAATATTTTTTCCTAATTATCTAAAACTCTAAACCTAAATGTCCCTAAAAATGTAATAAATTTCAAACCATGTTATAAATCATGTAGTTATGGGTTTTCTATTTTACAAGGTGTTATATAAAGATAATTTTTACCATTTTTTATGATAATGACCATTCATATATTATTTTCTATAAAACCTCATTATGATTATGATATTTATCAAATGTATATCAAAACCAATTTATATAATGAGAATTTAGTCGAGGATGTGTATATAATATATCATATATTTTTAAAATATTTTAATAATGTTGTTAAGGTATTTAAGTTGCAAAGTTCCATTTACTTATTGAAGAGAGGTTATCAAAGTTGGAATATATACTTTGATAATTCAATGAAGTAGTTTTGTTTCAACTAAAATTTAAATGATACTTTTTATACAAGAGAGTTAGTGGAGGTATTTTGGTATTTCTAGTGTTGTATGTGGATGGAATACTACTCATAGTAAATGTTGTCCCAAATTTAAATTTTTTAATGGTATGGTTGGAAAATTTATCTTCAATGAAAGAAATGGGTGAAGTATCATACATACCGGGCATATAGGTCTATAGATAAATATCAAAAAGGTTTCCTGGACTGATCCAGAAAACTCTATTGGTAAATTGGTTAGAAATTCTTTCATGGATAACACTAAGAAGGGTTATTTTCCAATATTCTATAGAAAGAGTCTTACAAAGATTCAGTATACTTTTAAAGAGTTTTAAAATATAAACATGGATAATATTTCTTATGCATCTTCCATAGGATCTATCATGTATAATATGTTGTGTACTAAGTATAATGTTTATCATTCCTTGAACATAAAAATTATATACAAATAAAATATGGGTGAGGATTAGTATACTTTTAATAAGAAAATACTTAAGAACTAAAAAATAAGTAAGGATATGTTCTTGGTCTTTAGATTTGGGAAAGTACTCATTGTAATGGGTTACATTGATTCAAGTTTCCAAGCCAACACGAATGATATGAGATCTAGATATGGTTTTGTTTTTTTTTTCACAATAATGGATTTATTAGTAGGAATATTTCTAAAAAAGTCATTGGGAAGGACATGAAATAATATAAATAGTATTTCATTTCATTATATGTTATTAAGGAATTTTTTTAGATCAAGAATTTAATAAAAAAGCACAGTGTGTTTCTTATCATTTTGGGAGAAATTTAGCTTTATTCTAACAATAATGGAACCATTTCTCCAACTAAGGAACCCATATATCATCAATGGACCAAACTGTAATGGCTCAGACCCACCTAGTCCATTACGTTTCCAAAACACGGCTCCACCAAAATGGTGGCACGGGTCACGGGGGCACCAGATACGGTGGCACGGTGATGGATGCACACCAGTAACAGTGGCACCGTGACGGTTGCACACCAGTCACGGTGGCACCGTGATGGTGGCACCGTGACGGTGCCACCGTGTCCTCACCAAGTGGTCTTCGCCCCTTTTTCACTAGAAAAAAAAACTGGGTTTAGCGGCGGTTTTGTGGCGGCGGTTCACAAAACCGCCGCTAAACATTTTCGGTGAAGGTTTCGCGGGGGTTTTTAATAAACCGTCGTGATACCCAAATTTTTTTAGAAACACACGACCCTTTCCCCCTCCCCGACCGCGTTCCCCAAACCCTCCCCGATCCCCCCCCCCCCGGCCTCGGCGACCACTGCGCCCCTCGCACCCTCCGGCGACCCCCGCACCCCCCGCACTCCCTGCGCCCTCCGGCGAAGCCCTCCGGCAAAACCCGCACCTCCCGGCGCCCCCGTCGACCACCGGCGACCCCCACGCCCCCCACGCCCCCTGTTCCATCTGGCGACCCCGACACCCCCCACGCCCCCCGTGGCCTCCGGCGACCCCCGCACCCCCCGGTGCCCCCCGCGACCCCTTTCGAATTTGGTAATTTGTAGTTATTCCTTGATTCTTAGATAGATAAATATTTAGTTGGGAGATCTTTAATCCAATGGATTTATTAATCTGAGTGTGTCTACATAGGGTTATCCATTTCTTTTTACCAATATTTCAAGAGTGAGTTATTGATTTTATATTATCTATTATAAATTAAATCATGTTACTCTTAATAATTGGTATCCTATTCTATGAATTTATGATTTATTCAATCAGTTTAGAGGTTCTTTACTGATTTTGAAGATTGTTCATCGATTAGGTTATCAGCGGTTAAATGTTTGAGCTAAAGGTGTGTCCAAGATAGAATTTCAAACACTATATAGTAATTTTGTGTTTTTGGTAATTCTATTTAGGGTAATGGAGAAACCATATGTATTTATAACTTTGATAAACAATTTTTATCCTTTTTTTCATTCGGGACTATATTTATCAATGATATATCGGTATGATCATGATCCTATGAGGAGCATGAAGAATAGTTGGTTATGTTCTTAGACACATTGAGATATCATCATTTATATGCCAATATATTGAAATGTTATTTCTATAATCAATAGGTGACATTTTTTGGTCTTGAGTTCTCTAAATCTAGGATATTAGGGGATATTGAGAAAGTAGAATCTATAATTTCTTAATAGATTCATACTAATGTTGTTGAGATTCATATTTTCATTGGTCATGTGGTTTCTTATTCTTGCATTATCTTGGAGTTTTCTCACATATTCATTAAAAATATAGTATTGACTTGGAATGGAGTGAATTTTTAGTGGGATGATAAATAAAAAGATTCATTTTATGAGCTAAAAAATATATTTACATCTACACCTATTCTTATTTGACCAAAGCCAAGGATGCATTATAAGGTCAATAATGAGGCCTCCAATGTGATGTTAAGATTTATGTTGATATGGAGGAATGAGTTTTAGTAAATGGGTCTTGAAACTTATAATAAATTATAACAATTATCCAACTCATGATATTGAGTTAGTCATGGTTATGCATTCCCTCCAATGTTTATGAAATTAGTTATTCAATGAGAATTTTGTGGAATTTACAAATAAAAAAACATGTAGTAAATATTTTATCATAGGGAAAAAAATTTATGATAGAGGATATGGGATGAATATATTTAGTCATTTTATTTGGATTTTAATTATACTCCAAGAAAGTGAAATTTCATTATTGGTGCTCTAAGTATAAATTATCAAGTGCATGCAGTTTGTACGTCGAAAGATGAATGCAAATTTATATTACTTTTCTCAGATATTCATCATGATGTAGTTAATTATAAAGGTCATGTCATTATAGAAACCTTGACCATCACTTTATCTTTATTTTTTTATTTAAAGAAGGTATGATTTCATATTATGTGTATTGGGTTTTCCATGAATGGTTTTATAGTATAGATTTCATACCTAGGTATATGCTTAGTGAGAATTCTCTATTGTATTTTCATGGGTGTAATTTTTTTATTGACCCTGACACCCCCCCACGCCCCCCGTGGCCTCCGGCGACCCCCGCACCCCCCGGCGCCCCCCGCGACCCCTTTCGACTTTGGTAATTTTTAGTTCTTCCTTGATTCTTTGATTGCTTCTCATAAATGACGGATAAGCCATGCATAGTAATTGTGGATTATTTATTTTTGTGGTTTATATATTTCTCCTAAATTTATTCATGTATTCATTACTAAAAGTGAGAATATCCATCCACAATTTGAGTAATTTTATGGAATTTATATTGAGCAGTTGGTTCCTTTGGGATATTACTTAATATTATTTACACCTCAACTCTTTCCAAGAATATAGATATGTTCAATAGATTAAATCCCATCCTATAGACCAATTTAAATTCCAATGGTTTATTTTACAAAAATCCATGTGACTTCTCTCCCTTGTAAATTTGGTCCATAACGACATGTCTTATCATGGATAATGAATTAATTAGGTTCTTTATTTTCTGTAAACATATCCCATTGGAAACCATAAAAATAGTTGGGTAGATAGTGTTATGATAAGTGTGTAACCCGATATTCTTATTTCTCCTCAATGATGTGTTGACGCTGTCTCTTATGGACCAGACTTGTTCGGTTGGTCTGAAGTGGTAAATGTGATCAATGAACCATCTTTATTATATTATGCATACTTTATGATCAATGGTTCATCTTTATTATATTATGTTTCTGTAATCTTACACTATCGTATATTTTGTGTAGGCACATTGTGATATACATGGATAAAAGCTGGATCACATTACCGAGGAACACACCTCAATATGTTAAGGGTTTTAATGAGTTTTTAGATTTTGCAATTTCTAATCGATCCGTTGAAGGGAGAATAATATTTCCATGTCCTAAATGTAAATTTAGAACATGGTTGAAGAGAGATAAAGTTTATGAACATTTAATACTAAAGCAATTCCCTGATCAATATTTGTGTTGGATTTGGCATGGAGAATCAAACAATACAGAAAGATTGAGGACTGATGTTAATCCACAGAATGAGGTCCCAAGTTTGTCGCCAATGGAAAATGAAATGCAAAACCTCATAAATGATGCATTCGGCACTACAAGACACCACTATGAGCATCAAAACATATCAGAACAACCAGAAGAGGGTGGTACAAATTGCAACATGACAAGTGATGTTTTTGAGACTGTAACACAAGCAGATCAAGATTGTAACATATCATTGGATCCTCCTCTTGATTCTGTGGAGCCAAATGTAAGGGAAAACTTCAGTGAGGAAAATGTGTTTCATGATTTATTTGACGATGGAAATCAAGAGTTGTATAGTAGTTGTTTGAAATATTCAAAGCTTTCATTTCTGCTGAAGTTGTACCATATCAAATGTCTATGTGGAATTAAAAATAAGGCAATGTCCATGTTATTGGAATTGATTCGTGATGCATTTCCTGAAGCAAAAATCCCAGAATCGTTTTATGAGATGAAAAAAGTTGTAAACAAGCTTGGTCTGAATTATACAAAAATACATGCGTGTCCCAATGATTGTATGCTTTACTGGGGAGAGGATTCACGTAGACAGAATTGTAATAAATGTTCTTCTTCTAGATGGCAGTCAAAATGTGATGTTGGAAGTATGACTGAACATAATTTCATGGAGAAGAAGAAAAGGAACACACCTGCAAAAGTTTTGCGTTACTTTCCTTTGAAGCCTCGATTGCAAAGACTATTCAGGTCATCAAAAACCACCGAACACATGTTGTGGCATTCTGTAGATAATAACAATGATGGGTTAATGAGACATCCATGAGATTCCCAATCGTGGAATACATTTGATTCATTAAATCCAGATTTCTCAGCTGATCCTGGGAATGTTCGATTGGGATTGGCTGCCGATTGATTCAACCCATTTGGGACTTTGAGTACGAGTTATAGCATTTGGCCAGTTGTTTTGATCCCTTATAATCTGCCTCTGTGGATGTGTATGCAACAAACATATTTTATCATTTCGATGATTATTCCTGGAAAACAAATGCCTGGAAATGATATTGATGTATACCTGCAGCCTTTGATTGAAGAATTGCAGGAGTTATGGAGCATTGGTGTTGAGACATTTGATGTTTCTTCTAAAACAATGTTCAAAATGCATGCTCCTTTAATGTGGACCATTAGTGACTTCCCTGGGCTTGGGAATTTATCTGGTTGGAACACTTATACGGGTTTGGATTGTCCTGTTTGTAACTTTGATTTCGAGCCCAAACGACTTCCTCACAGTAGAAAATGATGCTTCTTGTGTCATCGAAGATTTCTTGATGCATCTCATAGATTTCGGCTGAACAAATCAAAATTTAATGGTTCCATTGATCGTAGACCACCTCCAAAGTTGTTAACCGATTTTGAAATATTGACACTGCTTGAAAATGTTAAAACAGAATTTGGGAAGGTTCATCATTTGACTGATAGCGGAAAACGAGTGCGAAGTGCATCATCAAGTGAAATCAGAACGCAACAATGGAAGAAAAAAAGTATATTCTTCAAACTTCCATATTGGGAATTTAATTCTTTGCGCCAAAATCTTGATGTGATGCATATTGAGAATAATGTATGTGATAATTTGATTTTCACATTACTTAATGAGCATGGAAAGTCGAAGGATCATCTCAATGCTCGCAAATACTTACAAGTAATGAACATAAAACGTGATCTCTGTCCAGATGAGAATGAAAAGTATGCTCCTGCCATTTTTTTCAATGAAAAATAGGGATAAAGATTCATTCCTTTGAATTTTAAAGAATGTGAAAGTATCAGATGGGTATTCTAGTAACATCTCGAGGTGTGTTGATTTGAAGAATCGTAAGTTATATGGATTGAAAAGTCACGATTCACATGTTTTGTTACAATAGTTACTACCATTGGCATTGCGTACATTATTACCTGAAAAAGTTACTGCTGTTGTACTGCAATTCTGCACATTTTTTAGGAAATTATGTGAGAAAACTCTACATCCTTTACAGCTTGAAAACCTACAGGAGAGGTTTGTATTGGCCCTTTGTGCAATGGATATGATCTTTCCTCCATCGTTTTTTACTATCATGATGCATTTAACTGTGCATTTGGTTGACGAAGCTAAATTAGGAGGCCTCGTTCATTATAGATGGATGTATCCAATTGAGAGGTATTTTATTTATATGTTTCCAGTTAAGTAAACAATATTTGGAATTTAAATAAATGCATAATATTATTATTATTTTTCACATATATCTTGGGAATTTGAAAGCATACGTGAGAAATAAAGCTCAACCAGAAGGCTCTATTGCTGAAGGCTATTTGGACGAGGAGTGTCTCACATTTTGTTCCAGATATTTGGATGATATTGAGACAAGATTTAATCGAGTTGGACGTGTTGACGACACATCAACTCAATCTCAAATGCATTAGAAATCAAAAATATTTCCTGCTATTGGCCGATCAGTTGGGAGGACCTCATACGCGACACTGACAGAATTAGAGTTATTACAAGCACATAGATATGTGATACTGAATAGTGAAATTGCAGATCCATTTATTGAAGAGTTGAGGATACAAACAAAGAGACGAATGAGAGGCCAAACACAAAATGAAAAAGATATAACGAAAGCTGTGAATAAAGAGCTGGTAGAATGGTTTGCACGACGTGTAAGTTTATAAATATTGCAATAAATACGAATATTAGTTTGACACATACAATTTTCAAATCTATTAAATTATATTTTTATTCTTCAGATCATGAATACTGATACTCGAGCAGAATTGTCAGAAGATTTGAAGTTTCTTGCTAGAGGTCCTATAAAACAAGTTAGAAAGTTCGACGCTTATAATGTGAATGGTTTTAGATTTTGTACAGTCGATCGAGAAATGGGTTTGAAAACACATAATAGTGGTATATTTACATTTGCTGAAGTGTAATACTATGGAAAGTTGCATGATATTATTGAATTAAACTACCATGGGCATTTTTCTGTTGTTTTATTCAAATGCAAATGGGTCGATATTATCAGAGGTGTTAAAATAGATTCCTTGCAATTTACTTCTGTAAACTTCTCTCGCTTGATGGATGTTGGTGATCATGAACTGCATGATCCATATATCTTAGCATCGCAGGCAAAAATGGTATATTATGTGAATGATGTTGTGGATGAAGGGTGGAGTGTAGTTACTCACGTAATACAAAGAGATTTGTATGATATGGGTGATGAAGTGGAAGATTTGACCTCTGTAATTGAATTTCATCAACAACAGGAAGCAGAATTATTTTTCCATCATGATATTGAAAATATTAGTCTAGCAAGGATGAATGAAGTGGATGAAGAAATGGAGAAGTAAACCGACATGATTGAAGGGGAAAATGATTGTATGTACAATTATGTATTCATTCAACAACCACTTGTTTCATTTCTGTAGTCATTCATTATCATTGTTATATATATTTTGTTTGTTAGTACTGGGCATCTATTATCATTTTTAATTTTTTTTCTGCATAATTTTTTTGAAATATATATTCTGAACTTAATTTTATTTGATTAAATGATAGGAATGCCAAGGAAGAAGCGGTACAACATTTCATCTACTTCTGCGACAGATGACGATCCGTCTGTCTCCACGGCATCTGAGGCAGCAGCTGCCTACATCCCTGCATCATCTCCCCCTGCACCATCTCTGACACCGTCAGTGGATGTCTCATTAGAGGATGAGTCATCGCCTCCCCCTACAGGAGCCTCAGCAGCGGGGCAGCGACACTCCCCTTCCAGTTCAACACGGACATTCTGGAGGGTCACAGTCATAGGTACAAATTTTAATTAAATTAATTTATTGCATTTTGTTTATAGTAATTGTTTGCTAATTGCAGATGAAAAAAATGCAACCGTGGAAAAACCCTTAAAAAGTTCTGATGTTTGGGACATGAATGGAGAGAAGATAGTGGTGCCATTTGATTCTTATGGGGTTCTGACGGATGACGCCGTAGGTTTACTTGGTCAGATTATAGGTCAGCTGGCAGCGGAGCCCATTTCCCTGCCTATTTCATATGATGATTGGAGGCATATGCCTCCAAACTGGAAAAATGAAGTTTTTGATTCTCAGATAAAGGTAATTTTATTACTTTATGGTTTAATTGGATGTCATGTTACTAATATATTCAAAATGAATTTCTGTATACAGATGTTCTTCCACTTTACCGTTGCTGATGTGATAGCATGGAAGTGGACATTGAAAAATCTTGGAAAAAAATGGAAAGATTTCAAATGGAGGTTGTGGTGTGATGCCAATGATACTTCGTTGACCATGAAGCAGATGTATGAGAAGCTACCCAGTGGGGTACCGAAAGAACAGTGGAAAGTTTTTGTCGATAGCCATCGTGATGAGAAGCGGATGGTATTGAAATATATATTATTATATTATCCTCATTTTACATTTATACATGTACATGAAGAGGAGATAGAAATTGAATACATTACTATTAAATTGAATTTTATTTATTTCAGGATCTCTCAAGACAGAATGCATCAAACCGGGCAAAACAAGTCATCCTGCACACTGCGGGCTCAAAAAGCTTTTCTAGAAGCCGAATGTCATTGGTAATCCTTTAATTAGTTTAAATATTTATAAGACAATGTTATCTATTTAACATATTTAATTGTTGATTTATCTTTGTTTAATGAAGTCACAAAGTTTAGGGCATGAAGCATCCCGAACAGAACTGTGGCTGGATGTTCATAAAAAAATAGATGGAAGTTTTGTTAATGAACTTGCCAGAGAAGTTGGGGTACGAAGTCAATTATTTATTATAATAACTTATTATCAGTTTTTACTGTGTTAATATATATTGATATTTGATTTATGGGTAAAAATTAAAGAAATATGGGATGTCAATCCTGAGCAATCCTACTCAGTCTCCCAGTATGACCCGGTTGGTAAAGTCCTTTGGAAGGAGCATCCTGGTAGAGTGCGCGGGATGGGTTTTGGACCTGTACCATCTGAGGTCTTTGGCAGGCCATCAGGGATTTCAGCTACATCTACTCCTAGTTCTGGTCATTTCATACCTGAAGATACTCAGAGGGAGATGTATTCTCTACGAAACACAGTTCACCAGTAGGGGGATCAGATATCTGCTTTGCAGAAAGAGTTGCTTGAAATACGTCAGCATATGAGCAGATATGCCCCCGGTGGTAGTGCATCGGCTAGTGGTGAGCAGGTAATGCACAAAAAAATAAAAAACATTTAGTTTTCACACTTTTATTGGTTTTAAGTTTAATTATAAATATGAAACAATATTTAATTTTCAATATAATGTTCTTATAGGTGGCAGCAGGTAGTAGAGATGAAGGTGGAGAGGGTGACGATGCAGCATCAGATGATGAGTAGTAGTGTTGTTGATGTGTTGAACAAGTATGAGAACGATTGGTTTGTATATGTAACATGTATATGGCACATATTTTCCACCAAACATTTTCATGTCCTAACATTTTTTTGATTTCTCATGTTTACTTCTATGCATTTTATTTATTTATGATGTTTCATTTTATGTCTTGATTTCTTGAGTGTGGTATACATCATTCCATTTAGGCCTGTGTTTGAATTGGAACCACATCCAATGAGAATACCTGTAACAGCCCAAGATTTTATGAAAAATATTCTTTTTAATTTTATTAATGTCTTCTGTTATACGCTGCACCAAAAGGAGCTTTCACAATACACATCCTTGACCTGGCTTGAATTATACGCAATCGCGACCTTCCACGATAGCGTGTGTTGCACGCAACACCGACTTTCGCTAAACAACGATATGCTATTAAGATATTATTAAAACTAGCCGTTATGAATAGTAATAACCACTTTTTGAAATTTTGTAAATTTTATTTTTCAAAATGGAATTCATTTTTGGATTTGTAATATCGAAATTAGCTTAGGGTGAAATTTTGGTACTTTTCGGATAACTTTCATATTCAGATGAATAGTGAAAATTACTAAATTATAATAACAACTTTTTTAATCAAAATAATTAATAGTGATAAATTATTAATTTGAGTTGTTTTAAAGTATATTTAGAATATATTTTTACAATTTAATACAATGTTGGTCATTGGATGTAATTTCACATTTAAACCAGACATAAACAAGTGTCAATCTTTTGATAGATATTGTTTCTTAAAAACACGCTATTTGTTTTAACAACGGGATTTAATTATAAAATTAATTAATGCAACTTCTATGTTATGAATTTGGTAAAATATACTTCATTTTTGAATTCGTAATATGAAATATAGCTTAGGATGAAATTTTGGCATTGTTCTGAAAAACATCAATTTTTGATGAATATCGAAACTACTAAGTGGTAGGTTAAAAACTGAATTTTGCATAAAACTTAATTTTACCGCTTCTGTGAATGGAATTTCGAAAATCCGACAGACACGGTTAATATCAAGGACTAAAATGTGGTTCAATGAGATGAAAATAATTTTTGGTGAATAGTAACTTTTTACTTTTTTTTAACCACGGTTAATAGTAAATAGGGTAACTAAGGGTAAATATGATATTACTATTACCCTAACACATGTCCTAATTCTATTGGATAAGTTTAATTCGACCAAAAACAACCTTATGAATATAATATGACCATTTAGGCCCACTTGGATTAGATTAGGACATTTATTATTATTTAATTCAAAGAAGAGTTAAAAGAGTTAAAATCAAAGTTTATTTACTAAAACATTTTTAATATAGGGTTATACAAAAGATAAATTCGACTATAAATATTAATTAGAAAGCTAAAAAGATTTCCTACATAATGATATTTTATTTATAATTTTTAGACTTTAAATAAATTTTTTTTATTTATGACACAACGATGATGCAGTAATTACCCTTTTAAGGAAATATTAACATAATTGATGTTATAAATGCTCAAATTAATGTAATTTGAGATTTTTTATGAATTCCACTAATTTTCTAGGTTACTATGATATATTATTGTTGATTTAATCAACATGGTTCGAACATATAATTCTTTTATGACTTTCACAAAAATCATATATCAAATAGTGTCAAAATTGACACAAAATAGTTTTTAAATCAAATATTATATTATTAATTGTTATTTTATTCCTAAAAATCTAAGGTTCGGCCAAATGACTTAGATAAGGATATATATATTAATAATAAACAATTTGGGGTTCGTTTGGCATGTTATAGTAAGTGTATTAACCATATAGTGAAAGAAAACAAAAAGACACGGTAAAAGTTAAATTATTTAACTTAGAGTTAAATCTAATTGATAAGGTTAAAATAATACCCTAAACTTGTCTAAATCCTATTGGTTGATAGGCTTTCGACCCTTCCCCACTTTAGCTTCGAAATAAGACCCTTTGGAACCATTATAAACCGATTTTGACTTTAATATAAAATAATATTTTGAGATATTCCTAAGGTGCCCCTCTCCTCCCTTATAAAAGGACACCTCCTCCCCCTCCTTCTCACACCAAATTGAGCACTCAATCTCGGCCAACCTCTGCCAAAATAGCTTCTCCACTTCCCTAGAATAATCCTAGAGGTCCTGGTCTTCTTCAAAGACCAATCTTAGTTCCCTAAGTGGAGGATTCAAAGAGGCGTTCCAAAGAAGAGGTAATATCCATTACCGATCTTTTCAATTTCTTTCTTCTTCCACTTCTTCTTCTTAGGTTGTTTCATTATGAAGTAATAACATCAGTATCACTCATATACTGATATGTTATTATAAGTATGAAACAACCCTATTTCACCATCTATCCATCCTACGGAAAAAGAAATCACCGCGCGTGCGTACGTACGGAATACCGTCTCCACGACGCGATGAGATTCATTCTTAATGATTAACCATTCATGAATGATTATAAAGTATATATAATAAGTACTAATGAAATATATGACATAATAATGATACTGGATTTATGTATATATATATATATATATGTATGTCATCTACTTACTTCCATTCAAGACGATAAGGAAAGAAAAACAGCGTTCATGCGTACGTACGGACTACCGTCTCCATGAACGGTGTTTTTCATTTCATTTATCTATCTATTATATATATATATACTGAATATATATGATATATAAATCATATTTTATATTCTGGAAGTAAGTAAATCATGATATAAGTAATAATAATGTCAAGAACAACAAGTCAAAACACCTACGATAAATGAAACGATTTTACCCAAAACGCTTCTTTAACATGGAATTTACAAAAGAACGGGTAATATAATGTCATAAGTGAACCATATATGATATCATAATAATGAATATGATTCTTTAATAAGTCAATGACATTATTTAAATCATTATACAGGAGGTTCGGACACATACGAAGCAAATCGGACCTAAGGTAAGGGAAAACATCACAATCTCATTTTTATCCGAGATTGTTTATTCGTAAGTATTTACTGGGGTGTATTTTATCATCCACATCCATGTTTCATCAATATTTAATATTATTTACATCCACCTAACATTGTTTAAATCCATTTTTACCCTTCGGTGAGTTTTTAGTAATATGTATGAAAGGAATCTTTTGTCGTTTTTCGTACGAGGTACTTTTTGACTTTTCCGACAAAAGTACGAAGAATGTTTTTTTTAACTTATACGGCATGAATGGATTTTTAAAACATTATTTCTAAGAATAATCCTTTACAAGTATTCAAGTTTATTTTTAATCAACTTCTTTTAGTTTAAATTTGTATGACATGTTAAGAAAGGAAAAATGTTTTTAAAGAAGAAAGGATATTTTCCTCAAGAATGGAGTTCAAGTGTTTTATCAAAATTATTTTCCATCTAAGATAATAAAGGGTTCTGTTTTTATTCCTATTATTACATGGATTTGATTATGTTGTGATGGAAATATTTTTATGAAATCTTTTATCTTATATGAATTGTTTTATGATGTCATGTTGTTTAAGAATCCCATTTTTTTACATGGGTTACGCAATGATGTATGGTTTATGATTATGTGGCACACATAAGAAAGGATTCATTATAAGATGGGTGGGACCTATATCTCCCTCCAATGCATTGGGTAATGATTTTATATCTCATGAGATAGACATGGCTGGAATGGTAGGTTATACCGGTTCAGTGAAACAAGACTGAAACGAGGGTTACTCGATTCAGAAAGGGACTTTGTCCACTAAGATAGTCTTGGCAATGAGTCTTTAAAAACAAGAAATGATTATCTATGATTATGTGTGAATGCCACAAAGTTTCATGTTTTAAGTTATGATTATTGTGATTACATTTCACTACCATGATTTATCCCATGTAATGAAATTATGCTCTCTTTTGCAGGTTATGATTTCCAAAATGTTATGTTCTTATGAATAAGATGTGATTGATATTTCTTTTGTTTACCCTTACTGAGCATTTGAGCTCACCCTTTTATGTTTTCTTTTCCCCAGGATATAAAGAAAAGTTTTAGGTAAAAAAAGGAAGATCTTTATAGGATATTTTGAAGATCTTTCACCACGATTAGAAGATTACGTTCCGAGTTTCCAAAGACACTAAACTATTACGATCCTTGTGTGTGTGTGTTTTTGTTATATACTAAGTATTCCGCAAAAGTAATGTAAAGTCAATGTACGTCAGGCTTCGGGTCTCTACAGTTGGTATCAGAGTAAAGGTTTAGTCAACCTTTGGAAACTAGAATGCGAAAACGTTAGTGAGATCCCTAGAGATATTTCTACGGTATGTCTAGGGATGTCCCTAAGGATAAGTATACATATAGGATATAGTCCTAGAACTATGGTAACGATATTAGATTAAACCAAAGATGTTAGATATTGAAGTTACTCCCCCTTTATTATGATTTTTGCCTCTCACACTATTCTTTTTGGGTTTTAGAAAATGGCTGGAAATAGGATGATTCACGATAATGGAGGATATGATGGACAATGGAATGATATTCTTCATGAGAAACCAAATGAAATGGGATTTGGAGGTCCGAACATCATTATTATGCCGAATTAGCAATCTCATAATATGATCAATAAAGTTAAATTTGGTAAGATTCCTGACTTAGCTAATAAGAGAAAGATGGAGTTTCATGATTATCATAGAGGAAAGAAAGTTCAATTTCCCCTATGTAAATCATGTGGTAAGAGGAATCAAGGAGAATGTTTCAAAGGAACTGGAAGATGCTTTGGGTGTGGAAAAGAAGGACACAAATCCAGTAAGTGCAAAGGAAAAGGTTCAGTTAACACCAGGAATGAGGATAATGGTATTTCTACGACATCAACAATGGTTAAATGTTTTAAATGTGGAATGTACGGGCATTATGCAAACCAATGCCCTAAGGGAAAGTCTCATGAAGAAAATCAGTATGGTTGTATGGGTAGTATTTATGTGGATGATGATGATGAGACTACAAATGATATGTGAGATGAAAGAATTGTTGAAGCTCAGTCAATGGTTTAAGAATGTAGTGGAATGATTACATGTTTATCATGTGTAATGTTGTATAAGTAATCTCATGGTACTATGGAATAAAGAGACATCTAAGGATTGTTACACTGTTGTCTTTCCTTGAGTTTTGAAAGTGTATGATTAATGGTACCAGTATCCATGAATGGTTATTCAGATATTTTTGGAATGTAGATGATATGCGCATAATGAAGGGATAAGACGATAATGAGATGTTTGATTGTATTCATGAGCTCATGATTGATATAAGGACTAAGTGATATAATGGTTTGAGTATAAGTAATTTTGAGGATTTTGGTCTATGGAAAGTGTTAACTTTTAACTGCATTCATGTTTTCATTAAGTTTCAATGGGTATTCAAGAGAATACATGATTAAGGCCTTAGAATGTATGGAATGTGACCAACAAAACATATCTTATGACATATGGGGATCAACGATGGTATTAAATCTCTGGTAATCGTTTTCACTATATTATGAAAGTGGACTGCAGTATTATGAATAAGCCTAAAGATTGGAATGGATTATGTTGGACATAAGTTAGTATTGTTTAAGGATAGAACTTTTGATATTATTGATGGGATGTTATAGTAATATAGTTTTAGAAAAAGGACAACCTGCGGGACGGGCGACAGCCCATCGCTTCGGACAAGGCCGTGGGAATCGAACCCACAACCGAAGTGCGACTGGCCTTTATCGCCTACCACTGGCCTACAGAAAGTCCCTGTTTAATAGAAACTAGTTTTATTATATTAATCAGTATGATATATGAAGTATAAGTCCATTTTAGGAACCATATATGATTAATCTCACTATAGATGGACTTATGTATTTTTTTGATAACTTTTCTAACCTTTTGTTTGAGACAGATGGAATGACCCATCATTCTATCACATGATCTGCTAACACATCACGAATGACAAATTCAACTTCATTTATTTAAGAGATGAAGTGGAAATTGTTCAAGGCATGAACAACAGTGAGATTGTACCAAAATAAAGAAAGTATTTATTCTAATTCAAATTTTCAACTTTAGGGAAATGATCTTGAAAACCAAAAATGTTGTCCTAGTGACCTTATACCTGATGAATCGGATGGTACCTTAGATCGTCACAAATTTATGGATTTGTGATTGTTGGCTTTTCCATAGCCATGTTCTCTACCACTCTCCATCAGAACATGATGGTTAGATTTTTCTTCCGTATCCATATTTTCACCTATGTGGAAACCCAGTGATTAGTTTATTTGGGTAACCATTGCGTTTCATACTTTCATTTTTAAATATTGGTTTTGGTATTCCTTTTTACGATGTGGGTTTCTATTAAAGAAACTTTCGAATAGTAAACCATTTATAACCCCGACGAATTTCGAGGGCGAAATTCATTTTAAGGGGGGTAGAATGTAACAGCCCAAGATTTTATGAAAAATATTCTTTTTAATTTTATTAATGTCTTGTGTTATATGCTACACCAAAAGGAGCTTTCACAATACACATCCTTGACCTGGCTTGAATTATACGCAATCGCGACCTTCCACGATAGCGTGTGTTGTACGCAACACCGAGTTTCGCTAAACAACGATATGCTATTAAGATATTATTAAAACTAGCCGTTATGAATAGTAATAACCACTTTTTGAAATTATGTAAATTTTATTTTTCAAAATGGAATTCATTTTTGGATTCGTAATATCGAAATTAGCTTAGGGTGAAATTTTGGTACTTTTCGGATAACTTTCATATTCTGATTAATAGTGAAAATTACTAAATTATAATAACAACTTTTTTAATCAAAATAATTAATAGTGATAAATTATTAATTTGAGTTGTTTTAAAGTATATTTAGAATATATTTTTACAATTTAATACAATGTTGGTCATTGGATGTAATTTCACATTTAAACCAGACATAAACAAGTGTCAATCTTTTGATAGATATTGTTTCTTAAAAACACGCTATTTGTTTTAACAACGGGATTTAATTATAAAATTAATTAATGCAACTTCTATGTTATGAATTTGGTAAAATAGACTTCATTTTTGAATTCGTAATATGAAATATAGCTTAGGATGAAAATTTGGCATTGTTCTGAAAAACATCAATTTTTGATGAATAGCGAAACTACTAAGTGGTAGGTTAAAAACTGAATTTCGCATAAAACAAAATTTTACCGCTTCTGTGAATGGAATTTCAAAAATCCGACAAACACGGTTAATATCAAGGACTAAAACGTGGTTCAATGAGATGAAAATAATTTTTGGTGAATAGTAACTTTTTACTTTTTTTTAACCACGGTTAATAGTAAATAGGGTAACTAAGGGTAAATATGATATTACTATTACCCTAACACATGTCCTAATTCTATTGGATAAGTGTAATTCGACCAAAAACAACCTTATGAATATAATATGACCATTTAGGCCCACTTGGATTAGATTAGGACATTTATTATTATTTAATTCAAAGAAGAGTTAAAAGAGTTAAAATCAAAGTTTATTTACTAAAACATTTTTAATATGGGGTTATACATAAGATAAATTCTACTATAAATATTAATTAGAAAGATAAAAAGATTTAATACATAATTAAATTTTATTTATAATTTTCAGACTTTAAATAAATTAATTTATTTATGACACAACGATGATGCAGTAATTACCCTTTTAAGGAAATATTAACATAATTGATGTTATAAATGCTCAAATGAATGTAATTTGAGATTTTTTATGAATTCCACTAATTTTCTAGGTTACTATGATATATTAGTGGTGATTTAATCAACTTGGTTCGAACATATAATTCTGTTATGACTTTCACAAAAATCATATATCAAATAGTGTCAAAATTGACACAAAATAGTTTTCAAATCAAATATTATATTATTAATTGTTATTTTATTCCTAAAAAACTAAGGTTCGGCCAAATGACTTAGATAAAGATATATATATTAATAATAAACAATTTGGGGTTCGTTTGGCATGTTATAGTAAGTGTATTAACCATATAGTGAAAGAAAACAAAAAGATACGGTAATAGTTAAATTATTTAACTTAGAGTTAAATATAATTGATAAGGTTAAAATAATACCCTAAACTTGTCTAAATCCTATTGGTTGATAGTATTTAGACCCTTCCCCACTTTATCTTCGAAATAAGACCCTTTGGAACCATTATAAACCGATTTTTACTTTAATATAAAATAATATTTTGAGATATTCCTAAGGTGCCCCTCTCCTCCCTTATAAAAGGACACCTCCTCCCCCTCCTTCTCACACCAAATTGAGCACTCAAGCTCGGCCAACCTCTGCCAAAATACCTTCTCCACTTCCCTAGAATAATCCTAGAGGTCCTGGTCTTCTTCAAAGACCAATCTTAGTTCCCTAAGTGGAGGATTCAAAGAGGCATTCCAAAGAAGAGGTAATATCCATTACCGATCTTTTCAATTTCTTTCTTCTTCCACTTCTTCTTCTTAGGTTGTTTCATTATGAAGTAATAACATCAGTATCACTCATATACTGATATGTTATTATAAGTATTAAACAACCCTATTTCACCATCTATCCATCCTACGGAAAAAGAAATCACCGCGCGTGCGTACGTACGGAATACCGTCTCCACGACGCGATGAGATTCATTCTTAATGATTAACCATTCATGAATGATTATAAAGTATATATAATAAGTACTAATGAAATATATGAAATAATAATGATACTGGATTTATGTATATATATATATATGTATGTCATCTACTTACTTCCATTCAAGACGATAAGGAAAGAAAAACAGCGTTCATGCGTACGTACGGACTACCGTCTCCATGAACGGTGTTTTTCATTTCATTTATTTATCTATTATATATATATATATATACTGAATATATATGATATATAAATCATATTTTATATTCTGGAAGTAAGTAAATCATGATATAAGTAATAATAATGTCAAGAACAACAAGTCAAAACACCTACGATAAATGAAATGATTTTACCCAAAACGCTTCTTTAACATGGAATTTACAAAAGAACGGGTAATATAATGTCATAAGTGAACCATATATGATATCATAACAATGAATATGATTCTTTAATAAGTCAATGACATTATTTAAATCATTATACAGGAGGTTCGGAAACATACGAAGCAAATCGGACCTAAGGTAAGGGAAAATATCACAATCTCATTTTTATCCGAGATTGTTTATTCGTAAGTATTTACTGGGGTGTATTTTATCATCCACATCCATGTTTCATCAATATTTAATATTATTTACATCCAACTAAAATAGTTTAAATCCATTTTTACCCTTCGGTGAGTTTTTAGTAATATGTATGAAAGGAATCTTTTGTCGTTTTTCGTACGAGGTACTTTTTGACTTTTCCGACAAAAGTACGAAGAATGTTTTTTTTAACTTATACGACATGAATGGATTTTTAAAACATTATTTCTAAGAAGAATCCTTTACAAGTATTCAAGTTTATTTTTAATCAACTTCTTTTAGGTTAAATTTGTATGACATGTTAAGAAAGGAAAAATGTTTTTAAAGAAGAAAGGATATTTTCCTCAAGAATGGAGTTCAAGTGTTTTATCAAAATTATTTTCCATCTAAGATAATAAAGGGTTCTATTTTTATTCCTATTATTACATGGATTTGATTATGTTGTGATGGAAATATTTTTATGAAATCTTTTATCTTATATGAATTGTTTTATGATGTCATGTTGTTTAAGAATCCCATTTTTTTACATGGGTTACGCTATGATGTATGGTTTATGATTATGTGGCACACATAAGAAAGGATTTATTATAAGATGGGTGGGACCTATATCTCCCTCCAATGCATTGGGTAATGATTTTATATCTCATGAGATAGACATGGCTGGAATGGTAGGTTATACCGGTTCAGTGAAATAGGACTGAAACGAGGGTTACTCGATTCAGAAAGGGACTTTGTCCACTAAGATAGTCTTGGCAATGAGTCTTGACTAACAAGAAATTATTATCTATGATTATGTGTGAATGCCAAAAAGTTTCATGTTTTAAGTTATGATTATTGTGATTACATTTCACTACCATGATTTATCCCATGTAATGAAATTATGCTCTCTTTTGCTGGTTATGATTTCCAAAATGTTATGTTCTTATGAATAAGATGTGATTGATATTTATTTTGTTTACCCTTACTGAGCATTTGATCTCACCCTTTTATGTTTTCTTTTCCCCAGAATATAAAGAAAAGTTTTAGGTAAAAAAAAGGAAGATCTTTATGGGAGATTTTGAAGATCTTTCACCACAATTAGAAGATTACGTTCCGAGTTTCCAAAGACACTAAACTATTACGATCCTTGTGTGTGTGTGTTTTTGTTATATACTAAGTATTCCGCAAAAGTAATGTAAAGTCAATGTACGTCAGGCTTCGGGTCTCTACAATACCATATATGTAACCCATATTCATACCATTTCTACTATATAGCAGCATTCGGGTAGCCCCATTGTGTAAGCTCGATTCATACCATAACTGATTTATAGAAGTACCTAGGCAGTCCAACAGTGTAAGTCCCATTCATATCATTGTTGCTCCATAGCAGCACCTGGGTATCCTAGCTGTGTAAGCCCAATTCATACCATCACTATCAATGACCAATGAGCCACAACACATTACACAGGCATGAATAAATTCCCACCTGACAGGCTAATCTTAGACTATACAACCAACATACCAATTATGCTGATAAAGAACTCACGCTCTTACTGACATGGAAAGAGTGTATCTTGGAAGCCTCCCACAATACCTAAATTTAACCGTTATCAGTATAACATGAATATAAGCATGTATACACTCTATTAGAACACCTAATATGCATCATTACAATAACATCCAAATAATCATAGTTTAACTTAACTTATCCCCCAAATGACCATGTCAATTATTCATGTTAGACTTAACAAAACACAAGCACTACCCATGCTTTTACATTCACAATACCAAATACAATGATATTACTAACTGAATACCAAACCCCAATCCACCTATATACCATCACTATAGAACAAAGTGTCTAAACTTACTTTCATTTTTTTAATGAACTCATAGACCTAGGATAAGTCCTCTCTTGGATTACATACATAGAAGAAAACCCTAATCAGGTGGAAATGAGAATCGCTATTTCACTTGATTAGAACACTCCAATAACCAATATCCCAAGATACATCTCAATATTACTAGTCTCTCTCAACCCTAGTTCACATGTCACATCCTATATAGGATACAACTCATGGAGAAGCATCTATGAACCCATCTCAAATATCACGAGGAAAATCATAGGCCAATATACCCACTTGAGGGTTCTCATGCATATCAAAAATCCCATACCCAATCCAACTATGAAATCTAGGTTACTAATCCTAACTAGAAATCAACACACCATACTTCCCCTGAAGGATAAAGATCACATACATGCACATTTATATTAATGACATTATCTTATGATAATAACTATTGTGAAAAATCAATATCATTTGGTTTGGTTAAGTATAATTCCACCAATAATGTATTTAGGAAAACATTAGATAAGTTGTTGAAATTTTAAAAAACTCAAACCTATTTTCTTTAACAAAGTCAATAACAACTATATCATGATGCATCCCATCCAACCTGCAACATGATGACCATCTTGGGATGTATACATGAAACTCTTATCTCATATCCAATGACATAACTCAAATCCTCAATAGGAATCATGTATAACCTACAAGATCATAAACCATACTCTCTCAAGCACCATGCACGGTTAGCGTGTTGTCCAACCTAAAACACACGCCAATTCACAAGTTACCCATTTTCTATAGTAGGCATTAACAACCAACCCAAAACACACAACAAACCATACCATAACATACATTCTATAACTACTCAAACATCCATCTTTGGAACAAATTCTATACCCATATAAACATAATTTGTTCTATCCCATAACACAAATCCATTGTTAAAAAAACTCAACCCATATCACAATCCACCCATGGATGTTATATCGGCCAACTTAGAGCATAAACAATTACATATCATTACACATCACCATGGTTATCATGATCACATAAATTGTATCAAAATTCATAACCATTTATTATATAGAGTATTAGTATCCATATAATATAAATCAACCCTTCTTAAAACACATAAGAAATTAAAGAAGTTAAAAACACATATACATCTTGGGGGTCACATGGATTGGTTACTCACCAAATTGTGATACATACCTTTCCTTTTGTTAGACTCCATAACATACAACATTTTCTCATATCCTATTTTTCAATGAATACTACCATGTTATTTGTTTGTATGGTGTCTCCTGTTCAATATTCTGGTTTGATTTGTTTTTCAGGGCAGTGGTGTGGTAGGAGCAGAATTATTTCTTTTTTCAGGTCAACATTTCGCGGCGGTTTTAACCGCCGCTAATGCCTTACTGGTCAGGATTTAGCGGCGGTTATAACCGCCGCTAATGCCTTATTGGTCAGTATTTAGCGGTGGTTATAACCGCCACTAAATGTATTATGTTTAAATTTAGCGACGGTTTTCACCGCCGTGACATAGGCACATCAAAGGCCAGAATATAGCGGCGGTTAGAACCGCCGCGAAAAAAAAGTATCATCTACGCATAAAACCGCCGTGAAATGGTCAAAAACCGTCGCGAAAAGAGGCATCTATGACGCTTTTCTTAAACCGCCGCGAAATAGTAAAAACCGCCGAAAATAGATTGCCGACGCCCAATTTCGCGGCGGTTTAAACCACCGCCAAATGAAAAAAAAATCGCCGCTAGGGGCCGGTTTTGTTGTAGTGTTTCCAGTTTCCAACTTTTTCCGCTCCCGCAACATATCTTTTAACGTAAATATGATTTAATTCCCCTTTCAAATCCATTTAAAGCCCATAAATATTATCTAGAACCCCCCAAAATTCGTTCAAACCTTAAACTTACCAAAACGTGTGGTTTTCCTCGGTGTCACGCCCTTTCCCCGTACCTACCAGTTCCACACCCGTTGCGCATTTTTCCTCTGTTTAAATAAAAAAAATTAACGCATAGTCATTATGACCACCCCTTATATGGTAATAATTAAATAAGAATTAATCCCATCATGTGTAACCTCCCAACGGCAAAGGAAACCATGATCCGACTTTAAAGCAGTTCAAAATTCCTTATCCCGTAACAATATAATCTCGTCTTTATATCACGCTAGAGTTTATTCCTTCCCCTTCTTGGATAGATTTATTTATTCTCCATAGTGTGCTTGGAGTCCCTCCTTCCCAAGGCTTGTGGTGCACCTGTGCTGAAGTTTTTATGCTCGTCCAAGGAGTCCCCAGAGTTCCTCCCCAGCAAGTTTTGCATCCCCAGTTCTTGGCGTGTGGAGAAGAACTTTGATACTTGATCAACCAAGTAGGGTTTTCCTTCATCTATCTTTACTGTGTATCATGAGGGGTGGGTACACTATTGTTTCTGTGGGAATGGATGAAACCAAACCTTAAAAAAGACAATAAACAAATGTTTAAATAATGATGGGGTGTTTTTGAAAATTCTGTTGTACTCTTTTATAAAATCTATATGTTGTGAACTGTATGAGATATGCTCACTGAAAATAATGTTCATTGGTGGTCTTTCCTTGCACACTAATGAACCCTTGTCTTCTATGATAATTGAATGTATCCAACATGGTAATTTGGATAATTACGTAAACTCGGCCGATTAAATGAATTTATAGTGAACAAAAAACCTTGTGTGATCAACCCTGTTAACCAAAAAGAAAGAAGAAAATGTAGTGAATGATGTACTTGAGTCTGGAAACTTCCTTGTTCTGTCATGGTGGCATGTTTGTTTGTTCTGATCGATGCTTGTGGGGTGACGTGGATGAGGATGGGGTCCTCGATTGTCGCACGGTTGTTGGTTGGGAATCTGAAGCTGTGTGGGGCTATATCTCGAGGCTTGGTTTGGTTCCAGTACTTTGAAGGGTCTCACTGATCCCTTTATTGTTGTGACTTTACAAGAGAACTAGGTGTGAATGCTTAAATTGTTGTTTGGCTATTTTTCTTTCTCTATCTTGTGGTTATGCCTGTTAGTTGCCCAGTAGTGTAGAATTCACCTAAATGGGATCACTTGAATATGAAAACAAGAATGGTTTAAACGGTGAATTGGTTTCGGGAATGAGTTGTGACTTGGTCGTGAGTGTTGTGCCTTCTTTTATGAATGAATAATAACAAAGGTGTTGTGCTTAGGTTGGATTTGGAAACCCAAGGTTGGTATGAGTGCTTGTTACCTACATATATATCTGTAGTTTTTATGTTTCTTATTCACACCCAACCCAAGTTGAGCACTTAGTGTCGAACACCCCCATATAATGGGGGAGGGTGTTTTTTCCAACACGCCTATGAGTGGCTGGTTATTAGCTCCTTTTCTGCACCCTTTCCCGAATTGCCTAGGACTCTTCGGGTAGGATGTGATGGTCTGAGGTCCATTACAAACCAAGATTCTTTGGGTAGGGTAGTTTTGATGGTTGGCCCAGGTGTTTGCGGGCAGGTTGTTTCCCAAGAGTCTTCGAGATGAGGCCCAGGTGTCTTTGGGCGTGTCAGCAGTTGTTCTGACCTAGGTTTTTGCGGGCGTGGTTACGTGTGGTGGTTATGGCCCAGGTGTTTGTGGGTGGGATGTGTGGTTGTGTCCCAAGTGTGTGTGGGTGGGGTGTGGTAGTGGGACTACGATGAGAATGGTGGGATTGGTTCGATGCATAGGATGTCTTCAATAACCAGTGGGAAAGTGGTGCGGGGTACCCAATTATCGATGTGCTATTATTATACATTACATGACTTGTGTTATTTGGAGAGTGTGCCTTGGTGAGGCATGGGTGGATAGTTTTCCTTGATAGGTCCTTTGGTTATCACTTTTTCCATGAGGCATTAGAAAGCCTCCTCACTTGTGCACAAGAGTCTTTGGTTTTCCCTACTGATTATACTTGTATGCTCACCCTACGTATATAAAACTGCTTTCAGGTTTCTAGGAGGGCTTTAGGGATCGTGCGGGGTCATACTAGCTCGGACGTTGGGACAGTTACAGTTACTATTTATCTTTTCTTTGGCACTTTACCATTGTAGTCTTCTTGTACTTTTTGGTATTTACTTTTGTAACATGTATATGGGAATGGTTTTCTTTGACTTTACTTTTACCCCCCCCCAGTTTTGGTGTTATTGGGATTTACTATCTTATTTCCCAATCCGAATAAAGAAAAGGGGTAATGACTTCCATCTTGTGTGTGATTCTATACCCTTGGTGCTAGTCGCCACTCTGGGGACTATTGAAGGCGGGTATCGGGGGTCATTCTCTCTCCTTCAACTTGAAGAAAAAAGGGTCTGGAAATCTTTTGTCCCTTCCCTCATCTTGGTGAAGGTGGTTCATGACAGAATTGTATCAAAGGATAAACGTTGAGAGATAGGATGGAGTCTGGATTTAGGCATAGTGAGGATTTCATGGGATGGTAGGGCAACAGTGTTGGGTGATTTTGGTGCATGAAATAGGCTAGGGAAGACCCACTAGGACATAGGATTTTAGGGCCCCCCATGATCTGTTGTAAGGACTATGGGCCTACCGAACGACCAAGTAAGGCTACACTGATTGTAGGGTAGAGACCCTAGGGAAGGTAAATGCATCATAATGACTTGTGTTCTGATGTTTCATGGGTATTTGGGGATTTAAAATGAATAAGAAGTCTAAGAAAATTTAAGAACAATATTCTACACTACTCAGGCTTAGGAATTCCTTGTTTACCTTATAGCTATGGCACCTAGGAGACGACCACGAGTAGTGCGGGCAATTGAGGCCCATGAGGTTGACTTGGATGATCGGAAGAGGACTGACCAAGAGGAGGAGGACGATCAGTGGAAGAATACGCTTCGTGCCTTTCAGCGGAAAACCCTTGGGAAGTACGAGGGTAGCATCTTTGACATGGAGATAGAGAGCTTGCTAGAGGAGCTAGTGATAGATTTCATCTTGATCCAAGATCTGACAGAGTACTGGGTTCCTCCAGCTGTAAGCCAGATGCCTGGAGCAGCACGTCAGTGGTAGACACTTTATCTTGGGAAGAAGAGGTAGGCTAAGGATACGTGGGCCGACTTTGAGAAGGAGTTCTAGGTGGAATTCCTCTCTTCCATGATGAAGTATGAGAAGAGATATGAACTAATCTCCCTCTAGCAGGGGGGGGGGGTATGTCAGTGAGGGAGTTGGGGAACAAGTTCAAGGATCTCCTTCGCTTTACTCCCGACCTCTTTCCAGATGAGGAGTCTTGGGAGAGACGTTTGAAGGAGGCACTTCGGCCTTATCTCTAGTATGTTGTTACTCCCTTCACCCTACCGATGTACTTGGAGGTCCAGAATAAGGCTGAAGTGGTGGAAAGGATGCACACACTGGGAGGTGTATCGTGAGAGGGAATCCATTTGGGCTCGTCAAATGGGAAGGCTGTCAGAAGTAGTCCTCCAACATCAGGACCCTCTAGGTTTCGACCAGTAGAAAGCAGGCCTCAGTAGTTCCAGTTTTGATCTCCCGACCCTCGCCCATTCCTTTCAGGCCCAGGACCAAGATTCTTTGTCTATGGAAGCCATGGGAACCTTTGAAATAAGTGCCCGGACAGAGTGTAGTACAGCGGGGGTGGGCGGGTTCAACGTCCACCTCAGTAGTAACAGTTTCCAGCTAGGCCCTTTCAACCGCAGCAGTAGGGGAAGCAAGCTCTCACCCCTTCGAGATCAGACGTGGTGAGAGGAGGCCGACCCCAGGGTGCCCCTCAGGGACCTCAACCAGGGCATGGTTGGGGAGGCGGCTGACGGCTGAGAGGCAGGGGAGCTGGGCATGGACAGTTTCACGTCGTAGAGGCATCAGTTCCAGCAGGGCCGAAAGTCGTTCAAGGTACGATCAACTTGTTTAGTACTCTTTCCTATGCCTTGTTTGATACAAGAGCTTTGAACTCCTTTGTTTCACCCAGTCTGGACCATGCTCTGTGTTTAGATGCTGAGAGACTCCCAGTGCCCCTGGTGTTGAGCTCACCAGTTGGAGGTCAGACCGACTTGTTTTATGTTTTCCAAGGGTGTATACTGATGAAAGGGCCACATCCGTCTATCAAGGATATTCTACTGTTTTATATATAACCATACGATGTCATCCTAGGAATTGACTGGTTGTTCTCTGTATGTGACTTCATTAAATGGTTCCGAGGAAGGTTCAGGTTTTCCGATTTGGGCAATCGATGTGTAAATTTCATCAGTGAGTGGGGTTTCCAGAAAAGTAGTAGTCGAGAAGAGCCCCTCCTTTCCTTGTTAGCTGAACTATTAGTGGAGGCAGTGGATGAAAAAATGGTGGAAGTCCCTGTGATCATCAGCGATTTTATATACGTCTTCCCTGAAGAGGTGGTGACTCTACCCCCTCGACGTGATGTTGATTTTGGGATAGACTTACAACCCGGTGCCCGTCCGATTTCAATGGCTTCCTACCAGATTGCACCTTCTGAGTTACAAGAGTTATGGATTCAGATTGATGATCTGATGAAGAAGGGTTTTGTTCGACCAAGTGTGTCACCATGGGGTGCTCCAGTCTTATTCTCAAAGAAGGCAGATGGTGGTCTCAGGTTGTACATAGACTACCGGAGTTTGGATCAGGTAACGGTCAAGAAATGTAACCCTCTCCTGAGGATAGACGACCTTTTCGACCAGTTAAAATGGGCAGGGGGGGTTCTCCAAGATTGACCTGCGGTCGGGATATCACCAGTTGAGGGTGAAGGAGGGTGACATATCGAAGACTGCCTTCAGGTTCAGATATGGGCACTTTGAGTTTGAGGTCATGTCGTTCGGCTTTAGGAACGCTCCAACTATGTTTATGGGGCTCATGAACTCTGTCTTCCGAAAATACCTGGATCGGTTCATAGTCGTGTTTATTGACAACATCCTAATCTACTCAAGATCATAGGAGGATCACGTTGAGCACCTTAGAACAGTTTTAGAGGTCCTCCGCTAGCACCAACTCTATGGGAAGTTGTCCAAGTGCAAGTTCTGGACGCGAGAAGTGCACTTCTTTGGGCACGTGGTGTCCGGGCATGGAATAGCGGTGGACCCATCAAAGGTCGAGGCAGTGGTTTCTTGGGTATCACCCAAGAACATGGCAGAGGTTCACAGTTTCCTTAGACCGGCAGGTTACTATTATAGGTTTGTTCCCAACTTCTCTTGAGTTACGGCACCTTTGACAGCTTTGACTAAGAAGGACCAAGCTTTCGTGTGGAATGAGTAGTGTGAGGTATCCTTCACCTATATGAAGGAGAAGTTGGTAAGTGCCACAGTGCTGAGATTTCCAGAAGAAGGGGCGGCGTATGAGGTGTTATTTTATGCTTCACGACAAGGCCTCAGGTGTGTGTTGATGCAACAACAATGGGTGATCTCTTATGGGTCTAGATAGTTACACCCCCATGAGTGAAATTATGCCACCCATGATCTGGAGCTTACAGCGGTCGTTTTTGCACTAAAGTTGTGGTGTCATTACCTCATCGGGGAGTGCTTTCTGGTCTTCACGGATCATAAAAGATTGAAGTATGTCTTCTCCCAACCGGACCTGAACTTATGGCAGCGAAGGTGGATGGAGTTCCTTAAAGACTACGACTTATAGATTTCCTACACCTTAGGAAAAGGGAATGTGGTGCCCGTTGCCTTGAGAAGGAAGTCGTATAAGGAAGTGGTTTGAGAGTTGGCAGATGCTTGGAAGGCGATGGAGGAGTTGGCTACCCTACACCTGGATGCGAGGATGGATGGTGGTATAGGTTTCCTGTATCAGTTGACAGTTTAGTCTTCTCTATTATGGCAGGTGTAGGAGTCTCAATGGGGAGACATAGAGAGTGAAGTGATGCGCGATCGGGCTAACCAAGGCAATGCTCTGGAAGGATGGTCAGAGGATGGTCAGAATCAGATTCTTTTCTGAGGGAAGGTGTTTGTCCAAGAGGCGATGCGCGAAAGGGTTCTTGGTGAGTTCAACAACTCACCCCTAGCAGTGCACTCGGGAGTTTCCAAGATGTACCAGGGTCTGAGGAGTCAGTTTTGGTGGCCCGTGGTAAAGCGGGCGGTGGTAGAGTTTTTGGCCAGGTGCCTAGTGTGTCAGCAAGTGAAGGCTGAACACCGTGTTCCAGGTAGTCTTTCACCAAATTTAGATGTCCCCGAGTGGAATTGGGATGACATCTCGATGGATTTCATCACAGGTCTACCCAAGGTTTAAGGAGGTTGCGACGCTATCTGGGTAGTGGTGGACCGGTTCACGAAATCGGCTCACTTTCTAGCGATCAAGGAGTCGGGTGCAGTGGATGCCTTAGCACGGAGATACATGGACATAGTGGTGCAGTTTCATGGAGTTATGAGGTCCATAGTCTCGGACAGGGATGCACGGTTTACCCCATGAGTCTGGAAAGGATTGCAGCATGGTTTTGGCACCCAACTATGTCTTATCACTACTTTCCACCCCCAAACAGATGGACAGACAGAGCACACCATCCAAACGTTGGAGTATATTCTACGAGAATGTATTCTAGATTTTGGGGGATCATGGGTGTGACACTTGTTTCTGGTATATTTTTACTACAATAATAGCTATCACTCTACCGTTTTCATGGCTCCGTTTGAAGCCTTATACGGAAGGCCATGTCGTTCACCTGTGTGCTGGACCGAGGTTGGGGAAATAGGTGTTCTTGGCCCAGAAGTGGTGCAGATCACGACGGAGAAGGTTTGTCTTATATAGGAGAGGATGAAGGCGGCTCAGGACCGGTAGAAGTCATATGCCGATAATAGGAGGAGACCCTTGGAGTTTGAGGTCGGGGACCACGTATTCTTGAAGGTCTGCCCTCGGCGTGGAAAACGGAGGTTCAGTAGGGGGAGTAAGCTTTCTCCAAGGTTCACCAGACCCTTTGAAGTGTTGCGGTGGGTAAGATAAGTGGATTATTAGCTAGTGCTGCCACCGCCGCTACTGAGAATACATGACGTCTTCCATGTGTCACAACTCCGACGGTATCTACACGATGTTTCACACTTCCTCGACTGGGGAAAGCTGGATATCGAGGAAGACGTGACTTTTGTTGAGAGACTAGTGAGGATCGAGGATCGTGAGGAGAAGGTGCTCCATGGACAAAACATTCCTTTGGTTCGTGTGTTGTGGAGGCATGGCGGACTCGAGGAAAGTACATGGGAATGGGAGACGCAGATGCGCACCCAGTACGCAGAGCTGTTTTGAGTTTTGTTTTGTTTTTTTGTACTTGTTTTGATGGAACTCTTTACCCTGTTAACTATGGAACGTGCGGTTTTCATTATTCTGTGGGTGTGTGTGAAGAGTCCTGACAAAGGGGAGGGGAGGACTTGATCCCTAATCAAGACACATTAAGGTGGATAAGATTAAACCTGTGCGGGCGAGTCAGTTCCACACAAAGTGGATAGTATCTTGACATGGAGGAAAAACTCCCAAACCCATATGACTGGACAGTTTTACCTTCGAATGTTGCCTGGTTACTTGAGGGAGAGGTGTTCCTAGATGTCGATGAGGTTCACTCTTAAGAGGTATATTTCAAGGTGGTTGTTCGGAAACCCTCTTTTCTTCAGGTCTAGTTGTGATTCTTGAGGGCGAGAATAGTTTGAGAGGTATCTGATGTAATAGCCCAGAACCACCTGGTCCATTACTTTTCCAAAACACATCTCCACCGAAATGGTGGAACTGGTTATGGGGGCACCAGTTACAGTGGCACGGTGATGGATGCACACCAGTCAGGGTGGCACTGTGACGGTGGCACCGTGACGGTCGCACACTGGTCACGGTGGCACCATAAGGGTGACACCGTGACAGTGGCACCGTGAGGGTGGCACCATCACAGTGCCACTGTGTCCTCACCGAGCGGTCTTTGTCCCTTTTTCTAGTTTATAAATTTTTCTACTCCCGCAACATATCTCTTAATGTAAAGATGATTTAATGCCCCTTTAAAAGCCATTTAAATCACATAAATAATATATAAAACCCCCCAAAATTCGGGCAATCTTTAAACTAACCAAAACATGTGGTTTTCCTCGGTGTCACACCCTTTCCCCGTAACTACCAGTTCCGCCCCCGTTGCGTGTTTTTCCTCCATTTAAAGAAAAATGTTTAACGCATAGCCGTTATGACCACCCCTCCAATGGGAATAATTAAATAAGAATAAATCCCATTGTTTGTAACCTCCCAACCGCAAAGGAAACCACAATTCAACTTTAAAGCAGTTCAAAATTCCTTATCCAGTAACAATAGAATCTTGTCTTTATATCACGCTAGAGTTTCTTACTTCCCCTTCTTGGATGGATTTCTTTCTTCTCCCTGGTGCGCTTGGAGTCCCTCCTTCCTGAGGCTTGTGGTGCGTCTGTGCTGGAGTTTTTCTGCTTGTCCTAGGAGTCCCAGAAGTTCCTCCTATGCAAGTTGCGCATCCCCAGTTCTTGGCGCGTGGAGAATAACTTCGATCTTTGATCAACCAAGTAGGGTTTTCCTTTTTCTCTCCTTACTGTGTATCATGTGGGGTGGGTACGCTATTGTTTCTGTGGGAATGGATGAAACCAAACCTTAACAAAGATAATAAACAAATGGTTAAAGAATTATGGGGTGCGTTTGAAAATTTTGTTGTACTCTTTTATAAATTCTATATGTTGTGAACTATATGGGCTATTCTCACTGAAAATCATGGTTGTTGGTGGTCTTTACTTGCGCACTAATGAACCCTTGTCTTTTGTGATAATTTAATGGCTCCAACATGGGAATTTGGTTAATTACGTAAACTTGGCCGATTAAATGAATGTACAGTGAACATCAAACCTTGTGTGATCACCCCGATTATCCAAATAGAAATAAGAAAAAATAGTAAATGATGTACTTGAGTCTGGAAACTTCCTTGTTATATCTTGGTGGCATGTCTGTTTATTCTGCTCGATGCTTATGGGGTGACGTAGATGAGGATGGGGTCCTCTGTTGTGGCATGGTTATTAGTTGGGAATCTAAAGTTGTGTGGGGTTGTATCTCAAGGCTTGGTTTGGTTCTAGTACTTTGTGGGATCTCACTGATCCCTTTGTTGTTGTTACTTTACAAGAGAACCAGGTGTGATTGCTTAAATTTTTGTTTGGCTGTTTCTCTTTCTCTAGCTTGTGGTTATGCCTATTAGTTGCCCAGTAGTGTAGAATTCACCTAAATGGGATCACTTGAACATGAAAACAAGAATGTTTTAAATGGGGAATTGTTTTTGGTAATTAGTTGTGACTTGGTCGTGAGTGTTGTGCCTTCTTTTATGAATGAATAGTAATAAGGGTGTTGTGCTTAGGTTGGCTTTAGAAACCCTAGGTTGGGATGAGTGCTTGTTACCTACATATATATCTGTAGATTTTATTTTTCTTATTTGTGCCCCACCCAAGATCAGCACTTAGTTCCGAACACCCCCATTTCATGGGGGAGGGTGTTTTTCCCAACACTCCTATGAGTGGCTGGTTATTAGCTCCTTTTCTGCTCCCTTTCACGAATAAACCAAGACTCTTAGGGAAGGCTGTGATGGCCTAAGGTCCATTATAGCTCAAGATTCTTTGGGTAGGGTAGTTGTGGTGGTTGGCCCAGGTGTGTGCGGGCAGGTTGTTTCCTAAGAGTCTTCGAGATGAGGCCTAGGTGTCTTCGGGCATGGCAGTAGTTATTCTGGCCCAGGTGTTTTCGGGCGTGGTTACGCATGGTGGTTGTGGCCCAGGTCTTTGTGGGCGGTATGTGTGGTTGTGGCCCAAGTGTGTGCGGGCGGGGTGTGGTAGTGGGACTGTGGTGAGAATGGCGGGATTGGTTCGATGCATAGGATGTTTTCAAACAGTGGGAAAGTGGCGCGGGGTACCTAATTCTCGATGTGCTATTATTATACATTACTTGACTTGCGTTATTTGGGGAGTGTTCCTTGGTGAAGATTGGGTAGATATTTTTCCTTGCTAGGTCCTTTGGTTATCTCTTTTTTCCACAGGGAATTAGAAATCCTCCCCACTTGTGCACGAGAGTCTTTGGTTTTCCCTACTGAGTATACTTGTATGCTCACCCTACGTATATAAAATTTCTTTCAGGTTTCCGGGAGGACTTAAGGGGTCATGTGGGGCCATACTAGCTTGGACGTTGGGACAGTTGCAGTTTCTGTTTATCTTTACATTGGTACTTTACCTTTATAGTCTTCTTGTACTTTGTGGTATTTACTTTTGTAACATGCATATGGGAATGGTTTTCTTTGACTTTACTTTACCCCCCCCCAGTTTTGGTGTTGTTGGGATTTACTATCTTATCTCCCAATCCTAATAAAGAAAAAGGGTAATGCCTTCCATCTTGTGTGTGATTATATACCCTTGGTTCTAGTCTCCACTCCGGGGCCTATTGAAGTTTGGTCTCAGGGGTCATTATCTATCCTTCAACTTGAATAAGGATGGTTCTGGAAATCTGTTGTCCCTTACCTCATCTTGGTGAAGGCGGGTCATAACACAAACACATCCTTCACAAACACTGTATCATTTGATATATCATTGAGATTGTAATGTATCATAATTTCCGTGTATTTTTTTATTTATATGGTATTATTTCGAAACAAATCACTGAGACGGTGTGTGATTCCAAGGCCTGAAGTGTCTGTAATTATCCATCGAAAAATGTTATTCTTTAAATAGCGCATGTGAGAAGTTTTATTGAAAAAGTGGAATAACTCTTAAACAAGTGCCCAGATCGAAAATCAGAGGTCACTCTTATGTTTAGGATGGTGGGTTTACCCTAGGTGTGACTTAAGTTTAGTCAGTATAGGCCCCCAGTGATAAAACCCAAAAATGGCATAACCGTAAATAAAATTATTAAATAAAATTATTTTATTTCTCAAATTCTTATAACTCACGAATGGTGACTCGGATTAAAAATCTGAGACCACTACTAAACTTGTGAGGGTATGTTGTCCTTTGTCAGATCCTAACATTGGCTGGAGCGGGCTAATAGTGGAAGTTAGTTTTTGGCCATAAATAAAATAATTAAGTAACAATTATGTTATTGTAAAATCCTTATAACTCATAAATGGTAACTTGAATTTAAAATCTGAGAGTAACATTGAGATTCTGGGGGTGTGTTTTCCTTAGGTGTATCCTAACCTTGACTAGCATGGGTTGAGGGTGAATGTTAATTTTTGAACTTTTTTTAAGGTTAATTTAAATAAATGTGCGAGCAAGTTTCTCTAACATTTGAACTAGAGCTCGGATTTAAAATTTTAGGGCACCATTAAACATGAAAGGCTGGGATTTTCCTAGAAAGGACTTTAATTTGGCCTATAAGGGCCGAATGAAAAAGTTAATTTTCAGAATTTTTGAGAAAATTAATAAAATAACCTAAAATTTTGTTTTATTTCTTTTCTCATCAACAAGCGGCGACATGGGGACGCTGTGGTAAAGCAATGAGGTAGTGACGAGATGCATTAATGGATCTCATTAATGGCTCGTTAACACACGGTGTAATAACTCTTTAATGAAGTTTAACGACGACTCTGTTTCATAAATAAAACTTCATAATAGAAATGATGCGACATGTTTTCCTTTTATTTTTGTTGACACATTGGTGGAACAAGGAATTAAACTTTGAGGACTCTCAGATGAACCTCTAACAAACTTTCACACCAACATTGAACAACAAACGCTGAAAAATGTCAAACATCTTCGATGCACCTAGAAGAATGAAGCTAGAAGCAACGAACGACGTCAACATCTTAAAACCCCAAGGATGTAACATTGCAGCGAAGAACATCAAAGAGGTAGGGGTTTAATTTGTGTAAGTTCATCCCCATTCTTATTAAAGAAATGATGAATGTGGATCAAGACACAAACAGGTTGATCCGAGGATCATGCTTTTTTTAGGAGGGTAATTTTTATTTTGGGATTTTCATTATCTGGGAATTGAAAATATCCTTTGTTGATTAAATTAGAAATCCTGGACCTCCCATGTTTATAAACCTCTAATGCGGAGGGCACGAGCCGACATGAAAAAGTCTTGAGAACCTCCATCATGTTCTTTCTTTGTGGATTCACCATAAAAGTGGCAACAAAATAATTTTGGGATCTTTGCGGTGAAGAGGTTGTTCCCCCGAGAGCGCAGGTGGAGGTGGCATGAAGAACGGACCACCAAAGCATGTATGGTGGTCCTTCAAACATCTTCCATCATGCCAGTGCTAGCGCCAATGGACCGCAGTGTTAGTCATGGGCAGAGGATGGTAGTGAAATAGATTGGTAGGGGGCCGCAGCCAGATGGCTATGGTAGCAGGGCAACACGGCGCCAGGCAGGCACTGTGTGGAGGGGTGGACCGCATTCGGGCCACCCAGGAAATTGGAGAGCCACGGATTCCTGATCGCGGATCAAGGAGACCCACGGTCTCATGGGGCAGGCAGCAAGACTGGACATGGTTGGATACTATATTCTGGCTAGGCGGCGCACCACCATCCTGCACCGTGTGGGTCTGGCTTTGGTCTGGCAATCCGCGCTCCTAGCCAGCAGGCCGAACCCACGCCGACGGGCCGGAACCGCACCTAGCAAGCCTGAACCACACTGGCATGCTAGATTCATGCACATTAGGCTGGTCCAGACTAGACCGGGACACCGGGCGACCCAGCGGGCTGGACCCTCGGCCAAATCGAGTTGGGTCTAGTGAGGCCCATTGGGTCTAGCCCACTGGCCAAACAGAACCAGACTAACCCAGACCCAAACTGGGTTAGGTCAAGATGGTCAAATTTAAACCGGTGTATGTGGGACCCCCGATCTGGGTTGGTCAAGCCTGTTCGATCGGGTCAGACCGGGCCCAGACGCAACCGGACCCTATTTACTAAAACGCATGTATCTTGCAAATCATGCATCCAGTTGATGAGCCTCTTGTGGTGTTGGGACCCTCTCGATGAGGATGATTTTTTTCATGCCCTGAGGAGGCTTTCATGGAAGTTGAGATTTGTATAAGGGCTTGAGCAGCTGTTCTCTTAGGTTCGCTACGTACGGAACCCTATAGTTGGATGAGACCTAAAGACTGTTGAATTTAAACTCTGTATGTCTCTAATATGGCCTAGTGGGAATCACTTGTTTGGGAAATTGCAGTTCCATATTGAGAATCACTTCTCTATGAATTTGCAAACCCATGGTACATGACAAAGAGGAGTACCTCAGTTGGACAGGGTTAGTGGGAAAACCTTCTTTGTGACCTTGCAGTCTCACAGTATGCGATGGGGAGGTTTACCTAAGCAGTCCATGGTTAGTGGGAAGCACTTCTCTATGACTTAGAAGACCCACTGTACTCGATATAGGAGGATTTATCCAGCATCTAAGGCATTCCATGATGTTACTGATGATTCTTCTAACGCTACACTAATTGTATACCTGGTGTGATATATCTTGTGTTTCGTGCCATACTTTGAGGATTGTTGTGTGGTCTTTCCTTTCTGTTTTGGGGTCTCTACTGAGTATCGGATTACTCACCCCGGCATGGGCTCCACCCACTCATGACATGTCTTGTGTAGGTGACCAGCATTTCGACAGAGACTTTGGTGGATCATGACCTAGAGGTACTCAGGGAGATGGGACTAAAGGATGCTACGATGGTGGAATTGGTGGCATTGGACCAGGAAGGTCCCAATAGGATCAGGTGGATAGGAAATTCTACTTCATCTTCTGGTATCTACACTACTCTCATGATCAGGTGGGGTTTTCAGTGGATGGTCATCATAGTTTCCTTTTTGTATCTTTGTTTCTTTCAGTTCTTTTGTTGGGTTTTTATTTTGGCTCACATATATTAGTTTTACTTGTGCTCAGATTTGTTTTAGTGATACTTGTTTCCTTTTTAGAGTGTGGGACTTGGTTGGGCATGTGTGTGTGTGTACAGTTACATAGGAAAATTCCTCCCACTTGTAGGTTGATGCCTTCGGTGCTACTCACCAGCCCCTAGCCTTCAAAAGGTGGGCTTGGGGTAGTCATCTCATGGGCCCCGAGAGACGGATCATGAAAAAATGGTATCAGAGGGTGGTCAGTCCTTCCAAAATGACTGGGAGTCTGTGTTTTGTTTTGGGGAAACAGTGTTAAGTGTTGTGAGTTCAACTTTCAGATTTGGGGAGTCTAGTGTTGGTGCGGCGGGTGATGTATCCAGAAACCAAGGCCATGAATTCTGATTTTTAGATCAATACATGAAAACATTGGTTGTATAAGTGTATCCTTATGTTATTTTGAATAAGAGTATTCTCACTGGGTATAATGTTTTGATTTTGGTTCATCTTGATTCTATTTCAAGATGCTGCCCCACAGACAACCAGCTAAGATTCCAAAGTGTGGCCATGAGGATAGTCCACAGAGTGATAAGGCTTCAGTACAGTGTAAGTTGCCTGAGATGGTACATTTGGGTAGTGTCCTAGTAATACCAATTCCCATTGGTTAGTAGTTACTACCAGTTCTACTAGTAGAGAACACATGTAGGCTTAATGCCTTATATGAGTATCAGTGACAGATACCCCTCAGGCTCTAAGGAGATCCCAACTCAAAGGTGGCTAAGGACTAGCTTGAGGTGGTGACCGAGTTTCCATCTATCCAGGAAACCATTAGATCTGATGGTGGTCCTGGTAGTGAGCCTTCTACATGAATTATCAGGGAAATGATAGAGTTTATATTACCCCAATCTTATGATGAGGTGATCTTTCTGTGGACAGAGCTTGAGAAAATTTCTTAGAGAAGAGGTATCTTGCCATAAAAATATAAGGGTTATTTGTTTCCAAGATTTTCTATAGATTTGGCTAGAAGACATGTCAGTAGATGATTATTCATCAAGGTGTGCCGATTATTCCATGTACTTGATGAATACGATATGTCCAGTGCTTTAGGACTTAGACCTCCAAGTGAGATGTGTTTAGGGACATCTGAGCCATCACTATTCCTCTTTGTATTCCTACTTATGTTAGGGTTCTATAGAAAACCTTTGTGGTTGAAATTTCTTTGGATGAGTAGATACAGCTAGTGAATTTCAGTAGTGGGAAATTCAGAAACTAGTGTCAATCTCATAGACTTGGATGTGTAAAATGTTTTAGGAAGAGGAAGTGATAGGAACAGATGAATATGCAGGGTGATAAACGTGGTGGAGGATCTGGGAGAGCAGTAGGATATGGTATACATTTTGACATGTTACAACCACCACCCCAACGTGGTCCACACCAGGCTCATGGTTCTAGAGGAAAGAAGAAGAGAGTATCTGTATACAGTCAAGGAGTATGATCTAAGGGATCCTGGAATAATTCTAGGTACGGTTTGTGTCTACTACTTGATGTCGTATTAATAGACATAGGTACTAATCATTCCTTCTTGTCACAAATCTTCTTCAAGACCTATAATTTCTGGTTAAATCATTGACTTGATCCTTACTTTTGGAAATACCTATTTGAGGATACTCGATAATCACACTTATTTCGATGGTGTGATCTAACCCTTTAGGCAAGAGTTTCAGTTTGAACCTCTTGGTGGAATTGCTGAGGCCTTACGATGTTAATCTAGGTGTGGACTGGTCATCCACATTTCATGCAAAAATTCACTATTTTAGGTAAAAGGATGCGGTATATATGCAAAGTTGGAATGGGTTTTTCCTTGTTCATCAAAAAAATAAACCTAGGTAGCACATGATAAACTCATGCATAGGAGGGTGCATTCGGTCACTCTTAAGTCCACCATCCTTACCCTCGTGGAAGCAAGTGTTTTGAGTTTTCAGTTCCCAACAGTAGTAGAAAAGTGTAGGAACATCCTTTCAAAATATGTTTCCACGATTACCTCCCCATAGGGGGAGGGACTTTTGTATCATTCTACACCCCGATATGGCACCAATATTAGCATTAGTATATCAGAGGGCTTTCATAGAGATTCGCAAGAAGGGGTGTAAGTGGGGTACTTTAAGAGGAAGGGCTTAGTAAGACCCATTTCTTGAGGTTATGTGTGGATTACCGGAACTTTAAACAATTGGTCATGGAGAATGAGTAACTTCTACCAAAGGGCCAATGGGCACATCAATCAGTTAAAAGGGGTATCCATTTGCATGGATGTAAAGGTGCCCGTATGATTTTCATCAGTTGAGACAGAGGCTATGGTTTGAGTTCTTCTAGGACTATGATTTGAGATAGTCTAAACTCCTGGGAAGGGGGATGTTGTGGAAGATGCATTGAGCAGCAGGTCTTGTTTACAGCTGCTGAGTGAGGCGACAGATCATCTAGCCATGATGCCAATATCTTTCATAGATGATGATGGAGTAGCTTACCTTCAGTCAATGATGGTAACTCCCCCACTCTTATAGCAAGTTAGGGAGGAAACGTTTGTGGATGTTGACTGCATGGCCTAAAATGCTGAGTTATCCCCATAACAGGCTCATGATGGATTTTTGATAGGTAGGGAGAATGACATCCTTTTTAGAGGACACAATGTAGTACCAGTGGAATTATGAGAGGTGGTGTTGAAGTAGTTTAATACATCCCCCATGGAGGTACATCCTGGAGTGGAGAAGATGTACCAAGACCTTCAACGTCTTTACTGGTGGTCAGAGAAAGAAAGAGGTGGTCGATTTTATTTCATGATGCCTCACTTGTAAGCAAGTGAAGGCATAGAATCAGGTTCAAGTGGGGTTGGCCCAACCACTCGAGGTACCGGAGTGGAAATGGGATAAAATATCAATGTAATTTTTGATGGGGTTACCATGCACATCTAGGGGCCACAAATCAATCTCGGCGATCATTGGCTGACTCACCAAGTCGGTTCACTTCCAACCCATCTGGGGGAAGGGACTGGTAGAGGTCTTGGGACGCCTCTATGTCCAAGAGATAGTGCAGCTTTGTATGGTGCCTTTTACAATTGTCTCAAACCATGATGCATGTTTTATATCCCATTTTTTGAAGGGATTTCAGGAGGCATTCGGGACTCAGTTATGATTGAGCATATCTTTTCACCCACAAACTGATGGTTAGATGGAGTTAACCGTACATACCTTGGTGGACATGCTTCGTGCTTGTGTCCTTGATTTTGGTTGTAGTTGGTAGGACCACCTACCACTGGTGGAGTTTTCATAAAACAACATATATCACTCCACAAATGGCATGGCACCATTTGAGGCCTTGTATGGGCTGCCATCAAGTCACCTCTATGTTGGGAAGACCTAGGGGAGTTAGCACTCATGGGTCCAAAGTTGGTACGGGATGCCACTGAGAAGGTGCAAATCATCTGGGAGCAGATGAGAACTGCATAGAGCAGACATAAGTCTTATGTCGATTGTAGATGGAGACTCTTGGTTTTTGAGTAGGGAGACCATGTTTTCCTTCGGGTCTCACCCCAATGGGGGTTTAAAAGATTTGTCCAGGATGGAAATCTATCTTTGAGGTTTATCAGACCTTTCCTAACTCTCAGTATATTTGGCGAGGTGGCGTACTGCCAAGATCTTCCCCCCAGATGCACTGGGTGCACGGTTTTTTTCATGTGTTTCATATAAGGAGATACATGCATGATTCATCGCACATCATCAACTGGGGTGAGCTAGACATTGACGATGGGGAAATGTTTGTAGAGTTCCAGGAGGATATAGAGGATTTACAGGAGGGGGTCCTTTGTGGATGGTCGATTACTCTAGTGCGTGTTTGGTGGAAGCATGGGAATATTGAAGAGATAAAATGGGAGAGGTATGCTTAGATTTGTGCTCAGTACCCCCATTTGTTTGATTTTCTTTATTTTGGATTTCAGGAAAGTAAATCCCTAAGGTGGGGAGAATGTAATGTCCTAGAATTTCCGTGTAATTTTTTTATTTTTATTGAATTATTCAATACTGGGCAATGAGACGGTGTGTGATTCCAAGGCCCGGACTTCCCGGAATGATCTGTTGAAAATTTTTATGCTTTAAATAGTGTGCGTGAGCGGTTTTTTTTTAAAAAGTTGAATAACACTTAAATGGGTTCCTGGATCAAAAATATGAGGGTGCCACTATTTTTAGGATTATAGTTTTACTTTAGGCATGACTTAAGTTTAGTCAGCACGGGCCTCCAGTGAGAAAACCCAAAAATGGCATAACCATAAATAAATTTATTAAATAAAATTATTTTATTTTTCAAAGGATTATAACTCACAAAAGGTGACTCCGATTAAAAATATGAGACCATTTATGGACTTGTGAGGGTATTCTTTCCTTAGGAAAATCCTAACATTGGCTGGCACATGCCAACAGTGGAAGTTAGTTTTTTTCTGTAAATAAAATAATTAGGTAACAATTATTTTGTTGTAAAATCCTTATAACTCCTAAATGGTAACTTGGATTAAAAATATGATAGTATCATTGAGATCATGGGGGCGTGTTCCCTTTAGACAGAGCATAACCTCGACCAGCGCAGGTTTAGGGTGAACATTAATTTTTGAGAATTTTTTAAGGTTTATTTAAATAAACATGTGAGCAGGTTTTTCTAACTTTTGACCCAATACATAGATTGAAAATTTGAGGGCACTATTGAAATCAGAACGCTGGTATTCACCTAGAAAGGACATAATGTTGTCCAAAAAGGGATGAATGAAAAAGTTAATTTTCATACATTTCAAGAAAAATAATAAAATAACTTAAAATTTTATTTTATTTATTTTCTAATCGAGGAGAGGTGACAAGTAGATGTTGCAGTGCAGTGACAAGGCAGTGACAAGATGCATTAATGGAGCTCATTAATGGATTGTTAACACGTATCATAACAATGATTTAATGATGCGTAATAGAGATGACGTTTCATAAATGAAACAATGTAACAAAAATTCTATGACGTGTTTTCCTTTTATTTTGGTTGATGCTTTGGTGGAATGAGGAATTAAACTTCTAGGATTCTTTGATGGACCTCCGACAAAATTCCTCTTCAACGAAGAATGACAAACGCTGATAGACATCAAACATCGTTGATTCACCATGAAGAACGAAGCTGAAAGCACTATACAACGTCGACGTCTTGAAACCTTGAGGATGTAACATTGCAGAAAAGAACATTACAAAGGTAGGATTTTAATTTGTGAAAGTTATTCCCCGTTATTATTCAAGAAACAATAAACATGGATCAACCCATGAACAGGTTTAAATGTGGATCATGTTTTTGTATGGTAGGGTAACTTTCTTTTGGGATTTTCATTATTCAGGAATAGAAATTATCCTTTGTTGATTTAATTAAAATGACAGGATCTCCCATGTTTATAAACCTCTAATGCTGAGGGTGCATGCAAACATGAACAAGTCCTGAGCACCTCCACCATGTGCATTCATTGGCATTGCACAATCAAAGTGTTGGCAAGATGATTCTGGGTCCTTTGCGGTGAAGAGGGAGTTCCCTCAAGAGCATAGGTGCAGGTGTTGTGAAGAACAGACAACCGGAGCGCATCCAGTGGTCATTCAAACATCTGTCGGTGCAAAAGCACTGGTGGCAATGGTGGTGACTCCCAACGGTGGCTTCAGGAGGAGGATGACGGCGTGCCCATCGGCGCGCCACGATGATAGGAGACCGTAGTCGGCTGGCCGCCGTAGCAGGGCGATGCGGCACCAGGAGAGCACCGTGTCGAGGGGTGGCACACGTTCAGGCCACCTGGGTGGATGGTGAGCCGCGGTCACCCGACCAAGGATAAAAGAGCCCCACGGTCGTGTGGGGCAGGCAGGAAGACAAAATGCAGCCGACTTCCACGTCCTAGCTAGGAGGCACACCACTGGCCTGCACTACCCTGGGCCAGGCTATAGGTTGGCAGGTTGCGCCCCCATCCCGTAGGGTGGACCCGCACCAGGGAAAAACCCCTGACCTAGTGGGCTGGTTCCGCGGCCCAGCAGGCCAAACCCACACTGGCAGTCCAGAAATATGGCCTTCGGGCCGGATCAGACTAGATCGGGTCATTGGGAGACCCAGTAGGCTGGACCCTCATCCAAACTAGGTTGGGTCCAGTAAGGTGCATTCGGTCTGGCCCACTAGCTAGATTGAACTGGACCAACCCAGACCCAAATTGAGTCAGTTCGATTTGGTCAAATTCAAACTGAGGTATGTGGGACCCCCAGGTCGGTCTAATTGGGTCAGACTGAGGCCAGACGCAACCGTCCCCTTTACTAAAACACCCATATCATGCAAACCGAGCATCCGATTAATGATACATTTGCATCATTGGAACCCTCTCTATGAGGCAGACCTTTTGGAATGCCATGAGGTGGCTTTCATGGAAGTTGAGATGTGGTGAATGGCTTGTGGTGAAGTTCTCCTAGGCGCGCTACATACGTAACCCTACTGTTGGCTGAGACACGAATACTGCTAACTTTTGACTCTATATGACTCAACTATGGACCAGTGGGAAGCACTTCTCAGTGACATTGTAGGACCACGGTGGGAATCACATCTCTTTGACTTTGCATTCCCACTGTACATGATGAGTAGGAGTACATCTGTTGGATGGGGTTAGTGGTAAGAACTTCTCTGTGACTTTTTAGGACCACATTATGCGATGTGGAGGTGTACCTAAGATGTCCAAGGTTAGTGGTAAGCACTTCTCTATGCCTTGGAAGACCCACTGTACTTGATAGAGGAAGATTTCTCCAGTAGTCGAGGCATTATATTATGTGACTTCTGATTCTTCTATCACTATCCTAAATTTATACCTGGTGTGAGTTGTATTATGTTTCATGATTTACTTTGAGGATTGTTGTGTGGTCTTTCCATTTTGTTTTGGGGTCCCTACTGAGTATCGCGTTACTCACCCATGTATGGACTATGTTCACTCCTGACGTGTCTTGTGAAAGTTATTATTGTTTCAACAGAGACTTTGGTGGACCGGGACCCAGAGGTAATCAAGGATACGGGACCGAAGGACGCTACGATGGTGGACTTGGTGGACTAGGACCCGGTGGGGCCCAATAGGATTGGGTGAACAGGATATTATACTTCATCTTCCAGTAGCTACACTACTCTCACAATCAGGTGGGGTTTTCCTCAAATGGCCATCATAGTTTCTTTTTTGTTTCATTGTTGTTTTCAGTTCTTTTATTGGTTTTATTTTGGCCCAATTATATTAATAGTACTTGTACTCAGATTTTTTTTAGTAATGCTTATTTCATTTTCATTGTGTGAGACCAAGTTGGGCATGTTTGTGCATACAGGTACTCAAGAAAATTCCTCCCACTTCTAGGTTGATGCCTTCAGTGCTAGTCGTCAGCCCCCAGCATTCAGAAGGCGGGCTTGGAGTAGTCACGACATGGGCCCTGGGAGATGGGTCATGAAAGAGATGGGTGATATTAATATAATTTGGGTGTCTATAATGATCAATGTATTAGATCTATTTATAAATCCATTAATACATTAGAAGTATGAGGTCCATCTAAAGTCTTTAGGTATTAGATACATGTGAGACTAGATATAACAGTTGTTTTCAATGTAAATATTAATATCCCATGTCTGGGGTGGGTCAAAACTTTTAATGGAATTTGATTTCCATTTTTGGTTAGGTAAAATTTTGGATTAAGACTCACAATGTGATTATAAAAATTGGAATGCTTTAAAGTAGTGTTTTTGGATGATGAATGATTTTTGGGAGGTGTGTCAGGTTTTTGGATGATATTTGGAGGCTTTAGGTTATGTTTTAGGAATTTTGATGATTTATACCTGGGTTTCATTATTTGGTGTGCACTATTTATGAGAAATTTTGTGACACCTTGATGCTCGGGAGGATTTTAGTTCATTTTAAACTGAGAAAAATTGAGTTTCATAGTTACCAGATGGTTAAGGACAAACCGTGCATGGTATGAGGGGAAACCATGTGGGGATGAGGAAGTCCTAGATCATGTTATGTGGTTTGGTCATGGCTTCAAACAAACCATGTTCCCAAATGTAAAGATATATAATGGGGTGTTCATGGTTGGTGTATGGTTTTTTGAACCATGTGGCTAAACCGTGTAAATGGTATGACCTTGGAAAAATCCAACCACATAGTTGGCACACAGTTTGGAAAACTGTTCAGTCAAACTATCCATTTTTTCATATTTCCTTAAAAGGGGGAAATTACAAAAATTCAACATCTGATTTTTTAGCCACTCCACCACCTTTTCCCTCCATTTGGTCCACATGGGCCAGGGGTTCCAAAACCCCTTCCTCCTCCTACCAACTTCAATTTTAGAGGTGTTTTTATAGTGTTTATTTGGAATTTTTATGTAATATCCAACCTCTCTTAGCTTTCCTTACTTATTCCTCTCCCTCTTCTCTAATTTTGTAGTTATCTAGTTTAGGTTTTGTTGACTATTCCACTAGAGCATGGTGGAATTTTCCATTTCTCTTGGTGATTTTGGTTTTCTTATGTAGAGAAGATCCTGAGATGAATTTTTCATGCCAATTCATGGTGTTTCATTAAGTTATGTGTTTATGGTGATTTTTTTTAGGTTTTCCCAATGAATTAAATTAATTAATTTTTGAAATCGTATCCCCTTTAGTTATTTTTCCTCGGAATGGTGTGGGGTTCAATGAGGAACTTTAGTGGCAGTTACTCAGAATTCAATAAAATGTGATCAACCTAATGAGTTTTCCAGCATTATATCAAGTTCATTTTTGATTAATTAAATAATTATAATTTTTATAGTTAATTAATTATTTTTTCTTGGAATCATGTTAGGAATTGGGTGTTTTATATGAGCCTGGTTGGGTTTTTTAGGGTTTGGTGATGCTTGGATGGGCCTTATCAAGGTCTTCATTCTTTGAAATTTTTTTGGAAAGATTCATTACTGAGGTAGTTAGTCTATGTTCTTTACCCATAGTCTTAATAATTATTTTATATGTGCATTGTGGTATGTGACTTAATTCCCTTGTTTAATGTGTTTAACTCTTGGTTTAAGTAAATTTCTTTAGGATTTTATGATTTATTTATACCATTAATGGATTATATTGGATCCTCAGTGTTGTGAAACTAAACAAACAACCACTCCTAGGTTGTTTCCTCCTTTTAATAATGGAATGTTTTTGAGTTGATTTTTTCTAAAATATTAAGAGTCCTTTTAGAAATGGTTAAATTGTTTTTTTTATCTGTTGTCATTTTTAAATTAATGTGAGTTATGTTTTAATGTTGAGTATATTTATAAATGACATATTGAACTTAGGGTGTTCTAAAATGTGGTTTGAAAATGGGCTTAAAAAGTTGATTTGAACCAGGTGTGTGGTGACCCCTTTAATGAAAATGGTTTGTTAATCCTTTTTATGGTTTTGATATAAAATGAGTTCATGGAACTTTTTTGGTTTTTTCAAAGAGTAAGACCGATGTTTTTAATAGTGGCTTCAAAATGTTGATAATGATGTTGGGTTGATGTTTTATGACATGTGAAAAAGGGTTTAGGTTTTATTTGAGCCATGTGTTGATTTAAAGGTCCATTGGGACCATGATAAATGTTGTGATTAAGAAAGGAAATAGAAATGGTAAAAATGGGTGTGTTTAATTGTTAAATTGTTTAAAGAACATTTAACAAATATGTATTTGGTTAAATGATAAAATGGTTTAATTTTGAATTTGGTTTTATATGATTAAAGTAATGAACCATGAAAATTCTAGATAAAATGGTAATTATTAATAATGGAATGATTGGGGATGATCAAAAATTCATTTCTGAATCTTAGTTGGATTCATAGATTGATGCTCCATGTTTTACAACCTATTACTAATGGGTTTGGTATAATGGACGGATGCTCCAATCCTTAGTTTTGGTTGGTCCAGACTAATGCTCCAAGAAACTTGGTGCACTATAGTTTTCGGAGGATGGATTGATAATCCTAAATCCAAGGGTATGGACATGGTGTTCCATATTAAGTTCGGGATAGTCAGACATAGATTTTTGAGTCCCAGTTGGATACTTATACAGATACTCCTTTTTTTCTGACTTGTAAACTATTATTTTGGATGGCTATACATGGCATACTACATCCTAGTTAGATAATTGGACTAAGGATCCTTGTTTTCCATCCTATTACCCCTATAATCTGTGGTTAAAATGACCGACTTTGGTTGAGTAATGTTTGATTTAATTGGGTAATACTTGCAACCAAAATTGAACATGGTTAATTTAAATAAACATTGTAAAATAATAAATCTTTTTTCTATTTTATATTCTTATTTATGATTTATTAATACTTCTTCATGAACTATTGTATATATTGGTATTTTATTTATACACCATGGGGGGTGTCCTAATCAATTTTAATCACACCCTACTTGGGACATCATTGCACTTGGGTACCCAAGTAGCTCTCATATGTTTATTACAACAACAGTTTTGGGATGAGGCGCTTGTTTCATATTTTTGTTTGAGCAGGATTGATTAAGTAGTATCAAATGACTTTATCAGTTTGGATCGTTGATTTCATAGAGCATTTTTGTTGTTTCTCTTATTTTTGCATGTTATGTAATTGTCCCATTTGGAGATTGGTTGTATGAATGACATGGTCATTCATGCCTTTATTTAATTTCATTTTATTACATCATTTTTCAGTTTTAGTTAATTTATTCTTTCCACAGACTCTGATGTGTATGATGTTTGGAGATTATATTTAGTTGAGAACTATATTATGAGGTATAGTCTCCTCATAGCTCCATCTTAAACCCACAATGCTAGTCGGTAGATTTTTTTTATAAGGAGAAACACTTGAGTTCATGTGGAGAACAAGATTAGGGTTCCAGTTTAATTGAACCTAGGCTAGAACATTACATAAATGTACCATAATTTTATAATAAATTAAATATCAATTTTTAATTGGTTTATGTGGGTTGTGTATATTACATGAATAGTGGAATAATAAAACCACTAAAAGTAAGCCTTTCAGTTGTCCCTTTTCGCTGATAATAATGGATTATTATGGTTTATGGTAATATGATAAAATTGGTGTGAGTGGAATCTTGTATAAAATATAGTTTATAATCATGAGATAGTAATTAGAGGCTTGTTATTTTGATTTAAAAAAAATACATTACATGGAATGTTATAAGGTCATTGGTATGTTTAGGGATGTATGATTTATATGAATCCCCATTACTTAAGGTTTGTATTATAATTATAATGTGGACCCATATAAATTTTTACTTTTCTTACTTCATCCTTGAGATTGAACTAATCAATAGGGGTTGGGAATATTGTTTATAATATTATAAGTTGATTTTAACAAAGATAGGATTTCTATTATTATATAAAAATTATAATATTTATGCTCTTGATTAAATTAAACTGAGTAAATGTATTCCCATGCATAGTTGAGTGACATTTTATGCACTTAACAATTTAGATAAATGATATATGATGTATTAATCCAATCTAGTTAATCTATTTTTAAGAATCATGATTATATGAGTTATTCTATACTAGATTTTCATGTTTTATGCATTGTATTCACTTGATGTATACGAATAAAATAGATTGTACAAGCTTTAATACTATGTATAGATATGAATCTTATAGAAGACATGTTCATATAGAGATATGAGTGTGTTTTATAGAGATCACATCAAAACCCTTTAAATTTGAGTAACAATATTGTTTTATAAGTTTTTACTCCTTTCTTACAATTATTTTTTTGGTATTTCATTATTATTTCCATTTTTATAAAGGCATATAGATAGTAGGCCCTAGAATGAGAATTAATTTTAGAATAAAGTGTTTGTCCGAAATTTAAGATATTATATTTGATAAACATATTCAAAGAAGCTTAAATTGATTCATTATGAGTTATGAAGTTTAAAATAATTTTTTTAATACTTTATTAAAAGTTGGAGATTATAGAAAATGTGCATGTAAGCATCAACCACAACGTGGTGAGAGTAACCATATCATGGTTTCTATTGGGTCATGGTTCTTGATACCATATAAGATTATTTTTTATGAATGGTATATGATATCATTATAACAACATTTCCATAATGATTATAAACCTCATTAATTTTATTTAAACATCATGTGAAGATTTTTAGATAGATTATTGATTTTCAAAGGATTTTAACAATCATACGTTTAATGAGGTACTATTATAAAGGGTTATAAAGGTAGAGGAAAGTATTTAAACATTTAATAATTTAAAGAATGTATGAATTCTAAAAACCCATTCATTAAATGATGGAGTTATATAAATTAGTTTTTTTTCACCCCATTAATGTACATTGGTGATTAATAAAAAATTACACTATCTGATTAATATTTTCTCTTCATTTTATTTTTTAGTAGAGGATATAACACAATTTTTAAGATTAATAGATCCTACTGAATAATTTTATTATTCTAGTGGTTAATATTTTCTTTTGGAGTTAGAAAAACATTGGTTTCTACTGAGGGAACTCAATAAAACTCACTATTAGAGAGTATTCATCATGGATAGTTGGACATGATTTGTTTTATAGTTTTACATTATGTATTCTTTCGTGTTTAATCTTGTATATGGATTTTCTATTTTCTTCTAATACTATTTGGAATTGAGATATCTCACATAACTATTTAATAATACCTTAAGGTAGTAAATTCTACCTCATATATGATACTAAGGATATATTTCAAAGCATATTATAATAATATGGGTAGGAATGTTATAGATCTACCACCTATTTTGTATTCCATGGATTTAGAAATGGGTTATCGAATTAGTATCATATGGACCTATAGAGTTCATATGTTGCATGAAAATTTAACTATTAGTCATTTGATTAGACCTTGGAAAACATCATCACATACATCAGAACTAGTTAAAGTAGGTATGATCACTCATTTGGGTACCCTGTTTAACAGTTAATGATGCAATGGGTTTAACAAAATTAGTCTTCCAATAATATATTTGTTTTTAATTTTAAATTTATTTATATTTGTGTTAATTTATTTGGGGTCTAATTATGTAATTTTTGTGGATGGAAGAAGATAAGAAGGGAGATTAAAAGTTTTTTTACTGAAACTATTGAAAAAACACCTCTGAAAACCTAGTGGTTGTGTACTAAGAACTTTATAGATGAGATATATGGAATATATTTCCAATAATTTCCACTAAATAGCTGGTTGTATCACACCGGGTGGTCTGTGATTAATGGTTAGGAATCAGAAATTCATTGGATCTTTTGTGATTTTTTTAACAAGGGAATTTATTGCATTTTTGTACTCATGAGATTTTAGAATTTAAGTGTGTTTAATCATCACTTAATCCATAATTATAAGATTATCTCTCTTTATATATTAACTTAAACCCTCTCTCTAGCTTCCTTAGAAGAAGTCTTCACCGATTCTATGGGAAATTTTAATCTATAAATTTTTTTTAACCCAGAATGGTAAGAGATTTTAAAACTAAAAAAATTTGTGTGAAACTATCCATGGTTTATTTTCTTCAATGCTATAATTTTATTCTATTATTCTATTTTTTTAAAATTGTGAGTTCCTAGTTTTTAAGGAAGGGCTATAACATTTTTATTTGTGTGGTTTGTTTACTATATAGTAGGTTGGTGATCTATCTAACTTATTTGTGTATAATTAAGTGTTTATATATTAATTATCAACTAAAATTTTGATTTAATATTTTTTGTAAACTTTATGTAATGAAAATTAATCTTAATATGATGAAAATTATTTTAGATGATTATTGATTTATCAAAAAAATGTTTACTAGCTTTTCATGGATAAAAATTGTGATTAACATTTATTAAATACTAAATAAATGAGATAAATTGTGGATAAACACATAAATTTGATGTTATTGTTATTAAATATATTTATAATGAGTTTTTTTATATTGAAAATTATTGTTTTATTTTTTTATTGTAGTTATAATGAATCTTTTATTATGAAATACATTAACATTTCTATTGAGAAAATTTGAATAAATTAGGGAAAGTATATATAATGAGAATTACATGTTTATGTTTTAATTAAGAGATAGAAATTATATATGAATAAATATAAAGGGTGTGTGTGTTTGTGTTTATATATAGACATATTTTATTAAAAGTGTAGATAAAAATTAATTTCTTAAAATTGATATTTTATGAGTATTATGATTGCTATAAATTTTTTAATAATGTAAAAAATAGAGAATGAGGTTTAAATGTTTTTTAAAGTGGATCATGAAGTTATCCAGTCAGGATCCTAGTATCACTGAGAGGAAGAGGGGTGAATCAGTGATATATTTTATTTTTACGTTTCCTTTCAAATGAAACTACCTTCATCTCATGTTAAGGATCTTATTCCCTACTGAACACAATCCAAACACACATCCATAGAAACACAAGAATTTACAAGGTTCACTAATCAATGAGAGTATCTAGTCCTTGGTATGGTAATGAGATAATCTTGTACCACACAATCCACTAAATAGATAATCCTTTGATGTGGAATACAATGAGTAGGATATTATCTTCACTCATGTAGTACTTGGAATATAATCCTCAAGTGTGTGTGCACCCTCTCAGCACAAATAGGGTAATGAAATATCTTTGTGCTTCTTGACAAAAATTCAAAGATATGATCTTTGAAAACAAATCTTCTCTTTCCTATCCATAAGCTGATAGGAACTACTTGGAATTAATAATAATACTTAATGATATACCCCAGTCATATCTTAATCCACTTGAAATCACTTCTCACTTAATTTGGGTACTCAAATCTTCAACTCGTAGAGCTCCTTCGTAGAGATCTTTCACGAATCTCCTAGATTCGCAGAGCACTCTAGTTCAAAGAGCTCACTAGATCACAGTTCTCACTATTTCTATGAGAATAGATTGGTCTTTGTGATGTTCAATTCTTTCTCAGACCTCAATGGCTCACCATGAAGCTCCTTTCCTTTGCAGAGCTTACTGCCTTCAAAGATCTCGCTATCTCCATGAACCTTATTCGCTATTCGAGACCTCTAAAATTCTAGTTAAGTCTATATAATTTTATTGAGGGGTTAGGGGACTATTTATAGGTGTTTCCCACTAACTCTAGAACCTTCCATCCACCTTAGTGCCACGTCATCACAAAATCACATAGCTCTAAATTTTCCACTGATTTTCACTCTGTTTCGCAAAGTACCGTGACTATTTTCTGGATTCGCAAAGCTCATCATAATCAAAAAGCATTCCATAAAATCATTTGTGCTTCCATGACGCTCCTTACTTTAAAATTACACAATTATCTTCACCTTAACTACCACAATTATCCTTTCCTTGTCTATTCACAAAGTTTGTCGTAATCGCGAAAATCATCGTCAACATTATTCATGTCTTTATGAAATCTACTTCATGAATCCAATATTCAAGAAATTCATTCATTTTCCATATTTTGATGATATCTTCAAGGAAATAAACTTTTTTTAATGTTATCACACTCCAAATTTTGGACCCCAAAAATTTGGCTACCACTGAAAAACTATGCCACCTTAGACACCTGCTTCAGCAAGACCAACCATACCGATTTATCACATATTTTCTCCCCCTTTTCTTCATAAATATTACATCATAAGTTCTCCAACCAACTTATGATTTTTATGAAATATAGATTAGAAAATCATCATCAGATTTATCATGGAAAGTATTATATCTTTCCCATATTTCCTCTCCTACTTATACAAAGTGAAGTGATTTCCTTTCTTCTCAGACTTCCTTGACAACAAAAGACAATACTTCATGCATCCAAAAACCTCATCATACAACTTGGACCCAATAGAACACAAGACTTATTATTATTCAAAATTGAAGGTAAATTACATAATTAGACCTACTACCTCACATCACCTATAAAGAAACATTATCTATTTGTGAAGGAAAGCTCCTGGGAAGAGATCATCAATATAGAAATTCAACCTAAGAATACCATCATTGAATAACTGCCATTGTTGTTAAGAAAACCACATATCCTCTATAGAATTATTTATTAAAATGAAACCTACCTCATTAATGTAATATCATAACTTTCACCTATACACCCACAACATTGAAGATAGGAAATACTATAAAGCCCATATGAGGGAGAAGAAATAAAGGAATCCAATAACATCAGATTAACTAAAGGAAAAAAGAATCTATGTATTAGTGAATTCCTAGGGAAATTAGTCACACATTACCAGACATGGAATCACATATGAAAATAGAGGATCCACTACTTGGTAATGGAACACAAGATTAGATATAACACATTAATTAACATACCACCACAAGAGATCACCTGTTAACCATGACTATATATTGGAGTAAATTATTTTGGATCGGGATTCCAACCTAATACTCTTGATTTTTTTGGGATTTAGAGGATGTTCCTTCTCTCTATGTGACCATCACCTCATTTGTAGTGAATTGGATTTAAGTAACTACATGTTTATTTGAAAAATAATTGAACTATTTATATGGAATAGATTTGGTATTATTAATGGATTGATGTATTGAATTTCAATCTTGTTTTGTAATGCTATAATATTATTTTTTGAAAATTTAACAAGTTTGGATATCTTACTAGGAGCCTAGGATTTTACTTTTACACACGATGATGATATATGATCCATGGGTCTAGATAATCCTTGTGTTAGGACAAAGATACTTTATATTTCATAATTTTAGCATAATATTCCTATTACATATATTTTTTATACTTTATCACTCTATTTATGTTCAATGATTCTATTAAAACTATCCAAAGTAGGTATTTGAATTCATAGGTGACTTTATTAGCACTGAAATCATTAAAAATTATGATAAAAATGATCTAATTAAATCCTTTAATAGATTTACACCATTTATATATGATAACATTAAGCTCCTTGGGGTGTTTTTGGTTATAGTAATTTATAACGATAATTATTTCTTACTATATTTTTATACACAACTAATGTGTGTACAAATTACAAGCATGGTAATGTGGATAAAGGAAAAGTTATTCAATAGATTAGAGATGGTGTCATAAAATTTCATGATTTTGACTTCTTTTTCTTACAGATTCACACGTTAGGGTTATTTATATATATATTTTTGTTATTTCAATTATATTATTCACAACATGGTTCTTGGGATATATATTTATGTCTTGCTTAGATGTATATTTTATTTATTATATCTTAAAATTATTTATGGATGTTATTTCATATTTTCACTACTTAAGGTTAGTGAGTTTTTTATGTAATATTGTGATGATCCATTAGAGTGTAAAGAAACTCTCAAATAGATACTTATAGACCCCTAATACTATTCACCAACCTCTAGTGATCGTGGAGTATACTTTATACCATGTAAAGTTTAGCCTCAGTAGCATGAACATACTAGGAAGGGACATTACAAAATGGTTTCAAATTGATTTCATTTATATATTATTGATGTTAGTGAAGTTGGTAAAAATTATACTATATATTGATACATGATATATATGTTTTGTGTATGTGTGTTTGGCTAGCATAACCATAGAATAATTTCAAATTTCTAGGGGATTATGAATTATATTTTATGGTTTATAATTGGGATTTTGGGAGAGAATACTCACACTAAATGAGGGTGAGTAGTAGGATATTCATGCATAATTTTGGAATATATAGATATAGAATATCTATGTGACCATATGAGTGTGTTTGATTAGTGATTTTATTTCTTATAAATGGTTGAATTATTAATAAAATAATCCATTATTTCATAAATAGGTTATTAGTAATAAATAAATTTATTGAAATCAATGAGATGAGTTTGATGATGTAATGCGATTATTTTTATTTGAACAATTAATTTTTTATTATATGTAGAAATTTATGTATTGGTGTGTTTGATAGAAATTTTAATATTAATTATTAATTAGTGGAGTTAATTTTTAAAATTTATGTCACCAAAGAAATGTATGGATGAACCTTGTAGAAAATAGGTAAATCATGAATGATCTAAAAAAAGTTATATAGAAGGATGGGTAGATAATATTTCTCCAATGGTAGAATATGATACTCTAGAAGAGGAAAATATTTCTGAGAGTCTTCTTTATGTGATTTAAAACATGGAGAAAATACCATCTTAGAAAGTAATAGTGGTGGAAAATGTGGTTCAAGATTTCTAGGTATATAGCCCATTAAAATTTAAGGGAGATATTGGGAATCACAATGTGATAGAGTGGTTGAAAGGCATGAATGGGTTTTTTGAGCTGATTTGTGCACTAAAGGGGGATAATGTGAAACATTCAGCCTTTATGCTTTAGGGAATAGTGTGATTCTAGTGGGATATTTTGGTTTAAGAGTATAGGACTGGGGGGAGATGATTTATGGGATCTCTTCTTTAAGTAGTTATATTCATAGTCCTTGAAGAAATGTATATTTCAAGAGTTTATGGAATTAAATCAAGGAAATATTTTTTTATTGATTATTCCTCTATGTTTATGGAATCACTCCATTTTTTTACTTGGATGGTGATAATACTTCTATATATTATCATTTTAAGCATGGATTAAAATTTTGGTTATATATGAGAGTGAGCCTCTTTTGTTTATATTTTTTGTAGAAGTATTAAAGAATTTTTTGTGTTATATAAGGATATATAAAATTAAAGGAGGTATTTATGGAAGTATGTGGATTTATATGTTTAAAGAAGAGGAAGATGAATAATTATTTCAATGATTTTATGTGATCATATCGTTAAGGGAAGACTTTTGTTTCAACTTATTCTACAAGTGGGGTTTCATTTTAGTGTTATTATTCTAGTCAAAAAGTTTGTTCCCTAGTTTTATAACCTAGTGATCTACCAAAATTTTATTCTTTCATTAAAATAAGACATATTCTAAAATTCCACTGGAATTGAGTTCAGAGGGGGATGTTGAGGTTTTAATCTCACTCAGGTATCTCATGTATGTGCTAGTGAACTGTAGTAGTGTTATAGTCATATGTCATTTTGGAGGTTTGTTCATGATATGGAAGAGCTTCTTAGGAAAAAATAAATAGGTAGATATAACAAAGAGGATTCAAGTGATCCAAAGGTGGGGTGAAGGTGTAGGATTGGGTTAGTTATTTACTATATGATATGTGATGGTTGATCTTGATGAGGGGTTTCTAATAGTCATATATAGGATGTTGGTCACTTAGAACTTTTATAGTGTCCAGTTTGAAACTGATTCTTGACATTAATTTATTTTTTATTATCGAATATTTGATATGGATTTGGCTATTGAGTTTTTAGATAGATTTTTGGATAATAATAATCCACTAGAAAGAAAAGATGATCTCATTATAAGATTCCAAATTTGTGTCATTTTTATTAGAATATTTAGAAATTTTGGTAATTATTTATTCTAAAGATGAAAGTTTTTGGTGTGATTATTGGGATGTATCGGTTGACGCATTTTTTGGAACAAAATTACTATTATATGTAATGAGTGACCTTGTTTCATATGTTGTTTAATCTTATGTTTTCTTTGGATAGTGGTACTACTATTCCACTAATATCAGCCATGATTTGGGGTAGCTTTGGATGATCACAATTCAGATTTAATGGATAGATATTTGATTAGCTAAGGGAGTTTATAATTTTCTTCCTTATATGGTTAATACATATTGACACATGTTTCATAATGATTTTGTAGTGATTTTGTCAGAAATTTATATTGGTTTTTCTATTGAATATGTACCAATTATTGAGCATATCCCAACCCCTCCTTATCCTATGGACCTCACCGAACATATAGAATTTAAAAATCCCTTAGAATATCTTAAATCCAAGGAATTCATAAGGAAAATTACATCTCAATGGGATCCTGTGATCTTTTTTTAATTAAGTGGATGGTATTTTTCACTTGTGTGTTTATTATCAAAAGTATAATTTTGTTAATATCAATAATTGGTATACATTATCATGGATTGATTATCTATTTGACCAGTTGAGTGGATATTGATGGTTTTCAATGATTAAAATTCAATCAGTTTATTGTCTACTGGGAGTGAGTGATAAATATGTTCAAAAGATATATTTTATAAATAGATAATGCTCTTTTTATATATGATGTTTCATGGGGTTTTCTAGTTATTATTATTAGTTCATTAAGGAATTATTTTATCTAGTTGTGCCAATGATAACATTGACTAAAAAGTGGGTCACATTTCCATGGGTTGATAGTTTTGAGTCTATAATTATTGATATAATGAATATGTTGAAATCATAATTTATTCGAATTATAACAAAGTTAATGAAATTTTATAAAGTTTATTATGATTCATATAGTGTAGTCTTAGGGTGTATATTGATACAGGAGGGGTGAATGGTGGAATATATTTCTCATAACATTACGTCACATAAGAAAAATTATCCTACCCATGATATCGAATTAGTGGTGGTGTGAATGCATTTAAGAATTGGATGCTTTATTTGTTTTATGAGAAGTGTTTTTATACACCAATAATAAAATCTTAAAGTATATATTTTCTCATTAGGATTTTAACCTTTTAAAGTGGATATGTGTTTAATATATTCAATAATTTGATTTCAATATTTTATATACTATAGGGAATGTAAATTCGATCACTAATGCTATGATTAAGAATTTTCATGTGGATATAGTTCATTAATCGATGGATGAGTATCAACTTATGTTTATATTATGTGAGTTGTATTTTAATGTATTTATAGGGATAAGTTGTGTAGTCCTAGAAACTGTGATGATAGATTAATTATTGATAGACTAACTGAAATAGGGATAGATTTTAGATTATGATTTTTTGATTTTTTATGATAGAATCTATGGTAGAGAGAAGATACCCAGGTGGGTTCAAAATAATTATTATCTTATGTTTTCATGGATATCTTTTTCCCCATTGGATTTATATGAAGAAGTGATGAGGGACTTTCATATGTCATGATGGGTATATTATATTTGTTTATCCGTGATGTGTAATATTGTTCAATGGAACTTTTGGTGTACGGGGATAAAATTGGAAATAGATATATTTACTTTGAGATTACCTACCTATTAGAGGGTTAAAATGTAACATTAGATACCAGTTGATATAATTCTATCATTACATATTATGGATTTAAAATTGAATGATGATTCCATATATTTTGTGATTTATTTCCAAAGATCACTAAATAATAATGATTTAGTTTAGGTGATTTTTTATTGGTTCATTGAATTTTTATATTTTATTTTTATCAAGGAAACTAAAATAGTTAATGAATATGGGAATATTTATATCTAGGGTACTTTAAGACTTCATGGAATACTAGAAAACGTTATATCTAATCATAATTTGAGGTTTAAATCATGATTATGGAAATGATTGAAACATGATTTAGGTATTCTAGTGAAGTTAAGTAAAATTTATCATCCATAGACTGATGGTCAACTTGACTTCATTATAAAGATTCTTCATGATATGATTCATGCATGTATCATTGATTTAAATGTTGTGTGGGAAGAAAATTTGGATTTGGTTTAGTTTTTTTATAATAATAGCTACTAATAATCTATTAATATTGACCCATTTTAGGAATCATATGAGAGGTTATGTCAATCTCCATTATGTTTGGTATAAGTTAGTGATGTGTATATATTTAATACTTTCATGGTATAAGAAACTTATAATCTGATATATATGATCAATAAGATGTTAGTGGAAGAATATAGTAGTAATAATTCATATATTGAGAATATATATATATATAACTATTGAGTGTATTTTGGGGTATCATGTCATTCTTCATATCTCACATTGGTTAAGGCATTGACACTTGGGGAAAAGGTTATTTAGATATATGATTCATCGAATTATTTGATATTTTCTAGAGGATTAGGGAGGTTTCTTTTTTTTAACCCGGATTAGGGAGGTTTATTATTGATTGGAATTACCATTGATTTATAGTTCAATATATGATGTATTCCATGTTTTATAACTAATAAAATAATGAATAGATTTGTATCATGTGATTCATTAGGATAGATAAGAATTGGAGTTTTATGCGTTTTTTATTCAAAGACTGATACAAGTTTTGGATAATAGTAAAGAGATTGTGGGGGGAGGTCATGCCACTTGTATTTTTTTTTTCAACAACAATGATGGGTATAAGAGAAGATATGTGAGTGAGAATAAAAAATGGTATCTCAATTTATAGAGTTATTTATTAGAGACTCTCAATGATACTTCCCAATAATGAGAAATATTATGGTATATATTGTGTAAAAATTATGGGTTTTGTATTTTTTTAATTTTTATTTATATTTTTATTTATTTTTTTAGGAATAAATTATGGAAATGTGGGTGAAGGAAATAGATTATTATAGAGATTTAAAGGTATTTTGTTTATGAATTCTTAATAAAGTAACACCAAGTGCCATATTTTTATATACTAGGTACCTAATAGAGGAGACAAAGAGCCTCTAATCTTATAACTGGCCATCAGTTTGTTGTTGTCTCATACTGGGTGGTCGGTGGTCATCGAGTGGTAGGTTATTAGGCACTGGTCTCCTTTTTTTTTTAACCGAAGAGGTTTTTATAATTATCTAGTGGTAGAATTTTGAAATTTAAATTTGTTTCTTCATCCCTTAATATATAATTATGGAATTATCTCCCTCTCTTAACTCAACACCTTTCTCTAACTTAATTAAATGATTTATTAATTGATTGTAAGTAAAATTTCAATATATTGGTAATATTGTACATGTAATGGTAATATAGTCAAATTCCCGATAAATATTTATAGAGGTATCATAGTTTGGTTACTAATATATTATAATTTTATTATATCATTATAATTTATTGAAATTGACAGTTACTAGTGTTAAATGAAGTATTTTAGAGTCATTTTTGTGTGGTTTATTTGATAAGTAAGTGATAAGTTACCACTTTCACTTTATTACATTTAATTTGGTGTTTATATATTCATTGTGAAAAGTTATTATGATTTAATACTATGTGTAGGATTAATGTGATGAAAATTCATCTTAACCTAATGATAATGATTCTAGATGAATTGGTATATTTAAAACAATAATTCTACTTATGTTTCCTTACTTAAAATGATAATTAACATTGATTAAATGTTAAATAACTCATAGAAATAATTGATAAATTCATGAGTTTGATGGTGTAAATATAAATTAAATTAATAATGAGTTTCGAGTGATGAAAATTTGGGTTTTGGTGTTATATTATAAGTGTTATTTATTATGAAATACATTCACATTATTATTTAGGGAAATTGAATGAATTATTGAAAAATAATTTGGGTGATAATTAAATGTTTATGTTTTTAATTAATATATAAAAAATATATTTGAATATATTTTTAGAGTTTATATAAGGGGGGAAGATAAGTTAAATAAGATTAAAATAGAATTTGATAATTTAGTGATTAAAATGGTGATTTAATGATTATTTTACTCAATATCATTTTATTATTAAATTATATTATCGTGAAGTGGATTTAAGTAATTTCATGTGTATTTTAAAAATAAATAAACTACTTTTTTGGAATAAATGGGGGATAAAATATAACTCTTTATAATGAATTTATGGATTTTATTGTGATGATAGTATACAAATCTTGTTATGAAAATCACATGATCTTTTATAACTTGAAAATAACCTTGGGTTAAGTTATGATATGAGGTAATGATATTGAACCGTGGGTTTTTTGTCCTAGGAAAATTTTAATAGCACATGTTTGGAATAATATTAATATGATCTTTTTTTGGATAAATTATTTCTAATTTGTTGTTCCGAGATTATACAAACATTGTTCAAAGTAGGTATATGAATTTTTATGTGACTTTGTTAGTAAGTAAATATTTAAAATACATATTGAAAATTATATGATTAAATTATTTAATATCTTTAAACCATTTATATATGATCTAATTAAAATCCAAGGTATGTTTGAAATTTTAGTGGTCTATACTAGTAATTATTTATCACTCCTTGTGAATCCACATCTCATGTGCATGCTTGTTATAAAAATGGGAATTTTAGTAAAGGTAATTATCTTCAATAGCTTGGATATGGAATTAGAAGACATCATATAGTTGAATTCTTATGGATAGATTTATGTGGAAGGGATATAATTTTATTATTATGGTTATTTCAGTTTTATTATTCAATAAATGATAATTAGTATCTATTTTATTTTCATTTTGGGATGAATTCTTTATTTAGTCATTAATTAGATTAAATTTTAGACTTATTTTTATTTTTGTTTCTTATTTTTGCAATATATGGTTGTTGAGTTGTTTATTTTTTAAATTTTATTATGACGGGCCATTGGAGGGTAAATCACTCATTAAGAAATACTTATAGTTTTTCAGTTCTAGTCTCTAACCTCTAGTGATCAGTCGGCATATATGAGGCTATGTGACATTTCCCTTCAGTGGCTTGATCATATCTAATCACAGGGTTACAATGGGTGTTATATTATTGATTTTTATCAATTTGAATATTATATTATATAAGTTCTCATATATTAATGGATAATTTTTGGAACTTTATTAGTGGTGACCTACTAGGTTTTTTACTAACACATAGAATGTGAACCACATTGGACATGCAGACTCGATGTTGACATATAGGTCAAGGAGATAACCCTAGATAGGTGTTAAATCAAGAGTATCTTGAAAGGGATTGAGATAAAATACTAAGGTGATATTGGTATCATTGGTAAAAATATATAATTTAATTAATTCAATTTTTATTCATTATAATAAGCCTTTCAGGTGATCCCTTTTCTAATGGAAGATTGTGTGACATTATGGGTCAATTTTTTATAGCATAGTGATTCTGTATTTATCATAGCATGTCTTCCATTTTAATTTTATGTTTTACTATAATATTAATATCTATATTATAATTATAAATTATTTTTTTATAATTTTATACCTGATACTAATATTATAGTCTCTCCTATAGATATCATTTGACCCATGAAGCAAGTTGTCACGAACGAGCATATGAGGAGGTGTTCCAGTCATATATAACTCTCTAGTTCAAACTATGTGGGAGAATTTTAGAATAAGTATATTTTAAAATGGTATTGTATTGTTTTATATTTTTTATTGTTGGTACATGGTAGAAGGATATGAGATTGGTTGGAACTTGAAATATTCATCAACAATGTGCTTAGCTAACACCTTTGCGGTGAAATTCCATATTACCAAGGTAGTGGGATTGTGGTTATTTATTTTGAGTACTATGGTTTTATTATTTTAAGAAGTATGATTTTTTTTATTTATGATTTATTGTTTTAGTATTTTTATGTGGTAGAATGATTCATATGTACTATCATTATACCTGACACTCAAGATCACATGACATGTGCATGAATGCTTATGACTCAAAAAACAGTTTTTTTGAAAAGATTTATGGAAATGTTTTGAAAAAGGTTTTTGGAATGATATTTTTGAAAATAGTATTTATTTAATTTAAATATTGAAAATAAATTATTCAATGTTTTCTTGAATAACTTTTTGGTTGAATGTTAATTAATTGAAACTAATTTCAATGATTTCTAAGATACGCATAACTTGATAGTGATATTATCATTTTATGAACTTTTGTGTGATTGTGATAACCCTCAAGTGGGTGATGTGGGAATATAGATATACAAATCTGAATTATAGTCCTAGTATAGGTTTATTAGTTTGAGATATAACTCATGGGGTTGTGAGTTGAGTGTGATAGTGTCTTAGAAGGGTTATTTCTTATTTATATTTAAATAAATTGAAATTATAGGTATAATGGAAATAAATAGATGTATATAAGTTAGGTATAGCCCTTGTGGTTAGTCTCGTCATATGTATTTACTTGAGTATGGTTATTATTAAAGCATATATGGTTCTCATTTAAGATGGTGGATGTGTAGAGGTAGGAATGTGGGATGCCTAAAAAAGGTTAATTTGATAATTGATCTTATGTATAATCTGTTATAGCTCATACTAGTGTGAGTTGAGTAGTTATAAAGTTAGTATAACTGTATACACTTGATTATAGAATAAATTTTACAATATTTGAGAATATAAATTTTAAATCATGAGGGCTATATAATGATATAAGAAAACTATATAATTATGTGTTTGAAATTATTAGACTTGAAGTATGATAATGGTTGATGTTTTATATATTTCAAGTTTTTAATTGGAATATTGAATGATGAGTGAATAATTAAAAAGGGAACCTAATGGTTGACCATTTCATGTAAGATAATGGTTGAGTAGATATCATTTATAAAGCATGGACCAAAGATTACAGAGTCATCTCTAGGGGTGTTCTAGTTGATGTACCTTTTATAGATAGCATGCAATGTATGTTCTAGGATTTTGAAAATGGGTTGATGAAATTGGAAGATATAGATACTAGGGTTATCTATGAATTTTAAGAGATATCCTATCTAATATTTGGTAGTGAGTTGGGATCCCGGGATGCTGAAAATTTTATTAATAATACACAATTAATTTATGAATGGGTTGGTACTCTAATGAAGTTTTATATAGACTTGGTAGTTTCTAAACTAGAGTGTGAGTAATATGAATAGTGGAAGTTTTTGTAGTTAGGAAAGGTTTGTGGTATAACATCTTATATAGACGTCCACTCCCTCTTCTATATGATTTATTAAATCAAATAGTACAACCAAAGTTTTTTTAGTAGTTCATGGAGCCTGGATAACTTGGGTGATTGGTGAATGGGTACATTTTTGAGTTTAAAAGGTTATTTTTATTCATATAATATTTATAGGTAAATGGGTTCATGGAGGTTTTTTATTTTGATAAGGTCCTCGAAGGATCATTGTGAGTGTTTGTTGTATCTTTTTTCGTTAAAACCTACTCAAAGGTACTCGAGTAGGTATTGATAATAGAGGAATAAGTCCCATTACCACTCAATATTGTCTAAAAAATGTAGTGGATGAGTAGAATTGAAATCTTGATAATAAAATTTTGGAATTCAGTAGTGGTGTTAACCGACAAGGTGTTTATAAACCCATTCAACCGAAAAAAATGTTTCATCTAGAAGGATTTCAGTGTGGGATGATATGACATGTATGACCTTTTCATCACATATAAACAATGTATTTACATGGTTATGGAAATATGAGGTACCTATAAAGGTTTTTTAGAAATGTTACATGATTTTTGAATCACCCTTGACGTGGGTCTTTGATAACGACTAGAGATAACTAATTTTTTAGGCAGTATTTAAATGATTACTTTTTTATAAGAATTTTTGGTTTTGAGATAACTCTTCAATTTATGATTTGTGAGAAGTGTTTGGAATTCTTGTTGGGTCCTGATAATCATGGAGATATATTATCTCGAACTTTGGTAGTGGTGGTGAAAACACCATGAAACCCATTTCCTTAAAGTGAGGGTTATTCAATGGGTTAGTAAAATTATTACATATAAGGATGTGATTGAAAATATTTAAATTATGTATGAGAATAAGATTGTTAGTGATCAAGTAAATGGAGATAAATATAATACTATGGTGGGGAGTACATCACCAATTTTTTAGAGGATGACCATTATCACTAGTGAAGTATATAGAACATCGATCACAATGTGCCAAACAAACTTATACTATGATATTCGAGGTTTCATGTTTATGTTTAGATATAAATGGGTATGTCATGATTGGATTATAGATAAAATGTTTGGTCTATTAAGGATATATGTATTTTTATATCTATCTCTAATACTCAAGTATAGTTAATAAGTTTGGTAATTGTCTAGTGGAGAATTTGATGATCAAGATCATGTCATGTTTGGTGGGGTGGATTTTGGTGCATTCTATTGTAAATTTATTAAATTAATTCTAATTGAGGTTTCATTAAGAAATAATTGTTAGAGTATGATATTATGAATTTTTATTATGAGAAATATTTTGATTCTTAGTTGTATATCTAAGTGTGCAGTGGTTTGACTTAGAATTGTGATGCCAATAGTTATAAGTTTTAAATCGGTGATGGGATGTTTATAAATCTCATGGATTCAAGACATAATTTTTATGGAATATCATAATTTGTTATCTCAATATATGGTCTACTAAAAAAATTTAGGAAATAGTTATGGTGGATTATTGGTTTTTATTTTTTATATATGATCATTTGTGGTGAAATGGGTTTTTAATTGGAAGGTTAATTCAAGAAAAAATGATAGTGTTTAAAAGGATACTCAAAAATGTATCTTGAGGATGAGAAGTGGTATGATTAGTATTTTGTAAATACGTAACTTTAATGTATTGGTGGAGCAAATAGAAGTGTATAATTTTAGTGGAACCATAGTAAGGGTAGTTTGGAATTTGAAGATTCAGAATTAATTTTTGATGACTAGTAATTGATTTATGGATAGTTTTATAGTAATTTGGAGGTTTCTAAGTGATTTAAAGTGTAGGTGGGATTAGTGTTAGTCCAAGTATAGCATATAATATTCTTATTATATAACTAGAAAGATTTTATTAAGTTCCTAGTGGGGGTTGTAGATCCTACTTGGTACCCCATGTAAGCATATAGGGTACCTAGTGAGAGAGTTGTATCTACTACTAAATGTAGTAAATACCACTTGGTAACTAAATCAAGTGTATCAATACCTGGTGAGATATCCATATGGGTGGGGAAGGCCCCAAAATTATTATTAGGTATTTGGTGGCCATCCACCAAGTACGTGGTTCCCTCTAGATATATTTTTCATAAGAATTTATTAAAATGATTTTTTTGTAAAAATATTACACAATACCCCTCCACCTCATTATCGTCAACTAAGATGATCTAGATACCTATACCAAATATTATTATCTATTATTCAATCTCCCAACTCTTTTATTATTATTTAATTGATAATTCCTCTATATTAGAGGACTTTTAGAGGTAATTTTGACCTCATGCACCCCACTTTTCATTATTCCTTTCATTTTTCTTCATTTCTATATTATAAATACAAAATTTTGGGGTTTAATCAGATTATTTGATTTTATAAAAATAATGTAAATTCAAGTGGTGGTTATATATGAAATAACTCTTAAAGGAAGTGGGGGAGTTTCCCTATAATTGTTTCTCAATTTATAAGTGTTTTGTTGTATTTTATAATTGTGAACTTAGGTAAGTATGCATAAAAAAATGAAACTTGGTCTGATAGGGATTAAGTGTTTATGAGAGAGTGATTAAGACTTTCTATAACACTAAAATATGTACTACACATATTGTGCATTGATTTTAGTGGTGTATATCAATTATATCAATGTGAGGGAATTGATCATGATTAAAAATGAAACCTATTTATGGTGTCTGACTTTGAGTTTTTTAATATATTTATAAGGACTGGTGAATTAACTTTTAAATATTCATTGAGACTAATATTACATCCATGAGTGATTATCTTGGTAAGATTATGTTTCCTTCATTAGATTTTTTTTTCAGGAGTAGTGACATGTGTGCTTCAGTGAGATACTTGTGAGAGTTCATGTGTGACCCTGTACTTCCATGAGTGAGATTATACCAATGGGTGGAATGGGTTAGTAGTCATCCACTAAGAAATTTTCCTTTGATAAATTAGTATATAAAGGATAGAAATGATCTATAAGGGTTATGTCACCATTGGGAAGGTGACTTGTGATTTTTTCACTGACTACTTTCCTAGACCAAGACTGGTCATTAGTGAATATAATAGATAACCTTATAAGGGTAGGAGGCTAAAACATCAGTTAAGCATGAGATCAATCATGATTTTGCGGTATTAATTTAATGGCTTAGTTACTAGGGGATTATGTGCTATGTGAAATTATGATTTATGGTTATGATCCGCACATGTTATGGTTAACCTCTAAGTTGAGAGTTTATAGTAGAATGCACACATTGTGAAATGGATTTTATTTGAGGGCAAGTGTGGGGTAGGGTAATGACTTTTATTGTTTATATTACTGTAATGGTTCTTTCATGATGTATTATACCCTATGACTTTAGGGGTGTTTTTTATAAGGATATACTTACAATTTTATTTCTTCTAGAGTATTGATGTGGGTATACCATATATAACCCCAAATAGATTTAATTGTAGGATGGTTTTCTTATTGGCCTATACTATACTATATAAATATATTTATTACTTTCAGAGTGGGGTGAGTTTTCTTTTAGTTATCAATATTAAACATATAAGATAGAGAGGGTTGTATATCTATGATTTATATATTATATCTAATATAGTGTGTGTTTCTATTAGGAACTTTATATTCACCCTTTAAAAATAGAGAGTGTTTTCAACCTCTAATTGATATAATACATCAAGAACATGGTGTTTTCTCTAACTATTCTTGATATACACCATCTAGGGTAGAGAGTTTTACATGTTTATAATTGATATAATACTTTGAGGATAATTTATTTTTTCTACCTATGATTGAGACACTAATTCAAGGAAAAACATTGAGAACCTATACATATTAAGATACCATATTCCAGATTGGGTTTAGTGCAAGCCTGAGGTAGTTGATTATACCTCCTTCAGCATAGTGAATATATTTCTCAAAGAATATTATTGTCATATGGGTAGGTATATTACTGATAGGCCTCATCTTCAATATGACTTCGATTTGGATATGGGTTATCTATTTGATATCAAGTGAACCAATGGATTCTATATATTGTGTGGAAGTTTCATCCTTACTTTCATGATTAGTCATTTGGAAACTATATTCCAAATACTAGCATCAGATGAAATAGGTATGACCACTTATCATGGTGGATTTTTTATCACTCAATAATAAAATAGGAGTTATATTATTTTTTTATCTCTTGTCATATTATATTACTTATAAACACACACACATAGATATATATATATATATATATTAATATTCAAGGGGAACCATTGGTCCTGGCCTATTGAGTTTTATACTCATACCATACACATGAAACTCAATAAATGTGATATCCCAATATTTATAACAAGTTCATGGTGATGGAATGAGTATGTGTGGATGAGTGAAGTACCTCATTAGTGATTGGGAGATAGAACTGAGGTGATTTCAAGACCCTCAGTAGGTGTATCACCTCTATATAGTTCCTTTCTATAATTTTTTAGTAATCTTATTAGGCAGTATCTTTTTTAATGAATGCTTATATGACATTATGGGTTTATTTTTTATAGAATGATGATTATTTATTTATTATGTTATATATTACATTGTAATTTCATTTCATACTGTTATTCATAAATCTATATCATTTTTTTGTTATTTATTTGTTATTTTAAGTCATCAAACTGATGTTATAGTCTCCCAATGAAATATCAACTAACTCTTACCACTAGTCAGTAGTCTTTAGAATAAGGGTATTCATATATAAGGTATGTAATTCTTTGGTTTGGGCCAATCTGGTGGATTCTAGGCCAATAACATTACACTAAATTTTAAGAGAGGGTTTTTTTCAAAAAAAAATGTATTCTATCATGGATTTAGAGTTTATTGATTCATATTTCCATTCTAACTATTCATGAAAAGAATATTTTTTTTAACTTTCATTATTAAATAAAATATTTTTAATATTTTTAAAATGTTCAAAGATAAATTTAACCTTGTTTTATTTTAATTTTAAGATAGTGGAATCTATAATAAATTAAATACTTTCTTGTATTTAGAGTGAGTTATTTAAAAGTTAAGTAATTATTATAACTTATTGGTGGTTAGTAATTTATTTTTATGGATTCAGATTAAACCCTTTGGTTTTGGTGAAATATTACATCAACTTCTTTAAAGTATGTTTGAAATCAAGAAATTTTGATTGAGTATCCAATGACACATTATTATTCATAAAAGCCTCATCCTCATGCTCTTTATTAATACCATCAATTTGATCCATTTTATTTATCAAAATTATTAGTTCTTCAATGTGTTCATCTTTATTATTGTTAAATTTAGATTTATTTATTTTAAATCTCTTAGTTTCCTTGTTTAGGCACTTGATCTCCTTTTTTTGTTTTGAATTTTTATTAAGGTTTCCAATTATGATTTTAACATATATTTTGTGTGTCATTATTATTTTTATTCATTCCATAACATAAAGATTTATTTTCAATTTCAACAGGATCTATGAATGTTATTTTATTTTCATTGACACATTATTCTTAAGATTAACTTCTACCAATATAGTTTTCTTCATTTTCAATATACTCTCTCAAAAGACTTATTTTAAATTTATAAAACAATTTATTAACACCAAATGATTTATTTATATTTTTTGAATGTTTTTATTGGATTTACTCTTTTAATTTAATGAACCATAATTTTAATACATATATATTACATCCAAATAGATGAATATTCATTACATAATATTAAAAAACACCAAAACCATATGATTTTAGTGTCTTTGGAAACATGGAAACAAAAATAATTGGTTCAAAAAACATATATATTTTCTCCAAATTTATTCTTCATAACTATAACCCATTTTGACATGTCATAATTAATACCTTCCTTTATATCATGTAGAAAATAAACATAAGAAAATTATGAGCTCAGATGCCCAGTAAGGGTAAACAATGGATATATCAATCATAACATAAACATAAGGTATTACGCACATGAAAATAACATTTGAAAATTGTTCCCTACATATCAAACGTAATAATCTTGAGTCACGGAATTTATCATTGCAGTTCATAAGACATGAATCATAATAAATCATGATCCATGAGAGAATAATTTAGGCTTAAAACATGGAATGTGGAATACACATAAGAATAGAAAGTGATTTCCTTAGTAGCCAAGGATATTTGTCAATACTATCATAATGGAATGGGTTCACTCCCAAAACCATCATAGTATCCAAGGTTCACTACCAAGACTATCTAAGTGGAAAAATTATTTTACTGAACTGGTTTCACTTCCTGTTCTAGTCCTATTTATCTCATAAGATATAATATCATTAACTAATTCACCGGAGGGAGATATAGGTCCCACACATCATTTGTTATAATGTAACTATAATACTTGGTCATAACATAACCACCATCATATAATGAAAACCATATATATGTGTTCCAAAATAACTTAATTCATTCATCATATCAGAACCCTTGTTAAGAAATGAGTTTCATAAACACCTCATCATAAAATAACTCATGGAAATGAAATTAGTTTCATAAATATCATGCCATTATAAACATAAACCAACCATAATGATAATAATGATAGTATCCTTGAATAATACCTTCATTACATCATAAGTAAAATAAAATAGTGTTATCTTAGATGGAAAATAATTTTGAAATATCACTTGAAATGATTCTTGAGAAAAACAACATTTCTATTTATAAATAATTTTTTTTAAAGAGATGCAGAATTATAAAGGAAAAACGTATTTTAAAATTACCATTTAATATTGAAAAGGATACATAAAATCATTAAATATTCATGATAGTGGGAAAATCCACCCATTCTGTATAAGTTAAAAAAAATATTATTTCTTTATTTTCTTTGGAAAAGTCACAAAGATCATCATTTAGAAAAGGTAAAAAAGAATCCATTCAAACCATTTTATTAAAAGTAACACATGAGTAAAAATAAATTTAAAAAACTATAAAAAATATTAAAAAAATTCAAAAAAAATTATAAAACATAAACATGGAAGAAAAATAGAGTTTTAAGGGAAATTTTGAAAGGATAATTTTTAAAATAATGTCCATTATAATTATTGTATCATTGAATTAAAAATTAATCCAATGAATAGAAGACATGTGTCCACTGTAAATCAATATAAAACAAGTGGAAATAAAACATAAGATATTTAAAAGTCATTTCACAATTAATATTAGTGTGACATAATCATGGAAGTATAAGTTAAACCCAAAGAATGGAAATTCTGTTAGGAATTTCTTTACCACTTTGTAATCAGTCGAATCGTATTCTCCATAAAAGTAATAATTATAAAATGAAACATTTAATACCATAAATATAATGATATTAATGATATGATATATCAAATATAATTATATATATATATACCACACAGAATAAATAAGTTCTGAATAAAATATATATCTCACTAAATTAGAATTAAGATGAGAAACCCTTACCTCATGGTTCAATTTAGTTTTGCATACTTCACCTTCTATATAAGGGTTTAAATAATTTTATTAATTCATTATAGAACCATATTTATGTTTATAATACCTTATATAATAATTTTATAACTTCTTACCACCCATTCATTAATAATATTTTATTATTTTTATTATTTTGGGAGCATTTGTTTCATGGTTTCATGGTCAGTTCATTTGTGTATAATAATTGATTTTTTTCAAATGGAAGTAAAAATATTGAAGTGAAATTGAATCATATTAATGAACATATATAATTTTAAATGGTCCCATTATCATTTTTATTCCTGACATTAGGATGATTCATTAAATAAAATGTTAATGATAAATGTTTAGTTTATTTTGGTAGTTTTTCCGACCATCATTAACTAGTTTCATTTTATTTAATATTATGTATATATATTATTTAAATATAATTAAATATGTTATAATATAACTATTAAAAATTTATTTAATAATAATAATACTTTTATGACCATACTTGAAGGAGGTAATGGAAAAAATAAAAAATCATTATCCCGAGAGACGGTTCACCACAATAATTTGGACAATGATTTAATTCCATTGAACAAGAGGAGGTAATAAAAGGAGTAGATATAATATATTTAAGTAGAAAAATAAAATTATAGTATATAAATTATACTATATTTATTATTCCTTTATGGATGAATGAGGTGAGGATAAAGTATTAAAAAACTAAATTAAGAGAGGTTGTTTGAGAAAGTTACATATTGACTATCACAACTTAGAAGGACCCCTTAAGAAACTTGTAATTGGTACTTTGGTGAGACCAAAAGTAAATTAACATTGTGATAGAGGATATGATATGGTTTCAAATATATTTTTAGATATTCAAGGCTTTATAAAAGAAAAGTGGTGGTGAGGGGTGGTATTTTTAGTTTAGGAGGGATATTTTTGAATGATTAAATAATGATTATTTTACATTTAAAGCCAACAACATTTGGGTTGAATTAATTTCAACGAATTTGGATGATATTTAATGTTTTAAATTTTGGTTCAGGTCAAAAGAATAAACCAACCATTTAATGTTTTATTTTTTAGTTATTTGAATATTTTACCTTTTAACTTTAACTCACTACATTATTTTACATATATTACGGTAAATCTTTTTTTTACAATGGTAAATATTTAATGCCTAAAATGAAAATGAACATTTAACCTAATTTTGAAAAATGGATTCCAAATATGGAATCCAATTTTATAAATTTAAAACACATAATTTTTAAAATTACATTTAAAATTAAATCATTAAAACATAAAAAAATATAGTTTGTTAGAAAAATGTGTTTTAAATCCCAAAAATGTACTTATATGAAAATAAGGTATAAAGATTCTTTGAAAGTAATTAATTATATTATATGTAATTAAAAATTACTTAATTTACTTTGATATTAATTTAAATTCATAAAATTAATTTTTAAATAAAAATAAAATGAGAATTTTATTAAAATTGGTATTTTTTTACTATTTATTGAAAAATTAAACTCTTCGAAAAATTATAGAAAATTCATCATAAGATAGTTTTCACTTTCTAAATCCCAAAATAAATTTCATTTTTATCAAATAAATTTTATATTAGTTTTAAAAATAAATTATATTTATTTTCACATAGAAATAAATAAAAAACGCTTTTTGAAGAAAACATATATTTGAATAAAAAGTAACTTTACTAAAAATTACATGTTTATTTCCTAAGAAAAATTTAAAATATTAATAATGAGTTATAAAATTATATATTTCATAATTTTTTTAATATTATTAATTCCCATGAATTTAACAGCTTGGTTATAATGATCATGTTTAAATAATAATATTGTATACTTCACTTAAGCTCAGTGTTTTGTTCAACGTAAACTATTGAAAAGATTAAATTTATTTATAAAAAGTGACAAACAATACAATCATGGGGTGTCACATTATACCCCCTTGAAATTAATTTATCCCTTGAAATTATTCACTTGGATACAAATATATAAGGATACATATTCCTTACCACATCCGCAGGTTCCCACATTGCTTCCTAAAATTGGTGGTTTTGCCAAGACAATTTTACCAGGTGAGTGGTCTTATTTTGTAAAACTTTATCTCTATGATCCAAAATCTATACCAATTGTTCTTAATGGAAAATATCTTTCTAAAATAGTATGAACTTTGAGTTTAGTACACTTAAAGGAGCAGGTAAGTACTTCCTCGGGAGAGATATATAGAACATGTCATGAATGTGAGGTTGATTTAATAGAAGTGACAATCCATAAGCTACCATCTTGATATGATCAATAATTTCAAAAAAAATGTATCCTCACAATTTAAAATTACATTTCAAAAATATAAGGTTGATATTTGAAAAATATTTTGTTGAAAACCCACATCATAAAAAGGGAAATAAAACTTCCACTTAAAAAGAGGGAAAGTAAAATGCAAAGGTCACCATATAACTAGTATTCAAATTATGAGAATATTAGTTGAAATTGAAAATATGAAAATGTAAGAGAATTTTATCGATCATGTTATTATAGAGAATAATAAATAACATGGTTATTAAAAGGTTAATGACAAAAAAACATAGATCAAATAGGTCTAAAAAATGTCATTGATATCATAAAAAATAATGATAATAGGATAAAATTTTATTTCAAAATCATCTGAGAATATATAATTACTTTATTTCATCTCATAATTATAATATCACTCTTTAGTTATGACTTTATCAATTTCCACTTCATTTCTTACTCTAAAAAATGAAGTTGATTTTTTTATGACCAAACAACAGTGGATCATATGATCCACAATGGAATGAAAATTCATTCCTTATGTCTCTAGTTATCATAATAACCTAATAATTAGCACAGGTTATCCAATACGCATAAATATTCATAGGGTTAATTAATACATTAGTCTCTAAAAAATATTCCAAAGTTCAATATCAATAATTTCATAAATGGTTACCCTTATAAACCTTGTAAAATATTAAAATCTAAAACCTTCATAAGAAGGTCACTAAATTTACAAAATCAAATTATCATTAATCCCCCAAATAACTTGATGAAACTCTTAATTACCACACAACAAACATGATAATATCTTTACCTTGTATTCTCTTGAAACATTATAATAACCTAAATTACCATAAAACTTTAGTGAAAACATGAATGCTTTCAAAAATTAAATTTTTCTGATACTGGATCTTTTGGTTGAGGTTTGGGTTGATTCTTGATTGTAATTCTTGATTTTTTGAAATTCTCAAGTGAGTTTTTGTTGGAAAAGTGGCGTTTTGGGCTTGGCAGTAGGTAGCGCAGAATTAGCACACAGTCAGGGGAAACTATACAGCCACACCCAGGTAACTGTGTGGCTCATAGTTGGTGCCTGGGGCATAGCGCACGACTTACGTACTATTAGGAAAATAGTGCGGAAAGCAAGCAGTATGGTTCTAGAATCAGGTTTTGGAGTTTGGAATAGTTGGTGCATGGTTTGGAAAACTATATGAAAAAATCATGTGGGTTATCCTTCTTGGACAATAGGGTGTGCATGGTTCTCACACCATTTGGAAAACTGTGTGGCCAAACTATGTGACTTTCCCATATCATTGAAATTTTGAAATTCTAATATTATCCTCCCCTCTTTTACCCCAATGAAATTATCCTTTCTTCTTTGTTTATTTTGGTGCAAGAATGGGTCCCCCCCCCCCGCCTCTTTGATCCTTCTCTATAGATGATCCTCATTCAAATATAAGGCAAGTTTCTAGGGTTTTTTATATTTTTTCATCTTCTCCTCTCTTAGTTTCTTGGTGTTTCCTTTGTGGGTTCATGTTTGGTCAAACCCTGGAGGCCAAGGATGATGTGTTGTCTTTTGTTTCATCTACTTTTGGGGGTAAATATTGTTACTTGGGGTGTTCTCTCCCTTATCCAATAGTTTCGTTGCATCTACACATCATTGAGGTAAGTGTTTCCTTTATTTTCCTTTTTGTAACTTTCCATTGAATTCTTGAGATTTCCTAGTTGCTTCCAAAGTGATGTAATCTTGATTGTGATGTGTTATTATAATTTTATTTGGTTTTTTTAGTTTGGAAAATTTTTTCGAATTGGTTTTTAAATGGTTTTCTTGAATATGTCTATGTTCTCATGTGTGCAAGGTATTTAATAAAATGTCACTTGGTACCTTTTTATGAAATTGAGTGGTTTAGGAGTATATTTGTCCTTGGTTACACTATGGTGGTTTAGTTTTATGGTGATATGAGATTTTTGTGAAAGTTTAGTTCTTTAAAAAGGTTTTGGATTCTCTCTCAGGATTTTATGATTGTTCCATTGGATGTAGGCACATATATATATTCATTAGGTGCACATATAGATGTTTCAACAAATGATAATGGCCTTTTTAACTTAAATTACCAGTTTTCAAAACACCTAACATTTACCCCTCATCTCACCCTCACTTCTCTTCAAGACTCCATGTTTTCTAAATGATTCCTTGAGTTCAAATTAAATTGAATATAGTTTCAAATGTTCTGTTTGGAATTATGGACTGTTTGGTACCTTGTAAAAATGTTGTCTTCTAAATAGTATGAAGTTCTATTTGGAATTTGGTTGTGTTGTGTATTTTCATCTATCTCATAAAATTGTTTTAGAAATGAGATTGGTTTTTCTAAATATTAGGCATTTTTGGCACCTTTAAATGAATTTTGTGTCCTGGATTGGATTTGGAAATGGGTTGGAAATTAATTTGAGTTTTAAATGGAAAAAGGTCCATTTAGAACTTTGTAATGTTTGGGGAAAAAATGTAGTTTTTGGAAGTACAAATTCTCATTTATCATCTTAGCATGTTTCGAAAAATGGTTTGAAAGATCATGTGATGTGATGGTATAATTGGAACTTTTGAATGGATGGTTGGGTTACAAGAACCTCTATGGTGGATTCTCTGAGGAGTGGTTCATCATATAGGTGGTGTTAGTGTTTAGGCTAGGAAACCATGGTGGAAGAAGGTAAGGTGATCCACATGTGTGAGGACCACCCCATTCACCATTTTCTACTACCATGGGATTCATGGGTATTATCTAGAGGTTTGAGTGATGGTTTCTCATTGACCCTGATTAGACGGGTGGGTACCCCTAGATGTGTTATAGGGAAGGTGGTTTTTCCCACTGGTGAGGCTAGTTTATAGAAGCTAGTTTGTTATTTACTATGCAGTTGCACCATACGTTGACAGGTGAGTCCGATCTTAGTATGTTTAGGGATTATCTCTAAATATCTTTAAGAAACACCCATGGTTACTATCTATATGTTCCTGTTTATTTATTTGTTTCAATTGGTTTCCTATTTGGTATTGCTTTATTTTATTTTCATCATAGACTTGTATTATTGATTCTCGATTCATGTGTAGAATTTGGTTTCTAAAATGTTAAATCTAGTTTTAAAGGGTAATGTGGTGTGTGTTGTTTTGAAAAAGGGAAATCTATGGTTTTTTATTAAAAATGATAAAAATATGTTTATTTATATTTATTTTAAACTAGTTTTTGTGGAATATTTTGAGAATGTAAATGTATGGATTTTGTGGTGTTTTCATACTATGCTATTAAATCTCACGCCTTACTTATCCCATTCAGTGTCAGTTGACCTGATCTATTTTACAGGTGTAGGTTTCTAGTTCATTCATGCCTTATAGTAGGTTGGTTTGTGGATGGTGGTGACCATGAGGTCACAAAGAGATCATTTAGGAAGTAGTTTGGTTTGGTTCTATTTTAATTTAAGGTTTGTTAATTTGTATTTGTAAATGGATTAGTTTGTATGTTTATTTATAATCAGTTGTTTTATTTTTCTTCATGTTCATTTTTTGTTATGTGAACATATTTATTGTGCTAAAATCTTTCCCATTTGGATTATATTTGATGATGAAACTATTTTCCAGCCTGTGGGGATCGGGAACACCCTTCGGTCCATGTCTCGGACCGGGTCGGATATCGGGTTAGATAGAATCCCAACATGCTTTGTGAAAAAATGGTATCATAGTTGGACCTTGTTATTTGGGTTGTCAGTTTGATCATATATTAGTACTTTTGAGACTCAATAGGTAGGTGTGTTAAGGACTTATGGAACCCTTTCTCATTCTGATCCTTGAGTTGTGAAGGGTAGTTCAGGATTTGGGTATTTTGTCCTTGTATTGGATTGAGGGTTGACAATAGAGGTGATATAGTGTCATATTGTGATCTCACATGGAGTAGTGACCCATGTGGATTTCAAGTGCATGGTTCAAGGCCCTCTTAATTGTTAATTCTTACCTAGTGCATGGACCACTAACCATGTCAATAGGTTATGTATGGCCATAAGTTCCTCATCCAGATAGTTTGGTGTGAGTGTTTTTTTGTTTTGGTATCATTTGGTGGAAGTGGTATTTTAAAATGAAAATGGTTTTTAAAGTGGGAATGAACTATTTCATGTGGTTTTGGATTGAAATGTGAAATGGGTTTTTAAGAGAGGAATTGGTTTGGATTCAAAATTTGGTAAATGCTCGGATTTGATGATGGAATGTGTAACCCTTATTATTCCTAATGAATGTTAACATATGTGTGAGTGTGTATAGAAAGTGTATTTTGGCACTTGTGCGTGTATAATTCAAGTGGAAGTGCATGAAAACATATGTGATGGTTCATAGGATTCAATGGGTGGGTGTTTGAAACCAAAATTTTGGTTTAGCTTTTTGAAGATGTTTTTTGATGGAAAATTATTTCAAATTTTGGTTTCATTTTAAAAAGTGGTTTTTTGTTTGTCAAAATTGGCCTTTGGAATTTTTAAAGTGGCCTTGGAACAAGGTGGTTTTTAAATTCAAATGAAATGGTGGTTTTTAAAAAGAGTATTTATGATTTTTCTTGAGTGTGGTTGGCTTCTGAGCTTGTTGTTTTGTCTTGAGATGCTTTTGGAAATTGTGTTTCTAGTTGATGTTGATTTTGGACTTGTGTTCCTTATGTTGTTTAGAATGTGCCGCCCCAAAATTTCTCTTGGGTATTTCTCGGTTTCTAGTTCTTCTCGGTTGTTTCCCATATTTCATTGTGATTGAGGTCTGTTAAAAGTGGTGGTATGGATTGAGGGAGTTGAGTGTCACCAGATCATTGGGAACTCCTGAAGTTGTGAGAGTGCGTGCTTTTTTGGGTGTATTTGAAGGTCAAATTTTGGATCATTGGATGGTGATTTTCCATGAATCATTGTAATATGGGATGTATTTTGAAGTCTTTTAGACCACTTTCAACCAAAAGTTTATACCCAAGTAGGTGAAGGCGGGGAAGGTAGAAGAGATATTGATCATTTATCTGGGCCAACGATCAGTAAAGGATTATGTTGAGAATTTCAAGTAGCTGATTTATTTATCTTTCGAGATATAATTTCAGGATCTATTGAAATCTCCTCCCTTCTTTTGGTGTCTCTATCTAGAGATTAGGGATAGAGTCTTTTCATGCAGTGAAGTTTAGTTCAAGAAGTTGGTGGATGATGTGTTCTTAGATGAGTTAGTTCCCATAATGAAAGCAGATGAAAATCTGGTGTTTCTTGTTTCTTGTGAATTTTCCTCATCTACTGAGGAGTGTGTGATAGAGGAACCTATTTCTGAAGAGACTCTTTCATTGGATCCTACTTCTATTTCATCAGATTATTCACTCGTATTCTTTAAACATGGTCAGTTTGGGAACTCGAAGACATCGTGTCTCAATCCTCTGAAGACATTTCATCATTTTGGTTGTTTGGGTCACCTATAGAAATTTTGTAAGAAACACTTATTGAATAAAAAACCTTGATTATAGGATGTAATCTCCTGACTATGGGGCTTTAGATGATTCAAAAATCAGGGTTCCAACCATAGGCCCTGAAGTGAATTTTTTCAAATAGTTTGGAATAGTCGGGGGTGGGAAACCTTGCCCCAACTTTTGTCTCTAGTTTTGGAGTGGATATGGTTGAATTTCCTCGTTGTTTTAATAATCTTGTTGGTTTCATTATTTTTTAATTTTAATAGTTGTGAATTTTTAATGTTTGTTTTTGAATTTATTATTATCTCTTGGGTGTTCTTATCCTCTGTGTGGGTTAGTTATAGTTTTAGTTTGTGCTAGTTGGGAGACACTTGAGTTTTTTTGGAAAAGATGAATGGTGATTTTGTTCTTTGTTAGGTCTCAAGTTCTTTTTGTGGGTTTCCCCGTTATGTTGGGGGTTTTGTCTTGTGTGGGGAATTTTCAGTTATAGTGGTGGTTTTGTTTATATTGTTTATAGAATTTTTGTTAGTTTGTGTTGGGAGTTCCCATGTAGCTTGGATTGGGGGATGTCATCGAAATTTTTCCCATACTGGTCACCCCAAGGTGGTGTTTTGAGAGTTTCCCCATCATTTCTTTTGTGTTTGGGTTTTAATTTTGGTGGTATTAGTTAGGATATTGTGGTGGGGATAACCCTATCATGTTCTTCCATTCTTCATGTGGTGGATTTCTCTTGAAATGGTCAGGTGTGACTTTTGAAGAAAAATTTCACACCCAAGGTTCATGTTTTTGTTTATTTTCATTCGGATTTGGGATTGATTTTTGTCTATAATTTAGTTGGGTGAATTTCTGGAGGCAAAGAGTGTTTTTGGTGGGGAGAATTATCACATCCCAACCTTAAAAATTCTTTTATTTTATTCTTTTCATGATATTGTATCTTTTGGTAAAAGTTTGAGTTGATTCTTAGTTTGAATTTTTTGAGTTTTAGAATTTCATGGGTGAGTTTTTATTAAACAAGTATAGTTTTTGTCTTGGATGAAGGTGGTGCATAGTGAGTGCATGGTTAAGGGAAACTATATGGCCTCTTCCAGGTAATTTTGTGACTCATAATTGGGTCCTAGGTCATTTCACATGGCCTATAAATATTTAGGAAAACCATGTGTCAAACATGTGGTATGGTTTTGGACTCAGAAAGTGGTGTTTGTCATGGTTGGCGCATTGTTTGGAAAACAGTGCGGCCAAACCATACGACTTTCTGATATCATTAAAAATTTAAAATTCCAATATTTTCCTCCCCACTTTTAACACCGATTTGAGGCTCCCTCCCCTTTTTTATTTTGGCGCATGAATGGGTTCTCAAAACCCCCTGACTTCTTGGATTTTCCTCCTTCATGGATTCTCCTCCTTCAAATATAAGGTGTGTTTCTTGGGTTTTTGGCCATTTTACCCTCTTATTCTTATCTAATCTTTGTTTCTTAGTGTTTCCATGGTGGGTTCTTATTTGTAAGAACTCTAGAGTATAGGTTTGATGTTTTGACGTGTGTTTATTTATCTTTAAGTGGTGATTGTTGTACCTTAGGATGTTCTCTTCCTTCTATGAGAGTTTCACTGCATCCAGTTGTTGTTGAGGTAGGTGTTTCCACTATTTTCCTTTCCAAAACATTCCATTGAATGCTTGGTCTTACTTAGTTTCTTCTAAAGTGATGTAATATTTCTTGTGATGTGTTAGTATAAATTTATTTGGTGTTTTAATGATGGTAACTTAGTAAAAATTGGTTTTTAAAGGGTTTTCTTAAATATTCATATTTGCTTACATGTGAAAGGTTTTTGATAAAACGTCTCTGGGTTCCTATTTATGAAATTCAGTGGTTTAATAGTTTGTTTTTCCTTAGTTACACTATGGTGGTTTATATTGATGATGATATGAGATTTGTGTGCAATTTTGGTTCTTTAAAAAGGTTTTGGATGCTCTCTCGGGATTTCATGAGTGTGCCATTGGATGTAGGAACATCCATATGTGCATGAGGCACATGTATGGATGTGACAAAAATGATAATGGAACATTTTTAACTTAAAGTACTAGATTTTAAAAACACTTAACCTTTTAATTCAAATTGAATTAAATACAGTTTCAAATGTTATATACGAAATTATGGATCATTTGGTACCTTGGAAAATGGTTGTCTTCAAAATGTAATGAAAGCACATTAGAAATGTGGGTGTGTTGTTTATATTCATCTTTCTATTAAAATGTTATTGGAAATGGGATTGGTTTTGGGAAATTTATGGCCCCTTTGGCACCTTTATGTGAGTTTTGATTCTTAGATTGGATTTGTAAATGGGTTGGAAATGGATTTGAGTTTGAAATAGAAAAATTCCCCGTTGTCACTTTATAATATTTTGGAAATGATTGTGGTTTTGGAAGTTCAAATGCTTGGTTGGAATCTTAGCATGTTTTGAGAAATAGTTTGAAAGATCATTTGATGTGACATTGCATATGGAACTTGTGAATGGATTGTTCTGAGATGAGAACCTCTATAGTTGATCCTCCAAGGAGAGGTTCATCACATAGGTGGTGTTGGAGTTTGGGCTAGGAAATCATGGTGTCTTCAATCAAGGTGATTCACATGTATGAGGGACTCCCCATTCACCATGTGTTATTACCATGGGGTTCATATGCATCATCTAAAGGGTCGAGTGATGGTTTCTAATTGACCCTGATTCGATAGGTGGGAACCCCTGGATGTGTTAGAGGTCTGGTGGGTTATGCCACTAGTGAGGCTAGTTTAGAGTAGTCATTTGGTTATTGACTATGGAGTTGCACCATACATTGGTAGGTGAATCTAATATTAGTAATTCCATGGACTGTCTCTAGATATTTTTCGGAAACTCCCATGGTTACTATCAATATGTTCTTGTTTATTTATTTGTTTCACTTGATTTTCTATTTGGTTCTCTTAATTTTATTTTTAGTTTAGCCTTATATTATTGATTTTGGATTCATGCGTGGAATTTGGATTCTAAAATGGTAACTATATTTTGAAAACAGGAATGTCGTGTGTATTGTTTTGAAAAAGGGAAAGACATGGTTGTTTATAAAAAATGATAAAAATCCATTTATTTATATGTATTTATTGATATGTATTTGAAAAATAGTGTTTGCAAGTGTAGGTTTCTAGTTTATTCATGCCTTATAGCAGGTCAGATTGTTGATGGTGGTGACCACGAGGTCACATGGGGATCATGTTGGTAGTAGTTTGGTTTGGTTCTCTTTTAATTTTAGTTTGATTTAGTTGTATTTGTAATTAGATTAGTTTGTATGGTTATTTGTGATCAGTTGTTGGCTATTTTGTATCTTCATTTTGGGTTATTTGATCCTGGTTATTGTGTATAAATCATTCCCATTTAGATTATATTTGATTTCCAACACTATCTTCCAGCCGATGGGGTTAGGGAATGCCCTTCGGGCCATGTCTCAGATCAGGTTGGATGTTGGGTTGGATGGAATCCCAGTTTTGTTCATGACATTCAGAGGTTGTTGTATCTTATCATCCATATTAACCCTTATATTAGAGCATTGATTCAAATAATTCCCAAACTCCATGAATTTGAAACACTATGGTTTGGATGGTTCATTATATATAGAATTATGTCTTTTCACTCCATTAGCTAACTTCTTCCCATCACTTTAGTATTCATTTTCCTAATTTCCTTTCTTTCCACACTTGAAACATTTACCAATCCACATAATAAAATTTCCTCAATGTTTATTCCCAGATATTGGGCATAAAGGAAATATCATATCCTTCTCTCCATGGTTTTTAAAATTTCATTTGAATTCCATTTTTATTTTCTTATCTAAATAATGAGATTGATGGGTAACTCTAATTTACATCTTCACCTTGAGAAGACATCAAAAAAATATTCATAGGTACCAAAGTATCTTATAGTTAATCCCCTTCAATGACTTAATTTTAATCCATAAAATAATTGATCAATTTTACTTGTAGGGGTGATAATTAAACTAGATTCATACCCTGAAAGCCTTGTATAATTTTCCTCGTATATACCAGTGGATTTTTCAAACTTTTTCTTTAGCTCAATAAATTACTTCTTCATCTTTGTACATAGAATACGAGTGAAATAACTAATTGTAATATCCCATTAAACTCATCCCACTCCATCGATTTAATTTATTCTTCCTAACTTGTAGTATTTATAATATTCCACCATTGGTATGCTTCTCCTTCTAGACTATAAATAGCTAGGAAAATATTTTCATGTATTGATCATTAAAAAACAGAAAATATTTTCTCAGTGGTGTTGATCCATTGATCATCCACTAGTGGATATGAATATCCATTGAAAGAATTTAATCATTTACTCATGAAGGACTGAACACAATTTTGTTCCCTACTTTGCTAATTTTTAATCCTATCATGATTCATATCATGTGTGACTATATCAATAAGATTTTAAATTCCAACTCCCATAACATTTTGTTTCTTAATATGAAAATCATTTCATTTCCCATTACATTATGCATTAGTATGGTTCCTTTGGGTTCAATACATTGACTAAAATAAAAAATTATAGTGTGAGAAAAACTAATCATAATGTAGAGACCACATAATCAAGGTAAATTACTTATAAAATTTCAAAAATAACACATTAGGTTTAACTTAGATTATTTTTTATCATTACTAAAATTCTAGGATTTTAACCCAAAAATACACTTAGAGTTCTTTGTAGTGTTTCCTCATCCTGGTTTCCAAAGGATAACTAAACCTTGATTTGATACCAACAATAACAACCCATACTTTTCATACATAAATATTTCATCTAAATTCATTAATATTCATTACATAACATTGAAAAACCATGCTAGAACCATATAGGTTTAGTGTATTTGGAAACATGGAAACAGAAACAATTGGTTCATAAAACATCTATATTATCTTCAACATTTTCCTTCATAACTAGACCCCTTTTTGACATTTCATACATAATAAATTACTTCATATCCTAGGGAAAATAAACAAAATAAAAGGGTGATCTCAAATGCTTAGTAAGAGTATACAAAGGAGATATCAATCATAAAATAAGCATAATGTCTTAAGAAAGTGAACATAACATTTGAAAATTATACCCTGTATGTCAAAGTTCATAATCTTGATTCATGGAATAAATCATAAAATTTCATAAAAAATAAATCATAAGATATCATGAGACATGGGAGAATAATATTGGCATAAAACATAGAATGTTTCACTCAAATAAGCATAGAAAAAACATTACATTATTAGTCAAGGCTCTTTGTCAAGACCATAATAATGGAATGGGTTCACTCCCAAAACCATCATATCATTCAAGGTTCACTCCCAAGACTATCATAGAAGGAAAAGTCTTTTACTAAACTAATTTCACATCCTATTCTAGTCCTGTCTATATCCTGAGATATAATATCATTACCTAATGCAATGGAGGAAGATATAGGTCCCATATTTCATTGTTTATAACATAACCACCATACTTGGTTATAACGTAACCACTATGACATAATGTAATCTATAAATATTTTTTCTATAAGAACATAATTTATTCATTATATTAGAATCAATGTAAAGAAATGAGTTTCATAAACACCTCATTATAACATAACTCAGGGAAAGGAAATGAGTTTCATTAATATCATGCCATCATAAACATAAACCAATAATAAAAATAATAAGTATTGTATCCTTGAATAATACCCCATGTTAATCATAAGTAACATCAAATAATGTTATCTAATATTGAAAATAATTTTGAAACATCACTTGAAATAATTCTTGAAAAAAAAACAACATTTCTATTTTCAAATCATTAATTTTTAAAGAGGTGTACAATTATAAATTGGAAAATTATATTTGAAAATAACCATGTAACTTTTAAAGTATACATTAAATAATTAAATCTTCATGAAATGGGTAAAATCTACTCATTCTATATAAGTTAAAAAAATATTCCTTTCATATGTTTATTAGAAAAGTCCCTAAGAACATCATTTAGAAAACGATTAAAAGACTCCTTTAAGACTATTTTGTAAACATTCAAACATGAGTAAAAATTGATTTAAAAAAATAATAAAAAAATAGTAAAAAAATTTAGAAACAATTTTAGAAAACATGAACATGGAATAAAAAGAGTGTTTTCAGAGAAATTTTAAAAAGATAAATTTTTAATGAAATTCTCTAATAAATATCATAGCATTGAAGTGGTCATTAATCAAATGAACTGAATATGTGTATCCACTATAAATCCACATAAAAAATTGTAAATAAAACATAATATATTCAAAATTAATTTCACAATTAATTTTAGTGTGACATAATCAATAAAGTATAAGTTTAACCAAAATAATGTAAATTGGGTTAAGAATTCGTTATCCACTTTATAATTAGTCGAATTGTATTCCCCATAAAAGTAATACTTATAAAATGAAACATTTAATACCATGAAGATAATGAGATTTTTTATATGATATATCAAATATTATTATATATATTTATACCACACATAATAAATAAGTGGTGAATAAGGCATATATCTCATAGAAGTAAAAGTGAGATGAGAAACCCTTACCTCACAGTTCCCTTTATTTTTTCTAATTTAACCTCATGTATAAAGGTTTAAATAATTTTATTAACTCATTAAAGACCTATATTCGTGTTTATAATACATTATATGATACTTCTATAACATCTTACCACCTTTTAATTAATAGTATTTCATTATTTTTATTGTTTTGGGTGCGTTCAATTCATGGTTTAATGGTCGGTTCCTTTGTGTATAATTATGGATTTTCTTTTAAAAAAGAAAAAACTCCAAAAGTGAATTGAAATGGTATATATGAAAATAAATCTGTTTAAATGGTCCTATATATCATTTTTCTTTCTGACATTAGGATTATTCACTAAATAATGTTATTGATAAATGTTTATTTTATGTTCGAAATTTTTCTAACCATCATGAGTTAGTTTCATTTTATTTAATATTTTATATATATATTAGTTACATAACATTAATTAGGTCATAATATACCTTTTAAAATATTATTTAACCATAATAATACTTATATGACTTTCCTTTAAGGCATTATTGAGAAACAAACAAAATAATTATATACAGAGATGATTGACCGCCATAATTTAGATAGTTCGTTCATTTTTTGAATAAGATGAGGTAATAAAAGATATGGATATAAGATATTACATTAGAAAAATAAAATTCTAGCATATAAATTATAATAGAGTTATTATTTATTTATGAATGAAGTAGGTGAGGATAAGGTAGAATAAAAAAATTAAGGGAGGTTATTTGAAAAGTTACCTCTTGAAAATCACCCCCTTGAAAAAATATCTTAAGGAACATAGAATTAGTATTTAAGTGAGACCAGTAGAACATGGATATGAGAAAACTGGGTATGAGATATTTTGGTAGATATTTTAACATCTCCAATTGCTGTGAGGATAAAGGGGGTGGTGAGGGGTTGTATTTATACTTGAGTATGGATGGTTTTAAGTGATTAAATAATGATTATTTTATATTTAAATCCAACCACATTTGGATGGAATTAATTACAACAAAATTAAATGATAATCAAGGTTTTTAATAATGTTTAATTTCTATAAACACATAAATTACTCATTTAATTTTGTAGTTTTTATGTATTTTAAGCTTTTACCTTATAACTATAACCCGCTACATTACTTTACATATACTATGATAAATCTTTTTTTTACAAGGGTAAATGTTTTATACATAAAAATGAAAATGAATTTAAAACATAATTTGGACCTTCTGAATCAAAATATGTCATCCATTTTTAAAAATTCAAAACAAAGAAGTTTCAAAATTACATTTAAAATTAAATTGCTAAAATGCAACAAAATACAGTTTTTTGGAAAAAGGTGTTTTTAATCCCAAAAATATAATTATAACAAAATAAGGTATAAATATTGTTTAAATGTAATTAATTAGATTATAATAATTAAAAAAATACTTAATATAATTTTATATTAATTTAAATTCATAAATTTACTTTTAAATATAAACAAAATTAGAGTTTTATAAAAATTAGTATTTTTTTAGTATTCACTAAAAAATTAGCACAAATTAATATATTAAAAATTATTTGGAAAATTATATATTTTATAATCTGTTTAATACTATTCATTCCTACTAATTTAACATCTAGGTTATAATGGTCATGTTAAAATAATAATATTTTGGAATTTTAATAAGCTCGGTATTCCATGTAATGTATGCTATCAGAAAGATTAAATTAATTTATAAAAAGATACATAACATAAAATATTTGGGTGTTATATTAAAATATATTTATCTATATATTTATATTCATTTAAAACACACTTCTTTATTGGAATTCCACTATAAAATTCCCAATGTATATATACATAAAAAAATTACAAGGTAATTTACCTCTGTATTTGACATTTCCCATTCTATAGTTTTTAGATTTAAGAGATATAATATTTCCATGTGATTCTTCTTGTTCTCTATATTTAAAAAGTTAAGTGGAATAAAATTCCCCTATTTTATTTAGTTTAATCTATTTCATTATCTTAAAATCAATTTTATTTCCTCTTAACTCTTATTTTAATATATAATATCCTTTCTTATTTCATAAGAAATCTGTATGTTTTGAAATTCATTATGAGAAAATTGATTAAAATTTAACCCTTCTAGTGAGAATATTTTAATATAAAATCTTTTAATAAATGTCTTTAATATATTTTTAAGAATAGAAAATATCTTTAAGGTATTTTTAAGAATATAAAATCCCTCAAAAAAAATTTCTAAAGACTAATGTTTCTCATAATCTCATTGATTCTTATAATTAAGTCATTAATGTTTCCATTATTAGTCATTATTATATCTTTAAAACTTTACAATTCAAATTTAAAAATTTTATTCCTTCACTCTATACTTCCCTTTTTATTTTTTTTAAATATTGTCTCAAATATTTTTTACTATCTTCAATATCATTTCTTTTTTCAATCCTTTTTTAGATAAAGAAATAAGAATACCTTTCCTAGTTACCTCCTCATTCTTAATGTATTTATTTTCATAAGGTTTTTTGAGAGTTAATTTCTTAATATTTGTAAAACCATGATAAAAAACATCAAAAACTAATAATCCAAGATTTAAAAGGCAGGGTTACATTATGTAACATCGTGTCATAACTCGTCACCCCTAAAAATTTATCAAGTCTATTATGAATGTTATTAGGCTATAGGTGTGTACCTTTAATCACCAAAGGATGGAAATAAATGTCAAGGGTTTATAAAATACCATTGGGGGATGGTTTTCCATCATATGAATCCCACTTCTCATGCCATTATTCTATCAAAAATTAGGTATTAGGTATATGTACGTTACACATTCCCCACTTACAGAAAAAATTAAATAATGCAATAGAAAAAGAAATATTAATGAGGATATCAGATATGATACATTCCAAATTCCTTTAAACAAACATGGAAATGAAAATAAAAAAAAATAGTTAGTGAATATAACTCAACATGCAGACTAGAAAACAAAATGAAACTCCTTAAAATGGAACCCAATGGCTCCTCTAATATTTCCAAAAAATACCATGAGTTATCCCATAAGTTGGAAATCCTCCTATCTCAGGGATTCCCTAAAATGTCTACGGTCTACTACTAATGAAATATGACACATTTTCCTTACCCATATCACATTGTATAAAATCTACCCATCCATAAATTAGGAAAGTGTTGGGTGAGTACAGGACCCTATTAGATAACCACATGACCCACCGTGCACCATATGTATATTAAAATCAACCAAGGTTGAAACAAGTTTTATAAAACATTTTACAACTCAGAAAAATATGAAATATCATAATAAATAATTTACAAATCAATAGTTGAAATCTCTAACATCAATCATAACAAACATGCCAATTTTTATCAACTTTCAAACCAATCATACATGAACCCCAATTTCTCTACTGAAACCTAGGGGAAAGAGGAAAAACATGGGAAACCACAAATAACCAAAACTAATGGTACACTTTACTTATAAATGGGCTAACTACCAAACCATTTTTTAATATCCCCAAAAAACATGATGAGGTTCCCATACATAAACATGATATATAATACTTATAAACCCTGATAAGGCTTATATAATCAAGTAGGATTTCTCAACCCTTGTTTGATCTCTCATCCAAAATTCCCAAAAATTAAAATCATAATGTATGTATGCATTAAAATTATAGAAACCATCAAAAAAATGTCAAAAATCGCTATCATTTTCCTTAATTTCTAAAAATATACACACACTTGAAAATTCACCATTTTCTGTTCACCTAAGCCACTCAAACCAAACTGCCAGTTTCTAAAAACCAAATTCCTCCTTAATTAAATAATTTTTTTTAAATAATTTAATAGAAATATCGCATGCATGAACAATAAAATTCTCAAAAAATTGGGTTTTGAAGAATCCACTTACCTTAGTCTAGTGATGATGTGGGATTAAATCACCAAACTCAAGATTCAAGGTATTCTCACCCTTATCAATAAATTAAAAACAAAACACCCAAATTAATTCAATATTAACACTTTTATATCTCTTAAACCCTTCCTAATTAGTGTTTTACAATGTAAATAAAGAATAAACCAAATATGAGAGATCCACAGGTCACATGTATTAGATTTAGACTCCAAACACACAAGTATCCAAGAGAGGTGAGTTAGGGATTGAGATATTAACCCAAAATTGACTCTAATAACACCCTAGGTTGATATATCCATGGTAGATAGGATAACTGAGACCAAAATCTCCAAAATATGAAAAATAAAGAAGTTTCGAGAGGTTTTTTAGTGGCTGGATGGTATAAATGCATAGGCTCAACATGAAATCCTCTCTTTTTGAAATTTTACAATATGAATCATCATAATTAATAGTCTTATTAATTGTAAAACCAACCATCCATACCTCTTAACTACCCCTAAAACCCCTTGCATAATCACCTAGGGATTATTCATGTTCCCCCAACCATGAATTTGCTTGGGTATCCTCCAAACACCCTTCTAAAACACTAAATTTTACCCAAAAACCTTCAAAAATTGATATAAAACTAATATAATCGTTAAATACCTCAAATATATCCTTTTAATAATCCCCATAATTTTTTTTACTATCTTTGGGATGCTTTAGTGTGTTGTTTTTTCACAAAGATCCTGAGTCATTGTTGTCACATCAATGATTCCATCTCCCATGTCTCTTCATGCACGGTACCATGTTTCTAAAACATTTGTACCAAATGAATAGATAGATTACACAACCCTTCCTCTCAGTGATCTATAATATGAAATTTTTCTTACACAAAACTTGTATTCAGATCTATCTCCACATGATCCCAACTTATAATGTGTGAAGGATATATCATGTATTTTAGAAACTATGAGATGTGAAACACATCATGAATTAAAATATATTGATAAGGTAATACCAATAGATATGTCACATCTATGATATGATTGATAATATCAAATGGAACCATGTATATAGAAGTCAACTTCCCCTATATCACAAGACTCATTTTACTTAATCTCGATGACACATTTAGAAACACTTGATTAACCACAACGAACTTTAAGCACCATTAATGATGACTATAATATGAATTTTCCCCACTTTGAGTTGTTTCTATATGATTTTGAATTAACTAAATATTCCTTATCATCTCTTGAACTATTGTTAGTCCTAATAAGGAATCTTACCCCACTTTTTCCAAATATAAGAGATAATGACATGGATTTCCATAGATAACCTCAAAGAGAGTCATTCCAATGATTATTTAATAAATATTATTATATGAAAACTCTACTATAGTATGATGGTTCTCCAATAAACCAAAAAATACATAAAACATGATTTAATCATATCCTGGGATATCTAGATATCCTGCTCTGATTAACCATCTATATGAGGATGATAACAGGTAATAAAATTTAGTTGTGTATCCATTTCAAATTAAAATTCCCTCTAAAATTTAGAAATAATCCAAGGATATATCTAAAATAATTTATATTGGAACACCATAAAGATTAACCACCTCTCATGAATATATCTTTCCAAAATCCTTAGTCATATTTATTTCTTGAATCCACATGAAATGATTTGATTTGGTTAGTCAATCCCCAACTTCCTAAAGATAATTATTCTTTTTCATGGTCTTTGGAAAAATCCACCATGGAATACATTTAAATTCAATCCCACTTTAATTCTAGTATAGAAAATGGTTGTAACATTTCTGTTAATGACTTATGCCCCATCTTTGACCATTGACATGTAAGGAATTTTTTAATATAAACCACAATATCCATTTTCATACCCAACCACATAAATTTTTATTTCATTTCTATGAAAGTTTTATTAGAACTAAGTTGAACTACCTAGTTGGAATGGTTATACTTCTTTATCACTTTGTTATGTATCAATTAAGGAACAAACAAATGCTTTTGAAAATATAATTCAAAATCTAGTTCTCTTGACCATCCATCCAAGGTCTTCTTGTAATTTAAGTAATTCATTATATTATCACGTTCCACAACCAAAATATGGAATTCATGTACCTTATCCCATAAGTTTGGTGTTACAATAATTATCAATAGTATCATCCTATCATCTTTATTGATGATATCTAATAGAATTTATACAAACAAACTCATGAGTTTCCATTCCTATTTTTCCATATAAACTACATCTTCATGTTATTTATATCTCAAAGAATATTATAAAGTATTTTATTTCCTAGGATAATATGATATATTGAAATAAAAAGTTTTCAAATCCTCTATCCATCATCATTTCCTCAAGTTTAGATCATGATGACAGAAGATATACTCAAAGATATTTTGAACTATGTGCACTATAAACTTATTACCAAACAAGAAGTGAGACCAAGTTATCAATAAATTGATGACCATTATAATCTAAAGTTCATGTGTTGGATGATTTCATTGATGAAACCTTATCAATTTTGAAAAATTTACAACAACATGATTATCCTACATGAGAAAAAAATAAATCCTAGTTAATAAAACATCATAATAAAAAACATACACACTGACCGGTTCTAGAAATATGAGAATAAGTGTCATTATAAACCTATTATTTAACACTTTAAAGGATCTAAAACATTTTAAAATCTATATGAAGGATACATTATTCATGATCAAGGAAATCATTGGTTAATATAAGTGCAACAAATATTAAATAAATCATTAATAATACTCAGATAACCCTTGAAAATTGTATAGATTAAAAACATTTTCTGGTACTTACCATGATGCCACTACTTCAATCTTTTCAGGATTAACTAATACACCTTCCCATGAAACCACATGGAAAACAATCGCTTCTTGAGTCCAAAAAGTACAATTTGATAATTTTTTAAAGATAAAATGATATCATAATGTGGAAAAAAATCTCTAAGTGTTTCACACTATAATCCCTTGATTATTAATACAAAAATATTTCATCAATAAATAAAATGATAAAAAAATTAGATATTGATGAAATATGCGATTCATGAGAATCATAAAAATATTCAAATCATTAGTAATATAAAATGTAATAACCAAATACTCATAATGTTTTTTTCCTTCATTTAAATATTCTCTTTGGTATATCCTCTTTCTTCACCCAAAGTTTATGGTATCTCGATCAAAATTAAATTCTATAAAACCATTAGGAACCCATTAATTGATAAAAAATCATCAATTATAGGAAGTATAAATTTATTATTGATGGTAAGTTGATTAAACTTACTATAATTGATACATAAGTGAAATTATCTATCCTAATTCATTACAAATAGATCTGGAGATACCTAAGGTGATGTGTTTGGTCTAATGAAACCTTTGTTATCTAAATCCTATAGTTAAACTTTTAGATCTCTTAGTTTAGCTAGTGTTATTAAATATTAAGGTAGACATATGTGACTTGTCCATAGAAATACATTAATCCCAAACTTAAACTCATGCTCTAGAGGTAGTCTCAATAAGTCATCTGGAAACAAATTTAGATGTTGGTTAACTATATTTGGAAATAAAACTTGACCAACTACTTATATTTATCCCAATAGCATTTCCCTTAATTGGAATTAGATACTTACAAAACATATCATCATAGGTCTATATCTATCGGCATTCACACCCCATTCAACCTTAAATATTTGAGTATCCCCCTATAAATTAGATAATGTTGCATTTTTTACCATAATATTCAATATGATTATTATATTCAATCAACCAATCAATTTCCATGATGATACCAAACATACTATTATCTAGTATAGTGAAGTGCCGCAAGAATTTCATGTTCCCAATAATAATAGTCTATGATGGAAACTTAAATCCTTGACTACCCTACTCTCCCAAAGGTGTTTGTATGCGCATAATATACATCATCATTTATATATATAAGCATAATAGGTCTACTACACATTCCATAATAAATAAATGAGTAGCATTAGTATCAAATAATACAAAAATGATAGTAAAATAAAGTAATAAGGTATTGTATAAGTTCATTTTTAAACCTTTAGTGGGTCCCGATTAACTAAAAATAAGAGACCCCAATAATTTTTAGACTGAAATTTATCACCATTATCTAATAGTTCCTATTATGACCCATAACTAGTTATATAGTAAATACTAAAGAAGAATGAATTTTGGTGTAAAATAATCTGTCAATAATTTCCCACTTTCGATTTTCATGCCTACATCTATTTCAAACTATTCACTATAGATACACTAGTAGGATTCCTATAATACTACTTTGGGTGTCAAATATTTCATATCTAAAATATTTATTAGTCGTTCATTGGAAATACCTCTTCAAGTGGTTAATGGAACCACACTAAAACTATTCTGGTTGTATATCCCTCTATCACATAAATAAATGAATCAGTGTATCCTAACACTATGATGGTTCCATTCTATGAGGTGAATTATCTTACATTAACTTTTAATCACTCTAAAATAATTATCATTAATCAATTGAGTAAAAATATTATTATATGGGTCATTTTAAAAGATTATATTCTCTATCATAGCTTCCCTTTTCATCATCTTAACATATGAATAAATTAAAAACATTAAAACCCTAAATTGTATGATTTTTTATAATCCTAACTCCTTTTCAAATTCATTAGTGATTAATCAGAAGCTATATCCACTAGAAATTACAGAAAATTCAAAAACTTATGGGAATATTCCATGAAAATAATATTGAATTTTAGTAAAATAAATAATATAGTAGTCTTTGATACAATGAATTTATGAGGATAGAAGATTTTGTTAAACATGTTCTCAAACCCTTCCCATGTTAACCTTTCATGAAACTAGCCTTTCTCAACTAAATCCCACAATTCATATGACTCCCTCTAGGTCACTATTATATCTAATCTTGAGTTTTATTTACCTTTTGGTTCATTCTTGGAGTTCTAAGGTGTTAAGGTTGAAAATTGGGATTTTTGGGAGGATAGATCAAGGTGCATGGTCAGCGCATGGTTTGTTTAACTATGTGGATAACAATTTGAGGGTGATGTAGGTTGGGAAATTGTGGTTTCGATATGGTTTTCCAAATTGTGCATCACCCAGGGGTATTCATGGGGTCCATTTTTTGGGTGGGTAGTAGCAACTACATAGTTAGTGCATAGTTTCCTAATCATGAATCTTATCTAGGTCACTTCAAAATTATGTTTTTACAATTTTCCTCTATTAATTTCTTATTTCTTGAGCCACCATTTTCATTACCAATATGTGCAGCTCCTCCTCCTTGTCTTGGAAGATATACCTATCCTTTTGTGGTAATTTCCTCTTGGATTCAAGGTTTTTTGTCTTGAGGTAACATAATTTCTTCTAATATTCTTCCTCTCCCCCCACCCTATTCTTTCTTGTTCCTCAATTTCCATGGAGTTGTGTAACCCTAAATAGTCATTTGGGCCGAACATAGGGTTTTTATGGGATTTTTGGTTTTATTTATTTTAGATTAAGTGTATGGTGACTTTTTCTACCTATTATAGATTTTTTTTCATCAAAGGAAATGAGTTTGGATCTGAATTTAAGGTAGGTGTCTCTATTTAAGCTCATTTTCCCAGGATTACTTTTAAATTTCTAATCACCTTTGGCTTGTGTTTTTTTAAGTTTAAATTTTTTTTATTTATAGTTAATATTTATTCCAATTTTATTATGATTGGTTACTTGATTTGGAATTTTTTTTATATAAAGTGGTTTTTCCAAAGGGTGTGGCTTGTTTACAAACCAAGTGTTTGGAAAAAGGATCAAATGGATTTTTTTGTCTTGAAATGAATTCTATCAAATGTTTTTAGAAATGGTTTTACCTTATTAATTTTTTTTGAAAAAAGGCATATTCTTTATAAAATTGGATTATGTGATGGCATTGATTTATATTTCACATGCCATGATTATGTTAGCATGGAGTAAAATAGTTGTTAACCAGGGTGTGAGAAAGGTTTTTATTCGATGGATCATGTGAGACTTTATAGGGAATATTGTGGGATATTCCATTTTGGTTTCAAATGGATCACGAGATACTTTGGGTAGGAAGACCATTAAATCTTAGATTTTCTTATCTAGCTAGCATACTTGTATACTTTCTCATAATAGTTATGATGGTTAGGACCCTATGTGCACATAATCATGTTGGATTAGTTTATATGATTTATGCTTTTTATTAGTACTATTTTTATGTGATGTGATATATGATACCCATTTCCATTTATGTGGTCTTTTGATGATGATGATGTTATGTTTTCCCTTTCTTTTTGGGTGTTTTGAACATGTTAATTTTTGTGGCCTTGAATATTTATTTGATCCATGATGGATTTTTTTTGAAAAAATGGTTATGTTTGAAATATAATGAGACATCCCAGACTTGGATTCCACTCAGAGGTTCCCCAAGCCCAGTGGGCCATGTGGGCTCAAGCACATATCCCTGAATGACAAAGGCTGCTGACTAGCAGTGAGAGCCTAGGGTGTGTCTAAGGGAATACTATTCCCTCATTACCAGAGTGTAGCACATCAGATAGATAAGATAATATGTAAAAAATAGAAGCATTATAAATAAACATATGACACAACATAAGTATAAAGTAATAATAAAAAATTAAGAAATTGATTATAATATACAAAAGTTGATGATAATATTTCATGCATTGAATAAGCTGGAAAACATGGATACAAAGAATCAAACAATACATGATATACAAAAGTAGAAAAAAAGATTCCAAAACATTCCCCATTATTCCTAGCTCCATATCATTCATCTCTTACCAGCTCCATCCTAAAGAAAGAAATCAAGTGTTTGATGTAGGATGCTTCCCTTTTTAAACACCCTTATTCGTGTAGTCTTCCTGAGTGCCAATGGTGTCCCAGATAGGGTGTGAGATAAATCTCAGTAGGCCACCACCAATGAAATATATAAAATCTAATCTGTGTAATGTAAACTGAAACAGTGTGAAAGAATGCATATAAAAAATTAAATAGGTACAGTAATGTAAATACCCAAGTGCTTAATTCAGCCTCATCTGGTGTTTGAACATGTGACCATTTCATTTATTAATTCTGTTCTAATTTATATAAGTTGTTCATGTGAGGTATAACTAGAACTGACATCCTGACATGGTAATAATAATAAAGGATCCAAGTTATAATAAGGAATCCCTAATGATGATAATATTGATGAGGTTCCAAGGTAATAATTAAGGAAAACTTTACCTGAAGGGTAGAGGTAACTTAGGTAGTAATTGTATCATGTCTATAGGGGTAAGAGTGTAATCCATGAAGTGTTGTCCAAGGGATTCCACAATAGTGTAACTTTAACCGAGTTCAAGGAAAACATCCAAGGATAACTGGTATAAGAATTTATTAGGCCCAAAAGTGTATCTAAGAAACTTAATGTATGTATAAGTAACATTGGATCCAAGGAGTGTGTCTAAGGAATCATATAATAACATAGTAGGGATCCTACAGTGTCATACCAGGAATCCACAATTAAACAAATATTTGATTCCAAGGTGGGTATTAACCCTGAAAACCAGCATCCATAAATTTGAATGGCGTCCATCAATTCTCAAGTAATTCCCTCATAAATCTAAGGTGATATTGATTATGACCACCCCTATAATGATTTCAAGGTCTATATATAGTAGTAACCTTTTAATTTATTCATTACTTAAATAGGGTCATGTGATAATCATTCTATTCAATAATTCAAGAGGTTCATTCCATGCCTTTTATACAACTGACATGAAATCTTACGGATATGAAAATCTTTAATTAAATCATATAAGCCATTTTAATTTCATTAGGTTTAGTCTTCTTCCTTCCATAAACAAGGAAAGGTGTTCTATAGACATGAAACTGAGTTCTTAAATTACATTTAATTAGGAAAAGTCATATAAATAATATACCTTCTAATTAAATTTAATATTTATTTATCAATTTGAAATAATTTCCATAGGTGGTTCAAGTGATAATCATACATGTGATACCAATTAATAATTAACTACTTCAATTAAAAACTTACCTTTATCAAGTTCAAGTTAAGGCACACCTGAATGGTGGTAAAAATAATCTCACAAGCCACTAAAATCATAATTATGGAGAAAACCCTAAATGGGGTGGTTGATGTTGTGGATGTAACCACAAATGATGGATAAGATATTTAACAAGGGTCTTAGAACACAGTTCTAATGGCTGTAAGAAAATCATATGAATTAAACACATTATGTCCGATGAAATCAGCATGTGAACATGAGAATTTATAATAAAAAGAATCTTGAGGGATGATTTATATACCACCTACCATGTACGTGTATGAATCTCCTCATCCATCATCCTCTAGTTTGGCTGGGATTGGAATAGATGTGAGTACTGGATCAATGCCTTGAAAATAGGGTATATCATGCTACATCTAGATATCTTGATTGATAGAAAAAGATAATAAAAGATAGCTAAAATGAATTAAGATATTACGGGCATGGATATAATGATATGAATAGTTATTTGATAAGAATCTCTATAGAAGAACAATATTATTTCTTAGATTATGCTTAAAAGGTAGAAAAGAGATAAAGGGATGGATGGTTGTCTACTGAAGAGAAATAAGAAAGATGTGGAGATTTAAAAAATATAATTTAAGGTTATTTTTGTAAAATCACTTAAAAAAGGAATCACACAGTTTGGTATCATGGTTGGTGAAACCATATGCTAATCATGTTCCATATGCTGTAGGGAGGGGTATTTTTACATGGTTAGGCCACATAGTTAGGGAATCCATGTGCCAAATATGAAAAACACCTCTGAAACATGTCTATAGTTTTTATATGGGTGAGAGGCCCCTAGAACATGGTTTGGGAAAATAGTTATCCCAACTTTTCCCCCATTTTATAGACTTTCTTAGTTAGAAGTAACTATACAGTCTTCCCCTAATCGATTTCTACTAACTGTGTGGTCATCCTATTTCTACAAAAAAAATCTGGATTCTGATCCCTAAACTAGCCACAAATTCTACCAAGAAACCCATGAACTCATTAGGCATCCTTATTAGGTCCAATATAAGTAATTAGAACAAAATTTAAATTATATGTACTTGAGTGAAAAACAAGGTTCTTATAGTCTTCACCCCTTAAATAAACTCTTCCTGGAGTTCACCTTCCAAGGGTGGAAAACACTTTCTGAGAGAAACTGTGTCCACTAGGCATGTACGTCGGCCTCCCACTCCTAAGTATCATCATGTACATGATTGTATTGTCATAACACCCATACTAAAGCGATGGTCTGACCTTAGATAGAATTTTTTCTCTATTCAACATTTTTTATAGGATACTCCTCAAAATAAGAATCTTCATCTAACCCAATATCGTTGGGACCAAAAGTATGAGATTGGTTGTCATGATAATAGTGAAGTTATAAAACATGAATAAGTTTTTTATGGAATAATTATCCTAAGGTTTTAGAAATTAATAGTCTACCAGAATGACTCTCTCTAAGATCTCAAACGGCCTTACAAAATGAGGATACAACTTATCTTTCCTCTATATCCATCTATACCCAAACCTGGATGATGCCCAGAGGAAAACACGATCCCCGGCCTCAAACTCCATAGGTCATCGATGAAAATCAGCATAATATTTTTTCTATACTGATAAGTAGACCTACATTTTCTAATTAGTTAAACGTTCTCTAAAGTCTCATGCATTATACAAGGACCAAGTAGGAATTCTTCTCCTGCATCTACCATACAAGGCCTGAAAATGTTCCATCTAAATTGTTTCCCAAAATCTATTATTGTAGAAAAACTCTATGAGTATAATATGTATCTCCCAAGAATCTCCAAAATCAAGTTTTGATGCTCAGATCATGTCATCTAAAACCTATATCATTTATTCCACTTTTCCATCAGTTTGAGTTTGAAAAGTTGTTCTCAGAAGCACCTATGTACCCATAGCCTTCTACAACCCCTAACAGAACTATGATGTGAAATGAGGATCCCTATCTGAAATAATAGTACAAGGGACCCTATATAGTTATATAATCTCACATATATACATTCTTCCTAGCTCATCAACTAAGAAAGTCTCATAGATAGGAATGAAATGGGATACTTTTGTCATTCAGTCAATGACTACCCATACAGTGTCTCTACATCTAGGTGACCTAGGTATACCTTCTACAAAGTCCATGGAAACATCTTCCCATTTATATTTCATGAATAGAAGTGGCTGTTAGAATCCTAAAGTTCTTTGTTGCTCTGCCTTCACCTGTTGATAGGTGGAACACCTAATGATAAAGCCTTCTATCTGAAATTTCATTATAGGACACCAATACTAGCATCACAACTATTGATAAATCGTGGATATTCTTGGATAAATTACCTTCTAAGAAGCATGGGAATCATTAAAAAAATATCTCATGTCTGTAGTAACCCATTGTAGAGACCCGAAGCTTGACGTACATGGACATTACATTACTTTTGCGGAATACTTATTACATAACAAAAACACACACACAAGGATCGTAATAGTTTAGTGTCTTTGGAAACTCGGAATATAATCTTCTAATCATGGTGAAAGATCTTCAACATCTCCCATAAAGATCTTACTTTTTTTACCTAAAACCTTTATTTATATCCTGGGGAAAAGAAAACATAAAAGGGTGAGCTCAAATGCTCAGTAATGGTAATCAAAAGAAATATCAATCACGTCATATTCATAAGAACATATCTTTTGGAAATCTTAACCTGCAAAAGAGAGCATAATTTCATAACATGGGATAAATCATAGTAGTGAAATGAAATCCCAATAATCATAACTTAAAACATAAAACTTTGTGTCATACACACATAATCATATAGAATCATATCTTATTAGTCAAGACTCATTGCCAAGACTATCTTAGTGGACAAAGTCCATTTCTGAACCGAGTCACCCGCGTTTCAGTCCTGTTTCACTGAACCGGTATAACCTACCATTCCATCCATTTCTATCTCATGATATATAAAATCTTTACCCAATGCATTGTATGGAGATATAGGTCTCACCCATCTCATAATGATACCATTCTTATGTGTGCCACAAAATATTAAATCATACATCATTGCATAACCCATGTAATAAAAATGAGAATCTTAAACATCGTGACATCATAAAACAATTCATATAAGATAAAGGAATTCATAAAAATAATTCCATCACAACATGATCAAATCAATGTAAAAATAGGGATAGAAATAGAAACCTTTATTATCTTAGATGGAAAATAATTTTGATAAAACACTTGAACTCCATTCTTGAGGAAAATATCTTTTCTGCTTCAAAAACACTTTTCCTTTCTTAACATGTCGTACAATTCTAAACTAAAAGAAGTTGATTAAAAATAAACTTGAAAACTTGTAAAGGAATCTTCTTGTAAATAATGTTTTAAAAATCCATTCATGTCGTATAAGTTAAAAAAACATTCTTCTCGTACTTTTGTCGGAAAAGTCAAAAAGTTCCTCGTATGAAAAACGACAAAAGATTCCTTTCATATCTTTTACTAAAAACTCACCGAAGGGTAAAATTAGAATTAAACAATTTTAGGTGGATGGAAATAATATTACATATTGAGGAAACATGGATGTGGATGATAAAATACACCCCAGTAAATATTAAAGTATAAACAATCTCGGATAAAAATGAGATTGTGATATTTCCCTTACCTTATGTCCGATATGCTTTGTACGTATCCAAACCTCCTGTATAATGATTTAAATAATGTCATTAACTTATTACATAATCATATTCATTGTTATGATATCATATATGGTTCACTTATGACTTTATATTACCCGTTCTTTTGTAAATTCCATGTTAAAGAAGCGTTTTGGGTAAAATTGTTTTATTTATCGTAGGTGTTTGGACTTGTTGTTCTTGACATTATTATCACTTATATCATGATTTACTTACTTACAGAATATAAAACATGATTTATATATCATATATATTTAGTATATATATATATATATATAATAGATAGATAAATGAAATGAAACACACCGTTCATGGAGACAGTAGTCCGTACGTACGCATGAACGTTGTTTTCCTTTCCTTATTGTCTTGAATGGAAGTAAGTAGATGACATACATATATATATATATACATAAATCCAGTAGATTTAACATGTCATATATTTAATTATTATTCATTATATATATTTTATAATCATTCATGAATGGTTAATGTGGAGAATGAATCTCATCGCGTCGTGGAGACGGTAGTCCGTACGTACGCACGAGCGATGATATCGTTCTCATGATCGTGAACTTGTGTTGAAGTGTATGTATAATATTTCAGTATCAATATCACTTTATAATAATCATATATATTTACTCATTACACCATTATACCCATCCAATTAATTTGGTGGCGGAAAATAGAATACACCACGGCGTGGAGACGGTATTCCGTACGTACGCACACGCGGTGATTTCCTTTTTCCATAGGATGGATAGAAGGTTAATTAGAGTTGTTTCATATTTATAATAACATATCAGTATATAATAAATACTTATGTTATTACTTTATCATGAAACAACTAAAGAAGAAGAAGTTGAAGAAGAAAGAAATTGAAAAAGATCGGTAATGGATATTACCTCCTTTTGACGCGCCGTTTCTTAACCTCCACTTAAAAAACTAAGGATGGTCTTTGAAGAAGACCAGGACCTCTAGTATGATACTAGGGAAGTGGAGAAGATATTTTGGCAGGGTTTGGCTGAGCTTGAATGCTCAAATTTGTGTGAGGAGGAGAGGGAGGAGGTGCCCTTTTATAAGGGAGGAGAGGGGCACCTTAGGAAAATCTCAAAATATTATTTTATATTAAGGTCAAATTCGGTTTATAATGGTTCCAAAGGGTCTTATTTCGAAGCTAAAGTGGGTATGTGTCAAAATACTCTCATCCAATAGGATTTAGACAAGTTTTGTTTATTATTTTAACCTTATCAATTAGATTTAACTCTAAGTTAAATAATTTAACTTTTACTGTGTCTTTTTTTTTCTTACACTATATGGTTAATAAACTTACTATATCAAGCCAAAAGAACCACAAGTTGATTATTATTAATATATATAACCTTATATAAGTAATTTGGCCGAACCTTAGATTTTTAGGAATAAAATAACAATTAATAATATAATATTTGTTTTAAAAACTAATTTATGTCAATTTTGACACTATTTGGTACATGATTTTTATGAAATTCATAACAGAATGATAAGTTCGTTCCAAGTTACTTAAATCACCAATAACATGTCATATTAACCTATAAAATTAGTTTAAGTCATAAAAAGTCTCAAATTATATTTATTTGTGTATTGATAACATCAATTATGTCAAAATTTCATTAATAAGATAATTACTGCATCATCGTTGTGTCATAAATAAATTAAAATATTTAATGTCTAAAAATTACAAATAAAATACCATTATGTAGGAAATATTTTTATCTTTATAATTAATATTTATAGTCGAATTTATCTTATGTATACCCCCATATTAAAAATTATTTACTTATTAAACTTTGATTTTAACTATTTTAACCCTTCTTTAAATAAATTAATAATAAATGTCCTAATCTAATACAAGTGGGCCTAAATGATCATATTTTATTCCTATGGTTGTTTTTGGTCGAATTACACTTATCAAATAGAATTAGGACATGTGTTAGGGTAATAATAATAACATTTTTACCCTTAATTACCCTATTTACTTTTAACCATGGTAAAAAAAAGTAAAAAGTTACTATTCACCAAAAATTATTTTCATCTCATTGAACCACATTTTACTTACTAAAATCAAATGTGTCTCTCGTATTTTTGAAATTCCACTCACAGAAGCGGTAAAATTAAGTTTTATGAAAAATTCATTTTTTTTAACTACCACTTAGTGGTTTCACTATTCATCAAAAAATGAAAGTTTCCAGAAAAATACCAAAAATTAGGCCTAAGCTATATTTGATATTATGAACTCAAAAATGATGTCTATTTTACCAAATTCAAAATATATTAGTTGCATTAATTAATTTAAAAATTTATTCATATCATCAAAACAAATAGCGTGTTTTTAAGAGATAATATCCATCAAAAGATTGACACTTGTTTATGACTGGTTTAAATGTGAAATTACATCCAATGACCTACATTGTATTAAATTGTAAAAATATATTCTAAATATACTTTAAAACCACTCAAATTAATAATTTATCACTATTAATTATTTCTATTAAAAAAGTTCTTTTTAATTAAAATATAGTAATTTTCACTATTCATCATAATATGAAAGTTATCCGAAAAGTACCAAAATTTCACCCTAAGCTAATTTTGATATTCCGAATCCAAAAATGAAGTCCATTTTAAAAAAAAAATTCAAAAAGTGGTTACTACTATTCATAACGGCAAGTTTTAATAATATTTTAATTGCATATCGTTGTTTAGTGAAACGCGGTATTGTGTACTACACACGCTATCGAGGAAGGTCGTGATTGCGTGTAATGCAAGCCAAGTCAGGTTTGCGTGTTGTGAAAGAATCCTTCATTGTTTCGTATAACATAATCCAACCATATTTCATTTATACATTGAATATATATATATATGCTCAATGTTGCGTAGAATAACTATTATCAAAATTGTGTGTAACACGATCCAAGAATAGTGTTGCGTATACTGCAAGCTAATGCGGTGTTGCGTATAGCGCAAGGTAATCTTGGTGTAGAATACAACACAAGACATTAATGAAATTAAAAGAATATTTTTCATAAAATCTTGGGGTGTTACATTCTACCCCCTTAAAATGAATTTCGCCCTCGAAATTCGTCGGGGTTATAAATGGTTTACTACTCGAAAGTTTCTTTAATAGAAACCCACATCGTAAAAAGGAATACTAGAACTTGGCTTTAAAAACTAAAGTATGAAATGTAACGATTACTCAAATAAACTAATCATTGGGTTTCCACATAGGTGAAAATATGGATATGGAAGAGAAATCTAACCATCATGTTCTGATGGAGAGTGGTAGAGAACATGGCTATGGAAAAGCCAGCAATCACAAAGCCATAAATTTGTGACGATCTAAGGTACCATCTGATTCATCAGATATAAGAGCACTAGGACAACATTTTTTGTTTTCAAGGTCATTTCCCTAAAGTTGATGAAATTGGAATTAGAAGAAATACTTTCGTGATTTTGGTATAGTCTCACTGTTTGTTGTTCTTTGGACAATTTCCACTTCATCTCTTAAAGAAATGAAGTTGAATTTTTCATTCGTGATGTGTTAGCAGATCATGTGATAGAAAGATGGGTCATTCCATCTGTCTTAAACAAAAGGTTAGAAAAGTTATCAAAAAAATACATAAGTCCATCTATAGTGATATTAATCATATATAGTTCCTAAAATGGACTTATACTTCATATATCATACTGCTTAATATAATAAAACTAGTTTCTACTAAACAGGGACTTCCTGTAGGCCAGTGGTAGGCGATAAAGGCAAGTCGCACTTCGGTTGTGGGTTCGATTCCCACAGCCTTGTCCGACGCGATGGGCTGTCGTCCGTCCTGCAGGTTGTCCTTTTTTCTAAAACTACATTACTATAACATCACATAAATAATATCAAAAAAGTTCTATCCTTAAACAATACTAACTTATGGTTAACATGATCCATTCCAATCTTTAGGCTTATCTAAAATACTTCGGTCCAAGCTCATAGTATAAATAAAATGATCACGTGAATGCCATCATTTATCCCTCATATATCTTGTTCATCACATTCCAGTCATGTGAATACCATAATCATGTAATCTCTTGAAAAATGAATACCCATTGAATCTTAGTGAAAACATGAGTGCTGTCAAAAGATAACTTTACCAAAATCCTCAAAATTCTATATACTTAGTCCTTATATCAATCATGAGCTCATGAATACTATCAAACATATTAGATTCTCTTTATCCATTCATTATGTGCATATCATCTGCTTTCCAAAAATATTTCAATCACTTTTCATGGTTACCAATGCCATAAAATTATTGAAAACCACAATAGACCAAAACATAAATATTCCAATATTCCATGATACTATATACAACATTATTTAGGAATCCCATTACATAAACACTTAATCATTCCACCACATCGTTGTCATACTCAACATCGCCGATAGTGATTGCATGTGACTTCCCTTTGTCCTTTGCCTTAAGCGGTTTCTCATGTCGATCATCACTAACCCTTAGATTAGGGCATTTATTAGCATAATGCCCCATTTCCTTGCACTTGAAGCATTGAAGTGTTGGTGGTGCGTTCTCTACAGTGTTTGCTTTATTCACATCATTAGAAACCCTTTTTCCATTACTTCGACACTCATCTGCTCGATGACCTTATTTTCCACACTTAAAACATTTTCTAGTCCCTTTAAGACAATCTCCACCATGCTTCTTTTCACACTTTGTGCATAAGGAAACATTCATCTTCTTTTCACCGTTATTCTGAGATTTCTCCTTGAACTCCATCTTTCGTTTCTTGTCAAAACCATGAGATGGATATGTAACACCAAATTCCATTTCTACCTTGATATCACAACGCACAATTTCTTCATGGCTACTAAAGTCTCTTACAGCTAATTCCCTTTGAAGACTTGGTTTTAAGCCACTGAAAAATCGATCAGCTTTACTTTCAGGTTGGATGATAATGCCACATGCATACCTTGCAAGTCTTGTAAAATTCGCTTTGTATATACCAACAGATTCATCATCCTTCTGCTTCATCTCAAGAAATTCCTTTTCCATCTTTGTTCAAAGAATACGAGGGAAGTACTTACTGAAAAACAAGTTCTTGAACTCGTCCCATTCCATGGACTCAATTTCATCTCTTGGACTCGTATTCTTGATAAGATTCCACCATTGATCAGCTTCACCTTCCAAACAATATACTGCTAAGATGACTTTATCATGTTCAGAACATTGAAGAACTGAAAATATCTTTTCAGTGGTACTGATCCATTGTTCAGCAACAAGTGGATCGGAAGACCCACTGAAAGAAGGTGGGCGTTTCCTCATGAAGGACTCAATAGAATATTGTTCCCTTATCTGCTCATTTGGAAGTCCAGAATGATTCATAGCTTGTGTAAGTATAGCAATAAGATTTTGCACTCCATCTCCCATAACATTTGTTTGTTCACGAGGACAATCAATGCATTGTCCATTATAGTGATCAACACGGTTCTTTCGGGTTCCAGCCATCGTCTAAAACCCAAAAAGAATAGTGTGAGAGGCAAAAATCATGCTAGGGAAAACAACATAATAAAGGGGGAGTACTCTTAATATCTAACATCTTAGGTCATATTCTAAGATCATTACCATAGTTCTAGGACTATATCCTATACGTATACTTATCCTTAGAGACATCCCTAGACATACCTTAGAAATATCTCTAGGGATATCACTAACGTTATCACATCCTAGTTTCCAAAGGTTGACTAAACCTTTCCTCTGATACCAACTGTAGATACCCTAAGCTTGACGTACATGGAAATTACATTACTTTTGAGGAATACTTATTACATAACAAAAACACACACACAAGGATTGTAATAGTTTAGTGTCTTTGGAAACTCGGAATATAATCTTCTAATCATGGTGAAAGATCTTCAACATCTCCCATAAAGATCTTCCTTTTTTTTACCTAAAACCTTTCTTTATATCCTGGGGAAAAGAAAACATAAAAGGGTGAGCTCAAATTCTCGGTAAGGGTAATAAAAAGAAATATCAATCATGTCATATTCATAAGAACATATCTTTTGGAAATATGAACCTGCAAAAGAGAGCATAATTTCATAACATGGGATAAATCATAGTAGTGAAATGAAATCCCAATAATCATAACTTAAAACATGAAACTTTTTGGCATACACACATAATCATATAGAGTCATATCTTATTAGTCAATACTCATTGCCAATACTATCTTAGTGGACAAAGTCCATTTCTGAACTGAGTCACCCTCGTTTCAGTCCTGTTTCACTGAACCGGTATAACCTACCATTCCGACCATGTCTATCTCATGAGATATAAAATCTTTACCCAATGCATTGGAGGGAGATATAGGTCCCACCCATCTCATAATGATACCATTCTTATGTGTGCCACAAAATATTAAATCATACATCATTGCATAACCCATGTAATAAAAATGGGAATCTTAAACATCGTGACATCATAAAACAATTCATATAAGATAAAGGAATTCATAAAAATAATTCCATCACAACATGATCAAATCAATGTAAAAATAGGGATAGAAACATAACCCTTTATTATCTTAGATGGAAAATAATTTTGATAAAACACTTGAACTCCATTCTTGAGGAAAATATCCTTTCTGCTTCAAAAACACTTTTCCTTTCTTAACATGTCGTACAATTATAAACTAAAAGAAGTTGATTAAAAATAAACTTGAAAACTTGTAAAGGAAGATTCTTGGAAATAATGTTTTAAAAATCCATTCATGCCGTATAAGTTAAAAAAACATTTTTCTCGTACTTTTGTCGGAAAAGTCAAAAAGTACCTCGTATGAAAAACGACAAAAGATTCCTTTCATATCTTTTACTAAAAACTCACCGAAGGGTAAAATTTGAATTAAAAAATTGTATGTGGATGGAAATAATATTACATATTTATGAAACATGGATGTGGATGATAAAATACACCCTAGTAAATACTAAAGTATAAACAATCTCGGATAAAAATGAGATTGTGATATTTCCCTTACCTTATGTCCGATATGCTTTGTACGTATCTGAACCTCCTGTATAATGATTTAAATAATGTCATTAACTTATTACAAAATCATATTCATTTTTATGATATCATATATGGTTCACTTATGACTTTATATTACCCGTTCTTTTGAAAATTCCATGTTAAAGAAGCATTTTGGGTAAAATCGTTTTATTTATCGTAGGTGTTTGGACTTGTTGTTCTTGACATTATTATCACTTATATCATGATTTACTTATTTAAAAAATATAAAACATGATTTATATATCATATATATTCAGTATATATATATATATATAATAGATAGATAAATGAAATGAAACACACCGTTCATGGAGACGGTAGTCCGTACGTACGCATGAACGTTGTTTTCCTTTCCTTATTGTATTGAATGGAAGTAAGTAGATGACATACATATATATATATATATATATATATACATAAATCCAGTAGATTTAACATGTCATATATTTCATTATTATTCATTATATATACTTTATAATCATTCATGAATGGTTACTTTATCATCGCACGAGCGATGATATCGTTCTCATGATCGTGAACTTGTGTTGAAGTGTATGTATAATATTTCAGTATCAATATCACTTTATAATAATAATATATAGTTACTCATTACACCATTATACCCATCCAATTAAGGTGGTGGCGGAAAATAGATTACACCACGGCGTGGAGACGGTATTCCGTACGTACGCACGCGCGGTGATTTACTTTTTCCGTAGGATGGATAGAAGGTTAATTAGAGTTGTTTCATATTTATAATAACATATCAGTATATAATAAATACTGATGTTATTAATTTATCATGAAACAACTAAAGAATAAGAAGTTGAAGAAGAAAGAAATTGAAAAAGATCGGTAGTGGATATTACCTCCTTTTGACGCGCCTTTTCTTAACCTCCACTTAAAGAACTAAGGATGGTCTTTGAAGAAGACCAGGACCTCTAGGATGATACTAGGAAAGTGGAGAAGATATTTTTGCAGGGGTTTTCCGAGCATCAATGCTCAAATTGGTTTGAGGAGGAGAAGGAGGAGGTGCCCTTTTATAAGGGAGGAGAGGGGCACCTTAGGAAAATCTCAAAATATTATTTTATATTAAGGTCAAATTCGGTTTATAATGGTTCGAAAGGGTCTTTTTTCGAAGATAAAGTGGGTATGGGTCGAAATCCTCTCATCCAATATGATTTAGACAAGTTTTGGTTATTATTTTAACCTTATCAATTAGATTTAACTCTAAGTTAAATAATTTAACTTTTTCTGTGTCTTTTTGTTTTCTTACACTATATGGTTAATAAACTTACTATATCAAGCCAAATGAACCCCAAGTTGTTTATTATTAATATATATAACCTTATCTAAGTCATTTGGCCGAACCTTAGATTTTTAGGAATAAAATAACAATTAATAATATAATATTTGTTTTAAAAACTAATTTATGTCAATTTTGACACTATTTGGTACATGATTTTTATGAAATTCATAACAGAATGATAAGTTCGAACCAAGTTACTTAAATCAACAATAACATGTCATATTAACATAGAAAATTAGTGTAAGTCATAAAAAGTCTCAAATTATATTTATTTGGGTATTTATAACATCAATTATGTCAATATTTCATTAATAAGATAATTACTGCATCATCGTTGTGTCATAAATAAATTAAATTATTTAATGTCTAAAAATTACAAATAACATACCATTATGTAGGAAATATTTTTATATTTCTAATGAATATTTATAGTCTAATTTATCTTATGTATAACCCCATATTAAAAATGATTTACTTATTAAACTTTGATTTTAACTATTTTAACCCTTCTTTAAATAAATTAATAATAAATGTCCTAATCTAATCCAAGTGGGCCTAAATGATCATATTTTATTCCTAAGGTTGTTTTTGGTCGAATTATACTTATCCAATAGAATTAGGACATGTGTTAGGGTAATAATAATAACATTTTTACCCTTAATTACCCGATTTACTTTTAACCGTGGTAAAAAAAGTAAAAAGTTACTATTCACCAAAAATTATTTTCATCTCATTGAACCACATTTTACTTACTAACATCAACCTTGTCTCTCGGATTTTTGAAATTCCACTCACAGAAGAGGTAAAATTATGTTTTATGAAAAATTCATTTATTTAACTACCACTTAGTGGTTTCACTATTCATCAAAAAATGAAAGTTTCCAGAAAAATACCAAAAATTAGGCCTAAGCTATATTTGATATTATGAACTCAAAAATGATGTCTATTTTACCAAATTCAAAATATATTGGTTGCATTAATTAATTTAAAAATTAATTCTCGTCGTCAAAACAAATAGCGTGTTTTTAAGTGATAATATCCATCAAAAGATTAACACTTGTTTATGACTGGTTTAAATGTGAAATTACATCCAATGACCAACATTGTATTAAATTGTAAAAATATATTCTAAATATACTTTAAAACCACTCAAATTAATAATTTATCACTATTAATTATTTCTATTAAAAAATTTCTTTTTAATTAAAATTTAGTAATTTTCACTATTCATCAGAATATGAAAGTTATCTGAAAAGTACCAAAATTTCACCCTAAGATAATTTTGATATTCCGAATCCAAAAATGAATTCCATTTTAAAAAACAAAATTTCAAAAGTGGTTATTACTATTCATAATGGCTAGTTTTAATAATATTTTAATAGCATATCGTTGTTTAGTGAAACGCGGTATTGCGTACTACACACGCTATCGAGGAAAGTCGTGATTGCGTGTAATTAAAGCCAAGTCAGGGTTGCGTGTTGTGAAAGAATCCTTCATTGTTTTTTATAACAGAATCCAACCATATTTCATTTATACATTGAATATATATATATATACTCAATGTTGCGTAGAATAACTATTATCAAAATTGTGTGTAACACGATCCAAGAATAGTGTTGCGTATACTGCAAGCTAATGCGGTGTTGCGTATAGTGCAAGGTAATCTTGGTGTAGAATACAACACAAGACATTAATGAAATTAAAAGAATATTTTTCATAAAATCTTGGGATGTTACACCCATAAACATCCATGTATATGTATAATTTTATCTCTCTCCAAAGACCAATCCTGAGGTGGTTCATCTCCTAAAATACTCTCAGGGAGAACCAAGACTTCAGGATATGAAAATTGCCTGCTCTTCACCTTCTTAAGGAGAGAAGAGGTAACTTTCAATGTTGAGTGAAAAGACTACTCATGAATATCATTAAACACTAGATATATCTCAAAGAATAGGTTCATCAATTTCCATTCATCATGGGATTCCCGTATGGCCTATGCCTGAGTTTTCCAACTTAGTGCATTAGTTATTGCATCGCCTTTTCCATGCATATAAAAAGCTCAAAATCGAAGGACTGAAGATATTTGGCCCATATTCACTATCCGAGGGTCAAGTCACAATATTTAATTATATACTTGATGATATTTTGGTCTATATACAACACAAAGCACCCACCCAACAGATAGTATCTCCAGCAATGTGAGGCTTGAAAAACTACCGCTAACTCAACTTCATGTGACGAGTAGTTTCACTCATGAGGCATCAACTGCCAAGATATGTATGCAAAGACTCTATCCTCCTATATTATAATTACTCCTAGTTTTATGCCTAATGTATCAAAAAAAATTATATATCCTCTATAAGGATTTGGAAGAATCAGAATGGGTGTTGAGACAAGCCTCCCTTTCAGATCTTGAATGTATTTCTTGCACTCTTCTGACCAAAAGAACTTAACAACCTTATTTATAAGACCAGAAAGAGATGAAGGAAAGTATGTGAAGTTATGTATGAAATTCTTATAATATCCATCTATCCCAAATAAACTCTATATATCAAACATGTTCTTGAGTTTCTCTTAGGAAACCATAGCAATAACCTTCTTTGGGTTAACAGAGACTCCTGATTTTGATATAATATGACCCAATAAGTAAATTATGTTGATCCAGAAGTGGAACTTATTAATCTTGGAATAAATATTATGATCTCTCATTATAGTCAAAATGATCTCAAGGTTCTTATCATGGTCTCTATGAGTGTGATAATACGCCAATATGTAGTCCACAAAGACTAGGAAAAAATAATCCACAGAGGAGTGGAAAACCCTTTTCATCAAATCCATGAAAATGGTGGGTGGTTTTGTAATACCAAATCTCATAAAAGATACTCATACCGATCATACCTACTATAGAAAGTTGTATGAGGTATATTTAATAGCCTGACTCACACCTGATGATAGCCCAATATCAGGTAAATCTTAGAGAATAACCAAGATCCTCAGAGCTGGTCAAAGAGATCATCTATTTGAAGTAGTGGATATTATCTCTTGAATGTAAGATGGTTCAACCTTATATATTCCACACATAAATTAAGGTTCATATTATCCTTCTTGGTGAAAAGAATGGGTTAACACCAAGTGTAAGTGTTAGTCTATATAAAACATTTGGCCTCCAAATCCTCCAACTGTTGTTTGGGATCCTAGAGCTTAGTATGTGCCATCCTTTATGGAGGAATGGACACTAGAGATGTTCCTGGAATGAGATCAATCATAAACTCTACCTCTCTATCATGATTTAATCCATAAAAATAATTTAGAAATACATCCTTCAAATGATCCACTACTTAAGGGAACTCGGTCAGATGTAAACCCTAATCCTCCACCAACAGATCAATAATTAGGGTGGTCACTCCACCTAGATCATGATGATCTTGTCCATCTCTACTATTATGAATATCCAAATCAACCTTATGTAGATAAATGCTACCCTCTAGTGATGTAAACGATACCCTAAATTGATACTAGTCTACAATCGTGTGATATAGAATGGCTAATCCATCTCGATAATGAAATTAAAGCCTTTAAACTCAAGAATAAAGTAGTCCCATATGAAAGGGTAAATTCCTACCTCAAGGGGACATTCCCTACATTAGTATATGCCCTGTTACCTTACTCCTAGTGGTGTATCTAAGGTCATTACACCATAATAATATAGTATTTATATCCTGATACTTTTTAAGTTAGATAATGGGATGAAGGAGTGTGAATCACATATATCAAATAAAGAAAATACTATAGTGGAGGATACTAGAATAGTATCTTATACTGTAGATAGTACTGCACTCTGATCCTCATGTATCGGTTTTAATGCATACAAATGAATTTCTCCAAGGCCCTATGCTATAGCCAAACTACCCCAATCATGACCACTCTACTGAAGTTGTGGGTGATCAGGATTCTAGCTACCACAGCCATGAACTCCTCCTCATCCAGTCCTGCCAGTGCTACTCCAAAATCCCACGTGATGCGGTGTAAAAGAACCTACCCTTCAAGGTAGATCTAGTGAGGATCATCTTCCATTAAAAGCTGATGGAAAGTTCTGATAGAATATTTTTAGATTCCCTATATGGACACAAGCCCAACACTCCAGAGGGTCTCTATCACACTAAGGCTTTAGGTTCCCCTTTCTTCTACACTGATGACATGCCATAGAGCTACCAGTACAAGTACTCTGGATTCCACTAACCTAATGAGAAACCTCAAGGATTTTCTTCCTGATACCAGAATAACTACTTGCCTACATCGGCACTAATCCTCTATTCTAGGTACTATCACCTTCCCTCAAGTTGCACTCAATGATAAGATCTTGGTTGAATATTTCTTAAATTTTAGGTAGGAGAAAGAAATTCACTTGATTATGAAGGGTATACTGAATCCGATCCTTGAATTTTCTAGCACATAAAATCTCATCACCATCTAGAAGCATTGAAAATAAATTTAACTTAGTGAAACAAGCTAAATACTCCATAAATTACATATAACCATGCTCGATGTGAATAAACTCTCTAGTTCATTCATCTATAAGTGTCTAAGTAAAGAATTGATCATAGAAGAAATTATGTAAATCATCCCATACCATGCCCTGAGGGTGACCATCCAGGGTAATCACATCCCACCAGTTCTTTTCTAAATCCTACAATATGTAAGTACCAAGTTTTACCATCCACTCTAGAGGCATATTCAAATGATCAAATATATATACGGTGGAATCCATCTAAGACTCAATAGCTTGTGGACCGCCATCCCCTAATAAGGTGGGAGGATGTAACTGTTTGAAATCACAGGTCATATCATCCAACATAGGTGTAGGTCATTAAGCACCTTCAGATGTAGGAAAATAACATGAAGATGAGCATCAGTTCCAAGATCATTTATAGCTGGTGGTTCCTCAAGTATAAATCCTAACAGTAATACTGGAAGATCAGGGCCCACCACATTTGGAGTATGGTCATCATCACCATCCTGGTGCATGATCGGAGGATGTCGTGGGGAAATTGGTCAACCAATTCCAACCACACACCTCAGAACAATATTTTGATCACATATATATAAATGTCAAAGCTAAGAATAAGGAAAGGGCTCACTACCCATGGTATACTTCCCTAACTACCTTATTAGAAGGACATGTATTGGTACGTTCTCGAGTTTAAATTACTAGGGTTCTTGTAGATTAAGGGTCAATAACACCTTGCCTCATCATTTACTAGAAACCATTTATTTTATAATTAATATTTCACATTTACAGTTGAATTTTATTTTTTTAGATATCAAGTTCCAATTATAATGAATCAACATTCCTAGTTATTTAGGGCCCATACTACTTATCACTGAAATCGCCACCCATTAAATTTTAATATAATGGATCAACTTGGTAAATTACCCATTAAACCCCATGAGGGATCATACACCTCATGAATTGAAACTATCAATCACTCAATTTCATACAAGTAAAAATTGATATATATATATATATATAATTCTCACTCAATAATCACAAGAAACATAGGCAAATGCAAGCAGTTAAATGCACATATATTGAATGGAAATATGCAAGGAATGTGAATTATAGGTGCCTACGACGATTCATGTGGCAATTCTCCTTGCCCTCATATCATTGGTAAAAGGATGAAATAGATTTATTAATCAGAATAATAACCAAAACTATCACATATCATGTGCATTACCCAACGGTGAAAGAATATCAACAGTAATAGGAAAAAGAAGAACTTCAATCATATTCAGGCAACTCAACATTTACCCTAAACATAGTATAGCTATGCCCAAGCATGGATTATAACCAAGTTACAAAGAGTTCCTAATATCTTGTATATTTTTGTAGAATATTAAATAAAGAAAACCCCTCTGATACCACTTTGTGACATCCTAGACTTGAATGCCACTCAGAGGTTCCCTGAGCCCGGTGGGACACACGAACCTAAGAGAATATCCCCAAATGCTAGAGGATGACAATAAGTAGTGAGGGACTATGGTGTGTCCACAGGGATATTATCTCCTCATTACTAGATTGTAACATAGTGGATAAATAAGATTACAGAAAAATTTTAACACCCTGAGCTTCCATGGTACGCTTCTCTTTGAATAATACAGTAGCATGTGTTGTACGCAACTTCGAGTTCAAACACACACCATAACCAATCAAACTAGCCATTATGAATAGTAATACCAACTTTTTGAAATTTTATAAATTTTATCTTTCAAAATGGACTTCATTTTTGGATTCGGAATATCGATATTAGCTTAGGGTGAATTTTTGGTATTTTTCTGAAAACATTCAATTTTTGATGAATAGTGAAAAAAAACTGAGTTATAGTTTAAAACCGAATTTATTATTTAAATAATTTTTTATTTTATTTAAATTTAATTAAGGTAAAAATATATATATAATACCTATATAAGTTAAATTTAATTCATTGGAGTTATTTTATAATAATTTTAGATATATAAAAAGTTTATGAAACTTTTCACCGTCTTTTACCCACCTCCTAGGAGAATTTGCAAATTCACATAAAACTTAATTTTACCGCTTCTGTGAGTGGAATTTAGAAAATCCAAGAGACATGGTTAATATCAAGGAGTAAAATGTGGTTCAATAAGATAAAAATAATTTTTGGTGAATAGTAACTTTTTACTTTTATTTACCACGATTAAAAGTAAATAGGGTAATTAAGGGTAAAAATGATATTTATATTACACTAATACATGTCCTAATTCTATTGTACAAGTGTATATTGAACAAAAACAGCATTAGAAATAAAATATTATCATTTATATCCACTTGGATTAGATTAGGACATTTATTATTATTTAATTCAAAGAAGAGTTAAAATAGTTAAAATCAATGTTTAATGACTAAAACATTTTTAATATAGGGTTATACATAAGATAAATTCGATTATAAATATTAATTAGAAAGTTAAAAATATTTCCTACATAATGGTATTTTATTTATATTTTTTAGACACTAAATAATTTATATTATTTATGACACAATGGTGATGCAGTAATTACCTAATTAATGAAATATTAAAATAATTGATATAGTAAATATCCAAATAAATTTAATTTGACACTTTTTATGAATTAAACTAATTTTATAGGTTAATATTAAATATTATTATTGATTTAATTATGTTTGTTAGAAGTAATCATGCTGTTATAATTTTCACAAAAATCAAATACCAAATAGTGTCAAAATTGACATAAAATAGTTTTTTTAAAAAATATTATATTATTAATTGATATTAAATTCCTAAAATTATAATGTTCATCCAAGAGACTTATATAATGATAGGTGTATTATTAATGGAACACTTGGGGGTATTTTGGAGGTATATAGTAAGTTTATTAACTATATAATATAAAAATACAAAGAGACATGGTAAATGTAAAACTATTTAACTAAGCGTTAAATATAAATGATAAGGTTAATATAGTGACCCAAACCTGTCAAAAATCTATTGGTTGAAAGTATTTAGACTCATCCCCACCTTAACATTTAAATAATCCACTTTGGAGCCATTAGAAATAGAATATGAATTTATTATAAAATAATATTTCTAGCTTTTTCAAAGGTGCCCCTCACCCCTCTTTTAAAAGGGCACTCCCCCTTCTCACTAATTCACACATTCAAAGCCTTTTTTTTCTCGGCCAAACACTTCCCAAATACTCTCTAAACTTCCCTAAATTCAACCTAGAGTCCTTAGTTTGATTAGAAAGCCAACCTAATGAGCCCTTTTGATCAAATCAAAAGGAAGAACCTGAAGAAGAGGTAATGTTTTAACCACCTTTTTTCAAGTTCCTTTCTTCTTCAACTTCTTCTTTATTTGTTATTTCCATTATAAAATAATAAATCCAGTATCTTCTATATACTATGATGTTATTATAAATATGTTACAACCATATTTAGTATTCTATCCATCCTTTGAATGACATGTCACCATACGTGCGTACGCACGGCTTACCGTCTCCACGTCGTGGTATAATTGTTATTAAATATATTATTATTTGGATGGGTATAATAATGGTGTGTAATTCATGTAAATAATAAATATAACATGATAATTATTATTTATATATGATATACCATCCAATTATATATTATTTTAATATCAAAAGAATGATATTGTCGCTCGTGCGTACGTACGGACTACCGTCTCCACGAACGCGATGAGATTCATTACTCATCGTATCCATTCAAGAATAATTCTCATTTGATGATTAAAATTAATGTTTAATAACTTTATATCATTCTGGATATGAATAAGATACAACCTATCCATAACAAACATGACTTATGTAACAAAACATATAAAAGAAAACGAGTAAGTTAACACCCGAAACGACGATAATAATAAAATATTATTAACAAAGCATTATTAGAAGATAATATATGATATAATAATTATGTATATGGTTCTTTTATAAATTAATAACAATATTTTAACTATTATACAGGAGGTTAACATACCATCGACTAAGGAAAAATACAAGGTAAGGGTTTATTTCACAATCTCTTCATTATCCGAGGTTGTTTATACGTAATTATCTATTGGGTCCTCTTTATCGTCCACATCCATGTTTCTAAAAAATGTATTTCAAATAATTATTAATATTTTAAATACTATGGGATAAATTCATGTATACCCTTGTTGACATTTTATAAGAAGTTTATAAAGTAATCTTTCTGTCGTTTTCCAAAAAAAGTTCCTTTTTAACCTTTTCGATAGAATTAAGGTAAGAATGTCTTTTTTAACTTATACGGTGGGTGCGGCTATTTTCCGCCATTATAAAATCATCGAAGCTTCCCTTAAAATCTTATAAGAAATTTTTAAAAAAAAAATTTATTTTATAATTATGTGACTTTTAAATGATTTCAGAAAAGGAGATATTTCTCTCAAATAGTTTTGATTTCATCTATGTCAACATCCTTTGATGGATTTTAAGCTTATTTGAAGTTGATTTATTGTGATACAAAACTTCCATATTGTGTTGAATGTTTTGTGATATGTTTTACTGTGGATGTGTTATTTTTATACCATTCATGGTTTATGGAGAAAGTATTGACATTTCGTATGCTAGTTTTAATACGAATATTTATGTTATGTTTAAACCTGTTCATATGAAGAATGCATTGGACTTAATAAGTGATGGGTGGAGCCTTCTATAGCTCCTCGATGCATCGGTAGGTCTCCTGAGAAAAACTAGTGTCTTGGCATAAGGCCTTGACAAAATATTATTTTTAGTCTTGGCACGAGGCCTTGGCTATGTGGTTATGATAGTCTGGAATTATTAATTCCATCATTATGAAAGTGGTTACTGATATTGCATGTGATTATTAGACTATTAGAATATACATGTGAATAAGTAAATGGAATTATTTCATTTTATCTTTTGTATATTATGTTGAAGTTCAAGTTTAATAGGATTTTGTTTTAGTTATATATTTCCTTAAATGTTTATGCTTATTTATGAAAGTTTCTGCTATATTGTTATCCTTACTAAGCATCTGAGCTCACCCCTTTTAATGTTTTATTTTTCCCAGGATGTGAAGAAGTAATTTATAAATGACCTGTAGGTATAGTATGAGGGGATATGAAGACAATATGTTGTTGTATTAGTTTTCACTTTATGATGTAATGTAAACTTTATGAATGTATCTAGTTATTCCAAGGCTACTAAACTAATCGGTCTTTTGAGACTTGATCTTTTAAGATCATGCAAATGTTATGTAATAATGCACCGACTCTGGGTAACTGGGGTCATGGCGTTACAAGAAAATTGTAAACGGTATAAATAAATAGATAACATAATATAAGTAGACTGGAATAATAACAACTAAAGAAATGGATAATAATATACAAAAGATGATGATGATATGTCATGTATCTAATAAGATGGAAAAAATGGATAAAAATTAAAGGAAAATACTTGCTATAAAATGTAGAAAAAATAATCCAAAACTATCCCCATCATCCCAAGCTCCAACTCAGTCATCTGCTACCATCTCCATCTTAAATCAAGCAATCATGTTTCAAAAGCAAGATTCTTCACTTTTTCAACAACTGCATACATGTAGTCTTCCTGGGTGCCAATTTCATCCCGAATATTGTGTGATATAAGTCTTAGAAGGCCGCCAAAAATGGATTCTATAACATTCAGTTTGTGTAATATAAGCTGAAACAATGTGAATGTATGAATATATTGAAGTAAAGTACTATAGTAATGTAAATACCCAAGTAACTTCTTCATCCTTAGCTAGTTTATGAACATGTAACCATTTAATTTATTAAGTATGTTTTAGTTTATATAAGTAGATCATGTGAGGTAAAACCAAAACTAACATAATAATATGGAAATAATAATAAAGGATCTAAGTTATAATAAGGAATCTTGGATGATAATAATATTTAAGAGATTTAAAGGTAATAACCAAGGAAAACTTGACCTAAAGGGTTGATCTAACTCATGTAGTAACCATAGCCTAGCTATATGGGTAAGAGTTTAAAATAAGGATCATTGTCCAAGGCATTCCATAATAGAATAACTCTAACTGGGTCTAAGGAAAACATCCAAGGTAAAATAGGATAAGAAATGAATAGGCCTAAGGGAGTATCTGAGTCACATCATGTTCGTAGAATTCATGATGGATCCAAGGAGTGTATCCAAGAAATCCTATAAAAACAAAGGAGGGATTCTATGGTGTCATACTGGGAATCCACTAATAGATGAATATCAGGTTTCAAGGTGGGTTTCAACCATAGAAATTGGTATCCCTAGATCATAATGGCATCCACTAGTGCTTAAGGAATTCCCTCAGGAATCCAAAGCAAGCTCGAGTCTAACGACTCCTATAATGATGTCAAGGTTTGTATAAAATAGGAAAATTTTAATTGATTCATTAGTTAATTAGGGCCATGTAATAATCATGTTGATAAATAATTCAATAGGTTCCTTCTATGTCTTTCATACAATTGAAAAAGGCATCTTAAGGACATGCAACCATTTACTTAAATCATATAATTCATATTCATTTCATTAGGATGAATTTTCTACCTTCCATAAACATGAGAAGGTGTGTTGTGGATGTGAAACTGAGTTCTTAAATTTAATTTTAATTAGTCCAATTCATATACATTGTATACATTCCAATACCATTTAAGATTTATTTATCAAGTTGAATCACTTACCTTAGTAAGGTCAAGTGATAAGCATACATGTGATAGTAATTAAAAATTAATTTCTTTAATTAAACACTTACCTTTATCAATGTCAAGTTAAGGCATACCCAAATGGTGGAAAAGATAATCTCACAATCCACTAAAAGAATAATTATAGAGAACACCCTATATGGGGTGGTCGACATTGTGGATGTAACAACCAAATTTGGATAACATATTTAACAACAGTCTTAGAACACAGTTCTAATGAGTATAATTAAGGCATATGAATTAAACAGGTAATGCCTGATGAAATCGATGCACGCACATGGAAATTTATAAAATGAAGAATCTTGAGGGATGAGTTATAAACCACCTACCTCATAATTGTACGACTCTCATCTTCCAGTATCAGCCTCTAGTTTTTTCTAGATTGGAAGATATTTCATGAAAGGATAAATTTGCTAAAAATAAAGCATATTACCCTATATCTAAATAGAATTGTCGATATAAATAAGAATGAAAATGTATAAAAACGAATTAAGATATTAATATCATAGATCCAACATGATTAACAATGCTTCAATCAGATTATGGATAGATAAACGAGATCAATTCCGAGATTAGGCTTCAAAGGGAGAAAAGGATAGAAAGGGAGGGGTGGGTATTTTCTAGAGAGAAATAAAAGGAAAGGAAGAGTTAAAACATAACATTTAAGGTTATTTTTATAAAATCACTCAAAAATAGGCATCACATGATTTTGACACGATGTTTTCCAAATCATGCATCAATCGTGCATTGTCTCCTGTAGGGAGGGGCATTTCACACAGTTAGGTTGCACAATTAGGGAAACTGTGTGCTAACCATTGAAAACACATATGCAACATGTATGAAGTTTCTTACTTTGGTGTGCATCCCCTAGAACACAGTTAGTGAAAATCGTTCACCCTACTTCAATCCATTCTCTAGCCTTTCGCATTTAGAAGTAACTATGAATCCATCCCATCACATTTTCTACTAACCATGTGGACAGCCTATTTCTCCCAAAAAGTTGGGTTTTGGACTTCAAACCATCCCCAGAAACCACCGAGACACCTGTGAACTCATTAGTAATCTGTATTATGTCCAAAAAAAATAATTAGACCAAAATTTAAAGGATCTATACCTGAGTTAAAAAGTAGGTTCTTACATGGAAGACCAAAGGGATTTCAAAGGTTTATTTGAAAATGGAATTTTTTTCAAAGTGACATGGTTTTGAAAAGTGGTTTCTAACTATTTTATTGGTTTTCATGGATAAAAACCTTAAATAGATTCATGTTTATATCCTACTTGGATTTTTTCATCACACCCTACTTTGTCCCTCTAAGAATTTGATGATTTTGTTCTGTATGACATACGTAAGTTAAAGGGAACTATGTACCGGGGTGGATCTTCTTGATTACCGTCATCCAATGTTTTTGGGAGGAGATGAGGTATCATATGGATTGTCTCATATAGAGTAATTTTGGTTTTTTCTATCCTTTGGTTTATATGTAAAGTCATTGTTTAGACTTTTCCCCCTTTTAGTTTTAGTTTTTGGCTTTTGACTTGTGATACCTTGTATGTTTCCTATTATGTAATTATTCTTATATGATGTTCATTATTGTTTATAGTATATTCTTAGTTTATGTTGTAAACTATAGATGTTCCTTTTATTATTTTTGACTCTGATAGCATTAGTGTGTAAATCTAATTCCATGGATAGGTTACGTCAGTTTACCAGTGGGGAACCATTCCCAAGAGATATTTGTTTATTACCAGTGCTTATCTCCAGCCTATGGTGATCGGGAATTTTCCCCAAGTTGTATCATGGGTTGGATCAATTTATGGGTTCGGTAGAACCCGATTGTTTCATTATAATATGGTATTTAAAGAGGTTTTTATTTGGGTTTCAATGGTATACTTGATCTAGGACCATCGGGACTCATTAGTTAGGAATAAGGTAGTTCCTAGTCATCTCTTATTAATGTTGAACCTTCAGTTTCCATGGGTGTTCTGGGATTTTGGTTATGTTTTTAGCTCGATTATGGGTTGTTTTGATAAGTTTACTAAGTATTTCCCGTTTAGTGTTGAGACCCAGGGTGAACCTGGGGGTTGTTTTGAGTTTTGGGGGATGAATAGGGAGGTCTGGAGGAGGTTCATGTTTAGTTCACATAGTTAGTAGTAACTATGCACTACTCATGTAGCCTTGCCTTCCACCACAAGTGACACTCACATGGTTGTTGCATAGTTTTCCAAATTATCCAGCTAAACCGTGTGCATTGGGAAATGATTGAGATATCTTTTTGTCTCTTTTTTCTGTTGGGATTTCTTTTTATGCCTATCGCTCTTATTGATACCCATAATAAGGGTTTATTTTTATTCTATTGATGTGTAATGGGATTTAATTGTATTTGAAATGGGTTATATTTTACATCTCATAAATGATTTTGTCTAGAAGAACCTCATCCCAGCATAGAGAGGGAGTTGTGGAGAATACCCCACAGTTCAACCCTATTATTGATCCAGCTTTAGTGGAGTTAGTGATTCTCATAATCTTGTCCCTGGTTCAATGGTTGGTCGAGAGAATCACTAGACCATGGAGCATGGAACATGATCAGGATATTTTGATCCAAAATCCATTGGTGTTTTGTGGAGATAAGGATCCTAATGAACCCAAGGAGTGGTTGGATCATGGTAAACATATCTTTAAGTTTCTGAATACCCTTGAGACCTCTAAAGTTATTTTCTCCATGTATGTGTTGGAATGGATGTGTAAGAAGTGGTGGGAGTTGATAGTGATCTTAAAGAGGCACGAGGATCTCACTTGGGCCATGTTTAAGAAGGTTTTAATCAACATTTATACCTAGATACCTTGAGGGTGGAGAAGACTTGAGGGATCTAAATTTTGGAGAAAGGGGAACATTTATTGATGGATTATACTACTTTTTTATTGAATTGGTGCATGTCTATTTATATCTCCTTATGAACGATTACCTTAAGTCTTGGTGTTTCAAGATGGTATTGAGGTCATAGATCAGATCTATGCTCATTTTTCTCTATCTACCAACCGATTTAGAGGTTTTTTATAAGAAGAAAATGGAATAATCTTATTTGACTAGAAATATAGGTCTTAGTGGGGTTTCTTTAGTGGGTGAAATTAGGTGTTATTTTTTATTCAGAAGTGGAAGTGGGATGAGTATCATTGGGGTAGTGGAAAGTGTGTCTAGCAGACATTAAGTTTAGATCTTGTGAATTCTACAGGGAATAAGACCAGTGTTTGCTATTAGTGTGGGAAGGATGGGAACACCAGGCCTAATTTTCCAAATTCACTAAGGAAATTCCACTAGTGTGGGTAGTTAAGTAGTTAGGGATCCATTTTTTCAAAAGGCTCTCAGGTACTGTCAAATGATTCCAAGGGTGGAGGATCTTTCCCTCATGGTAAGGTATATTCTCACTAGGGTAATAGTTTGTAGGGTTGGTATGATCTAGGTAATCTCAATGTAGAAGAGGTTTTTCTGGAGGACACAGATTCTAGTCCAACCATTGTGAGAGGTACAGTGTTTATTGTATCCTCCATGGCATCAATTTTATTTGACCATGGTACATTTTGTTCCTTTATTTCACTTAATATAATTGATTATATGGGTATGCGGGATGAGTTGATGTCATTTTATATGGATTTTATAACACTGTTGGGTAGGAATAAGGAACATGGTTTCAAGTGCCCTGAGTTCCATGTTTCGGTAGCTTGTGTGGAAGTTTTCTGGGACTTCCTTATTTTGGGCCTAGACATTTTTAACCTTATTATCAACATGTATTAGTTGATTATATTTAAATAACTACTCAACTATTATCATTTTAAGTTCTAGTTTCTTACTCCTGATGGGATCACTCACATCTTCTGGGGTGAGTGGGATCCACAATCTGGGAGGGCGGGGCCAGTTTCTTATAAGTTGGGGTTGATCTCATAATATTTTTCTAGGTTTCTCTGTTAGATTCATTGATCATTATGTGGTAATTCATCTTATAATAGTCATGCATAAGTGCCTAGATTTTTTTCAAGAGGATTTTTCTAGTTTGAGACCCCAGAAAGAGGTTTAATTCACTATCAATCTGTTCCCCAGGATGATCCTAATCACTTTATCATCTTATCAGATAGTTCCAGAAGAATTGAAATAGATGAATTTGTAGTGATAGGATCTTGAGGGAAAGGGATTTATCCATCCCATCATTTCATAGTGTTCTTCACCAATTCTATTTTCAAAAATGTAGAATAAATCCTTCATATATTTATAGACAATCATAAGCTTAACCAGGAGACAGTGAAGGATAAATAACAATTTCCTAGAATAGATTACCTTTTTTATCAACTTATGGGAGCTCATTGGTTTTAAAAGATCTATCAAATATTAGGGTACCAATATTTGAGGTTCTAGGAATAGGATGTTAAAAATACTGAATTTTGAATCTGATATATACATTTTGAGTATTTGGTTATTCCATTCGGGATTACCAATACTCTAATAATCTTTATGGCATTAATGAACCTGATCTTCCACATCTTTTTCGACTCCTTCATGTTCATGTTTTTAGATTACATATTGGTGTATTCCAAGATTAAGTAGGACCATACAGACTATATAGAGGTTACTTTTTTTGTTTTTAAGGAGACTCTTTTATATTACAAGTTGTATAAGTGTCGGTTTTGGATTCAAGAAGTAAAGTTTTTAAGCCATGTGATTTATGAGGTAGGAGTTTTAGTGGATCCATAAAAAGTTCAATAAGTCGTGTATTATGATAATTCTAAGGATTTTTTTGATATCCATATTTTTCTAGGATTTTCTTGGTATTATATATTCTTTTCTAGGACTTCTCGTGCTAGATTCTACCATGAAATCTTTGAGCAGGAAAGGGGAAAAGTTTGAGTGGGATGAGAAGTTCCATAGTTCCCTTGAGTAGTTCCAGGACCATTTAACATCTATGCTAGTTTTGATCCTTCCTAATCCTAGAATATATTACATTATGTATTTTGATGCTTCTAGTGTGGTTTTGGGGTGTGTACTAATGTAGTATGGCCATGGGGCGGCTTATGGCCCAATCCATCTACACCCACATAAGAACAATCATCCTACCCATAGCCTAGAATTGGTAGATGTGATGTGTACACTAAATATGTGTTGAAATTACCTCTTCTAGGAGTGTTTCACAATGTAATAAATTCATAAAATCATGAATTATATTTTCACTCAGAGGTACCTAAACCACAGGTAGAGAAATAGGGTGGAGAACCTCCAAAATTTTGATTTTGAGGTTTCATATACCCCCAGGAAGGGGGATGTGATCACTGAACCATTGGGTATGAATATTATAATATATTTTATTCTAGATTCAATGTATGAGTGTGGCCTAATGAGTTTGTTTTCTGGTCTAATTATAGTTTTATAGAGATGTGAATAGTGGGTGATCTTGTATAGTGTGTATTTCATTACCTCTCTTATAGATCAAGTTAAGAGTGAAGAGGTTCAGACCCCAAGTTCTAGAAGATTATTAGTTCCTTAGATAGTGGGGATACCTCAAGTGATTGGTCTCAGTCTCCTAATAGTTCTCTTCTTTTCCAGATATGGATGGTAGTTCCTTTGAGCCTGAGGTAGAAAGTGTTATAGGTGGAATATCATTCTAGTTGGGTTGTTCATCCCAAGGAGACCATGATTTTGTATACCTTAAGAGGCTAGTAATGTTGGATTAGTATGAGATGTGTAATGGTGTATTTTTTCTAGATGCTTGATCTTCTAGGGGATTAAAGATAAGAATTAGAGACAATAGGGGTTCTGTAAGCCTCTTCTAGTTTTGGTGTATAACTGGATTGAGATATCTATGTTTTTACTAATTGGTATGCCTCATACTCTGAGTGGGAAAGATTCCATATATGTTCTTATCAATTTTATAATGAAATAATCCCATTTTACTCCTATTAGGGAGTCGATGGAGGTAGAAGACCTCATAATCCTATATGTTTAATAGGTTATTTGGTTTCATATAGTTCCCTAGAAATAGCATCAAAAAGGTATTCCCATTTCACTTCTATATTTTAGAAGGGACTTCAGGAGTCTTTGGTAATTGAAATGAAGTTGAGAACTGCTTATCATCCAAATAAAGATGGTAAATATGAGCAGACTATACAAACTCGTGAGGATATGTTAAGATCATGTCTTCTTGATTTATGTGGTTCATGGAATAGGAACTACCATTGACCTAGTTTGCTTAAAAAATGGTTATCAGGCCTCAATTAGGATTTCCCTATTTGAGGTACTGTATAGAAAGTCATTTGAATCCCAGTTATGTTAGGATGAGGAGGGAGATCATTCCTTAGTTGGATAGAGTCTCATCTGAGAGATGATCGTGATAGTGTGGCTAATTTAAAAATGTTTTGAGACATCATAGATTCTCTAGAAGTATTATATCAATTGTCTTCATCTTCCTTTGTAGTTTTGGTTTGGTGATCATGTAATTCTATGGGTATTAGTTTGACTAGTTTAGTGTCATTTGGGTAATCAATGGAAGTTGGTGCAACGTTATGTCAGTCCATTTTGTGTTGTTTAGAATCTGAGGAAGGTAGCCTATTAGTTGGAGTTTCCACCACATCCCACATAAATACATGAAATCATTCATGTTTCCAGTTGAATTGATACCATCTAGATCCATATCATGTTATGGAGTGGTAATATATGGAGCTTGTTCCTGATACCACTATCATAGAGTATCCTATTCTTATCATGGATCGTTAGGAAAAGGTACCCCATGGTAAATAGATCTTATTGATACATGTACTTTGTTACAATGGTGATAATATCCATGATACATGGGAGTGGGATACTAAGGTGATGGATAATTGGACTCAACTATTTTCTACTTTTGGAACGTGAGGACTTTCTGGGGGTAGAAAGTGGCATGGTGGGGAGTTTGTAACACCCAATAGGTCATTTTTATGTCTAATTTTGTGTTTTACATACCTTTTTGGTTATTTCTTGGAGTTCCCAATTGTTGGGGGTTTAAAATGGGTATTTTTTGGAGGATATAACCAGGAACATGGATAGAACATGATTTTTATAAACATACAACTAACTTTGTGAGGGTACTTTAGGTTGGGACAGTGTTGTTTCGCATGGTTCGAGAATAGTTTTTCAAACTATGTGACACCCATAGGTAACCATGTTTCCCATTTTTTTGTGAATAGTGGAACCCGCATGGTTGGCCCACGGTTTTTCTAACAATGTGTTCAAACCATGCATCATGTCTAGGTCACTTAAAAAGTATGTTATTACAATTTTTCTCTTATTAATTTCTTAAGTCTTTAGCCCTCGTTTTTTCTCCAATGTGTTCATCTCCTCCTCCTTGTCCATGAATCTCTACCTCTCCTTTGGTGATGGTTTTCTCTGGGATTAAAGGTGGTTTTTCTTGATTTAATTCAATTTCTTCCTGGTTTCGTCCTCTACCCCCTCTTATTTCTTGTTCCTCCATTTTCATGGAGATGTGTAACCTTAGATGGTGGGGTTGGTTGAACCAAGGTTTTTGATTGGGGTTTTGGTTTTATTTCTTATGGATTAAGTGTGTGAGTTATTGTTTTACCTCTTCCATGCGTTTTTAATCAAAGGTGATGAGCTTGAACCGAATTTGATGTAGGTCTATTTATTTAAGGGTGTTCTCCATGGCTTACCTTTAAATTTCTAATCGCCTTTGTTTTTTGTTATTTAAATTTCCATTTATTTGATTTATGGTTTATTTTTATCCCATGTTTGTTATGTTTGATATATTTATTTGGAAATTTCATGATTTAAAGTTGGTTTTTCAAAGGGTGTGACATGTGTGTACACCAAGTGTTTGATAAAATGGATAAAATGGATTTTGGTGGCCTAAAATTAGTTTTATAAACTGGTTTTATAAATTTTTTTACCTCACTAATAGTTTTTTGAAAAAATGGGATTATTTGTTATAAAATTGGATTGTGTGATGGATTTGATTTATATGGTACATGTTGTGATTATTTTGGCATGGAGTAGAATATGGGTTAACCGGGGTGTGAGAGAGGGGTATGTTTGAGGGACTGTCTGCACCTTTGGAGGGAAGACCATGCAAGATTCCATTTTAGTTTCCAAGGGTTCTTGAGAGACTTTTGGTAGGAAGACTGTGAGAGCTTCCATTTTCTAAGCTATCTAGAATACATGTTTACTAACTCTTGGTAGGACTGATAGTTAGGAACCTAGGTTCACATACTCATGCCAAGTTTCTTTATATGCTTTATTCATTTTATTATTTTAATTTTTATGTGATGAGATATATGATTCCCATTTACATTTATATAGTTATTTTATTATGATGTTATGTTTACAATTGTTTTTTGGGTTTTTTATCATGTTATTCCTTGTGAATTTATTTATTTATTAGAACCATACTAGAAATTATTTTGGAAAATCAGTTACATTTAAAATGGAAGACTAAAGGGATTTCAAAGGTTTATTTGAAAAAAGAATTTTTTAAAAGATGATTAGTTTTGAAAAGTGTTTTAAAACTAGTTTATTAGTTTGCATGGGTAAAATAATTAAATAGAGTCATGGTGGTATCCTACTGGTTTTCATACCTCACACCTGTCTTGGTCCCTCTAGGTGTTTTTGGATTTTGTTTTGTAGAATACAGGTAAGGGAAAGGGTACCATATACCAAGGTGTCTCTTCTTGATTACCATCATCAATTGTTTTAGGTGGGATATGTGGTCTCATAAGGATTTTCTCATATGGATTAATTTTTTTTGTTTTTATCTATTGGGATGAATACAAAGGACTTGTTTGGTATTATACCCCCTCTATTTTTATTTTTTTGAATTTAATTCAAATACCATGTATGTGACCTATTATTGAATGTTTTGAATATGATTTCATTATTTTTTATGGTACATTATTAGTTTTTGTTGCATACTTGGGATGTTCCTTTATATTATTAACTCTGGTGATATTAGTTTGGATACCCCATTCCATGGATAGTTCATGCTATTTTACCAATGAAAATACCATCATTAATAGATGGTTGGTTATGTCATGTTCTTTTCTTCAGCCTGTGGCAATCAAGAATGCGCTTTAGGTCAAGTGGTGGGATGTCTTGGGTGATGGGTCGATTCGACCTGAGTTGGTGTAACATCCCGGATCCAGGTGCCACTCCATGGGTGCCCCGAATCCGGTTGGTCACATGACCTCAAGTGAATTTCCCCAAACACCAAAGGCTGTCGACTAGCAGCGAGGGCCTAGGTCTGACAGTGGGGAAACTATGCCCTCATTTGTCAAAGTGTAGCGCAGCAAAATAAAATATACAATACACAACAACAGTGGAAGCAATAAACCATTCACATTTAAAATAAACAACTATAGTAAAAGATAACCAACAGTTATATAGATAATGATGCAACATGTCTCAAGTTCTAAGAAAATATCCAGAACATGTTACACAACAATATAGTACAGTACAATACAGAGTACAACAAACAAAACAGAACTGCCAGCAGCATCGCGAGCCTAATCTCGGTCCCATGCTCCCCTACTCCTCAGCAACAATCATGTACCAGTATAGGGACCCTTTCCCTTATCCACACCTACAGCAACATAGTCTTCTTGGGCTGAAGACATGACCCAAACATGGTGTGAGAAATAAATCCCAGTTGCCACCCACCAAAGGCTCGTTCCCAACTGTGTGAAAATATGAAACAACATTGTGTAGTAGTAAAATGCAATAAACTAAGCAGTACTCAAAAGTAACTAAATTTACCATTCATATTGCCATTTTATTATTCATTTAACCATTTAATTTAATAACATTCTGTTCTCATCAGAACCATTCCCTCAGGCCAAACAGAATATCTCCCTCAGGATAATATAGTAAAACCATTCCCTCAGGCTATATAACATACACGCCCTCAGGCTATATAATATCTCTCCCTCAGGCCTTTCCCTCATGCCACATAATATCTCACCCTCAGGCATAATAAGTAACCATGCCCTCAGGCATATAAATTAACCACGCCCTCAGGCATATAAATTAACCACGCCCTAAGGAACATAAAGTAACCATGACCTCAGGCATATAAAGTAAACACTCCCTCAGGAATATAACCGGGCCGATCCCCAAATCATAAACATGAAATAATTTAAAATTCCTCTCAAGGAAAAATTAATTCACAAAATAAACATGGAATACCCTCAGGTATCTTGGCCAAACGGCTAAATAGAGGAACGCACCCCCGGGGTGGTCCTGGATCCAAGCAGTGACCCCAAAAAACAGTTTAATATCACATTTAATTACCTATACAATTATAGGTATTTAAAACAGTCAAGGCCTCAGCCACACGACACACCCACATGGGTTCGTATCACAACAGAACACAAAACGGACAACAGTTGGAATTTAAACACCAAGACACCTACCTTAAACGCCCCTGAACGGTATAAGCAAACGATGATCCTAGAATCTTCCAAGAATGAAATAGATCTAATGTGAAATAAAACCTCGTTCAAACTCAAATAACTTCCCTTAGATGAAGAATTGGAAAGAACTACGCAAGGAGGAGGAATAACTCACCTGTACAGTTCCAGGGAGATCGACAATGCAGAAAACGGATTCCCAGTACTCGATCGGGGGATCTCCAAAGGTTCGGCCCTCTCTTCCAACTCCTTCCTCCAGTTCTAAGCCAATCCTGTGAACAGGGTTGGCTACTTCCCATTTTAAGAGAAAAAAACAAACTACACGGTGTGTACTTCTTAAGTACACGGCGTGTACTTTTCATTTAACTGTTCCTCTGGCGGCTACCCGGCACTGTTCATCAGTCGACATGAATACATGGCGTGTAATACATGAGTACACGGCTTGTAATGATGCTCAGCTGGTGTATATCTCCAATGCCTTACTATATGCATACTGACTGACTACATGGCGTGTACATACCCACTACATAGCGTGTAGTCGTTTTTTACACCCTTCATCGCCAACATGGCTACACACCCTGTGTACTCATTCCACACTGCCAAAGTACACGGTGTGTAGAATAGTACACGGCGTGTAGTCCCAAAATTTAGTATTTTTCCCCAATTTCCTTATTTTCTCAAAAACACTTAAGGAAAAGAGAAAAGAAGAAACATGTACCTCAAAAATAAGAACCGGGTTCTTAAAAACTTCCACTCTTAAAGCAATTCGTCACCGAATTTCCCTTCCAAGGGTGGCGAAGATAAAGCTCAGAACAGCTCTGGACACTAAGCACGTACGTCTATATCTGGCTCCCAGGTTTTGTCCTACACTCGGCCATGCTACCATAGAACCCATATGAGAGGAACTGATTGGCCTCAGAGAACCTTCGTGCTCCTATCAACGATACGAATCAGATTCTCCTCAAAGGATGCATCGACCTGAAGCTCAACCTCCTCGGGCTGAAAGATGTGAGATGGGTCTGAATGATAGCGTCGCAACTGCGATACATGGAATATATCGTGCATGGCCTGGTAACTCTATAGTAACTGCAACCGATAGGCAACTAGACTAACTCTCTCTAGAATATCAAATGGACTCACATACCTCAGTGAAAGTTTACCCTATCTCTTGATCTGTATGTGTCCCAACCTCAGAAAAACACGTATGAAAACCTAATCCCCGACCACGAACTCCAAGGGTCGTCTGCAGTGATCATCATAAGATTTATGACAAGACTATGCGGTAGCCATCCGCTTTTGAATCAACTGGACCTGCTCACAAGTCTCCTACACGAGATATGGTCCCAGTAAAGCTACCTCACCCGCCTCTAACTAGCACAAGGTTTATCGGTGTGGCCTACCACATAAATCCTCGTAACAAAACCAGATACTTCTCTCTTCATACCCGGCCACCAGTACTGATGTCTCAAGTCACGGTACATCTTGGTAACTCTGGGATGAACTGCCCAAGCTAAAGCATGAAACTCCTACATTAGATCCTCGCATATATCCCCTGGAACCCATACTCGTCCAGGGAAATGAAGTACCTCATCATCATCTATCATCCAACCAGAAGGAGGGTCATCACTTTCCACCGACTCCCGTAGAACTAGGACTTCTAAATTAGATAGTTTTCTCATCCTCACTCTATACAGGAGGGTATAAGTCACAGCTAAAGATGAAAGATAGGTTTTCCCATGACTGTCATGAACCTCCAAATTCATCTCAGAGAACAAGGCCATTAGCTACCACTAACCACTGGCCTCATGCACCGCCTGTATCTGAGTCCTCCTACTTAGTGCATCAGCTGCTCCATTACCTTTACCAGGTGTATAGGCAAGCTCAAAGTCGAAGGACTGAAGGTATTAGACCCACCACGGTTGTCTCAGGTTCAAGTCACGCTGAGTAAAGATTTACTTGAGACTTTTGCGATCGGTGAAAACCACAAAATGCTCTCCCAAGAGATAATGTCTCCAACAGTGCAACACATGAACAACTGCAGCCAACTCGAGATCATGCATCTGGTAATTCTTCTCAGGTAAGATCAACTGTTGAGAACCGTACACAAAAACTCGATCGTCCTGCATCAACACTACTCCCAGTCCAATACCTGATGCATTATAGAAAACTGTATATCTCTTCCCTTGCTCTAGAAGTATCAGGACGGTTTCTGATGTCAATCTTCCTTTCAGATTCTGAAAGGTTGTCTCACAAGCTTCTGACCAAAAGAACTTCACACCCTTCTTAGTCAAACCTGTCAACGGTGCTGCCAAGTTAGAGAAGTCCTGTATTAAGCGTATTTAGTAACCATCCATCCCAAGAAACTCCGTATCTCAAACATGTTCTTAGGTTGTTCCCAGGAAACTACTACTCTCACCTTCTTTGGGTCCATGACCACTCCTGCCTCTGTGATGATATGACCCAAGAACTGAATCTGGTCCATCCAAAAGTGGCACTTTGGGAGCTTAGCATATATCTTATGCTCTCTTATTGTACTCAGTACGATCTCAAGATGGGTGGTATTATTGTGTCGAGTGTGATAGTACACTAAGATATCGTCCACAAATACTACCACAAAAGAATCCATATATAGATGGAACACACGATTCATCAGAGCCATGAAAACAGTTGGTGCATTCGTGAGTCCGAACGGCATAACCAAGTACTCGTACCGACCATATCTGCTCCGAAAAGATGTAAGCGGTATATCTGATAGTCTGACACGCAGCTGATGATATCCTGATCTCAATTCAATCTTCGAGAACACTCGTGCTCCCCGAAGTTGATCAAAAAGATCATCAATACTTGGCAAGGGATATCGGTTCTTGACCGTCAATTGGTTCAACTTCTGATAATCCACACAGAGATTGAGGGTACTTTCCGCCTTCTTAGAAAACAGGACAAGCGAACCCTAAGGAGAAGTACTAGGTCAGATAAAACCCTTTGACTGTAACTCCTCTAACTACCTCTTGAGCTCCTGTAACTCTGGTGTAGGAATCCTATAAGGAGGAATGGACACCGGTGCTGCTCCTGGAACAAGCTTAATAGAGAAGTCCACCTCACGCTCTGGAGGTAGACCTGAAAAGTCATCCAGGAAAACATCCCTAAAATAATCAACCACTGGAGGGAAATCCTTTTGACAAGTTACCTAATAATCCAGATATAATCTCACAATCTGGGCTGTCACACCACCTCTCCCACAATGCTCTAGTCCAGCTCAAATTGCCTGAACATCCCATTCACCTTTGTATAGAAACTCTCTGCCCTATGGTGACGTGAAACTCACCTACGACGATAGAAATCCACAAAGGATCGAAAGAGAACCAACCAGTCCATGCCGAGAATGAAATCATATCTAGTCATCAATAAGACATAGAGGTCCCATAGAAAGTGACATACACCTACCTCAAGGTATCACTCCTTGCACTAACGCACACATATCGTTCTAGCTCCCAACGGAGTGTCTAGCATAATAACAGTAGAAGAAGAAACACAGATCCCAAGGCTCTCCACAATGGGCACAAATATGAAACTATGTGTAGCGCCCATATCGAAAAGTACTGAAGATAAGACAGAAGCTACTACAATAGTACCTCTGACAGTAGAAGGTCCAAGATCTTGCTTCGGTTGGGTCTATTGCACTGCATATGCCTAACCAGTGTCGCAGCCCTGTGACACAGCCTGGCTACCCTGAGCTGTCCTACCTTGCTGCCTCTGAGATCCTGGTGTCTGGATACCATGGCCACGACCACCACTTCTGCCTATACGTCCTGATGTATCCCAGTTTCCTGAATGGTAAGAAGCTACGGTGTAACACCCGAGACTTTTATGTTATATGAATCATCAAAGGAATCTTTTTCTACACAACACTTTCTTGGCTTGCTTTACACGCAATCGTGACCTTCCTCGATAGCTTGCGTCGTACGCAATACCGAATTTCACTAAACAACAATATGCTATTAAAACTAGCCGTTATGAATAGTAATAACCACTTTTTGAAATTTTATAAATTTTATTTTTCAAAATGGACTTCATTTTTGGACTGAGAATATCGAAATTAGCCTAGGGTGAAATTTTGGTATTTTTCTGAAAACTTTCAATTTTTGATGAATAGTGAAACCTCTAAGTGGTAGGTTAAAAACTGAATTTTGCATAAAACTTAATTTTACCGCTTCTGTGAATGGAATTTCAAAAATCCGACAGACACGGTTTATATCAGTAAGTAAAATGTGGTTCAATGAGATAAAAATAATTTTTTGGTGAATATTAACTTTTTACTTTTTTTACCGCGGTTAATAGTAAATAGGGTAACTAAGGGTAAATATGATATTAATATTACCATAAAACTTGTCCTAATTCTATTGGACAAGTGTAATTCGACCAAAAACAAACTTAGGAATAAAATAGGACCATTTAGGCCCACTTTGATTATATTAGAACATTTATTATTAATTTATTTAAAGAAGGGTTAAAATAGTTAAAATCAAAGTTTAATAAGTAAATCATTTTTAATATGGGGTTATACATAAGATAAATTCGACTATAAATATTCATTATAAAGATAAAACGATTTCCTACATAATGGAATTTTATTTGTAATTTTTAGACATTAAATAATTTAATTTATTTATGACACAATGATGATGCAGTAATTATCTTATTAATGAAATATTGACATAATTGATGTTATAAACACCAAAATAAATGTAATTTGAGACTTTTTATGAATTCCACTAATTTTATAGGTTACTATGATATATTAATGTTGATTTAATCAACTTGGTTTGAACATATAATTCTGTTATGACTTTCACAAAAATCATATATCAAATAGTGTCAAAATTGACACAAAATAGTTTTTAAATCAAATATTATATTATTAATTGTTATTTTATTCCTAAAAAATCTAAGGTTCGGCCAAATGACTTAGATAAGGATATATATATTAATAATAAACCATTTGGGGTTCGTTTCGCATGTTATAGTAATTTTATTAACCATATAGTGAAAAAAAACAAAAAGACACGGTAAAAGTTAAATTATTTAACTTAGAGTTAAATCTAATTGATAAGGTTAAAATAATACCCTAAACTTGTCTAAATCATATCGGTTGATAGGATTTCGACCCATCCCCACTTTAGCTTCGAAATAAGACCCTTTGGAACCATTATAAACCGATTTTGACTTTAATATAAAATAATATTTTGAGATATTCCTAAGGTGCCCCTCTCCTCCCTTATAAAAGGGCACCTCCTCCCCCTCCTCCTCACACCAATTTTAGCACTCAAGCTCGGCCAACCCCTGCCATTTTCTCATCTACACTTCCCTAGAATAATCCTAGAGGTTCTGGTCTTCCTCAAAGACCAATTTTAGTGCCCTAAGAGGAGGTCTCAAAGAGGCGCTTCAAAGAAGAGGTAATTACCGTTACCAATTCTTTCATCTTTATTTCTTCTTCCACTTCTTCTTCTTAGGTTGTTTCATTATGAAGTAATAACATCAGTATCACTCATATACTGATATGTTATTATAAGTATGAAACAACCCTATTTCACCATCTATCCATCCTACGGAAAAATGAAATCACCGCGCGTGCGTATGTACGGAATACCGTCTCCACGCCGTGGTGTAATCTATTTTTCCACCATCACTTTACAAGGATGGGTATAATGGTGTAATGAGTAAGTATTTATGATTATTATAAATTAATATTGATACTGAAATAATATATATATATACTCCAATACAGTTCCACGATCATAGGAACGATATCATCACTCGTGCGTGCGTACGGAATACCGTCTCCACGATGTGATGTGACTCGTTCTACATGATCATCATTACATAGTAATTATATAAATGAATTGAATGAATAAATATGATATATGTTACACTAATACCATTCTGGATATAAGTTATCTATAACCTTAAAAGAAGAATAAGAATGTATTCGGCAAAACACGCATAAGAACAAAAGGAAATAAAGACCCGAGTAACAAGTAACAATGAAATATTACTAACAAGAAGCTAAGAATATGACCATATATGATATCATATAAATATTTATGATTCTGGAATAAGTCAATAACATTATTTAAACCATTATACAGGAGCTTAGGACACATACAAAGCAAATCGGACCTAAGGTAAGGGAAATATCACAATCTCATTTTTATCCGAGATTGTTTATTCGTAAGTATTTACTGGGGTGTATTTTATTATCCACATCCATGTTTCATAAATATGTAATATTATTTACATCCACCTACAATTGTTTAAATCCATTTTTACCCTTCGGTGATTTTTTAGTAATATGTATGAAAGGAATCTTTTGTCGTTTTTCGTACGAGGTACTTTTTGACTTTTCCGACAAAAGTACGAAGAATGTTTTTTTAACTTATACGGCATGAACGGATTTTTAAAAAATTATTTCCAAGAAACTTCCTTTACAAGTTTTCAAGTTTATTTTTAATCAACTTCTTTTATTTTAAAGTCGTATGACATGTTATGAAAGGGAAAATGTTTTTGAAGTAGAAAGGATATTTTCCTCAAGAATGGAGTTCAAGTATTTTATCAAAATTATTTTCCATCTAAGAAAATAAAAGGGTTCTGTTTTTATCCCTATTATTACATGGATTTGATTATGTTGTGATGGAAACATTTTTATGAATTCCTTTATCTTATATGAATTGCTTTATGATGTCATGTTGTTTAAGAATCCCATTTTTATTACGTGGATTACGCTATGATGTATGGTTTATGATTATGTGGCACACATAAGAAAGGATTCATTATAAGATGGGTGGGACCTATATCTCCCTCCAATGCATTGGGTAAAGATTTTATATCTCATGAGATAAACATGGCTGGAACGGTAGGTTATACCGGTTCAGTGAAACAGGACTGGAACGAGGGTGACTCGGTTCAGAAAGGGACTTTGTCCACTAAGATAGTCTTGGCAATGAGTCATGACTAACAAGAAATGATTTTCCATGATTATGTGTGCATGACACAAAGTTTCAAGTTATATGTTATGATTATGGGGATCTCATTTTCACTTCTATGATTTATTCCATATTAAGATATTATGATCTCTTTTGCAGGTTATGATTTTCAAAAAAATATGATATGATTTTTATTTCCTTTATTTGCCCTTGCTGAGCATTTGAGCTCACCCTTTTATGTTTTCTTTTCCCCGTGTCAGGAAGATGGATATTAAGTAGAATATGCTAAAAGGGACCCTAGATATGATGAAATAAATGGGAGACACTGTAGAAGATTTTATGAACCAGTTGTTTATGTTTCCCAGTTTCTAAAGACACTATACCTATACGGTCCTTTGTGGTTTTGTCATATGTTGTAATAAGTGTGCTTCAATTTTGAAGTATTAACAATGTATGTAAAGTATGGGTCGTTATAGTTGGTATCAGAGGAAAGGTATAGTCAACCTTTGGAAACTAGGATGTGAAAGCATTAGTAAGAACCCTAAGGATAAGTCTAAGCATAGAACACAATCTTAGTGTTTTAGAAATGGCCTTGAATAACCTAGGATAAGACCTTAAGCATGAAAATTTTATTCTTGAATTATGTGGTTTTCCGATTATAATTAGTGTTGCTCACACTATTCTTCTTGGTTTTAATCAATGGCTGGAACCCGAAGGAACCGTGTTAATGCGGAATGCGATGGACAATGCAATGATTGTCCCCCTGAGCAACCCAACGATATGGGAGCTGGAATGCAAAATCTTGTAGCCATGCTCACACAACTTTCTCAAGCTATGAATCATGCAGGACTTCCAAATGATCAAAGGAAGGAGCAACATTCTGTTGAATCCTTCATGAGGCAGCGTCCACCTTCTTTCAGTGGGTCTACTGATCCATTAGTTGCTGAACAATGGATTAGTACTACTGAAAAAGATATTTTCAGTTCTTCAATGTTCTGAACATGATAAAGTCATCCTAGCAGTGTATCATTTAGAAGGAGATGCTGATCAATGGTGGAATCTTATTAAGAATACGAGGCAAAGGGATGAAATTGAGTCTATGGAATGGGATGAGTTCAAGAACTTATTTTTCAATAAGTACTTCCCTCGTATTCTCCGAACAAAGATGGAGAAAGAGTTCCTTGAACTGAAGCAAAGGGATGATGAATCTGTTGGTACCTATGAAGCAAATTTTACAAGACTTGCAAGGTACGCTTCTGGTATTATTATCCAACCTGAGAGTAAGATCGATCGATTCTTTAGTGGCTTAAAACCAAGTCTTTGAAGGGCGTTAGCCATAAGGGACTTCAATAGCTACGAGGAAATAGTTCGATGTGCTATCAAAGTCGAGATGGAGATTGGAGTAACCCATCAGTCATATGGGTTTGATAAGAAGAGGAAGATGGAATTCAAAGGAAAATCTAAAGAGCACACTGAAAAGAAGATGAGCTTTCCCTTATTCTCAAAGTGTGGAAAGAAACATGGAGGGAGTTGTATTAAAGGGACAAGTAAATGTTTTAAATGTGGAAAGGAAGGTCATCGGGCATTTGAATACCGTGATAATGGGAAGAAGATGTCTAATGACGCAAACAAAGGAAGGGATACACAGAATGAACCTACTACACTTCAATGTTTCAAGTGCAAGGAGATGGGGCATTATGCCAATCAATGCCCAAATCCAAGGGTTGATGATGATGGTCGACGTCAACAAAATCTTAAGGCTAAAGACAAAGGAAAGTCACATGCAATTTCTATCAGCGATGTGGAGTACGATAACGAAGTGGTGAAAGGTACACTTACCATCCACTCTAAAGTAGCAAATGTTTTATTTGATTCTGGATCCACCCACTCTTTTATTTCTAAAGAATTTTCTAAGGGTATCACCGTATTACCTCAACAATTAGATGTTGAGTTAGCTGTGACAACACCTAATGGCACAACAGTCGCATCAAAAGTTTATAATTCTTCTCCGATCGAAGTTTGTGGGAAAGTGCTTCCTGAAAATCTTGTGATCCTTCCTTTAGTGGAATTTGATGTGATTCTTGGCATGGATTGTCTTTCTCTATATGGAGCTCATATCAATTTCCAAAGAAGGGAAGTCACATTTCATATTCCAGATCAATCTACGATCGTCTATCAATGCAAGGATGCACATAACCTTCTAGTGGAAATTCCTTCCATCTTATGGGTCTTGATTCCACTAAATGAAGGTTATTTATCTCAAATGGTTGGTGAGAAACTCACGATTAAGAATATTCCCATTGTACGGGAGTTTGATGTTGTCTTTCCGGAGGAATTACCGGGTCTTCCACCAAATCGTGAAGTTGAGTTTTCAATAGAACTCGTACCGGGTGCTTTTCCTATTTCAAAGACACCTTATAGAATGGCCCCAATTGAGTTGCAGGAATTGAAGAAGCAACTCCAAGAGAATCTTGATAAGGTATTCATACGCCCTAGTGCGTCACCTTGGGGAGCACCTGTTCTATTTGTTAAGAAGAAAGATGGATCAATGAGACTCTGCATTGATTATCGAGAACTTAACAAGATCACTATCAAGAACAAATATCTTCTCCCACGCATTGATGACTTATTTGACCAACTACGCGGAGCTCAATACTTTTCCAAGATTGATCTTCATTCAGGGTATCATCAATTAAGGGTCAAAAGGGAGGATATACCAAAGACGGCTTTCCGTACAAGGTATGGACACTACGAATTTATAGTGATGCCATTTGGTCTTACTAATGCCCCTGCTATCTTCATGGATCTAATGAATAGAGTATTTAGAGACTACCTTGATCAATTTGTGGTAGTCTTTATAGAAGATGTTCTTGTCTATTCAAAGAGCAAGGAAGAGCATGAAGATCACTTGAGAATTATATTTAAGACCCTAAGAAAGGAGAAGCTTTATGCCAAATTTACCAAGTGTGAATTTTGGCTTCAAAAAGTTTCATTTTTGGGTCACATAATCTCAAAAGAGGGGATATCTGTGGATCCAGCAAAAACAGAGGTTATCGAAAGATGGTCGAGACCAACAACAGTAACTGAGATTCGAAGTTTTCTTGGTTTGGCTGGATATTATCGACGTTTTGTAAAAGATTTTTCACGATTATCTAATCCACTCACCAAGTTGACTCGGAAATGAGTTAAGTTTGTCTGGACAGAGGAATGTGAAGAGAATTTCAAGGAGTTGAAAAGAAGGTTATCCAGTGCACCTGTGCTCACACTGCCTTGTAGTGGAGAAAGGTTTGTGATCTACAGTGATGCATCCAAGAAGGGATTGGGGTGTGTTCTTATGCAAAATGATATGGTGATAGCTTATGCCTCACGATAGTTGAAAATCCATGAGAAAAATTACCCAACACATGATTTGGAGTTGGATGCGGTAATCTTTGCATTAAAGATTTGGAGGCATTACCTTTATGGTGAAAGGTGCGATATTTATACTGATCATAAAAGTTTAAAGTATATTTTCACACAAAAGGAGCTGAATATGCGCCAAAGAAGATGGTTGGAGCTGATTAAGGATTATGACTGCTCAATCCATTACCACCCTGGGAAAGCAAACAAGGTGGCAGATGCATTAAGTCGACAAGACCATGCTAGTTTATCCATGATGAGGATCACAAAAGATCCAATATTTATGGATTTACAAAGGATGGATCTTGGAATTATAATGGAAGGGGAAAATCTTATCTTTCTCAAATGAATGTTCAACCATCTATACATGTGAAGATTAAAGAGGCACAGAAAGAAGATGTCGAGTTACAAAAGAAGGTGAGAAATGTTCCTGAGTTCAACCTTGATTATGATGGGATAATAAAGTTCAGGAATCGGGTTTGTGTTCCTCCCATCCCCGAATTAAAGAAGGAGTTGTTGGATGAGGCTCATAGTTCATCATTCTCTATTCATCCTGGAAGCACGAAGATGTATAGGGACCTGAAAGAGTACTTCTGGTGGGATGGCATGAAAAGAGATGTTGCTGAATATGTCTCTCGATGCTTGGTTTGTCAACAAGTTAAAGCTGAGAGACAGAAGTATAAGGGGATGTTACAACCATTACCCATACCTGAATGGAAATGGGAAAACATCACTATGGACTTTGTCACAGGACTTCCTAAAACATCCAAAGGAAATAATGTTATTTGGGTCATAGTTGATCGTCTTACAAAGTCTGCACACTTCATTGCTATTAGAGAGGATTTCTCTCTAGATCAGCTTGCCAGGATATATGTAAATGAAGTGGTAAGATTACATGGAGTACCACTTTCTATTATATCTGATCGGGATCCGAGATTTACCTCGAAGTTCTGGCGAAGTCTTCAGCATACTCTGGATACAGAGTTGAGTCTCAGCACTGCTTATCATCCCCAGACAGACGGTCAGTCTGAGAGAACAATTCAAACCCTAGAAGATATGTTGAGAGCTTGCTCTATGGATTTCAAAGGAGGTTGGGATCAACACCTACCTTTGGTGGAATTTTCTTATAATAATAGCTTTCACTCCAGTATTCATATGGCTCCTTATGAAGCTCTCTATGGAAAGAAATGCAGGACTCCAACTTGCTGGGGTGAAGTTGGGGAAAGAAAGCTGTTAGGACCTGATCTCGTTGATGAAATGGCAGAAAAGGTTAGATCTATTCAACAACACATAAGAGCAGCTCAGAGTCGACAGAAAAGTTATGTCGACAACCGAAGAAAAGACCTAGAGTTTGAAGTGGGCGAAAAAGTGTTCTTACGAATATCTCCCTGGAAGAGGGTTATGAGATTTGGAAAGAAGGGGAAGTTGAGCCCTAGATATTTCGGTCCTTTCGAAATTCTGGATCGTGTTGGGAAGGTAGCTTACCAATTGGTCCTTCCACCGAATCTCTCTCAAGTTCACGATGTGTTCCATGTATCTCTCCTGAGAAAGTACATACCAGATCCTTCACATGTACTCAGCTCAGAAGTTGTACCGTTGGAGCAAGATCTTTCTTATGAAGAACAGCCGATAGAGATTCTGGATCGTAGCGAAAAAGTCCTACGAAACAAGACCACTCGATTGGTGAAAGTTTTATGGAGGAACCACCAACTTGAAGAAGCTACATGGGAGCCTGAGGATATGATGATGGAGAAGTATCCTCATCTATTTGTTACAAAGTGACGAATTTCGAGGGAGAAATTCTTTTTAAGGGGGGTAGAATGTAACACCCGAGACTTTTATGTTATATGAATCATCAAAGGAATCTTTTTCTACACAACAGTTGCTTGGCTTGCTTTACACAGAATCGTGACCTTCCTCGATAGCTTGCGTCGTACGCAATACCGAGTTTCACTAAACAACAATATGCTATTAAAACTAGCCGTTATGAATAGTAAAAACCACTTTTTGAAATTTTATAAATTTTATTTTTCAAAATGGACTTCATTTTTGGACTGAGAATATCGAAATTATCCTAGGGTGAAATTTTGGTATTTTTATGAAAACTTTCAATTTTTGATGAATAGTGAAACCTCTAAGTGGTAGGTTAAAAACTGAATTTTGCATAAAACTTAATTTTACCGCTTCTGTGAATGGAATTTCAAAAATCCGACAGACACGGTTGATATCAGTAAGTAAAATGTGGTTCAATGAGATAAAAATAATTTTTTCGTGAATAGTAACTTTTTACTTTTTTTTACCGCGGTTAATAGTAAATAGGGTAACGAAGGGTAAATATGATATTAATATTACCCTAACACTTGTCCTAATTCTATTGGACAAGTGTAATTCGACCAAAAACAAACTTAGGAATAAAATATGACCATTTAGGCCCACTTGGATTAGATTAGGACATTTATTATTAATTTATTTAAAGAAGGGTTAAAATAGTTAAAATCAAAGTTTAATAAGTAAATAATTTTTAATATGGGGTTATACATAAGATAAATTCTACTATAAATATTCATTATAAATATAAAAAGATTTCCTACATAATGGTATTTTATTTGTAATTTTTAGACATTAAATAATTTAATTTATTTATGACACAATGATGATGCAGTAATTATCTTATTAATGAAATATTGACATAATTGATGTTATAAACACCAAAATAAATGTAATTTGAGACTTTTTATGAATTACACTAATTTTCTAGGTTACTATGATATATTAATGTTGATTTAATCAACTTGGTTCGAACATATAATTCTGTTATGACTTTCACAAAAATCATATATCAAATAGTGTCAAAATTGACACAAAATAGTTTTTAAATAAAATATTATATTATTAATTGTTATTTTATTCCTAAAAATCTAAGGTTCGTCCAAATGACTTAGATAAGGATATATATATTAATAATAAACAATTTGGGGTTCGTTTGGCATGTTATAGTAAGTTTATTAACCATATAGTGAAAGAAAACAAAAAGACACGGTAAAAGTTAAATTATTTAACTTAGAGTTAAATCTAATTGATAAGGTTAAAATAATACCCTAAACTTGTCTAAATCCTATTGGTTGATTGGATTTCTACCCATACCCACTTTAGATTCGAAATAAGACCCTTTGGAACCATTATAAACCGATTTTGACTTTAATATAAAATAATATTTTGAGATATTCCTAAGGTGCCCCTCTCCTCCCTTATAAAAGGGCACCTCCTCCCCCTCCTCCTCACACCAATTTGAGCACTCAATCTCGGCAAACCCCTGCCATTTTCTCCTCTACACTTCCCTAGAATAATCCTAGAGGTTCTGGTCTTCCTCAAAGACCAATTTTAGTGCCCTAAGAGGAGGTCTCAAAGAGGCGCTTCAAAGAAGAGGTAATTACTGTTACCAATTCTTTCATCTTTATTTCTTCTTCCACCTCTTCTTATTAGGTTGTTTCATTATGAAGTAATAACATCAGTATCACTCATATACTAATATGTTATTATAAGTATGAAACAATCCTATTTCACCATCTATCCATCCTATGGAAAAATGAAATCACCGCGCGTGCGTACGTACGGAATACCGTCTCCACGCCGTGGTGTAATCTATTTTTCCACCATCACTTTACAAGGATGGGTATAATGGTGTAATGAGTAAGTATTTATGATTATTATAAATTAATATTGATACTGAAATAATATATATATACTCCAATACAGTTCCACGATCATAGGAACGATATCATCACTCGTGCGTACGTACAGAATACCGTCTCCACGATGTGATGCGACTCGTTCTACATGATCATCATTACATAGTAATTATATAAATGAATTGAATGAATAAATATGATATATGTTACACTAATACCATTCTGGATATAAGGTATCTATAACCTTAAAATAAGAATAAGAATGTATTCGGCAAAACACGCATAAGAACAAAAGGCAATAAAGACCCGAGTAACAAGTAACAATGAAATATTACTAACAAGAAGCTAAGAATATGACCATATATGATATCATATAAATATGTATGATTCTGGAATAAGTCAATAACATTATTTAAACCATTATACAGGAGCTTCGTACACATACAAAGCAAATCGGACCTAAGGTAAGGGAAATATCACAATCTCATTTTTATCCGAGATTGTTTATTCGTAAGTATTTACTAGGGTGTATTTTATTATCCACATACATGTTTCATCAATATGTAATATTATTTACATCCACCTACAATTTTTTAAATCCATTTTTACCCTTCGGTGAGTTTTTAGTAATATGTATGAAAGGAATCTTTTGTCGTTTTTCGTACGAGGTACTTTTTGACTTTTCCGACAAAAGTACGAAGAATGTTTTTTTTAACTTATACGACATGAATGGATTTTTAAAACATTATTTCCAAGAAACTTCCTTTACAAGTTTTCAAGTTTATTTTTAATCAACTTATTTTATTTTAAATTCGTATGACATGTTATGAAAGGAAAAATGTTTTTGAAGTAGAAATGATATTTTCCTCAAGAATGGAGTTCAAGTATTTTATCAAAATTATTTTCCATCTAAGACAATAAAAGGGTTCTGTTTTTATCCCTATTATTACATGGATTTGATTATATTGTGATGGAAAAATTTTTATGAATTCCTTTATCTTATATGAATTGTTTTATGATGTCATGTTGTTTAAGAATCCCATTTTTATTACGTGGATTACGCTATGATGTATGATTTATGATTATGTGGCACACATAAGAAAGGATTCATTATAAGATGGGTGGGACCTATATCTCCCTCCAATGCATTGGGTAAAGATTTTATATCTCATGAGATAAACATGGCTGGAACGGTAGGTTATACCGGTTCAGTGAAAGAGGACTAGATCGAGGGTGACTCGGTTCAGAAAGGGACTTTGTCCACTAAGATAGTCTTGGCAATGAGTCGTGAATAACAAGAAATGATTTTCCATGATTATGTGTGCATGCCACAAAGTTTCAAGTTTTATGTTATGATTATGGGGATCTCATTTTCACTTCTATGATTTATTCCATGTTAAGATAATATGATCTCTTTTGGAGGTTATGATTTTCAAAAAGATATGATATGATTTTTATTTCCTTTATTTGCCCTTGCTGAGCATTTGAGCTCACCCTTTTATGTTTTCTTTTCCCCAGGTCAGGAAGATGGATATTAAGTAGAATATACTAAAAGGGACCCTAGATATGATGAAATAAATGGGAGACACTGTAGAAGATTTTATGAACCAGTTGTTTATGTTTCCCAGTTTCTAAAGACACTATACCTATACGGTCCTTTGTGGTTTTGTCATATGTTGTAATAAGTGTGCTTAAATTTTGAAGTATTAACAATGTATGTGAAGTATGGGTCGTTATATACGGGTCCTCCCCCCGCATGAAGAGTCTGCATGGAACGCCTCTCACTAACCACTGGTAGTAATGCCCTGCAAAAGCACTGAAGATGATCCAGCTTTCCTCAAGCTCGGCACTCTACTGGGTCACAAGGACACTACAACCTCTTATTCCCCTCTTTACCACACTGGTAGTACCTGACCAGGCCACCTGAAGTAATCGCCTGGCTGGTACTGCCACCGTGAGAGAAACTCATCTGTCGCTTCCTCTTCCTGGTAGAAATAGTACCAGGAACTGGTGTTGAACCTCCCTGGCCCACACCACTAGCCTCCCGAAGGTTCCTCTCTATAATCAGCACCTGGTTCAAAATCGCATGTATTGTAGGCAACCTAAAAACATTCACCAGTGCTCAGATGTCATATCGAAGTCCGTCCTCAAAGCATCTGGCCCTCAATGTCTCATCACCCACCAGAATGGGTGCAAAACACTGAAGCTCAGTAAAGCGAGTAGAGTAGTCCATCACCGACATAGTGCCCTGCTGCAGATTCATGAACCCTAGATCTTTATCCGCTCTCAGCGTCTCTGGGAAGAAGAAGTCATAGAAGAATGTCTGAAAATATTCCCATTCCATGTCTCTGTGATGCTCTGTCCAAGTGGTAACATCCCACCACCTCTTGGCGGAATCACGCAACATATAAGTCTCGAGCTTGACCCTCCACCCTGGAGGCATCTCTAGATGCTCGAAAATAGTCTGTAGAGAATCCAACCAATACTCCGCATCCTATGGTCTGCCATCACCTAAAAACGTAGGCGGATGCTGCTGCTGGAATATATGATTCAGCTCAGCCATAGATGAGGCAGCCGGCGGTGCTCCCTAAAAGGTCTGTATGAACCGCATGAATCCATCACGGAACTGAGCATCTGCACCTGTGTCCGGTATAACAGCTGGCGCCATATTTGGATCTACTGGAGGATCCACAGGTAGCCCATGGCTCACCATCTCTGGAGTATAATCGTTGCCGCTCTCCTGGCGAACAACATGTGGTTGTCTCGGCAGCATGACTCTAAAAGGTCAAACGTGCACCTTAGATCAAGATTATCAAATACTGAAAATGAAGGGACCAAAAAGGGAACAGGAGGAAGATGGAATTTCAAGATTTGAAAAACATGTCTACACGGCGTGTATACTAACTACATGGTGTGTACTTGACTTTTCTTCCCCTGCCCGGGTCCTCTTACACTTCTAAGCCACACGGCTCCTGTTGATCAAGACTACACGGCGTATATAATATCTACACGGCGTGTATGGTGTAAATTACAGTTTCCCATGTCATTCGTGACACGAATGACTACTCGTCTTAAACTACACGGCATGTTACACCCGAACACGGCGTGTACACCACCCCGTTTCCCCAGACACACGGCTAAATACACACGGTCTGTCCTCGGACAAGACTACGCGGCGTGTCCCACAGGTACACGACGTGTACTAGAAGAGCTTCGTCGACCCGTGTTGTTAGTTACATGGTCGGATACACAGCTCACACTACACAGCATGTTCCAGATGGACATGGCGTGTACATGAAAGGATTACACCGACCCGTGTTGTTAGTTACACGGCCGGATCCCAGGTCAGACTACACGGTGTGTTCTACAGTGGACAAAGCATGTATGTCTTAAGCTCCTCTCCATCCGTGTTATTAGTTACACGGCCGGACTCCATGTCAACACTACACAGCATGTACATCTGGTACACGCGTGTTTTCCCCAATCATTTCCCTTCCCTATGTCCCCGCCCACACGGTCCTTGACATGGGAGGCGACTACACAGCGTGTAATGAGGGTACACGGCGTGTACTCAAAACTTTTTCTTTTCTTCCCAAACAGAAGAACACATGGCGTGTGTCCAAGGAACTACACGGCGTGTCTACTGGGTTTTCTGGACAGTACGCCTCTAAAACTACTCCAGAACACATAAAATAATGATAACAAAACCTATGTTCCAAATTACGACCTGTGAGGGCCCATATTCCTCATGAATCAAAGTTTGACATCTTATATGTGTTATAACAAGATAAAAATTCAATGATCCACAAAATTCCGGTCAATGAGGGACCATACTCCCCAAAAAACAAAGTTTGGCATCCATTCTATCAACAGACTCACATGAAAATACCTTATCACATAGCTGGTATTTATCAAAGCAGCTATCACAACAGCATACTTTTCTATCACAACAACTATCACAATAAGATTCAATTTCTAATGTGCCTACATGGCATGGAACTATGCATGGCATGTGATTTCTAGCATTTACCTAAATGATACATGAGACGGCATACCCTCGTATCATCGGGTTGCAACTAAAATGGAACCCATGGATAAAATATAAACAGCACACCATGAATGCATCACCCAACGGTGAAAATCAAATCAACTATAAAATTTGAAAAATCAGACTAATTGCAAAAATAAAAGGTAGACTGGCTTTTCCATGTACACAGGTTAGCTACGCCTGGGCAGAGCCTATTACCAACTACTGTTTCCATCCTATCCCTGACTAAGGATTCAAATAGTAAGTCAAAGAAAATAACCCCTTTGATACCACTTTGTAACATCCCAGATCTGGGTGACACTCCACGGGTGCCCCGAACCTGGTTGGTCACATGACCTCAAGCGCATTTCCCAAAACGCCAGAGACTACCGACTAGCAGCAAGGGCCTAGGTCTGATAGTGGGGAAACTATGCCATCATTTGTCAAAGTGTGGCGCATCGGAATAAAATATACACCATACAACAACAACGGAAGCAATAAACCATTCACATTTAAAATAAACAACTACAGTAAAAAATAACCAACAGTTATATAGATAATGATGCAACATGTCTCAAGTTCTAAGAAAATAGTCAGAACATGTTACACAACAATACAGTACAGTACAATACAAAGTACAGCAAACAAAACAGAACTGCCAGCAGCATTGCGCGCCTAAGCTCGGTCTCATGCTCCCCTACTCCTCAACAACAATCATGTACCGGTATAGGGACCCTTTCCCTTATCCACACCTGCAGCAACATAGTCTTTTGGGCCGAAGACATGACCCAAACATGGTGTGAGAAATAAATCCCAGTTGGCACCCACCAAAGGCTCGTGCCCAACTGTGTGAAAATATGCAACAACAGTGTGCAGTAGTAAAATGCAATAAACTAAGCAGTACTCAAAAGTAACTAACTTTACCAGTCATATTTCCATTTTATTATTCATTTAACCATTTAATTTAATAACATTCTGTGCTCATCAAAACCATGCCCTCGGGCCAAACAGAATCTCACCGTCAGGCTAATATAGTAAAACCACACCCTCGAGCTATATAACATCCACGCCCTCAAGCTATATAATATCTCGCCCTCAGTACTTTCCATTAGGCCACATAATATCTCACCCTCAGGCATAATAAGTAACCATGCCTTCAGGCATATAAAGTAACCACGCCCTTAGGCATATAAAGTGACCATGCCCTTAGGCATATAAAGTTACCACTCCCTCAGGAATATAATCGGGCCGAGCCCCAAAGCATAAACATGCAATTATTTACAATTCCTCTCAAGGAAAAAGTAATGCACAAAATAAACATGGAATACCCTCAGGTATCTTGGCCAAACGGCTAAATAGAGGAACGCACCCCCGGGGTGGTCCTGGATCCAAGAATCAATCCCAAACAATAGTTTAATATCACATTTAATTACCTATACAATTCTAGGTATTTAAAAAAGTCAAGGCCTCATCCACACAACACCCCAAAATGGGTTCGTATCACAACGGAACACAAAACACAAAACAGTTGGAATTTAATCACCAAGACACCTACCTTAAACGCCCCTGAATGGTATACGCAAACAACAATCCTTGAATTTTCCATGAACAACATAGATCTGAAGTGAAATAAAACCTCGTTAAAACTCAAATAACTTCCCTTAGATAAATAATTGGCAATAACTACACAAGGAGGAGGAAGAACTCACCCGTGCGGTTCCAGGGAGATCGACGGTGTATAAAACGGATTCCCAGTACTCGATCGGGGGATCTCCAATGGTCTGGCCCTCTCTCCTGACTCCTTCTTCCGGTTCTAATCCAATCCTGTGAACAGGGTTTTCTACTGCCCATTTTAAGTTAAAAAAACAAACTACATGTTGTGTACTTGTTAAGTACACAGCGTGTACTTTTCATTTAATTGTTCCTCTGGCGGCTACCCAGCACTATTCATCAGTTGACATGAGTACACGACGTGTAATACATGAGTACACGGCATGTAATGATGCTCACCTGGCGGCTGTCACCACCGCCTTACTGTATGCTTGCCGACTGACTACACGGCATTTACATACCCACTACACAGTGTGTAGTCAGTTTTTACACCCTTCATCACCAACATGGCTACACACCCTGTTTACTCATTCCACACGGCCAAAGTACAGGACGTGTGGAATAGTACACGGCGTGTAGACCCAAAATTTAGGATTTTTTCCCACTTTCCTTATTTTCTCAAAAACACTTAAGTAAAAGAGAAAAAAATAAATCTGTACCTCAAAAATAAGAACCGGGTTCTTACAAACTTCCCCTCTTAAAGAAATTCTTCCCCGAATTTCCCTTCCAAGGGTGGCGAAGATAAAGCTTAGAACAGCTCTAGACACTGAGCACGTACGTCTGTCTCCCAATCCCAGGTTTCTTCCTACACGCGGCCATGCTGTCATAGCACCTGTATGAGAGGAACTGACCGGCCTCAGATAACCTTCATGCTCCTATCAACGATACGAATCAGATTCTCCTTAAAGGATGCATCGACCTGAAGCTCAACCTCCTCGGGTAGAAAGATGTGAGATGGTTTTGAATGATAGCGTCGCAATTGAGATACATGGAATACATCGTGCATGGCCTGGTACCTCTATGGTAACTGCAACCAATAGTCAACTAGCCCGACTCTCTCCAGAATATCAAATGGCCCCACAAACCTCGGTGAAAGTTTACCCTATCTCTTGATCCGTCTATGTCCCAACCTCAACGAAACACACATGAAAACCTGATCCCCGACCACGAACTCCAAGGGTCGTCTACGGCGATCAACATAAGATTTCTGACATGACCGTGCGATAGCCATCCACTTCTGAATCAACTAGACCTGCTCAGAAGTCTCCTGCACAGGACATGGTCCCAGTAAAGCTGCCTCACCCACCTCTAACCAGCACAAGGGTGATCAGCATGGCCTACCATATAAAGCCTCATAAGGTTCCATCTCAATAGTTTCTTGAAAACTATTATTATAGGCAAACTCGACCAGGGGTATATGCTTCTCCCAAGAGCCCCCAAAGTCTAGGACGCATGCACGCAGCATGTCCTCTAGCACCTATATCGTACGCTCTGACTGGACATCGGTCTGAGGGTGGTTAGTTGTGCTCAGAAGCACCTGTGTACCCAGTGCCCTCTAAAAACTATGCTAGAAACGAGACTTAAATCAGGCATCCCAATCTGAAATGATAGAACGAGGAACCCCATGAAGACGTATGACCTCTTGGATATACAACTTCCCGATCTCGTCAACACCGAAGGTCTCCTTGATCAGCAAAAAGTGACCTACCTTTGTGAGTCTGTCCACAACAACCCACATGGCATCATTGCCTCGAGGTGACCTTGGAAATCCGGTCATGATTTCCATCGCGACATCATCCCATTTCCACTCTGGGATGGGTAACTTTTGTAAAAGTTCGGCTTTCCTATGTTGTTCTGCCTTCACTTTTTGACTTGTGGAACACCTCGCAACAAAATCATCTACTTCTCTCTTCATACCCGACCACTAGTACTGATGTCTCAAGTCACGGTACATCTTCGTAACTCCGGGATGAACTGCCCAAGCTAAAGCCTGAAACTCTTTCATCAGCTCCTCACATATATCCCCTGGAACCCATACTCATCCATGGAAACGCAGTACCTCATCATCATCTATCATCCAACCAGAAGGAGGGTCCTCACTTTCCACTGACTCCCATAGAACTAGGCCTTCTAAATTAGATAGTTGTCTTATCCTCACTCTATCCATGAGGGTAGAAGTCACAACTAAAGATGAAAGATAGCTTTACCCCTGACTGTCATGCACCTTCAAATTCATCTCAGAGAACAAGGCCATGAGCTACCACTCACCACTGGCCTCCAGCACTGCCTGTATCCGAGTCCTCCTACTCAGTGCATCAGCTGCTGCATCACCTTTACCAGGTGTATAGGCAAGCTCAAAGTTGAAGGACTGATGGTATTCGACCCACCTTTGTTGTCTCAGGTTCAAGTCACACTGAGTAAAGATGTACTTTAGAATTTTGTGATCGGTGAAAACCACAAAATGCTCTCCTAAGAGATAATGTCTCCAACAGTGCAACGCACAAACAACTACAGCCAACTCGAGATCATGCATCGGGTAATTCTTCTCAGGTGGGCTCAACTGTCGAGAACCGTATGCAACAACTCGATCGCCCTGCATCAACACTGCTCCCAGTCTAATACCTGATGCATCATAGAAAACTGTATAGATCTTCCCTTGCTCTGGAAGTATCAGGACTGGTGCTGATGTCAATATTCCTTTCAGATCATGAAAGGTTGTCTCACAAGATTCGGACCAAAAGAACTTCACACCCTTCTTAGTAAAACCCGTCAATAGTGATTCCAAGTGGGAGAAGTCCTGGATTAAGCATATTTAGTAACAATCCATCCCAAGAAACTCCGTATCTCAAACACGTTCTTAGGCTGCTCCCAGGAAACTACTGCTCTCACCTTCTCTGGGTCTACGGCAACACCTCCCTCTGAGATGATATGACCCAAGAAGTGAATCTGGTCCATCCAAAAGTGTCACTTTGAGATCTTAGCATATAGCTTATGCTCTCTCAATGTACTTAGTATGATCTCAAGATTGGTGGCATTGTTTTGTCGAGTGTGAGAGTACACCAAGATATCATCCACAAATACTACCACAAAATAATCCATATACATATGGAACACATGATTCATCAGAGCCATGAAAACTGCTGGTGTATTCGTGAGTCCGAACGGAATAACCAAGTACTTGTACAGACCATATATGCTCTGAAAAGCTGTAAGCGGTATATCTGATGGTCTCACACGTAGCTGATGATATCCTGATCTCAAGTCAATATTCGAGAACACTCGTGCTCCCAAAAGTTTACCAAAAATATCATCAATCCTTTACAAGGGATATCGGTTCTTAACCGTCAACTGGTTCAACTTCCGATAATCCACACACAGTTTGAGGGTACCGTCCACCTTATTAGAAAGAGGACAGGCGAACCCTAAGGAGAAGTATCGGGTCGGATAAAACCATTTGACTGTAACTCCTCTAACTACCTCTTGAGCTACTGAAACTCTGGTGTAGCCATCCTATAAGGAGGAATGGACACCGGTGCTGCTCTTGGCACAAGATTAATAGAGAAGTCCACCTCATGCTTTGGAGGTAGACCTGAAAAGTCCTCCGGGAAAAACATCTCTGAAACAATCAACCACTGGAGGGAAATCCTTTTGAAAAGTTCCCTAATCATCCAGATATAAGCTCAGAATCTAGGCTGTCACACCACCTCGCCCACGATGCTCTGGTCCATCTCAACTTTCCTGAACATCCCATTCACTTTTGTATAGAAACTCTCTACCCTATGGTGACGTGAAACTCACCCTGCGAAAATAGAAATCCACAAAGGCTCGAAAGAGAACCAAACAGTCCATCCCGATAATGACATCATAGCTAGTCATCTTTAAGTCATAGAGGTCCCATAGAAAGTGATATCCACCTACCTCAAGGGATCACTCCTTGCACTGATGCACACATGTCGTTCTAGCTCCCAACGGAGTGTCTAGCGTCATAACAACAAAATAAGAAGAAACACAGATCCCAAGGCACTCTACAACGAGCAAAGATATGAAACTATGTGTAGATCTCGTATCAAAAAGTACTTAAGATAAGACAGAAGCTACTATAATAGTACCTCTGACAGTAGAAGGTCCAAGATCCTACTCATGTTGGGTCTGTTGCACTGCATATGCCTAACCAGTGTCGTAGCCCTGCGACATAGCCTGGCTACCCTGAGCTGTCCCGCCCTGCTGCCTCTGAGATCCTGGTGTCTGGCTACCACGGCCAAGACCACCACCTCTGCCTATACGTCCAGATGTATCCCAGTTGCCCGACTAGTACGAAGCTACAGGTCCTTCCCCTGCATGTAGAGTCTTCACGGAACCCCTCTCACTAACCACTGGTAGTAACGCCCTACAAAAGCACTGAAAATGACCCAGCTTGCCGCAAGCTCGGCACTCCACTGGGTCACGTGGACACTGCAGCCTCTTGTTCCCCTCTTTACCACACTGGAAGCACCTGACCGGTCCACCTGTAGTAATCGCATGGATAGTACTGCCACCATGAGAAAAACTAATTTGTCGCTTCCTCTTCCTGGTAGAAATGGTACCAGGAACTGGTGTTGAACCTCCCTGACCCACACCACTAGCCTCCCAATGGTTCCTCTCTATAATCAGTGCCTGGTTCACAATAGCATGTACTGTAGGCAAATTGAAAACATTCACCAGTGCTCAAATGTCATATCAAAGACCATCCTCAAATCATATGGCCCTCAACGTCTCATCACCCACCAGAACGGGTGAAAAACCCTGAAGCTCAGTAAAGCGAGTAGAGTAGTCCATCACCAACATAGCTCCCTACTGCAGATTCATGAACCCTCGATCTCTATCCGTTCTCAGTGTCTCTGGTAAGAATAAGTCATAGAAGAATGTTTGAAAATCTTCCCACGCCATGTCTCTGTGATGCTCTGTCTGAGTGGTAACATCCCACCACCTCTTGGTGGAATCACGGAGCATATAAGTTGCAAGCTCGACCCTCCGCCTTGGAGGCATCTCTAGATTCTCGAAAATAGTCTGTAGAGAATCCATCCAAGACTCTGCAGCCTGTGGTCTGCCATCACCTCAAAACGTAGGTGGATGCTACTACTGGAATATACGAGTCAGCTCAACTATAGATGTGGCAGCCGACGGTGCTCCCTGAAAGGTCTGTATGAACCGCATGAAGCCTTCACATAACTGCACATTCGCGCATGTGTCTGGTATAATGGCTGGCGTCACATCTGGCTCTGCTGGAGGATCCACTGGTAGCCCATGGCCCACCATCTCTGGAGTATAATCATTGCTTCTCTCCTAGCGAACAATGTGTGGTTGTCTTGGCAGCATGACTCTACAAGGTCAAACGCGCACCTTAGATCAAGATTATCAAAGACTGAAAATAAAGGGACCAAAAAGGGAACAGGAGGAAGAAGGCATTTCAAGATTTTCAAAACATGTCTACACAGTGTGTATACTGACTACACGGTGTGTACTTGACTTTTATTCCCCTACCCGGGTCCTCTTACACAGCTAAGCCACATGACCCTCGTTGATCAAGACTACACGGTCTGTATAATATCTACACGGTGTGTATGGTGTAAATTCCAACTGCACGTGTCATTCATGACACGGCCGACTACTCTGCTTAAACTACACGGCATTTTACACCCAAACACGACGTGTACACCACCCCGTTTCCCCAGCCACACGGCCAAATCCACACGGTCTGCCCTCGAACAAGACTACATGGCGTGTCCCACAGGTACACGGCGTGTACTAGAAGAGCTTCTCTGACCCGTGTTGTTAGTTACACGGTTGTATACACAACTCACACTACATAGCGTGTTCCATATGGACATAGCGTGTACACGAAAGGAATACACCGAATGTTGTTGTTAGTTACAAGGACAAATCCCAGGTCAGACTACACGGCGTATTCTACTGTGGACACGACGTGTATGTCTTAAGGTCCCCTCCATCTGTGTTATTAGTTACACGGTTGGACTCCATGTCAACACTACACGGCGTGTACATCCGGTACACAGCGTGTTTTCCCCAAGCATTTCCCTTCCCTTTGTCCCTGCCCACACGGTCCTTGATACAGGAAACGACTACACAGCGTGTACTGAGGGTACACGGCATGTACTCAAAAAGTTTTCTTTTGTTCCTGAATAGAAGAACACACGGCGTGTGTCCAAGTAACTACACGGCGTTTCTATTGGGTTTTTTGGACAGTACGCCGCTGAAACTACTCCAGAACACATAAAATACTGAAAATAAAACCTAAGTGCCAAATTCCGACCGGTGAGGTCCGATACTCCCTGCGAATCAAAGTTTGACATCTTATATGTGTTATAACAAGATACAAATTCAATGATCCACCAAATTCCAGTCAATGAGGGCCCATACTCCCCAAAAACCAAAGTTTGGTGTCCATTCTATCAACAGACTCACATGAAAATACCCTATCACATAGCTGGTATTTATCAAAGTTGTTATCACAACAACATGCTTTTCTATCACAACAAATATCACAATAACATGAAATTTATAATGCGCCTACATGGCATTGAACTATACATGGCATGCGATTTCTAGCATGTACCTAAATGATACATGAGACAGCATACCCTCATCTCATCAGGTTGCAACTAAAATGGAACCCATGGATAAAATATAAATAGCACACCATGAATGCATCACCCAACGGTGAAAATCAAATCAACTATAAAATTTGAAAAATCAGAATAATTGAAAAAATACAAGGTCGACTGGCTTTTCCCTTTACACGGGTTAGCTACACCCGGGCAGAGCTTATTACCAACTACCATTTCCATCCTCTCCCTGACTAAGGATTCAAATAGTAAGTCAAAGAAAAGAACCCCTTTGATACCACTTTGTAACATCCCAGATCCGGGTGCCACTCCATGGGCGCCGCGAACCTGGTTGGTCACATGACCTCAAGCACATTTCCCCAAACGCCAGAGACAGCTGACTAGCAGTGAGGGCCTAGGTCTGATAGTGGGGAAACAATGCCCTAATTTGTCAAAGTGTAGCGCATCGGAATAAAATATACAATATACATCAACAACGGAAGAAATAAACCATTCACATTTAAAATAAAAAACTGCAGTAAAAGATAACCAACAGTTATATAGATAATGATGCAACATGTCTCAAGTTCAAAGAAAACAGTCAGAACATGTTACACAACAATACATTACAGTAAAATACAGAGTACAATAACCAAAACAGAACTGCCAGTAGCATCACGGGCCTAAGTACGGTCTCATGCTCCCCTACTTCTCAGCAACAATCATTTACCAGTATAGGGACCCTTTCCCTTATCCACACCTGCAGCAACAGAGTCTATTTGGGCCAAAGACATGACCCAAACATGGTGTGAGAAATAAATCCCAATTGGCACCCACCAAAGGCTCGTGCCCAACTGTGTGAAAATATGCAACAACTGTGTGCAGTAGTAAAATGAAATAAACTAAGCATTACTCAAAAGTAACTAACTTTACCAGTCATATTTCCCTTTTATTATTCATTTAACCATTTAATTTAATAACATTCTGTGCTCATCAAAACCATGCCCTTAGGCCAAACAGAATCTCGCCCTCAGGCTAATATAGTAAAACCACGCCCTCGGGCTATATAACATCCATGCCCTCAAGCTATATAATATCTCGCCCTCAGGCCTGTCCCTCAGGCCACATAATATCTCACCCTCAAGCATAATAAGTAACCACACCCTCAAGCATATAAAGTAACTACTCCCTCAGGAATATAACTGGGCCGAGCCCCAAAGCATAAACATGCAATTATTTACAATTCCTCTCAAGGAAAAAGTAATGCACAAAATAAACATGGCATACCCTCAGGTATCTTGGCCAAACGGCTAAACAGAGGAACGCACCACCGGGGTGGTCCTGGATCCAAGCAGCGATCCCAAACAACAGTTTAATATCAAATTTAATTACCTATACAATTCTAGGTATTTAAAATAGTCAAGGCCTCAGCCACACGACACCCCAACATGGGTTCGTATCACAACAGAACACAAAACACACAACATTTGGAATTTAAACATCAAGACACCTACCTTAAATGCCCCTGAACGGTATACGCGAACGACGATCCTCAAATAGTCCAAGAACGGCATAGATATGACGTGAAAGAAAACCTCATTCAAACTCAAATAACTTCCCTTAGATGAATAATTGGAAAGAACTACGCAAGGAGGAGGAAGAACTCACCGGTGTGGTTCCAGGGAGATTGATGGTGCAGAAAATGGATTCCCAGTACTCGATCGGGGGATCTCCAAAGGTTCGGCCCTCTCTTCCGATTCCTTCCTCCGGTTCTAATCCAATCCTATGAACATGGTTGGATACTTCCCATTTTAAACAAAAAAAAACAAACTACACGGTGTGTACTTCTTAAGTACACGGCGTGTACTTTTCATTTAACTGTTCCTCTGGCGGCTACCCGACACTGTTCATCATTCGACATGAGTACACGGCATGTAATAACACTCAGCTGGCGGTTATCTCCACCGCCTTACTGTATTCCTGCCGACTGACTACACGACATGTACATACCCACTACACGGTGTGTAGTCAGTTTTTACACCCTTCATCGCCAACATGGCTACACACCCTGTGTACTCATTCCACACGGTCAAAGTACACAGAGTGTGGAATAGTACACGGCATGTAGACCCAAAATTTAGGATTTTTCCCCACTTTCCTTATTTTCTCAAAAATACTTAAGGAAAAGAGAAAAGAAAAAACCCATACCACAAAAATAAGAACCGGGTTCTTACTAACTTCCCCTCTTAAAGAAATTCGTCCCCGAATTTCCCTTCCAAGGGTGGCGAAGATAAAGCTTAGAACAGCTCTGGCCACTGAGCAAGTACGTCTGTCTCCCGCTCCCAGGTTTCGTCCTGCACTCGGAAATTCCACCATATCACCCGTACGAGAGGAACTGACCGGCCTCGGAGAACCTTTGTGCTCCTATCAACGATATGAATATGATTCTCCTCAAAGGACGCATCGACCTAAATCTCAACCTCCTCGGGCTGAAAGATGTGAGACGGGTTTGAGTGATAGAATCGCAACTGAGATACATGGAATACATCGTGCATGGCCTGGTACCTCTATGGTAACTGCAACTGATAGGAAACCATCCTGACTCTCTCCAGAATCTCAAATGGCCCCACATACCTCGGTGAAAGTTTACCCTATCTCTTGATCTGTCTGTGTCCCAACCTCGGCGAAACACGCATGAAAACCTGATCCCCGACCACGAAATCCAAGGGTCGTCTACGACGATCAGCATAAGATTTCTGACAAGACTGTGTGGTATCCATCTGCTTCTGAATCAAATGGACCTGCTCAGAAGTCTCCTGCATGAGACATGGTCCTAGTAAAGTTGCCTCACCGGCCTCTAACCAGCACAAGGGTGATCGGCATGGCCTACCATATAAAGCCTTGTAAGGTTCCATATGAATAGTTTCCTGGAAACTGTTATTATAGGAAAACATGACCAGGGGTATATGCTTCTCCCAAGAGCCCCCAAAGTCCATGACGCATGTACGCAGCATGTCCTCTAGCACCTGTATCATACGCTCTGACTGGCTATCGGTCTAAGGGTGGTAAGCTGTGCTCAGAAGCACCTGTGTACCCAGTGCCCTCTGAAAACTCTACCAGATTCGAGACTTAAATCAGGCATCCCTATCTGAAATGATAGAATGAGGAACCCCATGAAGACGTATGACCTCTCAGATATACAACTTCCTGATCTCTTCAACAATGAAGGTCTCCTTGATCGGTAAAAAGTGAGCTAACTTTGTGAGTCTGTTCACAACAACCCACATGGTATCATTGCCTCGAGGTGACCTTGGAAATCCGGTCACGATGTCCATCGTGACATCATCCCATTTCCACTCCAGAATGGGTGACTGTTGTAACAGTTCGGCTGGCCTATGATGCCCCACCTTCACTTGCTGACAGGTGGAACACCTCGTAACAAAACCAGCTACTTCTCTCTTCATACTCGGCCACCAGTACTGATGTCTCAAGTCACGGTACATCTTGGTAACTCCAGGATGAACTTCCCAAGCTGAATCATGAAACTCCTACGTCATCTCCTCACATATATCCCCTGGAACCCATACTCGTCCATGGAAACCCAGTATCTCGTCATCATCTATCGTCCAACCAGAAGGAGGTTCCTCACTTGCCACCGAATCCCGTAGAACTAGGCCTTCTGAATTAGATAGTTGTCTCATCCTCACTCTATCCAGGAGGGTAGAAGTCATAGCTAAAGATGACTGTCATGCACCTCCAAATTCATCTCAGAGAACAAGTCCATGAGCTACCACTCACCACTGGCCTCCTGCACCGCCTGTATCTGAGTCCTCCTACTCAGTGCATCAGCTGTTGCATTACCTTTACCAGGTGTATAGGCAAGATCAAATTCGAAGGACTGGAGGTATTCAACCCACCTTTGTTGTATCAGGTTAAAGTCATGATGAGTAAAGATGTTCTTGAGAATTTTTGTGATCGGTGAAAACCACAAAATGCTCTCCCAAGAGATAATGTCTCCAACAGTGCAACGCATGAACAACTGCAGCCAACTTGAGATCATGCGTTGGGTAATTATTCTCAGGTGGGCTCAACTGCTGTGAACCGTATGCAACAACTCGATCACCCTGCATTAACACTGCTCTCAGACCAATACCTGATGCATCATAGAAAACTGTATAGCTCTTCCCTTGCTCTGGAAGTTTCAAGACTGGTGCTGATGTCAATCTTCCTTTCAGATCCTGAAAGGTTGTCTCACAAGCTTCTGACCAAAAGAACTTCACACCCTTCTTAGTCAAACCCATCAACGGTTCTACCAAGTGGGAGAAGTCCTGGATTAAGCATATTTAGTAACCATACATCCCAAGAAACTCTGTATCTCAAACACGTTCTTAGGATGCTCTCAGGAAACTACTGCTCTCACCTTATCTGGGTCCACGGAAACTCCTGCCTCTGAGATGATATGACCCAAGAAGTGAAGCTGGTCCATCCAAAAGTGCCACTTTGAGAGCTTATCATATATCTTATGCTCTATCAATGTACTCAGTACGATCTCAAGATGGGTGGCATTGTTGTGTCGAGTGTGAGAGTACACCAAGATATCATCCACAAATACTACCACAAAAGAATCCATATACAGATGGAACACATGATTCATCAGAGCCATGAAAACTGTTGGCGCATTTGTGAGTCCGAACAGCATAACCAAGTACTCGTACAGACCATATCTGCTCCGAAAAGCTGTAAGCGGTATATCCAATGGTCTCACATGCAGTTGATGATATCCTGGTCTCAAGTCAATCTTTGAGAACACTCGTGCTCCCCAAAGTTGATCAAAAAGATCATCAATCATTGGCATGGGATATCGGTTCTTGACCGTAAACTGGTTCAACTTCTGATAATCCACACAGAGTTTGAGGGTACCGTCCGACTTCTTAGAAAACAGGACAGGTGAACCCTAAGGAGAAGTACTGGGTCAGATAAAACCCTTTGACTGTAACTCCTCTAACTGCCTCTTGAGCTCCTGCAACTCTGGTGTAGCCATCCTATAAGGAGGAATGGACACCGGTGCTGCTCCTGGAACAAGCTTAATATGGAAGTCCACCTCACGCTCCAGAGGTAGACCTGAAAAGTCATCCGGGAAAACATCCCTGAAACAATCAACCACTGAAGGGAAATCCTTTTGACAAGTTCCCTGATCATCCAGATATAAGCTCACAATCTGGGTTGTCACACCACCTCGCCCATGATGCTCTGGTCCAGCTCAACTTGCGTGAACATCCCATTAACTTTTATATAGAAACTCTTCGCCCTATAGTGACGTGAAACTCACCCTGTGACGATAGCAATCCACAAAGGCTCGAAAGATAACCAACTAGTCCATCCCGAGAATGACATCATACCTAGTCATCTCTAAGACATAGAGGTCCCATAGAAAGTGACATCTACCTACCTCAAGGGATCACTTTTTCATTTCTTCATTTCTTCATTTCTTCATTTCTTCATTTCTTCATTTCTTCATTTCTTCATTTATTTTATTATTTTATTTATTTATTTTATTTATTTTATTTATTTCATATTTATTTTATTTCTTTCGTATTTATTTTATTTGTTTCGTATTTATTTTATTTATTTCGTATTTATTTTATTTATTTCACATTACTTTATTTACTTTATTTATCCATGCATGAACATCCCATGCACATGCCCATGCACATCTCATGCCCATGCACATGCACATGCCCATGAAATATAAAGAAATACTGCGTTTGGTGAGATTTGAACCCCCAACCTCTTGCTTATTTTCCAAAGACTTTACCACTCCAGCAAACCCGTCAGGTGGTTAATAAACAGAATTTAATATACTTATATATATTAATTGAAAAAACAAATAATACATAAATAATAGATATAAACTCAATAATAATAAATAATAACTAATTACTAATAACTAATAAATAATAAATAACAAATAATAAATAATAAATAATAAATAATAAATAATAAATAATAACTCATAAGTAATAAATAATAAGTAATAAATAATAAATAATAAATAATAAACAATAAATAATAAATAATAAATAATAAATAATAAATAATAAACAATAAATAATAAATAATAAACAATAAATAATAAATAATAAATAATAAATAATAAATAATAAACAATAAATAATAATAAATAAATAATAATAAATAAATAATAATTAATAATTAATAATTAATAATTAATAATTAATAATAAATAATAAATAATAAATATTAAATATTAAATATTAAATATTAAATATTAATAATTAATTAATAATTAATAATAAATAATAAATAATAAATAATAAATAATAAATAATAAATAATAAATAAATATAAATAATAAATAATAAATAATAAATAATAATAATAATTAATAATTAATAATTAATAATTAATAATTAATAATTAATAATAATAAATAGTAAATAATAAATATAAATTATATATAAACATAAATAATAAATAAATATAAATAATAAATAATAAATAAATATAAATAATAAATAATAAATAAGAATAAATAATAAATAATAAATAATAATAAATAATAAATAATAAATAATAAATAATAAATAATAACAAAGAATAAATAATAATAATAAATAATAATAAATAATAAATAATACCAAAAAAATAATAAATAATAAATAATAAATAATAAATAATAAATAATAAATAATAAATAATAACAAAGAATAAATAATAAAAATAATTAATAATTAATAATTAATAATTAATAATTAATAATTAATAATTAATAATTAATAATTAATAATTAATAAATTATAAATTATAAATTATAAATTATATATTATATATTATATATTATAAATTATAAATAATTAATAATTAATAATTAATAATTAATAATTACTAAATAATAATTAATAATAAATAAATAAATATAATAAATAAATATAAATAATAAATAAATATAAATATAAATAATAAATAAATATAAATAATAAATAATAAATAAATATAAATAATAAATAATAAATAATAAATAATAAATAAATAATAAATAATAAATAATAAATAACCAGTAACAAATATTATTATTATTATTATTATTTTATAGTTAGTAATAATAAATAATAAATAATAAATAATAAATAATAAATAATAAATAAATATAAATAATAAATAAATAATAAATAATAAATAATAAATAAGAAATAAGAAATAAGAAATAACCAGTAACAAATAATAGATAATAAATAAATTAATGTATATTATAGATAATAAATAATAAATAATAAAGGAAACACATGAAAAAGTATGAAAAGATGTGATAAGGGATGAAAAATCATGAAAATGCATGAAAACGGATGGAGAAGCATATGAAGAATGAGGCATTAGAAAGAATGAGAATGCATGAAAACTCATGACAACTCTGGAAAACCCCTTAATAATTCAACATAATCATCATAATAACCCACAAAAAAACCAATGATAAAGATAACAAGTCATGGAAACCCAAATAAACAGTAATAAATGGAGCAACTGTTAAAACCCGTCAAAATGGTCATAAAAAGACAAAAACATTGGACTCACATTAACAGAGATAACTTATGATCCGAGAGTCCGTTTTAGATCTACGACCTATCAAATCAAAGATCCTGAAACAATCTTCGAACTGATAGGTGAAAGAGTCTGAATGTACTGGCGGATCAGAATTTACGACCATTTAAAAAAAATTTACGGGGAATGGGTGCTAGAAACGAGGCATCGAAAAACATAACAAACCCGATACCCACTAAAAAGGCCATAACATATGATCCAGGAGTGCATGTGGGTGCTGCGACCAGTCAAAATGAAGATCATGGAACGAGCTATGATCTTCCAGGTGGAGGAATCTGAACTGACATGCGGATCGAATGTTAGGTCCGTTTGAAGACAAGTTTGACGGGACACCGGTGAAGGAAACGGGGTTTCGAAGGCCTTCGGAGGGGTTTTTAGGGTTGAAATACACAACAAAAGCTTTCTTGTGTTGAACTGGTGTGTATCTCCCTTCACTGGCTTCGATTTGATATGTGGTAGAGCCCAAATGGACCCCCGGAGTGAAAGTTATGGCCTTTTGAAGTTGGAGAACTTTTTTCAACTTTCTTATAACTCTAATATCTTCCGCACCTTAGAACATCTCACGGTTTTGATTATATGTGCATCTTGATCTCTTCATGAGCTTCGATTTTACTAGTTTTGGCGCTCCAATGGATGCCTGAATCAAAAGTTATGTTCGTTTTAGTGATTTCGGGGTTTCTCGTGTTTTTTATTTTTTTCATTTCATTTCGTGGTGGTTTTACCGAAACCACCGCTATTTCGCGGCGGTTTTTTAAAAAACCGCCGCTAATCCTCGAAAAAAATTAAAAAAAATAAAAAAAAAAAATTATGGCATTTCGCGGCGGTTTTTTCGCAGCGGTTTAAAAACCGCCGCGAAATGGCGGCCCGAAACACATTTAGCGTCGGTTTTTAAAACCGCCGCTAAACGGAAGTTTTCCTATAGTGCTTGCTAAGGTTCCACATCTCCACCTAGATCCTGATAAGCTCACTCCTAATAACTTTAGTATTTTTAATCCAAAGTTGGATAATTAGGCATGATGTTCTCAATGGATTCCTATTTCTAATTTATAATAGGTATCCTTGGTGGAATTGTTCTATAATTCCTAAGGAAAAACCCATAAACTAAATCTCAAAATAGCTATCGATATCAAGATAAAACATATAATATAATTATTACACATACATAGAAATATCCATTTTAAATTACCACATTAAAAATTTACCAATCCAACTTTCCCTAAAATATCTATTATCACTCAATCTTCCATTTCAAACCCATAGTTAGAATTAATAAAGATAAATTTTTTCAATAGAAATATATTTTGAAAGATTCTTTGAAAATAATTACTTTAAAATAATCAATTTTGAACGTTATTTCACAATTAAGTCAATAATTTCTTTAAAAATATGAAACTGTGATTCATTTCCTATAAATAAATTCTTATATGATCCATGAAGTCCACCATGGTCCTTAAAATGTGACAAACAACTATAACAACACATACAACAAGCTAGAAGTGGGTTATTAATAACTTAGTGAACCCACACAACTTGGTAACTCATGGTTTTCTATAAATAAGTTAGTTAGTCATTTTTATAACAATATCACGAGTCCAAAATCACCCTATATCCACACCTACCACCAAAAAATACCAAAATTGATACCATTTTTAATATCCTAATCAAACTCATCACCCCTTAACATCACCTGAGTCGAGTTAGAATGAAACTAGACCTTAATTATATCCCTATAATCACTAAAGTATAGAAATAAGAATATATGTTTTAGAAAATACCATTTTTGGATGGTTTTCCCACATATAAATCTTACCCCTCATGCTAATATTTTATTAAAATTTTAGTATTATGTATCCATATATTGAACATTACCATCCTGTAGACACACAAAAAATAACACAACAAAAAAACTAACCAATATCACATGTATGATGTATTTCAAATTCCATTAAACCAACATGATAGTGAAACAGAAGATGATAAATGCAATAAGTGAATAAAACTCAAAAAAATGTAAACAAGGTAACAAAACACAAATCCTTAAAATAGATCTTGAAGACTTATCCATGCCTTTCCAAAAACATCATGAGTCATCTAATAATCTAGAACTCCTCCCATATAGATCCACAATAATAGATATATTCCACCACTAATGAAGTATGATACATTTACCTTACCTAATTCATACTACATGAAATACACCCACCCACAAAGTAGTCAAGTAGGGGATGAGTACAATACTTAATAGGATATCCCCATGACTCACCATGTATACCATGTATTTTAAAATCAAACAATATTTAAATGAGTTTTATAAAATATTTCATAACCCATGAAAGTTTATAAATTCATAATAAATCACTTACATATCAATAGTAGGAAATATTTAACTTCAATCATAAAAAATATGTCAATTTTTTCTCAACTTTTAAACCAATCTTCCACACACCATAATTCCTCCACAAAAACTTGTGGGGGAACATAAAAATAATAGGAAACTACCATTAAAGAAAGTTTTAGATACATCCTACTCGTGATTGGACCCACTACCTAACCATATTTTTTATCCCTATCAAACCAGATGAGGCACCGACACTTAAATTTGAATTATAACCATTTTTAACCCTAACAAGGAACCTAAAATTATGTAGGTTTTTCAAACCCATGTTTGGGCCCTCACACAACCATCCCATAAATAAAACTCACAATTTCACTAACCATGAAACTCAATGAAACCATCAACACCAATTTCAAAAACCAATTTATCAATTTCAATAACTTTTGAAAACATACACAAATATATAGAAATTAATAGTTTTTTATTTTCCCAATCCACTCAGGCCAAAACACCTTTTTCTGTAAACCAAACACACCATCATTAAATATTTTTTATCACCCAAAATAATTTAATTGAAATGTTGCATTCAAGATTAAAATATTTCTCATAAAATTGGGTGTAGAAGAATCCACCTACCCTAATTTATAGATTATGTGAAATCACATATCCAAACTCAAGATTCATTATATCGTTCTACTTATCAAGAATATAGAACCAAAAAATACAAATTTATTTAATCTCAACCCTCTGATATCATCCAACCCCCACTTTATTAGGGTTTTGTCAAGGGAAATAATGAACTAACATAAGAAAATAGATCATTTTGGTCACTTAACATATATCCAAACTCCCACCACACATGGATCCAATATATATGAGTTTTTAGGGTGGTTTTTTAGAAAAACAAATTCTTCCAATACACCCTAGTTCAAGAGATCTATGCGAGAGGGAAGAAATGAGACAAAAATTTCCAAAATTGGGTAAATAAAGAAGTAATGGGAGGGTTTTAAAATACTAGACTACCTAAATACCAAATATTATTGACCATGCATGTCGACTAATCATCCCCCTCAAAGTGAAATCTTCCAACCTGTATTATCCCATAAATTATCCACCTAATTGTTCATCCCTCCTTTCCCACCCCCAGGAAACCTTCCATGATAATTTTGGGTTTATGCATGGTCTCCCAACCATAAATGTTATCATGTATCTTATAAAAACTTACATTAACTAACACACCTTTAAATCTTCAATATAAAAATAGGCATTATATACTTCAAATGTGGCCCTACACATCATGTTCTTCCAGACATGAAATTTTTTTCCATAAAAGGTTGGAATACCTATACTATTGACTAAATTCAAATTTTCCATGAATCATTATGAAAATAATCAACTAGGTTTAATGAATACTCAAATGAAAATGTAGATAAAAAATAATAGATTCAATAAAAATTAAAACCTATATAATCTAATGACTATTGGAGTGTCTTCAGAATATATGACTATAACACTGAGAAGGGGAGGTTGAATCAATGTTTACCAATTTTTAATTTTAATTATAGATTACCATTTCACCTATTAATTTGAATTAATGTAATAAATAAAAACATCATAACACTATATGGGTTGGCAATTAGGTTGATTGTGTCACCTCAAACCCACCTTCAATAGGCCAAGGGATGATAACTAGCATCGAGTAGGCATATCATAGAAAATGGGAGGCCTTAACCTAATCAACCTACACAAAACACATGTATCCACACAATATATAACAATAGGTAAATCTAGATAAATAAACCAAATGGAATATGTATAAATTCATGTGAAAACCCAAATATCATATAGCATGATAAATGTGGAACCACAAATAAAACAAGTTAAATACATGAGCCTGGTAACCTAAATATAAACCAACCTAAAATAAACTTAGAAGTAAGTATATTCCTTGATTTAAAACTCTTGACATGAAAATTTTCCTACATACATCACCTTTCAGAATGAATAATCTCCTACTCTACCACCCTCAAGTCTACCATTATCATTGATAAACTTTTTATAGTCTATATAAGACACAAAATATGTGGAAGAAATTCACATGTAGGGGTTAGTAAATACATATCTATGCGGATTCCCCAAATACCACAAAGTATAAATGTAATGAAGAATAATATAAGAACCAAAAAGGTAAATATATCTCAAATATTTTAATAATGGATATTTGAATTGAATATCATGGAGAAAAAATAATGAAATCAAATGATGATCCCTACATTATGTGTAATGTCTCAGTTCAGGAAGCCACCCAGAGGTGCCCCATACCCGGTTGGTCACATGGCCTCAAAGGATTTTCCCTGCATGCTAGAGGTATCCAACTAGCAGTGAGGGCTTGGGTGTGATAGTGGGGAAACTATGCCCTCATTGGAAGAGTACATGGCGGAAGTAAACAAAACACAATAGCGGAAGCATTAAATATCCAAAAACAGTAAATAGCAGAAGACTGGAATAATAAAAAACTAGACCACACACACACACACACATATATATATATATAATGATGCGTGATACATATGTCTAGGAAAGCGGCCAAACAAGTCACAATTCTGGAAATACAAATAGTGCTAAACCAAAGTACAAAAGAAAAAGATAAACAGCTCCTCAGCATTGCAAGACTAAGCTTGGTCCCATGCTCTCCTGCACCACTGCAAGTCAAGTACCTGAAGTAGAAGGGTGCTTTCCCTTATCTATACCTGCAAAAATATAATCTATTTGGGCCCAAAAGCATGACCAAAACAGGGTGTGAGACTAAATCCTATTATGAAATCAACCGAAGATCTGTGCCTAACAGTCAGTGAATATATGGTAGGTAAAAGTATAGAAAATAACAAACAGGAAATTACTCAGCACTAAAAAATCCATAGTTTCAATATCAAGAAACAGTGAAACAAATAGTTAAACCCTAAATAGGTAACCCTTAGGGAAGTACTCATAACCATCTCCTCTGATCCTGCCTAAGAAGTACAAGAAACCCTTTGGGCAGTGCACTCGGCCTAACCCCTCTGGTTCAGTCATAAGAATTCATAAAGACTCTCTGAGCAAGCACTCACAGTCAATTCCCCTTATAGTATAAGGTGGTTAGGGACTCTCTAAGGAAGCTCACATGGTCAATTCCCCTTATAGCCCCAATGTCAAGGACTCTCTGAGGAAGCTCACTCGGTCAATTCGCTTTATAGCTCAGGTCATTCAAATAATTCAAAGACTCTCTGAGGAAGCTCACATAGTCAATTCCTCTTAAAGTCTAAAGCAGTCAAGGACTCTCTAAGGAAGCTCACATGGTCAATTCCCCTAATAGACCAAAGTGATTCAAAGACTCTCTAAGGAAACTCACTCATTCAATTACCCTCATAGTCTAAAGTTCTCAAAGACTCTCTGGGGAAGATCACTCGGTCAATTCCCCTTATATCCTACTACACCAGGTTCTCACAACCCTATGTAGGTCAAAGAGCATAGAAATGCAATATGGCCAAAGTAAACCTACAAAACTACTTGGATAATCAGTATATAACATATCGTGCATGTCAATGTACAAATATTCCACCCTACAACTCTAGGCATAGAAAACAGGCAAGGCAGCCAAACAGGCTAAACAGAAACAAACAGTCATAAATAGAGCATGCATGGAAAAAACATCCAAAGCATAGAAAATCAACCCTATTCACATCCATTTAACCTCTACACAAGCATACAAGCATGGCATGCAATCAATAGGGATAAAATGGTAAACACGTAAGGTATTGGTCAAAATTGCACATAATACTCAAAGACTTTGAACGGAATGAAACAAACCACCTACCTCGACGTTAGGAGATCTCTATATGTGAACCTAGAAGCTTGAATCTCCTTAGAACGTCGATGATCTAAAAAAATGTCTAAAAGGTTCAACCCACGATATCTCACAAGAGAGGAGAAAACAGGAGATGGTGCTCTAGAAGAAGAGAGAACTCACTGATGTGATTCCAACGCAACCGACGATGTTCCATTCAGAGGAAGGATGCTTGCTTGGTGGTTCATCAAAGATCCACCGCCGTACATAGATCTCTATTGAATAGAACCTAGAAGAAGAAAGTTATGGCGATTAGACACGACCCCGATGCATTTAATGAAAAAAAAGAGAAAGCACACGACATGTACTTTTGAATTATATGGAATTTACTTGCCATTTCTATACTCTGCTTTAAGAGGCCTCCAAGTCACTCCCACACGGTCGTGTGTGTGGATACTACACAGCTAGCACATGGCCTCCAGTGGCAAGGTAGTACACGGCGTGTACTCATAAAGTACACGACGTGTACTTAGAAAATTTACAGAATTTCCTCTTCTCCTCAAAATGACCAGAAAAGAAAAAACATACCTGAAAAGAAGATCTAGGTTCTTAAAAACTTCCCCATTAAAGAAATTCATCCCCGAATTTCCCTAGCATGACGTAGAAGAAGAAACCCCAAGAAACTCTAGCCACTAGTCCCTTACATCGGCCTCCCTCTCCCGAGTCTCGTCCTGTACCCGCCTGTGCTGCCATAGCACTCGTGCCAGAGGAACAAACTGGCCACGGAGAACCTTCGTTCTGTGATCAAAAATTTGGATTGGATGCTCCTCGAATGACGCATCTATTTCAAGCTCAACCTCCTCAGGTTGGAAGACATGAGACGGGTCTTAAAAGTAACGTCGAAGCTGAGAAATGTGAAAAAATTCATGCATAGCCCGATACCTCTGAGGTAACTACAACTGATAGGCAACCGGTCCAACTCTCTCCAACACCTCAAATATCCCGACGTACCTTAGCGAAAGCTTAACCTATCTCTTAATACTCTTGTGTCTCAACCTCAGTGTGACACGCAGGAAAACCTAATCCCCAACCTCGAACTCTAGAGGTTGTCTCTGTTGATCAGTATAAGACTTCTATCAAGACTATGCAGTAGTCATCCTCTTCTGGATCAACTCTATCTGGTCTATGGTCTCCTGAACAAGATGAGGTCCTAGAAAAGTTGCCTCTCCTACCTCCAGCCAACATATGGGTGATCGGCATGTCCTACCATAAAAAGCCTCATAAGGTGTCATATGAATAGTTTCTTGAAAACTGTTGTTGTAGGGAAACTCCACAAGAGGTATATGCTTCTCCCAAGAACCTCCAAACTCCAGAATTCATGCCTGGAGCATGTCCTCAAGAACCTGAATTGTACGCTCAGACTGGCTATCTTTCTGGGGATGGTAAGTTGTACTCAAAAGTACCTGTGTACCCAAAGCCTTCTGAAGCCCCTGCCAGACCCGATAAATAAAATGTACATCCCTGTCTGAAATAATAGAGTGTGTAACTCCATGTAAACGTACAATATCTCGGATGTACAAGCATCCCAGCTCATCAACATTGAAGGTCTCCTTGATCAGTAAGAAGTGATCAAAATTCGTGAGTCTTTCAATGACAACCCAAACTACGTCATTCCCTTGAGGCGACCTTGGAAAACCGGTCACGAAGTCCAACGCGACGTCGTTCCACTTCCACTCGGGAATGGGTAACTGCTATAAAATCCATGCTGGTAGCTGATGCTCCACCTTCAACTGTTGACAAGTGGAACACCTCATGACTAAACCAGTAATGTCCCTCTTCATACATGGCCACAAATACTAACGGTGTAGATCACGATACGTCTTGGTGACGCTAGGATGAACTTCTCAAACTGAGGAATGAATGTCCCGTATCAGCTCCTCGTGTATATCTATTGGCACCCATACATGTCCCTGGAAACACAAGATCTCATCCTTGCCTATGGTCCATCCAGGAATTGGGTCCTCTCCTAACACACTCTCTCTTAGGACTAGGCCTTTAGAATCTTATAGTTTCCTCATTCGAACTCGATCAAGAAGAGTAGAGGTAGCATCTACAGAAGATAGAAAACTCTGCCCCTGTCTATCATGCACCTCCAAATGCATCTCAGAGAATAGATCCATAAGCTTCCACTCACTACTAGCCTCCTGAACTGCATGTATCTGAGTCCTCCAACTCAATGCATCAGCCACCACGTAGACCTTCCTAGGAGTGTAGGCAAGTTCAAAGTCAAAGGATTGTAGGTAATCGACCCACCTCCACTGTCTTAAATTCAGATCATGCTGAGTGAAGATGTAATTGAGACTTTTGTGGTTGGTGAAAACCAAAAAATGATCTCCCAGAAGATAATGTATCCAATAGCGTAGGGAATGACCAACAGCTTCTAACTCCATATCGTGCGTCGGGTAATTCCTCTCATGTGGCCTCAACTGCCGAGACCCATACGTAACGACTCCATCTCCCAGAATAAGAACAACTCCCAGACCGATACCTGATGCATCATAGTAAACAGTATAGCTCTTTACTGACTCTAGAAAGGCTAGTATTAGTGGTGAATTCAACCTCCCTTTTATCTCCTGAAAGGATGACTCACAAGAATCTGACCATAAGAACTTCTCACCCTTCTTAGTCTGACCTGTCAGCGGTGCTTCTAAGCGTGAAAAGTCCTATATAAAACGTCTGTAGTATCCATCCAGCCCTAGAAAACTCCACAGCTCAAATATGTTCTTCGGATGCTCCTAGGAAGTGAATCTGATTCATCCAAAAGTGGAACTTTGAGATATTAGCATATAACTGATGCTCCCTCAGTGTACTCAAAACGATATCAAGATGGGTAGCATGGTCGTGTTGAGTGTGAGAGTACACCAAGATATCTTCCATGAAAACAACCATGACGGAATCCAAGTATGGATGGAACACTCAGTTCATTAGTGCCATGAAAATTGTAGGCACATTCGTGAGACCAAACTACATAACCATATACTTGTATAGACCATACCTACTTCGGATGGCTATAAGAGGTATATTTGATGGTCTAACATGTAACTGATGATAACTGGACCTCAAGTCAATCTTCGAGAACACCCAGGCTCCTCGAAGCTGATCAAATAGATTATCAATCCTCAGTAAGGAATACTGATTCTTGACTGTCAAATGGATCAACATCCGATAGTCCACACAAAGCCTAAGGGTGTCGTCTGCCTCCTTCGCAAACAGGACAGGCGAACCCCAAGGAGAAGTACTAGGTCGGATGAAAACCTTTTCCTGCAACTCCTCCAACTGTTTCTTGAGCTCCTGAAACTCTGGTGTAGCCATCCTATAAGGAGGAATGGACACCGGTGTTGCTCCTGGCAAAAGCTCAATCGAGAAGTCTACCTCATGCTCTGGAGGCAAACCTGAAAAAGTCCTCTGGAAATACATCTCTGAAATGGTCCACCACTAGAGGAAAGTCCATCTGTGAAGTCCCCTGGTCATTCAGATATAGACTAGAAAATTGGTTTGTAACTCCTCCCAACCCATGATGTTTTGGACCCTCTCTTCTCTCCTGGACATTCCATTCTCCCCTATGAAGAAAGGATCCACCCTCTGGTGATACGAAACTCACCCTATGGTGATAACAATTGACGACTGAATGAAAGGGAAATAGCCAGTACATTCCGAGAATGACATCATAGCCTATCATATCCAGGACATATAGGTCCCATAGAAAGTGACATCCACCAACCTCTAGTGGGCACTCCTTGCACTGACGTACACTAGTCGTTATAGTCCCCAACGGTGTTTCTAGTGTCAAAATATCGGTAGAGGAAAAGATACAGAGACCAAGGATCTTCACAACAACAATAGATATAAAGCTATGGTAAGACCCTATATTGAAAAGAGAATAAGCTAAAAATGAGTCTAATAAAATCGTACGTTGAACTGTAGAGGGTCTGGGATCCTGCTCCTACTGGGTCCGCTCCACTGCAAAAGTCTAAACTGTACAGCCGCCCTGTGACCCTGCCTGACCACTCTAAGCTGGTCCACCCTGATGTCGCTGAAATCCCGGTGACTGAACACCATGGTCACGACCTCCACCTCAGCCTGAACATCCGGAAGAACTCCAGTTCCCTGACTAATGAGAAAATGGTGGCGCTGATCCTGAACGCGGAGTCATAGAAGAACCCATGTCACCAGATTCTGGTGAGATGATCTGACAGAAGCGTTGAAGGTGACCCATATTTCTGTAAGATTGGCACTCCACTAGGTCTCTCGGGAAACATGGCCTCATATGCCCGCTCTTCTCGAACTGGTAGCATAACACTTGGCTACCAAATGATGAATCCTGCCTACTCTGATCACCTCGTGCAGTCTCCTTGCGGCGCTTCCTGCTATCAGTAGAAGGATTAATAACTCTAGATGTTGAACCACCCTAGATCACAGCTTCATAATCCCTCATATTTTGTTCTGTGATCAGTGCCTGGTTGATGATAAAGGATATCGAAGTCAACCTAAAGATTTTCACCTGAGATCGGATGTCGTGCCTCAGACTATCCTCAAAGTTCTGTTCAAGGAACAACTCATCCCCTCCTAGAATAGGCGTGAAATGTTGCAGATCTGTGAATTGAGAGGAATACTCCATAATAGTAAGAGTACCCTTCTCTAGACTCATGAACACTCGGGCTTGACCGGCCCTCAAGGTATATGGATAGAAATAATCATAGAAGATGTGACAAAACTCATCCCAAGCCATATTCTATTGGAATACCACTTGTGAGATCACATCCTACCACCTCTTGGCAGAGTCTCAAAGCATGTAGGTAGCGAGATTCACCCTCTTCTCTGGATTTATCTCCAGATGCTTGAAAATCGTCAGCGTGGATTCTAGCCATGACTTTGTTGCCTGGGGTCTTCCATCCCCTGAGAAAGTGGGAGGATGCTGCAAATAAATACCCACTTCAATTCTTCCATCGATGGGGCAGGAGGTGGTGCTCCCTGAAAGGTCTGTATCATCCTCAAAAATCACTCTCTGAACTATGCATTAGCACCTACGTCAGGTATAACGGTTGGTTCCAAGACTTGAACGACAGGAGGATTTGCTGGAAGTCCCTGATCGGCCATGTCTGGTGTCTAATCACCACCTGGAAACTGGCACATAACCGGAGGATGTCTCGGTGTCATGACTCTGCAAGGTCAAGCACACACCATAGCTAAATATTATCAAGGACTGAAAACTAGAAGCATAAGAAGGGAACATGAGAATGAAATCATTCAAGTTTTACAAAACATGACTACACGGCGTGTACAATTCCTACACGGTGTGTTCCCTTAAGTAATTTACATGGGTGTGTACTCCTGACTAAACTAGTCGTGTAACACCCAAAACACACGGCGTCTTGTCTTAACACATGGCGTGTACTTGAACCCTATTTCCCTACCCTAGTCCTTCTACACGGTTAAGCCACACGGCTCTCCTAAGACAAAAATACATGGCGTGTTCAAGATGGACACAGTGTGTACTAGGAATGGTAACACTGACACATGTTCTTAGATACATGGTCGGCTACCTAGATGACACTACACGACATGTTCCAGACGGACACGACATGTACGAGAAAGGATAAAACTGACCCATGTTTTTAGTGACACAGTCGGGAACCTGGGTTAGAATACATGGCATGTTCAAGGCTGACACAACCTGTATATCTTTAGACTTATTCGTCCATGTTATTAGTTACATGGGCGGACACCGGGTTAACACCACACGGCGTGTACATCCGGTACACGGCATGTCCCTGCAAGAAATTTCTCCTGTTTCTCTGCCCACACGACTTATGACACGGTTAGAGACTACAGGTCTTGTACATATGGTACACAGCTTGTACTTAAGAAAAACGGTTTCTTATCGAACAGAAGAACACATGTCGTGTATTCAAAACTATGTGATGTGTATTATGGGTTTTTTTATAGTAAGCCTCAGAAACTACTTAGGAGCCCAAAAAAACACTGAAATGAACATTAAAGGTGCAAAATTCTGATCTGTGAGGGCCCATACTCCCTGCGAATCAAAGTTTGGCATCTTCTACATGCTATAACATGGAAAAGAAAGCAATGATCCACCAAATTCAGATCCATGAGGGCCCATAACACCTCAAGAACCAAAGTTTGGTGTTCACTCAAACAAAACCTTACACAACAATACTCTATCAAAACAGCAGATATTCTTATCAAGGCATCTATTGCAACAACATGCATATTCTACACAACGTCTATCACAACAACATGCAATAGCTAATTCATCCCTGATGGCATGGAAAGAATGCATGACATGTGATTTCTAGAAAGTGCATATATGATACATGAGATGGAATACCCTCATCTCATCAGGTTGCAACATAAATATATCCTCAATAATGTTAACAGTAATAACAAAAAAACTTCTGAGTCACCCAATGGTGAAAATCATATCAACCGTAAACTTGCAAAACCAGAATAAATTGCAATAAACAGGGTATATTGGTTTTTCCCTATACAAGGGTTAGCTACTCCTAGGCACAACTTATTACCAAGTACCTATTCCTTCTTATCCCTAGCTAAAGGATCCAAATAGTAAATCAAGAGAAAAGAATTCATCTGATACCACTTTGTAACATCTCGATTCTGGAAGCCACCCAAAGGTGCCCCGTGCCTAGTTGGTCACATGGCCTTAAGCACATTTCCCCGCACGCCAGAGGCTACCAACAAGAAACAAGGACTTGGGTGTGATAGTGGGGAAACTATGGCCTCATTGGCAGAGTACACGGCGGAAGTAAACAACACACAATAGCGGAATCATTAAATATCCAACAATAGTAAACAACGGAAGACTGAAATAATAAACAATTGGAGCACATATATATATAAAATGATATGTGACACATATGTCTAGGAAATCAGCCAAACAAGTCACAATGCTGGAAATACAAACAGTGCTAAACCAAAGTACAAAAGAAAAAGATAAATATCTCATCAGCATCACAAGCCTAAGCTTGGTCCCATGCTCTCTAACTCCACTGCAATTCAAGTACCTGAAGTAGAAGGGCGCTTTCCCTTATCTATACCTACAACAATATAATCTGTTTGGGCCCAAAAGAATGACCCAAACATGGTGTGAGACAAAATCCCACTAGGAAAACAACTGAAGATATGTGCCTAATAGTCTTTGAATATATGGCAGGTAAAAGTGCAAAAAACAGTAAACATGAAAGCACTCGGCAGTAAACAATCCATAGTTTCAATATCAAGCAATAGAAAAACAAATAGTTACACCCCAAACAGGTAACCCTCTGAAAAGTACTCATAGCCATCCCCTCTGGTTCTACCTAATAAGTACAATCAACCCTCAGGGCAGTGCACTCAGCCTAACCCCTCTGGTTCAGTCATAATAATTCATAAAGACTCTATGAGGAAGCACTCACAGATAATTCCCCTTATAGTCTAAGGTAGTCAGGGACTCTCTGAGGAAGCTCACATGGTGAATTCCCCTTATAGCCCCAAGTTCAAGTACTCTCTGAGGAAGCTTACTCAGTCAATTCCCCATATAGCCCAAGTCATTCAAATAATTCAAAGACTCTCTAAAAAAGCTCACACGGTCAATTCCTATTATAGTCTAAAGCAGTCAAGGACTCTCTGAGGAAGCTCACTCGGTCAATTCCCCTTATAGCCCAAAGTGATTCAAAGACTCTCTAAGGAAGCTCACTCGGCCAATTCCCCTCATAGTATAAAGTTCTCAAAGTCTCTCTGGAGAAGCTCACTTGGTCAATTCCCCTTATAGCCTACTACACCAGGTTCTCACAGCCCTGTATAGGTCAATGAGCATAGAAATGCAGTATGGCCAAGTTAAACCTATAGAAATACTGGGATAATTATTCTACAACATATCGTGCATGCCAGAGTACAAATATTCCACCCTACAACTCTAGGAATGGAAAAAATGCAAGGCATCCAAACAGGCTACACAGGACCAAATAGTCATAAATAGAGCATGCATGGGAAAAACATCCAAATCATAGAAAATCAACCCTATTCACGTCCATTTAACCTCTACATAATCATAAAAGCATGGAAGGCAATCAACAGGGGTAAAATGGTAAACATGCAATACCCTGTTCAAGGGTATTGGTCAAAATTGCACATAATACTCAAAGAATTTGAATGGAAAGGAACAAACCACCTACCTCGGCATTAGGAGATCGCAATATGTGAACCTCAAATCTTGAATCTCCTTATAACATCGAAGATCTTCAAAAACGTCTAAAATGTTCAAACCACGATATCTCATGAGAGAGAAGAAAACAGAAGATGGTGCTCTAGGAGAAGAGAGAACTCACCGATGTGATTCCAATGCAACCGACGGTGTTCGATTTGTAGGATGGACGCTCTATCGGGGGTTCGTCAAAGATCTGTGGCCGTACAGAGCTCTCGGTCGAACGAGACCTAGAAGAAGAGCGTTATAGCGATTAGACACGACCCTGGTGTGTTTAATGAAAAAAAAAGTACACAGTGTGTACTTTTGAGGTACATGTCATGTACTCTCCATTTCCATACTCCACTTTAAGCAGCCTCCAAGTCACTCTCACATGGTCGTGTGTGTGGCTACTACATAGTCAGCACACTGCCTCCTGTGGTAAGGCAATACACAGTGTGTACTCATAATGTACACTGTGTGTACTCATAAAGTACATGGCGTGTACTTAGAAAATTTCCATAATTTCCTCTTTTTCTCAAAAACAACCAAAATAGGAAAAACATACCTAAAAATAAGATCTAGTTTATTGCATTATGTTTGGATAAATGTTTGATGAAGACCATAATCTCTCTGGACTCCATCAGAGATTCCTTAAATAATTCACACTTTTGATTCAATAAATCTATCCTATCTATCTTCTCTAATTTAGGATTATTTTAGATAACCCAAATTAGATAACATTATAAAGTTTAAATAGATTATTTTATGGTTTCAAAAAAAATTAATTAAACACCTGAATTGGGACCCAAACACAAACTAAAAGTATATCACTCATAGTGAAAATCCCCAATTATAGACATAAACAAGATGTAAGGATTTTGACACGATCCCCCATTTAAGAAATTTAAGATTCTATTCATGATCATATGTGCATGAAATAAAAACATTATATTATTTTTACTAAAATATGTTAAGACTTTCACATTGTAAATTTT